>CM067362.1:35645562-36245562 GCA_034401795.1 Chaetoderma sp. LZ-2023a
GCTTCTTTTTACCCGCTTCATTAGACGCCAAGGTTAATGTGAGCATGGAGGGCTTCTTTTCACCCGCTTCATTAGACACCAAGGTTAATGCGAGCATGGAGGGCTTTTTTACCCGCTTCATTAGACACCAAGGTTAATGCGAGCATGGAGTGCTTCTTTTTACCCGCTTCATTAGACACCAAGGTTAATGCGAGCATGAAGTGCTTCTTTTTACCTGCTTGATTAGACACCAAGGTTAATGTGAGCATGGAGTGCTTCTTTTTACCCGCTTCATTAGACACCAAGGTTAATGTGAGCATGGAGTGCTTCTTTTTACCCGCTTCATTAGACACCAAGGTTAATGCGAGCATGGAGTGCTTCTTTTTAGCCGCTTCATTAGACACTACGGTTAATGTGAGCATGGAGTGCTTCTTTTTACCCGCTTTATTAGACACCAAGGTTAATGTGAGCATGGAGTGCTTCTTTTTAGCCGCTTCTTTAGACACCAAGGTTAATGTGAGCATGGAGTGCTTCTTTTTACCCGCTTCATTAGACACCAAGGTTAATGTGAGCATGAAGTGCTTCTTTTTACCTGTTTCATTAGACACCAAGGTTAATGCGAGCATGGAGTGCTTCTTTTTAGCCGCTTCATTAGACACCAAGGTTAATGTGAGCATGGAGTGCTTCTTTTTATCCGCTTCATTAGACACCAAGGTTAATGTGAGCATGGAGTGCTTCTTTTTAGCCGCTTCTTTAGACACCAAGGTTAATGTGAGCATGGAGTGCTTCTTTTTACCCGCTTCATTAGACACCAAGGTTAATGTGAGCATGAAGTGCTTCTTTTTACCTGTTTCATTAGACACCAAGGTTAATGCGAGCATGGAGTGCTTCTTTTTACCCGCTTCATTAGACACCAAGGTTAATGTGAGCATGGAGTGCTTCTTTTTACCTGCTTCATTAGACACCAAGGTTAATGTGAGCATGGAGTGCTTCTTTTTACCCGCTTCATTAGACACCAAGGTTAATATGAGCATGGAGTGCTTCTTTTTACCTGCTTCATTAGACACCAAGGTTAATGTGAGCATGAAGTGCTTCTTTTTACCTGCTTCATTAGACACCAAGGTTAATGTGAGCATGGAGTGCTTCTTTTTACCTGCATCGCTAGATGCCAAGGCTAATGCGAGCATGAAGTGCATCTTTTTACCCGCTTCATTAGACACCAAGGTTAATGCGAGCATGGAGTGTATCTTTATAGCCACTTCATTAGACACCAAGGTTAATGCGAGCATGGAGTGCTTCTTTTTACCCGTTTCATTGGACACCAAGGTTAATGCGAGCATGGAGTGCTTCTCTTTACCCGCTTCATTAGACATCACGGTTAATGTGAGCATGGAGCGCTTTTTACCCGCTTCATGAGACACCAAGGTTAATGTGAGCATGAAGTGCTTATTTTTACCCGCTTCATTAGACACGAAGGTTAATGTGAGCATGGAGTGCTTCTTTTTACCCGCTTCATTAGACACCAAGGTTAATGTGAGCATGGAGTGCTTCTTTTTACCCGCTTCATTAGACGCCACGGTTAATGTGAGCATGAAGTGCTTCTTTTTACCCGCTTCATTAGACACCAAGGTTAATGTGAGCATGGAGTGCTTCTTTTTACCCGCTTCATTAGACACCAAGGTTAATGTGAGCATGGAGTGCTTCTTTTTACCTGCTTCATTAGACACCAAGGTTAATGTGAGCATGAAGTGCTTCTTTTTACCTGCTTCATTAGACACCAAGGTTAATGTGAGCATGGAGTGCTTCTTTTTACCTGCATCGCTAGATGCCAAGGCTAATGCGAGCATGAAGTGCATCTTTTTACCCGCTTCATTAGACACCAAGGTTAATGCGAGCATGGAGTGTATCTTTATAGCCACTTCATTAGACACCAAGGTTAATGCGAGCATGGAGTGCTTCTTTTTACCCATTTCATTGGACACCAAGGTTAATGCGAGCATGGAGTGCTTCTCTTTACCCGCTTCATTAGACATCACGGTTAATGTGAGCATGGAGCGCTTTTTACCCGCTTCATTAGACACCAAGGTTAATGTGAGCATGAAGTGCTTATTTTTACCCGCTTCATTAGACACGAAGGTTAATGTGAGCATGGAGTGCTTCTTTTTACCCGCTTCATTAGACACCAAGGTTAATGTGAGCATGGAGTGCTTCTTTTTACCCGCTTCATTAGACGCCAAGGTTAATGTGAGCATGAAGTGCTTCTTTTTACCCGCTTCATTAGACACCAAGGTTAATGTGAGCATGGAGTGCTTCTTTTTACCTGCTTCATTAGACACCAAGGTTAATGTGAGCATGAAGTGCTTCTTTTTACCTGCTTCATTAGACACCAAGGTTAATGTGAGCATGGAGTGCTTCTTTTTACCTGCATCGCTGGATGCCAAGGCTAATGCGAGCATGAAGTGCATCTTTTTACCCACTTCATTAGACACCAAGGTTAATGCGAGCATGGAGTGTATCTTTATAGCCACTTCATTAGACACCAAGGTTAATGCGAGCATGGAGTGCTTCTTTTTACCCGTTTCATTAGACACCAAGGTTAATGCGAGCATGGAGTGCTTCTCTTTACCCGCTTCATTAGACATCACGGTTAATGTGAGCATGGAGCGCTTTTTACCCGCTTCATTAGACACCAAGGTTAATGTGAGCATGAAGTGCTTCTTTTTACCCGCTACATTAGACACCAAGGTTAATGTGAGCGTGGAGTGCTTCTTTTTACCCGCTTCATTAGACACCAAGGTTAATTTGAGCATGAAGTGCTTCTTTTTACCCGCTTCATTAGACACCAAGGTTAATGTGAGCATGGAGTGCTTCTTTTTACCCGCTTCATTAGACACCAAGGTTAATGTGAGCATGGAGTGCTTCTTTTTACCTGCTTCATTAGACACCAAGGTTAATGCGAGCATGGAGTGCTTCTTTTTAGCCACTTCTTTAGACACCAAGGTTAATGCGAGCATGGAGTGCTTCTTTTTACCCGCTTCATTAGACACCAAGGTTAATGTGAGCATGGAGTGCTTCTTTTTAGCCGCTTCTTTAGACACCAAGGTTAATGTGAGCATGGAGTGCTTTTTACCCGCTTCATTAGACACCAAGGTTAATGCGAGCATGGAGTGCTTCTTTTTAGCCGCTTCTTTAGACACCAAGGTTAATGTGAGCATGGAGTGCTTTTTACCCGCTTCATTAGACACCAAGGTTAATGTGAGTATGAAGTGCTTCTTTTTAGCCGCTTCTTTAGACACCAAGGTTAATGTGAGCATGGAGTGCTTCTTTTTACCCGCTTCATTAGACACCAAGGTTAATGTGAGCATGGAGTGCTTCTTTTTACCCGCTTCATTAGACACCAAGGTTAATGTGAGCTTGGAGTGCTTCTTTTTACCCGCTTCATTAGACACCAAGGTTAATGTGAGCATGGAGTGCTTCTTTTTACCTGCTTCATTAGACACCAAGGTTAATGCGAGCATGGAGTGCTTCTTTGTAGCCGCTTCTTTAGACACCAAGGTTAATGCGAGCATGGAGTGCTTCTTTTTATCCGCTTCATTAGACACCAAGGTTAATGTGAGCATGGAGTGCTTCTTTTTAGCCGCTTCTTTAGACACCAAGGTTAATGTGAGCATGGAGTGCTTTTTACCCGCTTCATTAGACACCAAGGTTAATGCGAGCATGGAGTGCTTCTTTTTAGCCGCTTCTTTAGACACCAAGGTTAATGTGAGCATGGAGTGCTTTTTACCCGCTTCATTAGACACCAAGGTTAATGTGAGCATGAAGTGCTTCTTTTTAGCCGCTTCTTTAGACACCAAGGTTAATGTGAGCATGGAGTGCTTTTTACTCGCTTCATTAGACACCAAGGTTAATGTGAGCATGAAGTGCTTCTTTTTAGCCGCTTCTTTAGACACCAAGGTTAATGTGAGCATGAAGTGCTTCTTTTTACCCGCTTCATTAGACACCAAGGTTAATGTGAGCATGGAGTGCTTTTTACCCGCTTCATTAGACACCAAGGTTAATGTGAGCATGAAGTGCTTCTTTTTAGCCGCTTCTTTAGACACCAAGGTTAATGTGAGCATGGAGTGCTTTTTACCCGCTTCATTAGACACCAAGGTTAATGCGAGCATGGAGTGCTTCTTTTTAGCCGCTTCTTTAGACACCAAGGTTAATGTGAGCATGGAGTGCTTTTTACCCGCTTCATTAGACACCAAGGTTAATGTGAGTATGAAGTGCTTCTTTTTAGCCGCTTCTTTAGACACCAAGGTTAATGTGAGCATGGAGTGCTTCTTTTTACCCGCTTCATTAGACACCAAGGTTAATGT
The DNA here is from genome assembly GCA_034401795.1 of Chaetoderma sp. LZ-2023a. Classification (NCBI taxonomy): domain Eukaryota; kingdom Metazoa; phylum Mollusca; class Caudofoveata; order Chaetodermatida; family Chaetodermatidae; genus Chaetoderma; species Chaetoderma sp. LZ-2023a. The sequence continues at coordinate 35,649,903 of CM067362.1, forward strand.
GAGCATGGAGTGCTTCTTTTTACCCGCTTCATTAGACACCAAGGTTAATGTGAGCTTGGAGTGCTTCTTTTTACCCGCTTCATTAGACACCAAGGTTAATGTGAGCATGGAGTGCTTCTTTTTACCTGCTTCATTAGACACCAAGGTTAATGCGAGCATGGAGTGCTTCTTTGTAGCCGCTTCTTTAGACACCAAGGTTAATGCGAGCATGGAGTGCTTCTTTTTATCCGCTTCATTAGACACCAAGGTTAATGTGAGCATGGAGTGCTTCTTTTTAGCCGCTTCTTTAGACACCAAGGTTAATGTGAGCATGGAGTGCTTTTTACCCGCTTCATTAGACACCAAGGTTAATGCGAGCATGGAGTGCTTCTTTTTAGCCGCTTCTTTAGACACCAAGGTTAATGTGAGCATGGAGTGCTTTTTACCCGCTTCATTAGACACCAAGGTTAATGTGAGCATGAAGTGCTTCTTTTTAGCCGCTTCTTTAGACACCAAGGTTAATGTGAGCATGGAGTGCTTTTTACTCGCTTCATTAGACACCAAGGTTAATGTGAGCATGAAGTGCTTCTTTTTAGCCGCTTCTTTAGACACCAAGGTTAATGTGAGCATGAAGTGCTTCTTTTTACCCGCTTCATTAGACACCAAGGTTAATGTGAGCATGGAGTGCTTTTTACCCGCTTCATTAGACACCAAGGTTAATGTGAGCATGAAGTGCTTCTTTTTAGCCGCTTCTTTAGACACCAAGGTTAATGTGAGCATGGAGTGCTTTTTACCCGCTTCATTAGACACCAAGGTTAATGTGAGCATGGAGTGCTTCTTTTTAGCCGCTTCATTAGACGCCAAGGTTAATGTGAGCATGGAGTGCTTCTTTTTACCTGTTTCATTAGACACCAAGGTTAATGCGAGCATGAAGTGCTTCTTTTTACCTGTTTCATTAGACACCAAGGTTAATGCGAGCATGGAGTGCTTCTTTTTAGCCGCTTCATTAGACACTACGGTTAATGTGAGCATGGAGTGCTTCTTTTTACCCGCTTCATTAGACACCAAGGTTAATGTGAGCATGGAGTGCTTCTTTTTAGCCGCTTCTTTAGACACCAAGGTTAATGTGAGCATGGAGTGCTTTTTACCCGCTTCATTAGACACCAAGGTTAATGCGAGCATGGAGTGGTTCTTTTTAGCCGCTTCTTTAGACACCAAGGTTAATGTGAGCATGGAGTGCTTTTTACCCGCTTCATTAGACACCAAGGTTAATGTGAGTATGAAGTGCTTCTTTTTAGCCGCTTCTTTAGACACCAAGGTTAATGTGAGCATGGAGTGCTTCTTTTTACCCGCTTCATTAGACACCAAGGTTAATGTGAGCATGGAGTGCTTCTTTTTACCCGCTTCATTAGACACCAAGGTTAATGTGAGCTTGGAGTGCTTCTTTTTACCCGCTTCATTAGACACCAAGGTTAATGTGAGCATGGAGTGCTTCTTTTTACCTGCTTCATTAGACACCAAGGTTAATGCGAGCATGGAGTGCTTCTTTGTAGCTGCTTCTTTAGACACCAAGGTTAATGCGAGCATGGAGTGCTTCTTTTTATCCGCTTCATTAGACACCAAGGTTAATGTGAGCATGGAGTGCTTCTTTTTAGCCGCTTCTTTAGACACCAAGGTTAATGTGAGCATGGAGTGCTTTTTACCCGCTTCATTAGACACCAAGGTTAATGCGAGCATGGAGTGCTTCTTTTTAGCCGCTTCTTTAGACACCAAGGTTAATGTGAGCATGGAGTGCTTTTTACCCGCTTCATTAGACACCAAGGTTAATGTGAGCATGAAGTGCTTCTTTTTAGCCGCTTCTTTAGACACCAAGGTTAATGTGAGCATGGAGTGCTTTTTACTCGCTTCATTAGACACCAAGGTTAATGTGAGCATGAAGTGCTTCTTTTTAGCCGCTTCTTTAGACACCAAGGTTAATGTGAGCATGAAGTGCTTCTTTTTACCCGCTTCATTAGACACCAAGGTTAATGTGAGCATGGAGTGCTTTTTACCCGCTTCATTAGACACCAAGGTTAATGTGAGCATGAAGTGCTTCTTTTTAGCCGCTTTTTTAGACACCAAGGTTAATGTGAGCATGGAGTGCTTTTTACCCGCTTCATTAGACACCAAGGTTAATGTGAGCATGGAGTGCTTCTTTTTAGCCGCTTCATTAGACGCCAAGGTTAATGTGAGCATGGAGTGCTTCTTTTTACCTGTTTCATTAGACACCAAGGTTAATGCGAGCATGAAGTGCTTCTTTTTACCTGTTTCATTAGACACCAAGGTTAATGCGAGCATGGAGTGCTTCTTTTTAGCCGCTTCATTAGACACTACGGTTAATGTGAGCATGGAGTGCTTCTTTTTACCCGCTTCATTAGACACCAAGGTTAATGTGAGCATGGAGTGCTTCTTTTTAGCCGCTTCTTTAGACACCAAGGTTAATGTGAGCATGGAGTGCTTTTTACCCGCTTCATTAGACACCAAGGTTAATGCGAGCATGGAGTGCTTCTTTTTAGCCGCTTCTTTAGACACCAAGGTTAATGTGAGCATGGAGTGCTTTTTACCCGCTTCATTAGACACCAAGGTTAATGTGAGTATGAAGTGCTTCTTTTTAGCCGCTTCTTTAGACACCAAGGTTAATGTGAGCATGGAGTGCTTCTTTTTACCCGCTTCATTAGACACCAAGGTTAATGTGAGCATGGAGTGCTTCTTTTTACCCGCTTCATTAGACACCAAGGTTAATGTGAGCTTGGAGTGCTTCTTTTTACCCGCTTCATTAGACACCAAGGTTAATGTGAGCATGGAGTGCTTCTTTTTACCTGCTTCATTAGACACCAAGGTTAATGCGAGCATGGAGTGCTTCTTTGTAGCCGCTTCTTTAGACACCAAGGTTAATGCGAGCATGGAGTGCTTCTTTTTATCCGCTTCATTAGACACCAAGGTTAATGTGAGCATGGAGTGCTTCTTTTTAGCCGCTTCTTTAGACACCAAGGTTAATGTGAGCATGGAGTGCTTTTTACCCGCTTCATTAGACACCAAGGTTAATGCGAGCATGGAGTGCTTCTTTTTAGCCGCTTCTTTAGACACCAAGGTTAATGTGAGCATGGAGTGCTTTTTACCCGCTTCATTAGACACCAAGGTTAATGTGAGCATGAAGTGCTTCTTTTTAGCCGCTTCTTTAGACACCAAGGTTAATGTGAGCATGGAGTGCTTTTTACTCGCTTCATTAGACACCAAGGTTAATGTGAGCATGAAGTGCTTCTTTTTAGCCGCTTCTTTAGACACCAAGGTTAATGTGAGCATGAAGTGCTTCTTTTTACCCGCTTCATTAGACACCAAGGTTAATGTGAGCATGGAGTGCTTTTTACCCGCTTCATTAGACACCAAGGTTAATGTGAGCATGAAGTGCTTCTTTTTAGCCGCTTCTTTAGACACCAAGGTTAATGTGAGCATGGAGTGCTTTTTACCCGCTTCATTAGACACCAAGGTTAATGCGAGCATGGAGTGCTTCTTTTTAGCCGCTTCTTTAGACACCAAGGTTAATGTGAGCATGGAGTGCTTTTTACCCGCTTCATTAGACACCAAGGTTAATGTGAGTATGAAGTGCTTCTTTTTAGCCGCTTCTTTAGACACCAAGGTTAATGTGAGCATGGAGTGCTTCTTTTTACCCGCTTCATTAGACACCAAGGTTAATGTGAGCATGGAGTGCTTCTTTTTACCCGCTTCATTAGACACCAAGGTTAATGTGAGCTTGGAGTGCTTCTTTTTACCCGCTTCATTAGACACCAAGGTTAATGTGAGCATGGAGTGCTTCTTTTTACCTGCTTCATTAGACACCAAGGTTAATGCGAGCATGGAGTGCTTCTTTGTAGCCGCTTCTTTAGACACCAAGGTTAATGCGAGCATGGAGTGCTTCTTTTTATCCGCTTCATTAGACACCAAGGTTAATGTGAGCATGGAGTGCTTCTTTTTAGCCGCTTCTTTAGACACCAAGGTTAATGTGAGCATGGAGTGCTTTTTACCCGCTTCATTAGACACCAAGGTTAATGCGAGCATGGAGTGCTTCTTTTTAGCCGCTTCTTTAGACACCAAGGTTAATGTGAGCATGGAGTGCTTTTTACCCGCTTCATTAGACACCAAGGTTAATGTGAGCATGAAGTGCTTCTTTTTAGCCGCTTCTTTAGACACCAAGGTTAATGTGAGCATGGAGTGCTTTTTACTCGCTTCATTAGACACCAAGGTTAATGTGAGCATGAAGTGCTTCTTTTTAGCCGCTTCTTTAGACACCAAGGTTAATGTGAGCATGAAGTGCTTCTTTTTACCCGCTTCATTAGACACCAAGGTTAATGTGAGCATGGAGTGCTTTTTACCCGCTTCATTAGACACCAAGGTTAATGTGAGCATGAAGTGCTTCTTTTTAGCCGCTTCTTTAGACACCAAGGTTAATGTGAGCATGGAGTGCTTTTTACCCGCTTCATTAGACACCAAGGTTAATGTGAGCATGGAGTGCTTCTTTTTAGCCGCTTCATTAGACGCCAAGGTTAATGTGAGCATGGAGTGCTTCTTTTTACCTGTTTCATTAGACACCAAGGTTAATGCGAGCATGAAGTGCTTCTTTTTACCTGTTTCATTAGACACCAAGGTTAATGCGAGCATGGAGTGCTTCTTTTTAGCCGCTTCATTAGACACTACGGTTAATGTGAGCATGGAGTGCTTCTTTTTACCCGCTTCATTAGACACCAAGGTTAATGTGAGCATGGAGTGCTTCTTTTTAGCCGCTTCTTTAGACACCAAGGTTAATGTGAGCATGGAGTGCTTTTTACCCGCTTCATTAGACACCAAGGTTAATGCGAGCATGGAGTGCTTCTTTTTAGCCGCTTCTTTAGACACCAAGGTTAATGTGAGCATGGAGTGCTTTTTACCCGCTTCATTAGACACCAAGGTTAATGTGAGTATGAAGTGCTTCTTTTTAGCCGCTTCTTTAGACACCAAGGTTAATGTGAGCATGGAGTGCTTCTTTTTACCCGCTTCATTAGACACCAAGGTTAATGTGAGCATGGAGTGCTTCTTTTTACCCGCTTCATTAGACACCAAGGTTAATGTGAGCTTGGAGTGCTTCTTTTTACCCGCTTCATTAGACACCAAGGTTAATGTGAGCATGGAGTGCTTCTTTTTACCTGCTTCATTAGACACCAAGGTTAATGCGAGCATGGAGTGCTTCTTTGTAGCTGCTTCTTTAGACACCAAGGTTAATGCGAGCATGGAGTGCTTCTTTTTATCCGCTTCATTAGACACCAAGGTTAATGTGAGCATGGAGTGCTTCTTTTTAGCCGCTTCTTTAGACACCAAGGTTAATGTGAGCATGGAGTGCTTTTTACCCGCTTCATTTGACACCAAGGTTAATGCGAGCATGGAGTGCTTCTTTTTAGCCGCTTCTTTAGACACCAAGGTTAATGTGAGCATGGAGTGCTTTTTACCCGCTTCATTAGACACCAAGGTTAATGTGAGCATGAAGTGCTTCTTTTTAGCCGCTTCTTTAGACACCAAGGTTAATGTGAGCATGGAGTGCTTTTTACTCGCTTCATTAGACACCAAGGTTAATGTGAGCATGAAGTGCTTCTTTTTAGCCGCTTCTTTAGACACCAAGGTTAATGTGAGCATGAAGTGCTTCTTTTTACCCGCTTCATTAGACACCAAGGTTAATGTGAGCATGGAGTGCTTTTTACCCGCTTCATTAGACACCAAGGTTAATGTGAGCATGAAGTGCTTCTTTTTAGCCGCTTCTTTAGACACCAAGGTTAATGTGAGCATGGAGTGCTTTTTACCCGCTTCATTAGACACCAAGGTTAATGTGAGCATGGAGTGCTTCTTTTTAGCCGCTTCATTAGACGCCAAGGTTAATGTGAGCATGGAGTGCTTCTTTTTACCTGTTTCATTAGACACCAAGGTTAATGCGAGCATGAAGTGCTTCTTTTTACCTGTTTCATTAGACACCAAGGTTAATGCGAGCATGGAGTGCTTCTTTTTAGCCGCTTCATTAGACACTACGGTTAATGTGAGCATGGAGTGCTTCTTTTTACCCGCTTCATTAGACACCAAGGTTAATGTGAGCATGGAGTGCTTCTTTTTAGCCGCTTCTTTAGACACCAAGGTTAATGTGAGCATGGAGTGCTTTTTACCCGCTTCATTAGACACCAAGGTTAATGCGAGCATGGAGTGCTTCTTTTTAGCCGCTTCTTTAGACACCAAGGTTAATGTGAGCATGGAGTGCTTTTTACCCGCTTCATTAGACACCAAGGTTAATGTGAGTATGAAGTGCTTCTTTTTAGCCGCTTCTTTAGACACCAAGGTTAATGTGAGCATGGAGTGCTTCTTTTTACCCGCTTCATTAGACACCAAGGTTAATGTGAGCATGGAGTGCTTCTTTTTACCCGCTTCATTAGACACCAAGGTTAATGTGAGCTTGGAGTGCTTCTTTTTACCCGCTTCATTAGACACCAAGGTTAATGTGAGCATGGAGTGCTTCTTTTTACCTGCTTCATTAGACACCAAGGTTAATGCGAGCATGGAGTGCTTCTTTGTAGCCGCTTCTTTAGACACCAAGGTTAATGCGAGCATGGAGTGCTTCTTTTTATCCGCTTCATTAGACACCAAGGTTAATGTGAGCATGGAGTGCTTCTTTTTAGCCGCTTCTTTAGACACCAAGGTTAATGTGAGCATGGAGTGCTTTTTACCCGCTTCATTAGACACCAAGGTTAATGCGAGCATGGAGTGCTTCTTTTTAGCCGCTTCTTTAGACACCAAGGTTAATGTGAGCATGGAGTGCTTTTTACCCGCTTCATTAGACACCAAGGTTAATGTGAGCATGAAGTGCTTCTTTTTAGCCGCTTCTTTAGACACCAAGGTTAATGTGAGCATGGAGTGCTTTTTACTCGCTTCATTAGACACCAAGGTTAATGTGAGCATGAAGTGCTTCTTTTTAGCCGCTTCTTTAGACACCAAGGTTAATGTGAGCATGAAGTGCTTCTTTTTACCCGCTTCATTAGACACCAAGGTTAATGTGAGCATGGAGTGCTTTTTACCCGCTTCATTAGACACCAAGGTTAATGTGAGCATGAAGTGCTTCTTTTTAGCCGCTTCTTTAGACACCAAGGTTAATGTGAGCATGGAGTGCTTTTTACCCGCTTCATTAGACACCAAGGTTAATGCGAGCATGGAGTGCTTCTTTTTAGCCGCTTCTTTAGACACCAAGGTTAATGTGAGCATGGAGTGCTTTTTACCCGCTTCATTAGACACCAAGGTTAATGTGAGTATGAAGTGCTTCTTTTTAGCCGCTTCTTTAGACACCAAGGTTAATGTGAGCATGGAGTGCTTCTTTTTACCCGCTTCATTAGACACCAAGGTTAATGTGAGCATGGAGTGCTTCTTTTTACCCGCTTCATTAGACACCAAGGTTAATGTGAGCTTGGAGTGCTTCTTTTTACCCGCTTCATTAGACACCAAGGTTAATGTGAGCATGGAGTGCTTCTTTTTACCTGCTTCATTAGACACCAAGGTTAATGCGAGCATGGAGTGCTTCTTTGTAGCCGCTTCTTTAGACACCAAGGTTAATGCGAGCATGGAGTGCTTCTTTTTATCCGCTTCATTAGACACCAAGGTTAATGTGAGCATGGAGTGCTTCTTTTAGCCGCTTCTTTAGACACCAAGGTTAATGTGAGCATGGAGTGCTTTTTACCCGCTTCATTAGACACCAAGGTTAATGCGAGCATGGAGTGCTTCTTTTTAGCCGCTTCTTTAGACACCAAGGTTAATGTGAGCATGGAGTGCTTTTTACCCGCTTCATTAGACACCAAGGTTAATGTGAGCATGAAGTGCTTCTTTTTAGCCGCTTCTTTAGACACCAAGGTTAATGTGAGCATGGAGTGCTTTTTACTCGCTTCATTAGACACCAAGGTTAATGTGAGCATGAAGTGCTTCTTTTTAGCCGCTTCTTTAGACACCAAGGTTAATGTGAGCATGAAGTGCTTTTTACCCGCTTCATTAGACACCAAGGTTAATGTGAGTATGAAGTGCTTCTTTTTAGCCGCTTCTTTAGACACCAAGGTTAATGTGAGCATGGAGTGCTTCTTTTTACCCGCTTCATTAGACACCAAGGTTAATGTGAGCATGGAGTGCTTCTTTTTACCCGCTTCATTAGACACCAAGGTTAATGTGAGCTTGGAGTGCTTCTTTTTACCCGCTTCATTAGACACCAAGGTTAATGTGAGCATGGAGTGCTTCTTTTTACCTGCTTCATTAGACACCAAGGTTAATGCGAGCATGGAGTGCTTCTTTGTAGCCGCTTCTTTAGACACCAAGGTTAATGCGAGCATGGAGTGCTTCTTTTTATCCGCTTCATTAGACACCAAGGTTAATGTGAGCATGGAGTGCTTCTTTTTAGCCGCTTCTTTAGACACCAAGGTTAATGTGAGCATGGAGTGCTTTTTACCCGCTTCATTAGACACCAAGGTTAATGCGAGCATGGAGTGCTTCTTTTTAGCCGCTTCTTTAGACACCAAGGTTAATGTGAGCATGGAGTGCTTTTTACCCGCTTCATTAGACACCAAGGTTAATGTGAGCATGAAGTGCTTCTTTTTAGCCGCTTCTTTAGACACCAAGGTTAATGTGAGCATGGAGTGCTTTTTACTCGCTTCATTAGACACCAAGGTTAATGTGAGCATGAAGTGCTTCTTTTTAGCCGCTTCTTTAGACACCAAGGTTAATGTGAGCATGAAGTGCTTCTTTTTACCCGCTTCATTAGACACCAAGGTTAATGTGAGTATGAAGTGCTTCTTTTTAGCCGCTTCTTTAGACACCAAGGTTAATGTGAGCATGGAGTGCTTTTTACCCGCTTCATTAGACACCAAGGTTAATGTGAGTATGAAGTGCTTCTTTTTAGCCGCTTCTTTAGACACCAAGGTTAATGTGAGCATGGAGTGCTTCTTTTTACCCGCTTCATTAGACACCAAGGTTAATGTGAGCATGGAGTGCTTCTTTTTACCCGCTTCATTAGACACCAAGGTTAATGTGAGCTTGGAGTGCTTCTTTTTACCCGCTTCATTAGACACCAAGGTTAATGTGAGCATGGAGTGCTTCTTTTTACCTGCTTCATTAGACACCAAGGTTAATGCGAGCATGGAGTGCTTCTTTGTAGCTGCTTCTTTAGACACCAAGGTTAATGCGAGCATGGAGTGCTTCTTTTTATCCGCTTCATTAGACACCAAGGTTAATGTGAGCATGGAGTGCTTCTTTTTAGCCGCTTCTTTAGACACCAAGGTTAATGTGAGCATGGAGTGCTTTTTACCCGCTTCATTAGACACCAAGGTTAATGCGAGCATGGAGTGCTTCTTTTTAGCCGCTTCTTTAGACACCAAGGTTAATGTGAGCATGGAGTGCTTTTTACCCGCTTCATTAGACACCAAGGTTAATGTGAGCATGAAGTGCTTCTTTTTAGCCGCTTCTTTAGACACCAAGGTTAATGTGAGCATGGAGTGCTTTTTACTCGCTTCATTAGACACCAAGGTTAATGTGAGCATGAAGTGCTTCTTTTTAGCCGCTTCTTTAGACACCAAGGTTAATGTGAGCATGAAGTGCTTCTTTTTACCCGCTTCATTAGACACCAAGGTTAATGTGAGCATGGAGTGCTTTTTACCCGCTTCATTAGACACCAAGGTTAATGTGAGCATGAAGTGCTTCTTTTTAGCCGCTTCTTTAGACACCAAGGTTAATGTGAGCATGGAGTGCTTTTTACCCGCTTCATTAGACACCAAGGTTAATGTGAGCATGGAGTGCTTCTTTTTAGCCGCTTCATTAGACGCCAAGGTTAATGTGAGCATGGAGTGCTTCTTTTTACCTGTTTCATTAGACACCAAGGTTAATGCGAGCATGAAGTGCTTCTTTTTACCTGTTTCATTAGACACCAAGGTTAATGCGAGCATGGAGTGCTTCTTTTTAGCCGCTTCATTAGACACTACGGTTAATGTGAGCATGGAGTGCTTCTTTTTACCCGCTTCATTAGACACCAAGGTTAATGTGAGCATGGAGTGCTTCTTTTTAGCCGCTTCTTTAGACACCAAGGTTAATGTGAGCATGGAGTGCTTTTTACCCGCTTCATTAGACACCAAGGTTAATGCGAGCATGGAGTGCTTCTTTTTAGCCGCTTCTTTAGACACCAAGGTTAATGTGAGCATGGAGTGCTTTTTACCCGCTTCATTAGACACCAAGGTTAATGTGAGTATGAAGTGCTTCTTTTTAGCCGCTTCTTTAGACACCAAGGTTAATGTGAGCATGGAGTGCTTCTTTTTACCCGCTTCATTAGACACCAAGGTTAATGTGAGCATGGAGTGCTTCTTTTTACCCGCTTCATTAGACACCAAGGTTAATGTGAGCTTGGAGTGCTTCTTTTTACCCGCTTCATTAGACACCAAGGTTAATGTGAGCATGGAGTGCTTCTTTTTACCTGCTTCATTAGACACCAAGGTTAATGCGAGCATGGAGTGCTTCTTTGTAGCCGCTTCTTTAGACACCAAGGTTAATGCGAGCATGGAGTGCTTCTTTTTATCCGCTTCATTAGACACCAAGGTTAATGTGAGCATGGAGTGCTTCTTTTTAGCCGCTTCTTTAGACACCAAGGTTAATGTGAGCATGGAGTGCTTTTTACCCGCTTCATTAGACACCAAGGTTAATGCGAGCATGGAGTGCTTCTTTTTAGCCGCTTCTTTAGACACCAAGGTTAATGTGAGCATGGAGTGCTTTTTACCCGCTTCATTAGACACCAAGGTTAATGTGAGCATGAAGTGCTTCTTTTTAGCCGCTTCTTTAGACACCAAGGTTAATGTGAGCATGGAGTGCTTTTTACTCGCTTCATTAGACACCAAGGTTAATGTGAGCATGAAGTGCTTCTTTTTAGCCGCTTCTTTAGACACCAAGGTTAATGTGAGCATGAAGTGCTTCTTTTTACCCGCTTCATTAGACACCAAGGTTAATGTGAGCATGGAGTGTATCTTTATAGCCACTTCATTAGACACCAAGGTTAATGCGAGCATGGAGTGCTTCTTTTTACCCGTTTCATTAGACACCAAGGTTAATGCGAGCATGGAGTGCTTCTCTTTACCCGCTTCATTAGACATCACGGTTAATGTGAGCATGGAGCGCTTTTTACCCGCTTCATTAGACACCAAGGTTAATGTGAGCATGAAGTGCTTCTTTTTAGCCGCTTCTTTAGACACCAAGGTTAATGTGAGCATGGAGTGCTTCTTTTTACCCGCTTCATTAGACACCAAGGTTAATGTGATCATGGAGTGCTTCTTTTTACCCGCTTCTTTAGACACCAAGGTTAATGTGAGCATGGAGTGCTTCTTTTTACCCGCTTCATTAGACACCAAGGTTAATGTGAGCATGGAGTGCTTCTTTTTACCCGCTTCATTAGACACCAAGGTTAATGTGAGCATGGAGTGCTTCTTTTTACCCGCTTCATTAGACACCAAGGTTAATGTGAGCATGGAGTGCTTCTTTTTACCTGCTTCATTAGACACCAAGGTTAATGCGAGCATGGAGTGCTTCTTTTTAGCCGCTTCTTTAGACACCAAGGTTAATGCGAGCATGGAGTGCTTCTTTTTATCCGCTTCATTAGACACCAAGGTTAATGTGAGCATGGAGTGCTTCTTTTTAGCCGCTTCTTTAGACACCAAGGTTAATGTGAGCATGGAGTGCTTTTTACCCGCTTCATTAGACACCAAGGTTAATGCGAGCATGGAGTGCTTCTTTTTAGCCGCTTCTTTAGACACCAAGGTTAATGTGAGCATGGAGTGCTTTTTACCCGCTTCATTAGACACCAAGGTTAATGTGAGCATGAAGTGCTTCTTTTTAGCCGCTTCTTTAGACACCAAGGTTAATGTGAGCATGGAGTGCTTTTTACCCGCTTCATTAGACACCAAGGTTAATGTGAGCATGAAGTGCTTCTTTTTACCCGCTTCATTAGACACCACGGTTAATGTGAGCATGGAGTGCTTCTTTTTACCCGCTTCATTAGACACCAAGGTTAATGTGATCATGGAGTGCTTCTTTTTACCCGCTTCATTAGACGCCAAGGTTAATGTGAGCATGGAGTGCTTCTTTTTACCCGCTTCATTAGACACCAAGGTTAATGCGAGCATGAAGTGCTTCTTTTTACCCGCTTCATTAGACACCAAGGTTAATGTGAGCATGAAGTGCTTCTTTTTACCCGCTTCATTAGACACCAAGGTTAATGTGAGGGTGGAGTGCTTCTTTTTACCCGCTTCATTAGACACCAAGGTTAATGTGAGCATGGAGTGCTTCTTTTTACCCGCTTCATTAGACACCAAGGTTAATGTGAGGGTGGAGTGCTTCTTTTTAGCCGCTTCATTAGACACCAAGGTTAATTTGAGCATGAAGTGCTTCTTTTTACCCGCTTCATTAGACACCAAGGTTAATGTGAGCATGGAGTGCTTCTTTTTACCCGCTTCATTAGACACCAAGGTTAATGTGAGCATGGAGTGCTTCTTTTTACCCGCTTCATTAGACACCAAGGTTAATGTGAGGGTGGAGTGCCTCTTTTTAGCCGCTTCATTAGACACCAAGGTTAATTTGAGCATGAAGTGCTTCTTTTTACCCGCTTCATTAGACACCAAGGTTAATGTGAGCATGGAGTGCTTCTTTTTACCCACTTCATTAGACACCAAGCTTAATGTGAGCATGGAGTGCTTCTTTTTACCCGCTTCATTAGACACCAAGGTTAATGTGAGCATGGAGTGCTTCTTTTTACCCGCTTCATTAGACACCAAGGTTAATGTGAGCATGGAGTGCTTCTTTTCACCCGCTTCATTAGACACCAAGGTTAATGTGAGCATGGAGTGCTTCTTTTTAGCCGCTTCATTAGACACTAAGGTTAATGTGAGCGTGGAGTGCTTCTTTTTACCCGCTTCATTAGACACCAAGGTTAATTTGAGCATGAAGTGCTTCTTTTTACCCGCTTCATTAGACACCAAGGTTAATGTGAGCATGGAGTGCTTCTTTTTACCCGCTTCATTAGACACCAAGGTTAATGTGAGCATGGAGTGCTTCTTTTTACCTGCTTCATTAGACACCAAGGTTAATGCGAGCATGGAGTGCTTCTTTTTAGCCGCTTCTTTAGACACCAAGGTTAATGCGAGCATGGAGTGCTTCTTTTTATCCGCTTCATTAGACACCAAGGTTAATGTGAGCATGGTGTGCTTCTTTTTAGCCGCTTCTTTAGACACCAAGGTTAATGTGAGCATGGAGTGCTTTTTACCCGCTTCATTAGACACCAAGGTTAATGCGAGCATGGAGTGCTTCTTTTTAGCCGCTTCTTTAGACACCAAGGTTAATGTGAGCATGGAGTGCTTTTTACCCGCTTCATTAGACACCAAGGTTAATGTGAGCATGAAGTGCTTCTTTTTACCCGCTTCATTAGACACCAAGGTTAATGTGAGCATGAAGTGCTTCTTTTTACCCGCTTCATTAGACACCAAGGTTAATGTGAGCATGGAGTGCTTCTTTTTACCCGCTTCATTAGACACCAAGGTTAATATGAGCATGGAGTGCTTCTTTTTACCTGCTTCATTAGACACCAAGGTTAATGCGAGCATGGAGTGATTCTTTTTAGCCACTTCTTTAGACACCAAGGTTAATGCGAGCATGGAGTGCTTCTTTTTATCCGCTTCATTAGACACCAAGGTTAATGTGAGCATGGAGTGCTTCTTTTTAGCCGCTTCTTTAGACACCAAGGTTAATGTGAGCATGGAGTGCTTTTTACCCGCTTCATTAGACACCAAGGTTAATGCGAGCATGGAGTGCTTCTTTTTAGCCGCTTCTTTAGACACCAAGGTTAATGTGAGCATGGAGTGCTTTTTACCCGCTTCATTAGACACCAAGGTTAATGTGAGTATGAAGTGCTTCTTTTTAGCCGCTTCTTTAGACACCAAGGTTAATGTGAGCATGGAGTGCTTCTTTTTACCCGCTTCATTAGACACCAAGGTTAATGTGAGCATGGAGTGCTTCTTTTTACCCGCTTCATTAGACACCAAGGTTAATGTGAGCATGGAGTGCTTCTTTTTACCCGCTTCATTAGACACCAAGGTTAATGTGAGCATGGAGTGCTTCTTTTTACCTGCTTCATTAGACACCAAGGTTAATGCGAGCATGGAGTGCTTCTTTTTAGCCGCTTCTTTAGACACCAAGGTTAATGCGAGCATGGAGTGCTTCTTTTTATCCGCTTCATTAGACACCAAGGTTAATGTGAGCATGGAGTGCTTCTTTTTAGCCGCTTCTTTAGACACCAAGGTTAATGTGAGCATGGAGTGCTTTTTACCCGCTTCATTAGACACCAAGGTTAATGCGAGCATGGAGTGCTTCTTTTTAGCCGCTTCTTTAGACACCAAGGTTAATGTGAGCATGGAGTGCTTTTTACCCGCTTCATTAGACACCAAGGTTAATGTGAGCATGAAGTGATTCTTTTTAGCCGCTTCTTTAGACACCAAGGTTAATGTGAGCATGGAGTGCTTCTTTTTACCCGCTTCATTAGACACCAAGGTTAATTTGAGCATGAAGTGCTTCTTTTTACCCGCTTCATTAGACACCAAGGTTAATGTGATCATGGAGTGCTTCTTTTTACCCGCTTCATTAGACGCCAAGGTTAATGTGAGCATGAAGTGCTTCTTTTTACCCGCTTCATTAGACACCAAGGTTAATGTGAGCGTGGAGTGCTTCTTTTTACCCGCTTCATTAGACACCAAGGTTAATTTGAGCATGAAGTGCTTCTTTTTACCCGCTTCATTAGACACCACGGTTAATGTGAGCATGGAGTGCTTCTTTTTACCCGCTTCATTAGACACCAAGGTTAATGTGAGCATGGAGTGCTTCTTTTTACCTGCTTCATTAGACACCAAGGTTAATGCGAGCATGGAGTGCTTCTTTTTAGCCACTTCTTTAGACACCAAGGTTAATGTGAGCATGGAGTGCTTCTTTTTACCCGCTTCATTAGACACCAAGGTTAATTTGAGCATGAAGTGCTTCTTTTTACCCGCTTCATTAGACACCAAGGTTAATGTGATCATGGAGTGCTTCTTTTTACCCGCTTCATTAGACACCAAGGTTAATGTGAGCATGAAGTGCTTCTTTTTACCCGCTTCATTAGACACCAAGGTTAATGTGAGCGTGGAGTGCTTCTTTTTACCCGCTTCATTAGACACCAAGGTTAATTTGAGCATGAAGTGCTTCTTTTTACCCGCTTCATTAGACACCATGGTTAATGTGAGCATGGAGTGCTTCTTTTTACCCGCTTCATTAGACACCAAGGTTAATGTGAGCATGGAGTGCTTCTTTTTAGCCGCTTCTTTAGACACCAAGGTTAATGTGAGCATGAAGTGCTTCTTTTTACCCGCTTCATTAGACACCAAGGTTAATGTGATCATGGAGTGCTTCTTTTTACCCGCTTCATTAGACGCCAAGGTTAATGTGAGCATGAAGTGCTTCTTTTTACCCGCTTCATTAGACACCAAGGTTAATGTGAGCGTGGAGTGCTTCTTTTTACCCGCTTCATTAGACACCAAGGTTAATTTGAGCATGAAGTGCTTCTTTTTACCCGCTTCATTAGACACCAAGGTTAATGTGAGCATGGAGTGCTTCTTTTTACCCGCTTCATTAGACACCAAGGTTAATGTGAGCATGGAGTGCTTCTTTTTACCCGCTTCATTAGACACCAAGGTTAATGTGAGCATGGAGTGCTTCTTTTTACCTGCTTCATTAGACACCAAGGTTAATGTGAGCATGGAGTGCTTCTTTTCACCCGCTTCATTAGACACCAAGGTTAATGTGAGCATGGAGTGCTTCTTTTTAGCCGCTTCATTAGACACTAAGGTTAATGTGAGCGTGGAGTGCTTCTTTTTACCCGCTTCATTAGACACCAAGGTTAATTTGAGCATGAAGTGCTTCTTTTTACCCGCTTCATTAGACACCAAGGTTAATGTGAGCATGGAGTGCTTCTTTTTACCCGCTTCATTAGACACCAAGGTTAATGTGAGCATGGAGTGCTTCTTTTTACCTGCTTCATTAGACACCAAGGTTAATGCGAGCATGGAGTGCTTCTTTTTAGCCGCTTCTTTAGACACCAAGGTTAATGCGAGCATGGAGTGCTTCTTTTTATCCGCTTCATTAGACACCAAGGTTAATGTGAGCATGGTGTGCTTCTTTTTAGCCGCTTCTTTAGACACCAAGGTTAATGTGAGCATGGAGTGCTTTTTACCCGCTTCATTAGACACCAAGGTTAATGCGAGCATGGAGTGCTTCTTTTTAGCCGCTTCTTTAGACACCAAGGTTAATGTGAGCATGGAGTGCTTTTTACCCGCTTCATTAGACACCAAGGTTAATGTGAGCATGAAGTGCTTCTTTTTACCCGCTTCATTAGACACCAAGGTTAATGTGAGCATGAAGTGCTTCTTTTTACCCGCTTCATTAGACACCAAGGTTAATGTGAGCATGGAGTGCTTCTTTTTACCCGCTTCATTAGACACCAAGGTTAATATGAGCATGGAGTGCTTCTTTTTACCTGCTTCATTAGACACCAAGGTTAATGCGAGCATGGAGTGCTTCTTTTTAGCCACTTCTTTAGACACCAAGGTTAATGCGAGCATGGAGTGCTTCTTTTTATCCGCTTCATTAGACACCAAGGTTAATGTGAGCATGGAGTGCTTCTTTTTAGCCGCTTCTTTAGACACCAAGGTTAATGTGAGCATGGAGTGCTTTTTACCCGCTTCATTAGACACCAAGGTTAATGCGAGCATGGAGTGCTTCTTTTTAGCCGCTTCTTTAGACACCAAGGTTAATGTGAGCATGGAGTGCTTTTTACCCGCTTCATTAGACACCACGGTTAATGTGAGTATGAAGTGCTTCTTTTTAGCCGCTTCTTTAGACACCAAGGTTAATGTGAGCATGGAGTGCTTCTTTTTACCCGCTTCATTAGACACCAAGGTTAATGTGAGCATGGAGTGCTTCTTTTTACCCGCTTCATTAGACACCAAGGTTAATGTGAGCATGGAGTGCTTCTTTTTACCCGCTTCATTAGACACCAAGGTTAATGTGAGCATGGAGTGCTTCTTTTTACCTGCTTCATTAGACACCAAGGTTAATGCGAGCATGGAGTGCTTCTTTTTAGCCGCTTCTTTAGACACCAAGGTTAATGCGAGCATGGAGTGCTTCTTTTTATCCGCTTCATTAGACACCAAGGTTAATGTGAGCATGGAGTGCTTCTTTTTAGCCGCTTCTTTAGACACCAAGGTTAATGTGAGCATGGAGTGCTTTTTACCCGCTTCATTAGACACCAAGGTTAATGCGAGCATGGAGTGCTTCTTTTTAGCCGCTTCTTTAGACACCAAGGTTAATGTGAGCATGGAGTGCTTTTTACCCGCTTCATTAGACACCAAGGTTAATGTGAGCATGAAGTGATTCTTTTTAGCCGCTTCTTTAGACACCAAGGTTAATGTGAGCATGGAGTGCTTCTTTTTACCCGCTTCATTAGACACCAAGGTTAATTTGAGCATAAAGTGCTTCTTTTTACCCGCTTCATTAGACACCAAGGTTAATGTGATCATGGAGTGCTTCTTTTTACCCGCTTCATTAGACGCCAAGGTTAATGTGAGCATGAAGTGCTTCTTTTTACCCGCTTCATTAGACACCAAGGTTAATGTGAGCATGGAGTGCTTCTTTTTACCCGCTTCATTAGACACCAAGGTTAATGTGAGCATGAAGTGCTTCTTTTTAGCCGCTTCTTTAGACACCAAGGTTAATGTGAGCATGGAGTGCTTTTTACCCGCTTCATTAGACACCAAGGTTAATGCGAGCATGGAGTGCTTCTTTTTAGCCGCTTCTTTAGACACCAAGGTTAATGTGAGCATGGAGTGCTTTTTACCCGCTTCATTAGACACCAAGGTTAATGTGAGCATGAAGTGCTTCTTTTTACCCGCTTCATTAGACACCAAGGTTAATGTGAGCATGAAGTGCTTCTTTTTACCCGCTTCATTAGACACCAAGGTTAATGTGAGCATGGAGTGCTTCTTTTTACCCGCTTCATTAGACACCAAGGTTAATATGAGCATGGAGTGCTTCTTTTTACCTGCTTCATTAGACACCAAGGTTAATGCGAGCATGGAGTGCTTCTTTTTAGCCACTTCTTTAGACACCAAGGTTAATGCGAGCATGGAGTGCTTCTTTTTATCCGCTTCATTAGACACCAAGGTTAATGTGAGCATGGAGTGCTTCTTTTTAGCCGCTTCTTTAGACACCAAGGTTAATGTGAGCATGGAGTGCTTTTTACCCGCTTCATTAGACACCAAGGTTAATGCGAGCATGGAGTGCTTCTTTTTAGCCGCTTCTTTAGACACCAAGGTTAATGTGAGCATGGAGTGCTTTTTACCCGCTTCATTAGACACCACGGTTAATGTGAGTATGAAGTGCTTCTTTTTAGCCGCTTCTTTAGACACCAAGGTTAATGTGAGCATGGAGTGCTTCTTTTTACCCGCTTCATTAGACACCAAGGTTAATGTGAGCATGGAGTGCTTCTTTTTACCCGCTTCATTAGACACCAAGGTTAATGTGAGCATGGAGTGCTTCTTTTTACCCGCTTCATTAGACACCAAGGTTAATGTGAGCATGGAGTGCTTCTTTTTACCTGCTTCATTAGACACCAAGGTTAATGCGAGCATGGAGTGCTTCTTTTTAGCCGCTTCTTTAGACACCAAGGTTAATGCGAGCATGGAGTGCTTCTTTTTATCCGCTTCATTAGACACCAAGGTTAATGTGAGCATGGAGTGCTTCTTTTTAGCCGCTTCTTTAGACACCAAGGTTAATGTGAGCATGGAGTGCTTTTTACCCGCTTCATTAGACACCAAGGTTAATGCGAGCATGGAGTGCTTCTTTTTAGCCGCTTCTTTAGACACCAAGGTTAATGTGAGCATGGAGTGCTTTTTACCCGCTTCATTAGACACCAAGGTTAATGTGAGCATGAAGTGATTCTTTTTAGCCGCTTCTTTAGACACCAAGGTTAATGTGAGCATGGAGTGCTTCTTTTTACCCGCTTCATTAGACACCAAGGTTAATTTGAGCATAAAGTGCTTCTTTTTACCCGCTTCATTAGACACCAAGGTTAATGTGATCATGGAGTGCTTCTTTTTACCCGCTTCATTAGACGCCAAGGTTAATGTGAGCATGAAGTGCTTCTTTTTACCCGCTTCATTAGACACCAAGGTTAATGTGAGCATGGAGTGCTTCTTTTTACCCGCTTCATTAGACACCAAGGTTAATTTGAGCATGAAGTGCTTCTTTTTACCCGCTTCATTAGACACCACGGTCAATGTGAGCATGGAGTGCTTCTTTTTACCCGCTTCATTAGACACCAAGGTTAATGTGAGCATGGAGTGCTTCTTTTTACCTGCTTCATTAGACACCAAGGTTAATGCGAGCATGGAGTGCTTCTTTTTAGCCACTTCTTTAGACACCAAGGTTAATGTGAGCATGGAGTGCTTCTTTTTACCCGCTTCATTAGACACCAAGGTTAATTTGAGCATGAAGTGCTTCTTTTTACCCGCTTCATTAGACACCAAGGTTAATGTGATCATGGAGTGCTTCTTTTCACCCGCTTCATTAGACACCAAGGTTAATGTGAGCATGGAGTGCTTCTTTTTAGCCGCTTCATTAGACACTAAGGTTAATGTGAGCGTGGAGTGCTTCTTTTTACCCGCTTCATTAGACACCAAGGTTAATTTGAGCATGAAGTGCTTCTTTTTACCCGCTTCATTAGACACCAAGGTTAATGTGAGCATGGAGTGCTTCTTTTTACCCGCTTCATTAGACACCAAGGTTAATGTGAGCATGGAGTGCTTCTTTTTACCTGCTTCATTAGACACCAAGGTTAATGCGAGCATGGAGTGCTTCTTTTTAGCCGCTTCTTTAGACACCAAGGTTAATGCGAGCATGGAGTGCTTCTTTTTATCCGCTTCATTAGACACCAAGGTTAATGTGAGCATGGTGTGCTTCTTTTTAGCCGCTTCTTTAGACACCAAGGTTAATGTGAGCATGGAGTGCTTTTTACCCGCTTCATTAGACACCAAGGTTAATGCGAGCATGGAGTGCTTCTTTTTAGCCGCTTCTTTAGACACCAAGGTTAATGTGAGCATGGAGTGCTTTTTACCCGCTTCATTAGACACCAAGGTTAATGTGAGCATGAAGTGCTTCTTTTTACCCGCTTCATTAGACACCAAGGTTAATGTGAGCATGAAGTGCTTCTTTTTACCCGCTTCATTAGACACCAAGGTTAATGTGAGCATGGAGTGCTTCTTTTTACCCGCTTCATTAGACACCAAGGTTAATATGAGCATGGAGTGCTTCTTTTTACCTGCTTCATTAGACACCAAGGTTAATGCGAGCATGGAGTGCTTCTTTTTAGCCACTTCTTTAGACACCAAGGTTAATGCGAGCATGGAGTGCTTCTTTTTATCCGCTTCATTAGACACCAAGGTTAATGTGAGCATGGAGTGCTTCTTTTTAGCCGCTTCTTTAGACACCACGGTTAATGTGAGCATGGAGTGCTTTTTACCCGCTTCATTAGACACCAAGGTTAATGCGAGCATGGAGTGCTTCTTTTTAGCCGCTTCTTTAGACACCAAGGTTAATGTGAGCATGGAGTGCTTTTTACCCGCTTCATTAGACACCACGGTTAATGTGAGTATGAAGTGCTTCTTTTTAGCCGCTTCTTTAGACACCAAGGTTAATGTGAGCATGGAGTGCTTCTTTTTACCCGCTTCATTAGACACCAAGGTTAATGTGAGCATGGAGTGCTTCTTTTTACCCGCTTCATTAGACACCAAGGTTAATGTGAGCATGGAGTGCTTCTTTTTACCCGCTTCATTAGACACCAAGGTTAATGTGAGCATGGAGTGCTTCTTTTTACCTGCTTCATTAGACACCAAGGTTAATGCGAGCATGGAGTGCTTCTTTTTAGCCGCTTCTTTAGACACCAAGGTTAATGCGAGCATGGAGTGCTTCTTTTTATCCGCTTCATTAGACACCAAGGTTAATGTGAGCATGGAGTGCTTCTTTTTAGCCGCTTCTTTAGACACCAAGGTTAATGTGAGCATGGAGTGCTTTTTACCCGCTTCATTAGACACCAAGGTTAATGCGAGCATGGAGTGCTTCTTTTTAGCCGCTTCTTTAGACACCAAGGTTAATGTGAGCATGGAGTGCTTTTTACCCGCTTCATTAGACACCAAGGTTAATGTGAGCATGAAGTGATTCTTTTTAGCCGCTTCTTTAGACACCAAGGTTAATGTGAGCATGGAGTGCTTCTTTTTACCCGCTTCATTAGACACCAAGGTTAATTTGAGCATAAAGTGCTTCTTTTTACCCGCTTCATTAGACACCAAGGTTAATGTGATCATGGAGTGCTTCTTTTTACCCGCTTCATTAGACGCCAAGGTTAATGTGAGCATGAAGTGCTTCTTTTTACCCGCTTCATTAGACACCAAGGTTAATGTGAGCATGGAGTGCTTCTTTTTACCCGCTTCATTAGACACCAAGGTTAATGTGAGCATGAAGTGCTTCTTTTTAGCCGCTTCTTTAGACACCAAGGTTAATGTGAGCATGGAGTGCTTTTTACCCGCTTCATTAGACACCAAGGTTAATGCGAGCATGGAGTGCTTCTTTTTAGCCGCTTCTTTAGACACCAAGGTTAATGTGAGCATGGAGTGCTTTTTACCCGCTTCATTAGACACCAAGGTTAATGTGAGCATGAAGTGCTTCTTTTTACCCGCTTCATTAGACACCAAGGTTAATGTGAGCATGAAGTGCTTCTTTTTACCCGCTTCATTAGACACCAAGGTTAATGTGAGCATGGAGTGCTTCTTTTTACCCGCTTCATTAGACACCAAGGTTAATATGAGCATGGAGTGCTTCTTTTTACCTGCTTCATTAGACACCAAGGTTAATGCGAGCATGGAGTGCTTCTTTTTAGCCACTTCTTTAGACACCAAGGTTAATGCGAGCATGGAGTGCTTCTTTTTATCCGCTTCATTAGACACCAAGGTTAATGTGAGCATGGAGTGCTTCTTTTTAGCCGCTTCTTTAGACACCAAGGTTAATGTGAGCATGGAGTGCTTTTTACCCGCTTCATTAGACACCAAGGTTAATGCGAGCATGGAGTGCTTCTTTTTAGCCGCTTCTTTAGACACCAAGGTTAATGTGAGCATGGAGTGCTTTTTACCCGCTTCATTAGACACCACGGTTAATGTGAGTATGAAGTGCTTCTTTTTAGCCGCTTCTTTAGACACCAAGGTTAATGTGAGCATGGAGTGCTTCTTTTTACCCGCTTCATTAGACACCAAGGTTAATGTGAGCATGGAGTGCTTCTTTTTACCCGCTTCATTAGACACCAAGGTTAATGTGAGCATGGAGTGCTTCTTTTTACCCGCTTCATTAGACACCAAGGTTAATGTGAGCATGGAGTGCTTCTTTTTACCTGCTTCATTAGACACCAAGGTTAATGCGAGCATGGAGTGCTTCTTTTTAGCCGCTTCTTTAGACACCAAGGTTAATGCGAGCATGGAGTGCTTCTTTTTATCCGCTTCATTAGACACCAAGGTTAATGTGAGCATGGAGTGCTTCTTTTTAGCCGCTTCTTTAGACACCAAGGTTAATGTGAGCATGGAGTGCTTTTTACCCGCTTCATTAGACACCAAGGTTAATGCGAGCATGGAGTGCTTCTTTTTAGCCGCTTCTTTAGACACCAAGGTTAATGTGAGCATGGAGTGCTTTTTACCCGCTTCATTAGACACCAAGGTTAATGTGAGCATGAAGTGATTCTTTTTAGCCGCTTCTTTAGACACCAAGGTTAATGTGAGCATGGAGTGCTTCTTTTTACCCGCTTCATTAGACACCAAGGTTAATTTGAGCATAAAGTGCTTCTTTTTACCCGCTTCATTAGACACCAAGGTTAATGTGATCATGGAGTGCTTCTTTTTACCCGCTTCATTAGACGCCAAGGTTAATGTGAGCATGAAGTGCTTCTTTTTACCCGCTTCATTAGACACCAAGGTTAATGTGAGCATGGAGTGCTTCTTTTTACCCGCTTCATTAGACACCAAGGTTAATTTGAGCATGAAGTGCTTCTTTTTACCCGCTTCATTAGACACCACGGTCAATGTGAGCATGGAGTGCTTCTTTTTACCCGCTTCATTAGACACCAAGGTTAATGTGAGCATGGAGTGCTTCTTTTTACCTGCTTCATTAGACACCAAGGTTAATGCGAGCATGGAGTGCTTCTTTTTAGCCACTTCTTTAGACACCAAGGTTAATGTGAGCATGGAGTGCTTCTTTTTACCCGCTTCATTAGACACCAAGGTTAATTTGAGCATGAAGTGCTTCTTTTTACCCGCTTCATTAGACACCAAGGTTAATGTGATCATGGAGTGCTTCTTTTTACCCGCTTCATTAGACGCCAAGGTTAATGTGAGCATGAAGTGCTTCTTTTTACCCGCTTCATTAGACACCAAGGTTAATGTGAGCGTGGAGTGCTTCTTTTTACCCGCTTCATTAGACACCAAGGTTAATTTGAGCATGAAGTGCTTCTTTTTACCCGCTTCATTAGACACCAAGGTTAATGTGAGCATGGAGTGCTTCTTTTTACCCGCTTCATTAGACACCAAGGTTAATGTGAGCATGGAGTGCTTCTTTTTAGCCGCTTCTTTAGACACCAAGGTTAATGTGAGCATGAAGTGCTTCTTTTTACCCGCTTCATTAGACACCAAGGTTAATGTGATCATGGAGTGCTTCTTTTTACCCGCTTCATTAGACGCCAAGGTTAATGTGAGCATGAAGTGCTTCTTTTTACCCGCTTCATTAGACACCAAGGTTAATGTGAGCGTGGAGTGCTTCTTTTTACCCGCTTCATTAGACACCAAGGTTAATTTGAGCATGAAGTGCTTCTTTTTACCCGCTTCATTAGACACCAAGGTTAATGTGAGCATGGAGTGCTTCTTTTTACCCGCTTCATTAGACACCAAGGTTAATATGAGCATGGAGTGCTTCTTTTTACCTGCTTCATTAGACACCAAGGTTAATGCGAGCATGGAGTGCTTCTTTTTAGCCACTTCTTTAGACACCAAGGTTAATGCGAGCATGGAGTGCTTCTTTTTATCCGCTTCATTAGACACCAAGGTTAATGTGAGCATGGAGTGCTTCTTTTTAGCCGCTTCTTTAGACACCAAGGTTAATGTGAGCATGGAGTGCTTTTTACCCGCTTCATTAGACACCAAGGTTAATGCGAGCATGGAGTGCTTCTTTTTAGCCGCTTCTTTAGACACCACGGTTAATGTGAGCATGGAGTGCTTTTTACCCGCTTCATTAGACACCAAGGTTAATGTGAGTATGAAGTGCTTCTTTTTAGCCGCTTCTTTAGACACCAAGGTTAATGTGAGCATGGAGTGCTTCTTTTTACCCGCTTCATTAGACACCAAGGTTAATGTGAGCATGGAGTGCTTCTTTTTACCCGCTTCATTAGACACCAAGGTTAATGTGAGCATGGAGTGCTTCTTTTTACCCGCTTCATTAGACACCAAGGTTAATGTGAGCATGGAGTGCTTCTTTTTACCTGCTTCATTAGACACCAAGGTTAATGCGAGCATGGAGTGCTTCTTTTTAGCCGCTTCTTTAGACACCAAGGTTAATGCGAGCATGGAGTGCTTCTTTTTATCCGCTTCATTAGACACCAAGGTTAATGTGAGCATGGAGTGCTTCTTTTTAGCCGCTTCTTTAGACACCAAGGTTAATGTGAGCATGGAGTGCTTTTTACCCGCTTCATTAGACACCAAGGTTAATGCGAGCATGGAGTGCTTCTTTTTAGCCGCTTCTTTAGACACCAAGGTTAATGTGAGCATGGAGTGCTTTTTACCCGCTTCATTAGACACCAAGGTTAATGTGAGCATGAAGTGCTTCTTTTTAGCCGCTTCTTTAGACACCAAGGTTAATGTGAGCATGGAGTGCTTCTTTTTACCCGCTTCATTAGACACCATGGTTAATTTGAGCATGAAGTGCTTCTTTTTACCCGCTTCATTAGACACCAAGGTTAATGTGATCATGGAGTGCTTCTTTTTACCCGCTTCATTAGACGCCAAGGTTAATGTGAGCATGAAGTGCTTCTTTTTACCCGCTTCATTAGACACCAAGGTTAATGTGAGCGTGGAGTGCTTCTTTTTACCCGCTTCATTAGACACCAAGGTTAATTTGAGCATGAAGTGCTTCTTTTTACCCGCTTCATTAGACACCACGGTTAATGTGAGCATGGAGTGCTTCTTTTTACCCGCTTCATTAGACACCAAGGTTAATGTGAGCATGGAGTGCTTCTTTTTACCTGCTTCATTAGACACCAAGGTTAATGCGAGCATGGAGTGCTTCTTTTTAGCCACTTCTTTAGACACCAAGGTTAATGTGAGCATGGAGTGCTTCTTTTTACCCGCTTCATTAGACACCAAGGTTAATTTGAGCATGAAGTGCTTCTTTTTACCCGCTTCATTAGACACCAAGGTTAATGTGATCATGGAGTGCTTCTTTTTACCCGCTTCATTAGACGCCAAGGTTAATGTGAGCATGAAGTGCTTCTTTTTACCCGCTTCATTAGACACCAAGGTTAATGTGAGCGTGGAGTGCTTCTTTTTACCCGCTTCATTAGACACCAAGGTTAATTTGAGCATGAAGTGCTTCTTTTTACCCGCTTCATTAGACACCAAGGTTAATGTGAGCATGGAGTGCTTCTTTTTACCCGCTTCATTAGACACCAAGGTTAATGTGAGCATGGAGTGCTTCTTTTTAGCCGCTTCTTTAGACACCAAGGTTAATGTGAGCATGGAGTGCTTTTTACCCGCTTCATTAGACACCAAGGTTAATGTGAGCATGGAGTGCTTCTTTTTACCTGCTTCATTAGACACCAAGGTTAATGCGAGCATGGAGTGCTTCTTTTTAGCCGCT
Source organism: Chaetoderma sp. LZ-2023a (assembly GCA_034401795.1). Lineage (NCBI taxonomy): Eukaryota > Metazoa > Mollusca > Caudofoveata > Chaetodermatida > Chaetodermatidae > Chaetoderma > Chaetoderma sp. LZ-2023a. The sequence continues at coordinate 35,676,006 of CM067362.1, forward strand.
TCTTTAGACACCAAGGTTAATGCGAGCATGGAGTGCTTCTTTTTATCCGCTTCATTAGACACCAAGGTTAATGTGAGCATGGTGTGCTTCTTTTTAGCCGCTTCTTTAGACACCAAGGTTAATGTGAGCATGGAGTGCTTTTTACCCGCTTCATTAGACACCAAGGTTAATGCGAGCATGGAGTGCTTCTTTTTAGCCGCTTCTTTAGACACCAAGGTTAATGTGAGCATGGAGTGCTTTTTACCCGCTTCATTAGACACCAAGGTTAATGTGAGCATGAAGTGCTTCTTTTTAGCCGCTTCTTTAGACACCAAGGTTAATGTGAGCATGGAGTGCTTTTTACCCGCTTCATTAGACACCAAGGTTAATGTGAGCATGAAGTGCTTCTTTTTAGCCGCTTCTTTAGACACCAAGGTTAATGTGAGCATGAAGTGCTTCTTTTTACCCGCTTCATTAGACACCAAGGTTAATGTGAGCATGGAGTGCTTTTTACCCGCTTCATTAGACACCAAGGTTAATGTGAGCATGAAGTGCTTCTTTTTAGCCGCTTCTTTAGACACCAAGGTTAATGTGAGCATGGAGTGCTTTTTACCTGCTTCATTAGACACCAAGGTTAATGCGAGCATGGAGTGCTTCTTTTTAGCCGCTTCTTTAGACACCAAGGTTAATGCGAGCATGGAGTGCTTCTTTTTATCCACTTCATTAAACACCAAGGTTAATGTGAGCATGGAGTGCTTTTTACCCGCTTCATTAGACACCAAGGTTAATGCTCTTCTGTTAGTGCTTCTTTTTAGCCGCTTCTTTAGACACCAAGGTTAATGTGAGCATGGAGTGCTTCTTTTTACCCGCTTCATTAGACACCAAGGTTAATGTGAGCATGGAGTGTATCTTTATAGCCACTTCATTGGACACCAAGGTTAATGCGAGCATGGAGTGCTTCTTTTTACCCGTTTCATTAGACACCAAGGTTAATGCGAGCATGGAGTGCTTCTCTTTACCCGCTTCATTAGACATCACGGTTAATGTGAGCATGGAGCGCTTTTTACCCGCTTCATTAGACACCAAGGTTAATGTGAGCATGAAGTGCTTCTTTTTACCCGCTACATTAGACACCAAGGTTAATGTGAGCGTGCAGTGCTTCTTTTTACCCGCTTCATTAGACACCAAGGTTAATGTGATCATGGAGTGCTTCTTTTTACCCGCTTCATTAGACGCCAAGGTTAATGTGAGCATGAAGTGCTTCTTTTTACCCGCTTCATTAGACACCAAGGTTAATGTGAGCGTGGAGTGCTTATTTTTACCCGCTTCATTAGACACCAAGGTTAATTTGAGCATGAAGTGCTTCTTTTTACCCGCTTCATTAGACACCAAGGTTAATGTGAGCATGGAGTGCTTCTTTTTACCCGCTTCATTAGACACCAAGGTTAATGTGAGCATGGAGTGCTTCTTTTTACCTGCTTCATTAGACACCACGGTTAATGCGAGCATGGAGTGCTTCTTTTTAGCCGCTTCTTTAGACACCAAGGTTAATGCGAGCATGGAGTGCTTCTTTTTATCCGCTTCATTAGACACCAAGGTTAATGTGATCATGGAGTGCTTCTTTTTACCCGCTTCATTAGACGCCAAGGTTAATGTGAGCATGAAGTGCTTCTTTTTACCCGCTTCATTAGACACCAAGGTTAATGTGAGCGTGGAGTGCTTCTTTTTACCCGCTTCATTAGACACCAAGGTTAATTTGAGCATGAAGTGCTTCTTTTTACCCGCTTCATTAGACACCAAGGTTAATGTGAGCATGGAGTGCTTCTTTTTACCCGCTTCATTAGACACCAAGGTTAATGTGAGCATGGAGTGCTTCTTTTTACCTGCTTCATTAGACACCAAGCTTAATGCGAGCATGGAGTGCTTCTTTTTAGCCGCTTCTTTAGACACCAAGGTTAATGCGAGCATGGAGTGCTTCTTTTTATCTGCTTCATTAGACACCAAGGTTAATGTGAGCATGGTGTGCTTCTTTTTAGCCGCTTCTTTAGACACCAAGGTTAATGTGAGCATGGAGTGCTTTTTACCCGCTTCATTAGACACCAAGGTTAATGCGAGCATGGAGTGCTTCTTTTTAGCCGCTTCTTTAGACACCAAGGTTAATGTGAGCATGGAGTGCTTTTTACCCGCTTCATTAGACACCAAGGTTAATGTGAGCATGAAGTGCTTCTTTTTAGCCGCTTCTTTAGACACCAAGGTTAATGTGAGCATGGAGTGCTTTTTACCCGCTTCATTAGACACCAAGGTTAATGTGAGCATGAAGTGCTTCTTTTTAGCCGCTTCTTTAGACACCAAGGTTAATGTGAGCATGAAGTGCTTCTTTTTACCCGCTTCATTAGACACCAAGGTTAATGTGAGCATGGAGTGCTTTTTACCCGCTTCATTAGACACCAAGGTTAATGTGAGCATGAAGTGCTTCTTTTTAGCCGCTTCTTTAGACACCAAGGTTAATGTGAGCATGGAGTGCTTCTTTTTACCTGTTTCATTAGACACCAAGGTTAATGCGAGCATGAAGTGCTTCTTTTTACCTGTTTCATTAGACACCAAGGTTAATGCGAGCATGGAGTGCTTCTTTTTACCCGCTTCATTAGACACCAAGGTTAATGTGAGCATGGAGTGCTTCTTTTTACCTGCTTCATTAGACACCAAGGTTAATGTGAGCATGGAGTGCTTCTTTTTACCCGCTTCATTAGACACCAAGGTTAATGTGAGCATGAAGTGCTTCTTTTTACCTGCTTCATTAGACACCAAGGTTAATGTGAGCATGGAGTGCTTCTTTTTACCTGCATCGCTAGATGCCAAGGCTAATGCGAGCATGAAGTGCATCTTTTTACCCGCTTCATTAGACACCAAGGTTAATGCGAGCATGGAGTGTATCTTTATAGCCACTTCATTAGACACCAAGGTTAATGCGAGCATGGAGTGCTTCTTTTTACCCGTCTCATTAGACACCCAGGTTAATGCGAGCATTGAGTGCTTCTCTTTACCCGCTTCATTAGACATCACGGTTAATGTGAGCATGGTGCGCTTTTTACCCGCTTCATTAGACACCAAGGTTAATGTGAGCATGAAGTGCTTCTTTTTACCCGCTTCATTAGACACCACGGTTAATGTGAGCATGGAGTGCTTCTTTTTACCCGCTTCATTAGACACCAAGGTTAATGTGATCATGGAGTGCTTCTTTTTACCCGCTTCATTAGACGCCAAGGTTAATGTGAGCATGGAGTGCTTCTTTTTACCCGCTTCATTAGACACCAAGGTTAATGCGAGCATGAAGTGCTTCTTTTTACCCGCTTCATTAGACACCAAGGTTAATGTGAGCATGAAGTGCTTCTTTTTACCCGCTTCATTAGACACCAAGGTTAATGTGAGCATGAAGTGCTTCTTTTTACCCGCTTCATTAGACACCAAGGTTAATGTGAGGGTGGAGTGCTTCTTTTTACCCGCTTCATTAGACATCACAGTTAATGTGAGCATGGAGCGCTTTTTACCTTCTTCATTAGACACCAAGGTTAATGTGAGCATAAAGTGCTTCTTTTTACCCGCTTCATTAGACACCAAGGTTAATGTGAGCATGGAGTGCTTCTTTTTACCCGCTTCATTAGACACCAAGGTTAATGTGAGCATGGAGTGCTTCTTTTTACCCGCTTCATTAGACGCCAAGGTTAATGTGAGCATGAAGTGCTTCTTTTTACCCGCTTCATTAGACACCAAGGTTAATGTGAGCATGGAGTGCTTCTTTTTACCTGCTTCATTAGACACCAAGGTTAATGTGAGCATGAAGTGCTTCTTTTTACCTGCTTCATTAGACACCAAGGTTAATGTGAGCATGGAGTGCTTCTTTTTACCTGCATCGCTAGATGCCAAGGCTAATGCGAGCATGAAGTGCATCTTTTTTCCCGCTTCATTAGATACCAAGGTTAATGCGAGCATGGAGTATATCTTTATAGCCACTTCATTAGACACCAAGGTTAATGTGAGCATGGAGCGCTTTTTACCCGCTTCATTAGACACCAAGGTTAATGTGAGCATGAAGTGCTTCTTTTTACCCGCTTCATTAGACACCAAGGTTAATGTGAGCGTGCAGTGCTTCTTTTTACCCACTTCATTAGACACCAAGGTTAATTTGAGCATGAAGTGCTTCTTTTTACCCGCTTCATTAGACACCAAGGTTAATGTGAGCATGGAGTGCTTCTTTTTACCCGCTTCATTAGACACCAAGGTTAATGTGAGCATGGAGTGCTTCTTTTTACCCACTTCATTAGACGCCAAGGTTAATGCGAGCATGGAGTGATTCTTTTTACCCGCTTCATTAGACACCAAGGTTAATGCGAGCATGGAGTGCTTCTCTTTACCCGCTTCATTAGACGCCAAGGTTAATGCGAGCATGGAGTGCTTCTTTTTACCCGCTTCATTAGACGCCAAGGTTAATGCGAGCATGGAGTGCTTCTCTTTACCCGCTTCATTAGACACCAAGGTTAATGTGAGCATGGAGTGCTTCTTTTTACCTGCTTCATTAGACACCAAGGTTAATGCGAGCATGGAGTGCTTCTTTTTAGCCGCTTCTTTAGACACCAAGGTTAATGCGAGCATGGAGTGCTTCTTTTTATCCGCTTCATTAGACACCAAGGTTAATGTGAGCATGGTGTGCTTCTTTTTAGCCGCTTCTTTAGACACCAAGGTTAATGTGAGCATGGAGTGCTTTTTACCCGCTTCATTAGACACCAAGGTTAATGCGAGCATGGAGTGCTTCTTTTTAGCCGCTTCTTTAGACACCAAGGTTAATGTGAGCATGGAGTGCTTTTTACCCGCTTCATTAGACACCAAGGTTAATGTGAGCATGAAGTGCTTCTTTTTAGCCGCTTCTTTAGACACCAAGGTTAATGTGAGCATGGAGTGCTTTTTACCCGCTTCATTAGACACCAAGGTTAATGTGAGCATGAAGTGCTTCTTTTTAGCCGCTTCTTTAGACACCAAGGTTAATGTGAGCATGAAGTGCTTCTTTTTACCCGCTTCATTAGACACCAAGGTTAATGTGAGCATGGAGTGCTTTTTACCCGCTTCATTAGACACCAAGGTTAATGTGAGCATGAAGTGCTTCTTTTTAGCCGCTTCTTTAGACACCAAGGTTAATGTGAGCATGGAGTGCTTTTTACCTGCTTCATTAGACACCAAGGTTAATGCGAGCATGGAGTGCTTCTTTTTAGCCGCTTCTTTAGACACCAAGGTTAATGCGAGCATGGAGTGCTTCTTTTTATCCACTTCATTAAACACCAAGGTTAATGTGAGCATGGAGTGCTTTTTACCCGCTTCATTAGACACCAAGGTTAATGCTCTTCTGTTAGTGCTTCTTTTTAGCCGCTTCTTTAGACACCAAGGTTAATGTGAGCATGGAGTGCTTCTTTTTACCCGCTTCATTAGACACCAAGGTTAATGTGAGCATGGAGTGTATCTTTATAGCCACTTCATTGGACACCAAGGTTAATGCGAGCATGGAGTGCTTCTTTTTACCCGTTTCATTAGACACCAAGGTTAATGCGAGCATGGAGTGCTTCTCTTTACCCGCTTCATTAGACATCACGGTTAATGTGAGCATGGAGCGCTTTTTACCCGCTTCATTAGACACCAAGGTTAATGTGAGCATGAAGTGCTTCTTTTTACCCGCTACATTAGACACCAAGGTTAATGTGAGCGTGCAGTGCTTCTTTTTACCCGCTTCATTAGACACCAAGGTTAATGTGATCATGGAGTGCTTCTTTTTACCCGCTTCATTAGACGCCAAGGTTAATGTGAGCATGAAGTGCTTCTTTTTACCCGCTTCATTAGACACCAAGGTTAATGTGAGCGTGGAGTGCTTATTTTTACCCGCTTCATTAGACACCAAGGTTAATTTGAGCATGAAGTGCTTCTTTTTACCCGCTTCATTAGACACCAAGGTTAATGTGAGCATGGAGTGCTTCTTTTTACCCGCTTCATTAGACACCAAGGTTAATGTGAGCATGGAGTGCTTCTTTTTACCTGCTTCATTAGACACCACGGTTAATGCGAGCATGGAGTGCTTCTTTTTAGCCGCTTCTTTAGACACCAAGGTTAATGCGAGCATGGAGTGCTTCTTTTTATCCGCTTCATTAGACACCAAGGTTAATGTGATCATGGAGTGCTTCTTTTTACCCGCTTCATTAGACGCCAAGGTTAATGTGAGCATGAAGTGCTTCTTTTTACCCGCTTCATTAGACACCAAGGTTAATGTGAGCGTGGAGTGCTTCTTTTTACCCGCTTCATTAGACACCAAGGTTAATTTGAGCATGAAGTGCTTCTTTTTACCCGCTTCATTAGACACCAAGGTTAATGTGAGCATGGAGTGCTTCTTTTTACCCGCTTCATTAGACACCAAGGTTAATGTGAGCATGGAGTGCTTCTTTTTACCTGCTTCATTAGACACCAAGCTTAATGCGAGCATGGAGTGCTTCTTTTTAGCCGCTTCTTTAGACACCAAGGTTAATGCGAGCATGGAGTGCTTCTTTTTATCTGCTTCATTAGACACCAAGGTTAATGTGAGCATGGTGTGCTTCTTTTTAGCCGCTTCTTTAGACACCAAGGTTAATGTGAGCATGGAGTGCTTTTTACCCGCTTCATTAGACACCAAGGTTAATGCGAGCATGGAGTGCTTCTTTTTAGCCGCTTCTTTAGACACCAAGGTTAATGTGAGCATGGAGTGCTTTTTACCCGCTTCATTAGACACCAAGGTTAATGTGAGCATGAAGTGCTTCTTTTTAGCCGCTTCTTTAGACACCAAGGTTAATGTGAGCATGGAGTGCTTTTTACCCGCTTCATTAGACACCAAGGTTAATGTGAGCATGAAGTGCTTCTTTTTAGCCGCTTCTTTAGACACCAAGGTTAATGTGAGCATGAAGTGCTTCTTTTTACCCGCTTCATTAGACACCAAGGTTAATGTGAGCATGGAGTGCTTTTTACCCGCTTCATTAGACACCAAGGTTAATGTGAGCATGAAGTGCTTCTTTTTAGCCGCTTCTTTAGACACCAAGGTTAATGTGAGCATGGAGTGCTTCTTTTTACCTGTTTCATTAGACACCAAGGTTAATGCGAGCATGAAGTGCTTCTTTTTACCTGTTTCATTAGACACCAAGGTTAATGCGAGCATGGAGTGCTTCTTTTTACCCGCTTCATTAGACACCAAGGTTAATGTGAGCATGGAGTGCTTCTTTTTACCTGCTTCATTAGACACCAAGGTTAATGTGAGCATGGAGTGCTTCTTTTTACCCGCTTCATTAGACACCAAGGTTAATGTGAGCATGAAGTGCTTCTTTTTACCTGCTTCATTAGACACCAAGGTTAATGTGAGCATGGAGTGCTTCTTTTTACCTGCATCGCTAGATGCCAAGGCTAATGCGAGCATGAAGTGCATCTTTTTACCCGCTTCATTAGACACCAAGGTTAATGCGAGCATGGAGTGTATCTTTATAGCCACTTCATTAGACACCAAGGTTAATGCGAGCATGGAGTGCTTCTTTTTACCCGTCTCATTAGACACCCAGGTTAATGCGAGCATTGAGTGCTTCTCTTTACCCGCTTCATTAGACATCACGGTTAATGTGAGCATGGAGCGCTTTTTACCCGCTTCATTAGACACCAAGGTTAATGTGAGCATGAAGTGCTTCTTTTTACCCGCTTCATTAGACACCACGGTTAATGTGAGCATGGAGTGCTTCTTTTTACCCGCTTCATTAGACACCAAGGTTAATGTGATCATGGAGTGCTTCTTTTTACCCGCTTCATTAGACGCCAAGGTTAATGTGAGCATGGAGTGCTTCTTTTTACCCGCTTCATTAGACACCAAGGTTAATGCGAGCATGAAGTGCTTCTTTTTACCCGCTTCATTAGACACCAAGGTTAATGTGAGCATGAAGTGCTTCTTTTTACCCGCTTCATTAGACACCAAGGTTAATGTGAGCATGAAGTGCTTCTCTTTACCCGCTTCATTAGACACCAAGGTTAATGTGAGCGTGGAGTGCTTCTTTTTACCCGCTTCATTAGACACCAAGGTTAATTTGAGCATGAAGTGCTTCTTTTTACCCGCTTCATTAGACACCAAGGTTAATGTGAGCATGGAGTGCTTCTTTTTACCCGCTTCATTAGACACCAAGGTTAATGTGAGCATGGAGTGCTTCTTTTTAGCCGCTTCTTTAGACACCAAGGTTAATGTGAGCATGGAGTGCTTTTTACCCGCTTCATTAGACACCAAGGTTAATGTGAGCATGGAGTGCTTCTTTTTACCTGCTTCATTAGACACCAAGGTTAATGCGAGCATGGAGTGCTTCTTTTTAGCCGCTTCTTTAGACACCAAGGTTAATGCGAGCATGGAGTGCTTCTTTTTATCCGCTTCATTAGACACCAAGGTTAATGTGAGCATGGTGTGCTTCTTTTTAGCCGCTTCTTTAGACACCAAGGTTAATGTGAGCATGGAGTGCTTTTTACCCGCTTCATTAGACACCAAGGTTAATGCGAGCATGGAGTGCTTCTTTTTAGCCGCTTCTTTAGACACCAAGGTTAATGTGAGCATGGAGTGCTTTTTACCCGCTTCATTAGACACCAAGGTTAATGTGAGCATGAAGTGCTTCTTTTTAGCCGCTTCTTTAGACACCAAGGTTAATGTGAGCATGGAGTGCTTTTTACCCGCTTCATTAGACACCAAGGTTAATGTGAGCATGAAGTGCTTCTTTTTAGCCGCTTCTTTAGACACCAAGGTTAATGTGAGCATGAAGTGCTTCTTTTTACCCGCTTCATTAGACACCAAGGTTAATGTGAGCATGGAGTGCTTTTTACCCGCTTCATTAGACACCAAGGTTAATGTGAGCATGAAGTGCTTCTTTTTAGCCGCTTCTTTAGACACCAAGGTTAATGTGAGCATGGAGTGCTTTTTACCTGCTTCATTAGACACCAAGGTTAATGCGAGCATGGAGTGCTTCTTTTTAGCCGCTTCTTTAGACACCAAGGTTAATGCGAGCATGGAGTGCTTCTTTTTATCCACTTCATTAAACACCAAGGTTAATGTGAGCATGGAGTGCTTTTTACCCGCTTCATTAGACACCAAGGTTAATGCTCTTCTGTTAGTGCTTCTTTTTAGCCGCTTCTTTAGACACCAAGGTTAATGTGAGCATGGAGTGCTTCTTTTTACCCGCTTCATTAGACACCAAGGTTAATGTGAGCATGGAGTGTATCTTTATAGCCACTTCATTGGACACCAAGGTTAATGCGAGCATGGAGTGCTTCTTTTTACCCGTTTCATTAGACACCAAGGTTAATGCGAGCATGGAGTGCTTCTCTTTACCCGCTTCATTAGACATCACGGTTAATGTGAGCATGGAGCGCTTTTTACCCGCTTCATTAGACACCAAGGTTAATGTGAGCATGAAGTGCTTCTTTTTACCCGCTACATTAGACACCAAGGTTAATGTGAGCGTGCAGTGCTTCTTTTTACCCGCTTCATTAGACACCAAGGTTAATGTGATCATGGAGTGCTTCTTTTTACCCGCTTCATTAGACGCCAAGGTTAATGTGAGCATGAAGTGCTTCTTTTTACCCGCTTCATTAGACACCAAGGTTAATGTGAGCGTGGAGTGCTTATTTTTACCCGCTTCATTAGACACCAAGGTTAATTTGAGCATGAAGTGCTTCTTTTTACCCGCTTCATTAGACACCAAGGTTAATGTGAGCATGGAGTGCTTCTTTTTACCCGCTTCATTAGACACCAAGGTTAATGTGAGCATGGAGTGCTTCTTTTTACCTGCTTCATTAGACACCACGGTTAATGCGAGCATGGAGTGCTTCTTTTTAGCCGCTTCTTTAGACACCAAGGTTAATGCGAGCATGGAGTGCTTCTTTTTATCCGCTTCATTAGACACCAAGGTTAATGTGATCATGGAGTGCTTCTTTTTACCCGCTTCATTAGACGCCAAGGTTAATGTGAGCATGAAGTGCTTCTTTTTACCCGCTTCATTAGACACCAAGGTTAATGTGAGCGTGGAGTGCTTCTTTTTACCCGCTTCATTAGACACCAAGGTTAATTTGAGCATGAAGTGCTTCTTTTTACCCGCTTCATTAGACACCAAGGTTAATGTGAGCATGGAGTGCTTCTTTTTACCCGCTTCATTAGACACCAAGGTTAATGTGAGCATGGAGTGCTTCTTTTTACCTGCTTCATTAGACACCAAGCTTAATGCGAGCATGGAGTGCTTCTTTTTAGCCGCTTCTTTAGACACCAAGGTTAATGCGAGCATGGAGTGCTTCTTTTTATCTGCTTCATTAGACACCAAGGTTAATGTGAGCATGGTGTGCTTCTTTTTAGCCGCTTCTTTAGACACCAAGGTTAATGTGAGCATGGAGTGCTTTTTACCCGCTTCATTAGACACCAAGGTTAATGCGAGCATGGAGTGCTTCTTTTTAGCCGCTTCTTTAGACACCAAGGTTAATGTGAGCATGGAGTGCTTTTTACCCGCTTCATTAGACACCAAGGTTAATGTGAGCATGAAGTGCTTCTTTTTAGCCGCTTCTTTAGACACCAAGGTTAATGTGAGCATGGAGTGCTTTTTACCCGCTTCATTAGACACCAAGGTTAATGTGAGCATGAAGTGCTTCTTTTTAGCCGCTTCTTTAGACACCAAGGTTAATGTGAGCATGAAGTGCTTCTTTTTACCCGCTTCATTAGACACCAAGGTTAATGTGAGCATGGAGTGCTTTTTACCCGCTTCATTAGACACCAAGGTTAATGTGAGCATGAAGTGCTTCTTTTTAGCCGCTTCTTTAGACACCAAGGTTAATGTGAGCATGGAGTGCTTCTTTTTACCTGTTTCATTAGACACCAAGGTTAATGCGAGCATGAAGTGCTTCTTTTTACCTGTTTCATTAGACACCAAGGTTAATGCGAGCATGGAGTGCTTCTTTTTACCCGCTTCATTAGACACCAAGGTTAATGTGAGCATGGAGTGCTTCTTTTTACCTGCTTCATTAGACACCAAGGTTAATGTGAGCATGGAGTGCTTCTTTTTACCCGCTTCATTAGACACCAAGGTTAATGTGAGCATGAAGTGCTTCTTTTTACCTGCTTCATTAGACACCAAGGTTAATGTGAGCATGGAGTGCTTCTTTTTACCTGCATCGCTAGATGCCAAGGCTAATGCGAGCATGAAGTGCATCTTTTTACCCGCTTCATTAGACACCAAGGTTAATGCGAGCATGGAGTGTATCTTTATAGCCACTTCATTAGACACCAAGGTTAATGCGAGCATGGAGTGCTTCTTTTTACCCGTCTCATTAGACACCCAGGTTAATGCGAGCATTGAGTGCTTCTCTTTACCCGCTTCATTAGACATCACGGTTAATGTGAGCATGGTGCGCTTTTTACCCGCTTCATTAGACACCAAGGTTAATGTGAGCATGAAGTGCTTCTTTTTACCCGCTTCATTAGACACCACGGTTAATGTGAGCATGGAGTGCTTCTTTTTACCCGCTTCATTAGACACCAAGGTTAATGTGATCATGGAGTGCTTCTTTTTACCCGCTTCATTAGACGCCAAGGTTAATGTGAGCATGGAGTGCTTCTTTTTACCCGCTTCATTAGACACCAAGGTTAATGCGAGCATGAAGTGCTTCTTTTTACCCGCTTCATTAGACACCAAGGTTAATGTGAGCATGAAGTGCTTCTTTTTACCCGCTTCATTAGACACCAAGGTTAATGTGAGCATGAAGTGCTTCTTTTTACCCGCTTCATTAGACACCAAGGTTAATGTGAGGGTGGAGTGCTTCTTTTTACCCGCTTCATTAGACATCACAGTTAATGTGAGCATGGAGCGCTTTTTACCTTCTTCATTAGACACCAAGGTTAATGTGAGCATAAAGTGCTTCTTTTTACCCGCTTCATTAGACACCAAGGTTAATGTGAGCATGGAGTGCTTCTTTTTACCCGCTTCATTAGACACCAAGGTTAATGTGAGCATGGAGTGCTTCTTTTTACCCGCTTCATTAGACGCCAAGGTTAATGTGAGCATGAAGTGCTTCTTTTTACCCGCTTCATTAGACACCAAGGTTAATGTGAGCATGGAGTGCTTCTTTTTACCTGCTTCATTAGACACCAAGGTTAATGTGAGCATGAAGTGCTTCTTTTTACCTGCTTCATTAGACACCAAGGTTAATGTGAGCATGGAGTGCTTCTTTTTACCTGCATCGCTAGATGCCAAGGCTAATGCGAGCATGAAGTGCATCTTTTTTCCCGCTTCATTAGATACCAAGGTTAATGCGAGCATGGAGTATATCTTTATAGCCACTTCATTAGACACCAAGGTTAATGTGAGCATGGAGCGCTTTTTACCCGCTTCATTAGACACCAAGGTTAATGTGAGCATGAAGTGCTTCTTTTTACCCGCTTCATTAGACACCAAGGTTAATGTGAGCGTGCAGTGCTTCTTTTTACCCACTTCATTAGACACCAAGGTTAATTTGAGCATGAAGTGCTTCTTTTTACCCGCTTCATTAGACACCAAGGTTAATGTGAGCATGGAGTGCTTCTTTTTACCCGCTTCATTAGACACCAAGGTTAATGTGAGCATGGAGTGCTTCTTTTTACCCACTTCATTAGACGCCAAGGTTAATGCGAGCATGGAGTGATTCTTTTTACCCGCTTCATTAGACACCAAGGTTAATGCGAGCATGGAGTGCTTCTCTTTACCCGCTTCATTAGACGCCAAGGTTAATGCGAGCATGGAGTGCTTCTTTTTACCCGCTTCATTAGACGCCAAGGTTAATGCGAGCATGGAGTGCTTCTCTTTACCCGCTTCATTAGACACCAAGGTTAATGTGAGCATGGAGTGCTTCTTTTTACCTGCTTCATTAGACACCAAGGTTAATGCGAGCATGGAGTGCTTCTTTTTAGCCGCTTCTTTAGACACCAAGGTTAATGCGAGCATGGAGTGCTTCTTTTTATCCGCTTCATTAGACACCAAGGTTAATGTGAGCATGGTGTGCTTCTTTTTAGCCGCTTCTTTAGACACCAAGGTTAATGTGAGCATGGAGTGCTTTTTACCCGCTTCATTAGACACCAAGGTTAATGCGAGCATGGAGTGCTTCTTTTTAGCCGCTTCTTTAGACACCAAGGTTAATGTGAGCATGGAGTGCTTTTTACCCGCTTCATTAGACACCAAGGTTAATGTGAGCATGAAGTGCTTCTTTTTAGCCGCTTCTTTAGACACCAAGGTTAATGTGAGCATGGAGTGCTTTTTACCCGCTTCATTAGACACCAAGGTTAATGTGAGCATGAAGTGCTTCTTTTTAGCCGCTTCTTTAGACACCAAGGTTAATGTGAGCATGAAGTGCTTCTTTTTACCCGCTTCATTAGACACCAAGGTTAATGTGAGCATGGAGTGCTTTTTACCCGCTTCATTAGACACCAAGGTTAATGTGAGCATGAAGTGCTTCTTTTTAGCCGCTTCTTTAGACACCAAGGTTAATGTGAGCATGGAGTGCTTTTTACCTGCTTCATTAGACACCAAGGTTAATGCGAGCATGGAGTGCTTCTTTTTAGCCGCTTCTTTAGACACCAAGGTTAATGCGAGCATGGAGTGCTTCTTTTTATCCACTTCATTAAACACCAAGGTTAATGTGAGCATGGAGTGCTTTTTACCCGCTTCATTAGACACCAAGGTTAATGCTCTTCTGTTAGTGCTTCTTTTTAGCCGCTTCTTTAGACACCAAGGTTAATGTGAGCATGGAGTGCTTCTTTTTACCCGCTTCATTAGACACCAAGGTTAATGTGAGCATGGAGTGTATCTTTATAGCCACTTCATTGGACACCAAGGTTAATGCGAGCATGGAGTGCTTCTTTTTACCCGTTTCATTAGACACCAAGGTTAATGCGAGCATGGAGTGCTTCTCTTTACCCGCTTCATTAGACATCACGGTTAATGTGAGCATGGAGCGCTTTTTACCCGCTTCATTAGACACCAAGGTTAATGTGAGCATGAAGTGCTTCTTTTTACCCGCTACATTAGACACCAAGGTTAATGTGAGCGTGCAGTGCTTCTTTTTACCCGCTTCATTAGACACCAAGGTTAATGTGATCATGGAGTGCTTCTTTTTACCCGCTTCATTAGACGCCAAGGTTAATGTGAGCATGAAGTGCTTCTTTTTACCCGCTTCATTAGACACCAAGGTTAATGTGAGCGTGGAGTGCTTATTTTTACCCGCTTCATTAGACACCAAGGTTAATTTGAGCATGAAGTGCTTCTTTTTACCCGCTTCATTAGACACCAAGGTTAATGTGAGCATGGAGTGCTTCTTTTTACCCGCTTCATTAGACACCAAGGTTAATGTGAGCATGGAGTGCTTCTTTTTACCTGCTTCATTAGACACCACGGTTAATGCGAGCATGGAGTGCTTCTTTTTAGCCGCTTCTTTAGACACCAAGGTTAATGCGAGCATGGAGTGCTTCTTTTTATCCGCTTCATTAGACACCAAGGTTAATGTGATCATGGAGTGCTTCTTTTTACCCGCTTCATTAGACGCCAAGGTTAATGTGAGCATGAAGTGCTTCTTTTTACCCGCTTCATTAGACACCAAGGTTAATGTGAGCGTGGAGTGCTTCTTTTTACCCGCTTCATTAGACACCAAGGTTAATTTGAGCATGAAGTGCTTCTTTTTACCCGCTTCATTAGACACCAAGGTTAATGTGAGCATGGAGTGCTTCTTTTTACCCGCTTCATTAGACACCAAGGTTAATGTGAGCATGGAGTGCTTCTTTTTACCTGCTTCATTAGACACCAAGCTTAATGCGAGCATGGAGTGCTTCTTTTTAGCCGCTTCTTTAGACACCAAGGTTAATGCGAGCATGGAGTGCTTCTTTTTATCTGCTTCATTAGACACCAAGGTTAATGTGAGCATGGTGTGCTTCTTTTTAGCCGCTTCTTTAGACACCAAGGTTAATGTGAGCATGGAGTGCTTTTTACCCGCTTCATTAGACACCAAGGTTAATGCGAGCATGGAGTGCTTCTTTTTAGCCGCTTCTTTAGACACCAAGGTTAATGTGAGCATGGAGTGCTTTTTACCCGCTTCATTAGACACCAAGGTTAATGTGAGCATGAAGTGCTTCTTTTTAGCCGCTTCTTTAGACACCAAGGTTAATGTGAGCATGGAGTGCTTTTTACCCGCTTCATTAGACACCAAGGTTAATGTGAGCATGAAGTGCTTCTTTTTAGCCGCTTCTTTAGACACCAAGGTTAATGTGAGCATGAAGTGCTTCTTTTTACCCGCTTCATTAGACACCAAGGTTAATGTGAGCATGGAGTGCTTTTTACCCGCTTCATTAGACACCAAGGTTAATGTGAGCATGAAGTGCTTCTTTTTAGCCGCTTCTTTAGACACCAAGGTTAATGTGAGCATGGAGTGCTTCTTTTTACCTGTTTCATTAGACACCAAGGTTAATGCGAGCATGAAGTGCTTCTTTTTACCTGTTTCATTAGACACCAAGGTTAATGCGAGCATGGAGTGCTTCTTTTTACCCGCTTCATTAGACACCAAGGTTAATGTGAGCATGGAGTGCTTCTTTTTACCTGCTTCATTAGACACCAAGGTTAATGTGAGCATGGAGTGCTTCTTTTTACCCGCTTCATTAGACACCAAGGTTAATGTGAGCATGAAGTGCTTCTTTTTACCTGCTTCATTAGACACCAAGGTTAATGTGAGCATGGAGTGCTTCTTTTTACCTGCATCGCTAGATGCCAAGGCTAATGCGAGCATGAAGTGCATCTTTTTACCCGCTTCATTAGACACCAAGGTTAATGCGAGCATGGAGTGTATCTTTATAGCCACTTCATTAGACACCAAGGTTAATGCGAGCATGGAGTGCTTCTTTTTACCCGTCTCATTAGACACCCAGGTTAATGCGAGCATTGAGTGCTTCTCTTTACCCGCTTCATTAGACATCACGGTTAATGTGAGCATGGAGCGCTTTTTACCCGCTTCATTAGACACCAAGGTTAATGTGAGCATGAAGTGCTTCTTTTTACCCGCTTCATTAGACACCACGGTTAATGTGAGCATGGAGTGCTTCTTTTTACCCGCTTCATTAGACACCAAGGTTAATGTGATCATGGAGTGCTTCTTTTTACCCGCTTCATTAGACGCCAAGGTTAATGTGAGCATGGAGTGCTTCTTTTTACCCGCTTCATTAGACACCAAGGTTAATGCGAGCATGAAGTGCTTCTTTTTACCCGCTTCATTAGACACCAAGGTTAATGTGAGCATGAAGTGCTTCTTTTTACCCGCTTCATTAGACACCAAGGTTAATGTGAGCATGAAGTGCTTCTTTTTACCCGCTTCATTAGACACCAAGGTTAATGTGAGGGTGGAGTGCTTCTTTTTACCCGCTTCATTAGACATCACAGTTAATGTGAGCATGGAGCGCTTTTTACCTTCTTCATTAGACACCAAGGTTAATGTGAGCATAAAGTGCTTCTTTTTACCCGCTTCATTAGACACCAAGGTTAATGTGAGCATGGAGTGCTTCTTTTTACCCGCTTCATTAGACACCAAGGTTAATGTGAGCATGGAGTGCTTCTTTTTACCCGCTTCATTAGACGCCAAGGTTAATGTGAGCATGAAGTGCTTCTTTTTACCCGCTTCATTAGACACCAAGGTTAATGTGAGCATGGAGTGCTTCTTTTTACCTGCTTCATTAGACACCAAGGTTAATGTGAGCATGAAGTGCTTCTTTTTACCTGCTTCATTAGACACCAAGGTTAATGTGAGCATGGAGTGCTTCTTTTTACCTGCATCGCTAGATGCCAAGGCTAATGCGAGCATGAAGTGCATCTTTTTTCCCGCTTCATTAGATACCAAGGTTAATGCGAGCATGGAGTATATCTTTATAGCCACTTCATTAGACACCAAGGTTAATGTGAGCATGGAGCGCTTTTTACCCGCTTCATTAGACACCAAGGTTAATGTGAGCATGAAGTGCTTCTTTTTACCCGCTTCATTAGACACCAAGGTTAATGTGAGCGTGCAGTGCTTCTTTTTACCCACTTCATTAGACACCAAGGTTAATTTGAGCATGAAGTGCTTCTTTTTACCCGCTTCATTAGACACCAAGGTTAATGTGAGCATGGAGTGCTTCTTTTTACCCGCTTCATTAGACACCAAGGTTAATGTGAGCATGGAGTGCTTCTTTTTACCCACTTCATTAGACGCCAAGGTTAATGCGAGCATGGAGTGATTCTTTTTACCCGCTTCATTAGACACCAAGGTTAATGCGAGCATGGAGTGCTTCTCTTTACCCGCTTCATTAGACGCCAAGGTTAATGCGAGCATGGAGTGCTTCTTTTTACCCGCTTCATTAGACGCCAAGGTTAATGCGAGCATGGAGTGCTTCTCTTTACCCGCTTCATTAGACACCAAGGTTAATGTGAGCATGGAGTGCTTCTCGTTACCCGCTTCATTAGACGCCAAGGTTAATGCGAGCATGGAGTGCTTCTTTTTACCCGCTTCATTAGACACCAAGGTTAATGTGAGCATGGAGTGCTTCTTTTTACCCGCTTCATTAGACACCAAAGTTAATGCGAGCATGGAGTGCTTCTTTTTACCTGCTTCATTAGACACCAAGGTTAATGTGAGCATGGAGTGCTTCTTTTTAGCCACTTCATTAGACGCCAAGGTTAATGTGAGCATGGAGTGCTTCTTTTTATCCGCTTCATTAGACACCAAGGTTAATGTGAGCATGGAGTGCTTCTTTTTACCTGCTTCATTAGACACCAAGGTTAATGCGAGCATGGAGTGCTTCTTTTTACCTGTTTCATTAGACACCAAGGTTAATGTGAGCATGGAGTGCTTCTCTTTACCCGCTTCATTAGACGCCACGGTTAATGTGAGCATTCAGTGCTTCTTTTTACCCGCTTCATTAGACACCAAGGTTAATGTGAGCGTGGAGTGCTTCTTTTTACCCGCTTCATTAGACACCAAGGTTAATGCGAACATGGAGTGCTTCTTTTTACCCGCTTCATTAGACACCAAGGTTAATGTGAGCATGAAGTGCTTCTTTTTACCCGCTTCATTAGACACCAAGGTTAATGTGAGCATGGAGTGCTTCTTTTTACCCGCTTCATTCGACACCAAGGTTAATGTGAGCATGGAGTGCTTCTTTTTACCCGCTTCATTAGACACCAAGGTTAATACGAGCATGGAGTGCTTCTTTTTACCCGCTTCATTAGACACCAAGGTTAATGCGAGCATGGAGTGCTTCTTTTTAGCCGCTTCTTTAGACACCAAGGTTAATGCGAGCATGGAGTGCTTCTTTTTATCCGCTTCATTAGACACCAAGGTTAATGTGAGCATGGAGTGCTTCTTTTCAGCCGCTTCTTTAGACACCAAGGTTAATGTGAGCATGGAGTGCTTCTTTTTACCCGCGTCATTAGACACCAAGGTTAATGTGAGCATGAAGTGCTTCTTTTTACCTGTTTCATTAGACACCAAGGTTAATGCGAGCATGGAGTGCTTCTTTTTACCCGCTTCATTAGACACCAAGGTTAATGTGAGCATGGAGTGCTTCTTTCTCCTTCGATCAATACTCACCATTCTGTTACTTCTGATATACAGCTGGCCCTGACAGCGGCTCTAGGATTATAGACTTAGAAAGCTTTACCGACTCCTGGGAACCGGGTACTCGGCTCCCAACTGCCGAGTACCCGTTTACCATAGAGCTCATTCTTGTTTGCATAGCGACAAGAGGAATACATGCTTTTTGCATTAATGATTTTAGTGTTTTAAAATAATCTAAGTCTTTAATCAGTGATAGTTTGTGTGTTCTGAAAGGATTAACTAAGGACTATGGAGAATACCGCCCAAGACAACCAGGTTGTATTGTTCTTTATTATCCATAGTTAAAAGACTTAGGTCTCTAAATTTCGTTGTGTCGCATGTTCCAATTTCTGTCCCCATAGAATCTGGACGTGTGCTAACAACGATATATGCCAGACGATCGCCTTCTTTAAACCCCAACAGGCGATCGGCAGATATGAAAATAGGTGTTTGCTACGGTATTTCTAACACAAATATCGGCTGACGTCGTTCTCCGTAGAATCCGAGCGGGTGACGTCACACCCGGTCGCTCGGATGTTTATGTGAAGAAAAAATTTTCATTAATTCGCGCATCTTATTCTGGGTGCTGCGTACTAAAAATGGTACCGGAAACTTTAGAATGATCAAGTTTACGTGTGATCACGATCGGTTTGCAATGATCGGTGGTTTCAAAATTCTTGAGTAGATGTGTGGTCTGCGGTTTTACCGTGTGAGACAGCAGTTTTGTTATACATTTTGTTGTTTTCTTCACATATCGTGCTGCGTTCGTTAGGAGTATAATTTATATTGATTAGTAAATATACCCTGAATGCTATGCGATATGATTCCTGGAGCCGTTACACATCCTGGAGGATCTATTATGGGTGTGTTGTGCCCGCCGCGTACTTGTCGTCATAATCAATGCGATCGTTGTTGTAACGTGGCGGGGTGGGGTGCGGGGAGGTTACGGTTAATTTATGAGTCAAATTATTTGAAAATTAATTGTCTGCCTTCCATCCGGGTCTCGTTCCGCTTGTTTATTGTAGGTTTGTGCTTATTTTATAGGCCAAGCCAGCCCCGCCATCATGTGACGACTGCCATAAGTTTGTCCGTGTAATGTTCAAGGACCATGTCTGTTTTATGTGTGCCCTGTGTAATATAGATCATAGGTGTAATGTTTGTGCAGTGTGGTCCGTCGAAACGATGGTTAAGTTCCTTGCCAGAAGGACTTGGCTGGGTCTGACGCGGGGTCAGGCGGTCCGAGAGTAAATCGTGGAGCGCCCGGTTCGGCCGGTGCGGGTGCTCCACGTCCCCAGCTGGAGGTGGCGGAGATGGCACCGCCGGCGTGGTTTGGTCCGGCTCTGCAGGGTTTTTCTGCATAGCGTTCTGACCACGCTGGTGTCGTCCCTGCTACCAAAGGTTGGGGGGCAGTTTCTCCCCATGCCTGGTATGGATCCTGTCCTCGGACAGGATTCTGGACTGGTTACCGAGGGGGCCGTCTCGTACGGCCCCCTGGCAGTCCCGTCTGGCTTCGGCCAGACGGGTTTCTGTTTCTCTGCGGCCACCTCCGGGTGGTCCAGTAGAGGTGGCCAGTCCGTCAGGTGTGGGAGCCGTCCGCCAGGACGGTTCCACGGTTGACTCGTCTAGTGACGACTCTTCGGAGTCTGAAGACGAGGAGGCCGAGGAGGAGAGGTTGCTGCGGCCCGTGAAGCCGCAGGTGGAGAATATGGAGGTTGATTCCGTCCTAGACGGAACCGGCCTCCATTTGTCTGGTTTGGCGCAAGCCAGGTCGGCGGCTCCGCCTGTGGCTGATGCAAATCCGTTACCGTGCACCGGTTCCGTGCGGCTTGGTTTGGCACCAGCCGTCACGGGAACGGGTGTGCCGGGCCGGGCGTGGTACTCACCTATCTCGCCTTTTCCGGCAGTCGGACGTGGGGTGCCGTGGGCGCCCGTGTCCGGCTATGGTTCCGCGACTGCTACGGGTCCGTACGGTTTTCCGTGTGGACCTACCCCATGGACCGGAGTGTTTCATGGGGTGGTGGCGGAACCGTGTGGTACCGGAGTGCCTGGCGTGTCAGCCGTGGCTCCTTGCTGGGAGGCCGTGGCTGGCAGACCCGTGAACACGTCAACGGGTGACGTGTTTGCGGGGGTGTCTTCATCGGAGGTAGATTGGTCAGATGCTCTGGCGTGGCTAGCCAGGGTTGACCCGTCTGTGGTTTCGGCCACGGCCGATGAAGATGCGCCCCGTCCGTCGGTTGCGTCGATCAGGACGGGGATTTTGCCCGCGGCCCGGATCCAGTCAGTGGGACTGGATCCACGGTTCATAGAATGGTTGGATGCTATTTATAGCAAACAACTGATGACCAAGGGTCAGCTCCCTGCGGCCTCCAGGGAGGTGCGGGCAAGATGTCGTATTCCGCGGGGGGAATACGACAGGTATGGTGTAGTCCCGTCGGTCACGGAGGATGACCGATGGGTACTGGGCGTCCAGAGTGCCGTGCCGGGTCACCCCGGTCCGGCACTTGTGGACAAGTCTCAGGTACACCAGGAAGAAGTCCTGTCCCTATGCGATGAGGGTGTGAGGGCAGCGATGAGCGCTGTCAACCACTCTTATCGTCTCCTTCAGTCGGTGTGGGCTGAAGCGGGGCAGGCCACCCTGTGCCACCTGTGGCGCTTTCATGTGTCAATGACGGCCTGGTGCTGTCGATGGACGCATTGGCAAGGGTGCAAGCGCGTGTGACGAAATCCAGGAGGCAAATGGTCATTGACCATATGTGTCCGGCTACGGCAGTCAGGGAGCGTCTCCTTGGGACACCCCTGACAGGGCCTAGCATCTTCGGTGGCCAAGCGTGGGCCATCTTAGAGGATACCGCCAGTATCGCGCAGAATCGGTTAGCGGTAAACCTACAGCTAGAGCTAGTGCGACAAGCGCATGCACTAGGGCCTGTGGGGAAACCGCTAACGGGACAACCTTCAAAGGAGCAGAAGAAGCATAAGGGCAAGGCGAAAGCTAGGCCTGTTGCGACTTCTGCTTCAGCTGGGGTTTCAGAGCCGCCGCTGGCGAAGAAGCCCAGGAAGGTTGTAGAGGCGCCTACCCTCCCCAATGTTGCTCCTGACCGCCCTAGAGGTGGGAAGGGCAAGGGGAAGGGTAAGGGTAAGGCCTCAAAGGGCGGACAGAAGGGGCCGAAGCGTACCTGAGGGTACGAAAGCTCCCTTCATATCCGCCTGGACCGCGCCTGTGTGACAGGAACAGCGGTGCCAGTTATACCCGTCGTGCCTAGAACGAAATGGTTCTCTCTCTCTCTCGTTAAGAAAGAGTGGGGGGCGGACTGCGAGCCGGACAACCCCGTTAGACGTCGAGGCGTCTATGGTGGGTGGAAGGCTCATGCGTTTCGTCGAGGCCTGGCAAGGTGTGACGTCAGACAGTCTGGTCCTGGGATGGTTATCCCAGGGTTACATGCCGGAGTGGTGGGACTTTCCACCACAAAATCTGTCTTTGGCACCTGTCTGGACACCCGTACCAAGGGAGCCAGACAAGTTAGAAGCCGTTCAAAAGGAAGTGTCGGGTTTGCTTCTGAAGGGAGCAATAAAACCAGCAAATCGAAACACTCCAGGCTTCTATTCAAACATGTTCCTTGTCCCCAAGAGCACAGGGGGATGGAGACCCATACTCAATCTCAGGCCATTAAATTGGTTTAGCCATACGCCTCGGTTCCAGATTGAAATGCCGAGGTCGGTAATGCGGGATTGAGGAAAGGAATGTGGTGTGTATCGATCGATCGGAAAAATGCATATTTCCACATTCCTATGAATCGGAGTTGGCACAGGTTTCTGAGATTTGCGTTTCAGAATCAAGTATGGGAGTTTACAGTCTCCCGTTTGGCCTGTCGACAGCTCCGAGGGTTTTCACAAGAGTGGTCCTTGCGGTGACAGCGTTTCTCAGAAAAGAGAACGTGGCGCTACACACCTACATAGACGACTGGCTGCTTAAGGCAGACTCGGCAGCCAGGTTGAACGTGGATACTGCTCTGACTCTGAAGTTACTTTCAGATCTACGCTGCATAGTCAACGAGGAGAAATCCGAGTTGACGCCCACTCAACGTTTCGTTTATTTGGGGATGCGATTCGACCTTGAGGAGGGCAGGGTTTACCCATCAGAGCCCAGAGTGGTGTCTCTGTTAGCCATCCTCAAGAGTTTTCGAGTGGGAAACCACATTCAAGGCGAGGCGGTTCCTTCAGATGCTGGGCATGATGGTCTCCATGGAGCAGGTTATCCCGTACGATGCTCTAATGCGAAGGCCTATCCAGTTGTATCTGATGTCTCTGTGGAAACAGAGAACAGAACCCCTGTCAAAACTGTTGCCAGTTTTGGAGCCGATAATATCGCATCTTCTATGGTGGAAACAACGTCAGAATCTCCTTTAGGGGTTTCGCTGCACCTACCCCGCCTCCAGCTGTCCGTCTACACGGATGCATCGCTGGAAGGGTGGGGTGCTTGCCTGGGAGAACCAGGTCTCGGGCACATGGACTCTCCCGGAGAGTCAGCTGCATATCAATCTGTTGGAAATGATGGCAGTGGAACTGGCGTTGGAAGAGTTCCTTCCGATGATCAGGGGCAGGGTGATATTGATACGGTCGGTCGATTCGACAGTAGTATCATATATAAATCGCCAAGGCGGGACCAGGTCGCCCACTCTGTGTATCAGGGTGTGGCACTTGATTCAATGGTGCAGGAATTACTCGGTTGTTTTGAAAGCAGCTCGTATTCCTGGCCGATTGAACATTCTGGCGGATGCTTTGTCTCGCAGACAGAGAATCCTGCCAACAGAATGGTCCCTCAACCCTCCAGTTCTGTGACGGATCTTCGAGCATTGGGGCAAACCCAACGTGGACTTGTTCGCCACAAAGGAAAATGCTCAAATCATGACATATGTCTCGCCGATTACAGATCCAAATGCCGTCGATACAGACGCTCTGGCAATAAGCTGGAGAGGGATGCGCTTACGCGTACCCACCCACCATTCTTCTACCGAAGGTTTTGGTGAAGGTCAGGGAGGAACCGTGTCTGGTCCTGCTAATAGCGCCATATTGGCCGAGCAGGGCGTGGTTCACGGATCTTCTAGATCTGCTGGTGGAAAATCCTGTGCAGTTGCCCGAGATTCCGAACATAATCTCCCAGGCCAAGGGACGCTTCCTACACGAGTGTCCCGAAATGTTCAATGACTGCGTGGATGTTATCAAACAATGTTCCACGTCGGAAGGCTTTTCTCGACAGGCTGCTGATTTCATCGCGGCTGCGAGAAGGAGGTCAACCTTCAAGTCATATAACAACAAGGTTAACAGATTTGCAGACTGGTGTGAAGAAAAGGGTATTGATACCTTTCAATCCACTATCAGCAAATAGCAGACTTTCTCTGTGAGCTGTTCTTTTGAGGACTAGCTCCCGTCACAGTTGCTGGATACAAGTCAGCTTTGGCATCAGTTATCCCTTGTCTAGCCAACAGGGATAGTCCAGAGGTGGCCCAGTTAAATGTGATGTTGAAGGGAATGAGCAATCTCCGACCGAGACAACCGGTAGTCATTCCAGCCTGGAGTCTATCTTTAGTGCTTAATGTACTGGCCAAGCACCCTTTCGAACCGTTGCGTTCGGCTAGTCTAAAGCATTTGACTCTAAAGGCGGTCTTTCTATTGGCAGCTTCCTCAGCTAGAAGGCGCAGTGAGATCCATGCGCTTTCGGCAGAGAGGAACCGATTTATTGTTTCTGGAGAAGGTCTGCGTCTTCTGCCAAGAGCAGAGGTTATGTCAAAGAACCAATCTTTGAGATATCCCGGCAAACCGATCATTATACCGAAGTTAACTAGGTTTGATCGTGATGCCAGTGTCTGGTGCCGGTCCGTGCTTTGACTAAGTACAAGAAACGGACTGACTCGTTACGGTCGAACGATAGACATCTGTGGATCTGCCATAAAAAGTCTTATGGCGCCGCATCCATGGATACTATCTCTTGTTGGGTGGTCGAATGCATTCAGACTACTCAGGAGATGGCGACTGGGCACCAGGTGCAAGGCGTAAGGGCAGACAATGTCAGAGGAATAGCCGCCTCGACCGCCCTTTACAATGGTGTTCCGTTATAGGACATCATGGCCGTTGCACAATGGCACTGTGAGTCCTCATTCACGGATTACTATATGAGGGATGTGTCAGACTCAGCCAATCCACTCGCTTTAGCTGTTTTGAAACGATAGTTAGTGACCACACTGCTTTTCACCCTTTTCTCACTTCGGTAAGAAAAGAACCTAAAGCAGGCACGGTCAGGCGAGAGGATGTCAACCAGATTGTGTCACTGATGGCCGAACCGGTGAATGGTTGGAGGCGGTACGTCTGAAGTCCAATTATCATAAGGTAATTCAATAGTGAGAGTTTTTTGTATTATGGATATGTATCATGTTCATTCATCTTATATATTCATGCTCATTCCCAGGCTAATACATGGAGTATGCAGGGAGCAGTTAACCCTTTTGGCATATTTGTGTTTTCAGGCGAGATACATGTTCGTTAGTTCTCTTCCTTTTCTTAGGAGAAAAAAGGGGGGAGGACTGTGACGCGAATGTGATTCGGTTCCGTGAACTTGACGGTCCTTTTAGGTCTCCGTTAGTCAAGTTTGAAGTCTAAAATCTTTCTCCAAGGGGCAAAATTAGCATTTATGGCTTGCCCCTTCCCACCAGGTTACTGATCAAATCTGGTGTATATCAGAAGTAACAGAATGGTGAGTATTGATCGAAGGAGAATGCAGGAAATGTCAATTTCCCTTTCTCCGAGATCTAACAATACTCACCATTCTGTTACGGACCCAGCCTCCCAGCCCCACGGAGGCAAGCCATAGTTTTCTCTTGTTTGGTGGCTATGCAAACAATATGAGCTCTATGGTAAACGGGTACTCGGCAGTTGGGAGCCGAGTACCCGGTTCCCAGGAGTCGGTAAAGCTTTCTAAGTCTATAATCCTAGAGCCGCTGTCAGGGCCAGCTGTATATCAGAAGTAACAGAATGGTGAGTATTGTTAGATCTCGGAGAAAGGGAAATTGACATTTCCTGCATTTTACCTGCTTCATTAGACACCAAGGTTAATGTGAGCATGGAGTGCTTCTTTTTACCTGCTTCATTAGACACCAAGGTTAATGTGAGCATGAAGTGCTTCTTTTTACCTGCTTCATTAGACACCAAGGTTAATGTGAGCATGGAGTGCTTCTTTTTACCTGCATCGCTAGATGCCAAGGCTAATGCGAGCATGAAGTGCATCTTTTTACCCGCTTCATTAGACACCAAGGTTAATGCGAGCATGGAGTGTATCTTTATAGCCACTTCATTAGACACCAAGGTTAATGCGAGCATGGAGTGCTTCTTTTTACCCATTTCATTAGACACCAAGGTTAATGCGAGCATGGAGTGCTTCTCTTTGCCCGCTTCATTAGACATCACGGTTAATGTGAGCATGGAGCGCTTTTTACCCGCTTCATTAGACACCAAGGTTAATGTGAGCATGAAGTGCTTCTTTTTACCTGCTTCATTAGACACCAAGGTTAATGTGAGCATGGAGTGCTTCTTTTTACCCGCTTCATTAGACACCAAGGTTAATGTGAGCATGGAGTGCTTCTTTTTACCCGCTTCATTAGACGCCAAGGTTAATGTGAGCATGAAGTGCTTCTTTTTACCCGCTTCATTAGACACCAAGGTTTATGTGAGCATGGAGTGCTTCTTTTTACCTGCTTCATTAGACACCAAGGTTAATGTGAGCATGAAGTGCTTCTTTTTACCTGCTTCATTAGACACCAAGGTTAATGTGAGCATGGAGTGCTTCTTTTTACCTGCATCGCTAGATGCCAAGGCTAATGCGAGCATGAAGTGCATCTTTTTACCCGCTTCATTAGACACCAAGGTTAATGCGAGCATGGAGTGTATCTTTATAGCCACTTCATTAGACACCAAGGTTAATGTGAGCATGGAGCGCTTTTTACCCGCTTCATTAGACACCAAGGTTAATGTGAGCATGAAGTGCTTCTTTTTACCCGCTTCATTAGACACCTAGGTTAATGTGAGCGTGCAGTGCTTCTTTTTACCCGCTTCATTAGACACCAAGGTTAATTTGAGCATGAAGTGCTTCTTTTTACCCGCTTCATTAGACACCAAGGTTAATGTGAGCATGGAGTGCTTCTTTTTACCCGCTTCATTAGACGCCAAGGTTAATGCGAGCATGGAGTGCTTCTTTTTACCCGCTTCATTAGACACCAAGGTTAATGCGAGCATGGAGTGCTTCTCTTTACCCGCTTCATTAGACGCCAAGGTTAATGCGAGCATGGAGTGCTTCTTTTTACCCGCTTCATTAGACGCCAAGGTTAATGCGAGCATGGAGTGCTTCTCTTTACCCGCTTCATTAGACACCAAGGTTAATGCGAACATGGAGTGCTTCTTTTTACCCGCTTCATTAGACGCCAAGGTTAATGTGAGCATGAAGTGCTTCTTTTTACCCGCTTCATTAGACACCAAGGTTAATGTGAGCATGGAGTGCTTCTTTTTACCCGCTTCATTAGACGCCAAGGTTAATGCGAGCATGGAGTGCTTCTCTTTACCCGCTTCATTAGACACCAAGGTTAATGTGAGCATGGAGTGCTTCTCGTTACCCGCTTCATTAGACGCCAAGGTTAATGCGAGCATGGAGTGCTTCTTTTTACCCGCTTCATTAGACACCAAGGTTAATGTGAGCGTGGAGTGCTTCTTTTTACCCGCTTCATTAGACACCAAGGTTAATGCGAGCATGGAGTGCTTCTTTTTACCTGCTTCATTAGACACCAAGGTTAATGTGAGCATGGAGTGCTTCTTTTTAGCCACTTCATTAGACGCCAAGGTTAATGTGAGCATGGAGTGCTTCTTTTTATCCGCTTCATTAGACACCAAGGTTAATGTGAGCATGGAGTGCTTCTTTTTACCTGCTTCATTAGACACCAAGGTTAATGCGAGCATGGAGTGCTTCTTTTTACCTGTTTCATTAGACACCAAGGTTAATGTGAGCATGGAGTGCTTCTCTTTACCCGCTTCATTAGACGCCAAGGTTAATGTGAGCATTCAGTGCTTCTTTTTACCCGCTTCATTAGACACCAAGGTTAATGTGAGCGTGGAGTGCTTCTTTTTACCCGCTTCATTAGACACCAAGGTTAATGCGAACATGGAGTGCTTCTTTTTACCCGCTTCATTAGACGCCAAGGTTAATGTGAGCATGAAGTGCTTCTTTTTACCCGCTTCATTAGACACCAAGGTTAATGCGAACATGGAGTGCTTCTTTTTACCCGCTTCATTAGACACCAAGGTTAATGTGAGCATGGAGTGCTTCTTTTTACCCGCTTTATTAGACGCCAAGGTTAATGTGAGCATGGAGTGCTTGTCTTTGCCCGCTTCATTAGACACCAAGGTTAATGTGAGCATGGAGTGCTTCTCTTTACCCGCTTCATTAGACACCAAGGTTAATGTGAGCATGGAGTGCTTCTTTTTACCCGCTTCATTAGACACCAAGGTTAATGTGAGCATGGAGTGCTTCTTTTTACCCGCTTCTTTAGATGCCAAGGTTAATGCGAGCATGGAGTGCTTCTTTTTAGCCGCTTCATTAGACGCCAAGGTTAATGTGAGGGTGGTTCGTCTTCAACTATGTCTGAGGAAGAAACCTATTGAAATCGACGATCCAAGATGGCAACTAACCATTGGATGACATCTTGAAAATTGATTTCCCGACATTAACTCCATGACCGTTTATCGGATCACATTGAAACTTGAGAAGATGACTTCTAGGTATGGGTACGAAATTGTTATTTTCTGATAGCTCTCAGTCATTGGGTTGTCATCATGCCGATGTACTATGTGCCGTTTGCCGAGCTCTTACATATTCTTCAATAAATCTGGTTAGCTGTTTCAGGCCAAGTGAGCTTATGTCGTGGCGACCATCCGTCGTCCGTCAACTTTTCCTCTAGACGACTTCTCAAGAACCGCTGGGCCAATTTCAATTATATATGGCAGCAAGCATCCTTAAGGAATAGGGATCCAAGTCTGTCCAGATGAAGCCGATCGGCCAATTAGGCCGGTGGCCATCTTGGATTTTGGCGGATTTTCAGAAACGTCTTTAAAAATCTTCTTAGCAGAAACCGCTTGAGGGATTGAAGGAAACCTCATGAAATATGATCTATGGCAAGAGCTCCACCAAATTTGTTCAAGGGAACTTAATTGGTCAAATAGTTTGGTGGGCATCTTGGTTGACCTAATTTTAGCGAAAATAATTTCTCCAGAACCGCTGGAGGGATCAGGCCGAAATTTGGCAGATATGATTAGGGACTAAGGGCCAGTAAGATTTGTTCAAGAGAAGTTGATCCGTCAAAAAACATGGTCGCTGTGGGCCAATCAAAATATAGCATGTTTGGCGGCCATATTGAATTTTTTTTTATTTGATGGATTTTGTGGCCGAAACTGGTTTTATATAGGTTTTTGTGTATTCTGATCTCAAATTTGCAATTTTTTAAACTGTCGGATAAACTGTTTGGCAGCCATCTTGGATCATTTTCCCGCCAAAAGCTCCCATGCAATGGGAAATTAAAAATATCTTCGCGAGAACTACTTGGTCGATTTCAATTATATTTGGCATGAAGCATCCGTAAGGTATAGAAATTCAAGTTTGTTCAGACGAACACGATCGGCCTATTTGGCCGGCAACCATCTTGGATTTCATCCGATTTTTAGGAATGTCTTTTAAAATCTTCTCCCAAACCATTTGAGGGATCAATTCAAAAGTCACGAAATATCATCTAGGGTACGCGCTGAATCATGTTTGTTCAAGGGAACTTGATTAACCAAATGGTTCAGTGGCCATCTTGGATGACCTAGTTTTCACAAAAACGATTTCTTCCCAGAACCGCTGAAGCAATCAGGCCGAAATTTGTGATATATAATTAGCAACTACGGGCGATTAATGTTTGCTCAAGAGAAATTGATTCGTCAAAAAACATGGCCACGGTGGACCAATCAAAATATAGTGTGTTTGGCAGCCATATTGGATTTTTTATTTGATGGATTTTGAGGCCAAAATTTGTTTTATATGGATTTTTGGTATTCTGATCTCAACTTTGCAATTTTCGCAACTGTCAGATAAACGGTTTGGCAGCCATCTTGGATCATTTTCCCACCAAAAGCTCCCATACTAAAGCAATGGGGAATTTAAAATGTCTTCTCGAGAACTATTGGGCCGATTAGAATTATATTTGGCAGGAAGGATCCTTATGGCATAGCGACTTCATTTTGTTCAAACGAAGCCGATCGGCCATGTTGGATTTCGGCCAATTTTTAGAAATGTCTTTAAAAATCTTGTTCTCTGAAACGGCTTGGGGAATCGATTCAAAACTTATGAAACCTCATCTAGGCAAAGAGGTAAGCCAAGTTTGTTCAAGACAACTTGATTGACCGAATGGTTCGGCAGCCATGTTGGATGAGCTAGTTTTCCCGAAAATGACTTCTCCAGAACCGCTGAATGGATCAGGCCAAAATTTGAGCGGTATGATTAGGGACTAAACATGGCCGCCGTGGGCTAATCAAAATGTAGCATGTTTGGCGGATTTTTTTATTTGATGGATTTTGAGGCCAAAATTGGTTCTATATATGTTTTTGGGTATTCTGAGCTCAAATTTGCAATTTTCGAAACTGTCGGATAAACGGTTTGGCGGCCATCGTGCATAATTTCCTCGTCAAAAGTTCCCATGCTAAAGCAATAATAATAATCTTTATTTAAGGAGGGTATACATCGTCAGTAAACTGATCTTCCCGAGGCCCTCACACACACACGCACGCACGCACGCGCGCGCGCATACAAGCATCCACGCACGCACGCACATATATATAACTATTTACAAATATACAAAATGTACAATATTATAACAAGTAAAATGACTGTTAAATTAGATAATTAACATATTTGTTCATTTTCGATAGATATTACTAAAACTGTATTGCAGAATAATCACCTCGTTGAATGTCGATGTTCGAATCACCGTTCACGCATACATACGCGCAAGGTCGTACACATTCATTCACACATACACAGCTATTTATAAATAAACAAAATATGCAATATTAGAACACAAGTAAAAAGGTGAAATCACATTGCCCATATATCACTATAATTTAGTAATATATTCATGTGTATTTGATTTGAATGTCAGCAGAGTAGAAGACTGAGTAATCGTTTCAAGCAGAGAATTCCACAGTTGCGCTGCAGTGTATTTGAAGCTTTTTCTGCCATATTCCGTTTTAATCCTCGGAAGTTGTAGGTGATTGCGTGTTTTGGAACGTAAATTTCTAGTGTGCGCCACCCCAATGGAAGTGAACATGTCTTTCATGTAACCAGGGGCCAGACCATTTCTAGATTTATATGTCATAATACCCATTTTAATTTGCATTCTTTTAGTTAAATTTGTCCAGTTTAATGTTTCATATAGTTGTGCAGATGGTGTCCTGTAAGGCATGTCTAATATCGCCCTAGCTGCCCGTTTTTGTAGTTTTTCTAAACTATCCAATAATGTCGGCGAAGACGGGCAAAATACAAGACTACAATAATCAATGTGTGAAAGGATATACGACTTATAGAACAGATTTCGTTGCTCAATGCTAAGATAATGTTTATTTTTTCGTAGAATATAAATCAAGGACAAAATCTTTTTACAAAGTTTGCCTATATGTTCTTTCCATGCAAGCGTATTGTCTATGTATACTCCTAAAAGTTTGTCAGATTCCACAACATTTAAGTTTCCACGATTTGTAGGGATTATAACATTATTATTTACTTGTTTCAATTTATGCTTAGTTCCTAACATCATAAACTTAGTTTTGTCCGTATTTAACAACATTTTATTAATTACACACCATTCTTCTACCGACTTCATAGAATGGGAAATTTAAAATGTCTTCTCAAGAACTACCAGGCTGATTTCAATTATATTTGGCAGGAAGCATCCTTAGGGCATAAGGAAACAAACAAACATTAGTTTGTTTAAATGAACCCTATCGGCCAATTTGCCCAATGGCCATTTTGGATTTCGGGCAATTTCAGGAAATGTCTTTAAAAATCTTCTCCGAAACCACTTGGGGAATCTTCATCTAGGCCAAGAGGTAAGCCAAGTTTGCTCACAAGGACTTGATTGACCAAATGGTTCGGCGACCATCTTGGATGACCTGGTTTTCACGAAAATGACTCCTCCAGAACCGCTGAAGGGATCAGGCCGAAATTTGGGCCATTAAAATTTGTTCACGGGAAGTTGATCCATAAAACAAACATGGGCACCGTGGGCCAAACAAAGTGTAGTGTGTTTGGCGGCCATATTGCACTTGCAAAAATGTCCACAAACTCATTTAAAAGACTGCTAAACCGCCCACCAACAATTTTGTTCATGGTCCCGAAGACATGTTCCAATTTTGGTGTGAACATCTAAAAAGGCAACAGCTTTCAGCAACATCGTTTCCAAAATAGACACATTTGACCTTATGGTGGTCAAACTGAAAGAAAACTCTATCAATGATGTGGGAATTGGACAAATTTGTCATTGTTGCTCCTAGGACATACCTGGTTCTACTGAAGGAATCTTCTCCAGCCTTAGGTGTAAGGTTGTCTGTGGCTCGCAAAGACATATGCCAATTTTGGGGACAAACTCTAACATATACAACAGTAATGCCTTTCAGCAACACTGTTTTCAAAACGGACAGTTTTCAATAAGGCTGCTGAAAGGATCTCCGACCTTGAGTGGAAGCTTTCCAGTGGCGTCCCAAACATGTATGCCAATTTGGGGTCAAAATCAAAAATGCAACAACAACAACTTTCAGCAACATTGTTTTCAAAAGACATTTTAAAATAAAACTTGTTCTACTGGTGGGATCTTCTCCAAACTTGGTGGAAGCATCCTCAGTGGGTCCCAAAGACATACACCAATGCTGAGGTAAAAATTTAAAATGCAACAGCTTTCAGCAACGCTGTTTTCAAAATAGGGTGTTGACCTCGTCGTTGCCCTATTAAACTATTAAAATATTTAACTCATTAATTCCCAGATTATAATAGGGCGATCCATTTCTATGGCCCGTCCATTTCTAGCTATGCCCCATCCATTTCTGTCTATGCCCCGTCCATTTCTAGCTATGCCTCACCAATTTCTAGCTATGTCCTGCACATTTCTAGCTATGCCCCACCCATTTCTAGCTATGCCCCATCCATTTCTACCTATGCCCCATCCATTTCTAGCTATGTCCATCCATTTCTAGCTATGCCCCGTCCATTTCTAGCTATGCCCCACCCATTTCTAGCTATGCCCATCCCATTCTAGGTATACCCTGCCCATTTCTAGCTATGCCCTGTCCATTTCTAGCTATGCCCCATCCATTTCTAGCTATGCCCCATCCATTTCTAGCTATGCCCCGTCGATTTCTAGCTATGCTCCGCCCATTTATAGCTACACTGTCCATTTTTTGCGCATGTTGGAATCGATTTGAAACTTTGAAATCTTAATTCTCAGTTCATTAAACTAAATTTCAAGGTAAGTATTTTGAAACTAATTTGACTGGCATGTCTGAGGGCCTTTGTTGCCTATGGCACCAACAGCTTCCTGGTCAAATTAGTTTCAAATTATTCATCAGAATGCCTACTAAATTATAAATTATAAATTCATCAGGGACATACAAGTCGTACAAGTTCACTACAGACTTTGATTTTTTTTTACAGCAGTGCATAATTTTTAGTGTAACGTCAGCTAACAGCTAATGTGAGGTACTTGAGAGATTTGATCATGATTCTATAGACATAAAGAAAATGTTTCATCCCAAAGGCAACAATAGACATCACGGATTTAAGAAAATATCTGTGTTCATTCAAAGAAAGGAGCAGGAAGGCGACGACGGCTTGGTGTAGTGGCTGGCACTTAGGACTACTTAATCTGAGAACCCGGTTTTCACCTGAGCCATGCACTAACTTGCTGTTGTTGGAAACATGGTCAATCTCCTTTGCTCCTTGGCTCTCCACCCAGAAATATAAATGGGTACCACTTTAAAAGCTGAGCGAGTTACCAATAATATACGGAAATCAAACCAGCCTAGATATGGCATGACTGGGACCTGGAGTCAGGGACGCGATAGATGCCAATCAAACCCAATATCTTCTTAGAGAAAGCGCCAAGTGAGCTTATATGTTTGTCCGTCTGTCCACCAAATCGCATCTTCTTACATGCTTTAACAGTTTGACCAATTTCAACCAAGTTTGGCTAGAAAGATTTTATGGTGCTATGCTCCAGAACTTCCTTCAAAATGTTTGGGTGAAAATCTTTTTAAGATTTTATGAAAGATGTGCCAGAAATTGTTAAAATGCACCTCCATAACCGCTTTGTGAATTTCAACCAAATTTAGCCTGAAGTAAATTCAATGGGGCTAAGCTCTTGAAATTCTACTCAGAATTTTGATTGGTCAGTTTTTTGTTTGAAAATCTGAGATTTTTTAAAGTTTTCCAAAAGTTGAAAATGTACTCATCCTTAATTAGTGGTCCGATTTTAGCCATATTTGGCCATAATTACTCCATGGTGGTAGTCTCCATAGCCACCATTTCGATTGATTAATTTTTCCAGTGGCCATCTTGGATTTTCATAACATCCTGAAATCCTATTGGAGATGAGAACAGGTTTAACTTAAGGTGACTTCTTAAGAACCACCTGGTGGATTTCAATGAAAGTCAGCATTGTTATGTGGATGAACCAAATGGTGTTTGGCACCAGAGGTTCCATTCAGAATTCTGATTGGTCCATTTTTTCTTCGGTGGCCATCTTGTTCTTGAAAATGACATCTCAGGAATTGCTGTATGGATCAGGATTTAACTCAATAGATTTCATCGATAACTTCAAAACGTGATTAAAGTTTGTTCAAGAGAACCTGATCTGTGATAAA
This sequence comes from Chaetoderma sp. LZ-2023a, assembly GCA_034401795.1. Lineage (NCBI taxonomy): Eukaryota > Metazoa > Mollusca > Caudofoveata > Chaetodermatida > Chaetodermatidae > Chaetoderma > Chaetoderma sp. LZ-2023a. The sequence goes on from CM067362.1 coordinate 35,710,656, forward strand.
ACTTGGCTGTCGTGGACCAATCAAAATTAACGTTTGGTGGTTATACTAGATTTTTTATTTGCTGGTTGGAACCTACAGTTCGATCTGATTGTGTGTTCAGCGTCCATCCTAAATTTCCTACTAAAATCATGTGTACTGAATTCCAATTTAGAATTTTATAGCTTGTTGCTGAATTGAAAGAGTTTTGTGTGTTTATATGCTAATGGTCCAGCTGAGCATCGAGGTCCTTGGGCATCTTTGCAGTCGAAGACTGTCTCACGTGACCACAAAACTGCTCACTGATAATAGTGTCTCTGACCTATAGAAGATTATTTGTGGTAGGCCACAATTGGTCTGTTTTTAGCTCACGTGGCCTGAAAGGCCAAGTTAGGCTTGCAGGATTATGCAATTTTTATTCTCCCCCCCCCCCCCCCCCTGGAAGACGGGGATATAGCGATCGGCATGTCCGTCCATCCGCCGGTCCCTGTCTTGTCAACACAACTCCTACATTTAGTTACATTTCTTTTGAAATGTGGTAAATCTAATCATTACCATCTGAGATGTGCATGTGCTTTTTTGGCGGGCCAAAAAATTTTAATTACAGAGTTATCCCCCTTTAAATATCTAAAAGCCAATACATACACTACATTGCCAATCATTTCTTGTCAACGCAACTCCTACAGTTTACCTCCGATTCTTTTGAAACTTGGTAAGTATTATCATTACCACATGAAGATGTGCCTGTGCTGTCCGTATCCCTGTACGCCCATCCATCTGTCCAAAATGTATGTATGTCCATCTGTCGATCAGTCCATCTCTGACAATCATTTCTTGTCACCGCAACTCCTAGAGGTCTCAATGGATTAACTTAAAACTGTATCCACAATATCAGTATCATGTGCAAATGTGCATGTGCTTTTTTCACGGCCAAAAAATTATTCATTGCAGAGTTATCACCCTTTAAATATCTTAAAGCTGATGCATAAATTGCATTGCCAATTATTTTTTGTCAACACAACTTCAGTTTAGCTGCGATTATTTTGAAACTTGGTAAGTAGTATCATTACTACATGAAGATGTGCATGTGCTATCCGTATGCCTGTACGTCTACGTCCATCCATCTGTCCAAAATGTATGTTTGTCCGTCCATCTCTGAAAATCATTTCTTGTCAATGCAACTCCCATAGAATCAGGGTTAGAAATAAATGAAAAAATTTTTGCCCACAGGGCAACATATGATGCCATTTCTTGGATTTTCAGGTTGCCCGCCGCGGATTACGGTTGCCCCTATATGTTAAGCTAAATGACAAAGAAAATTAGCATCCCTATTGTTTTGTCAAGAAAATCCTGAAGAACGACCACAATTACTCAGAAACTGTATTAAGCATATTGGTTACTTTTTCTAATAATTAAATAAATAAATGCCTTAAAACGACGAGTTAGTCAGTAGGTACATGTATCAGAAGCACCATATAGAATTAGTCTGAGTATTTATCATGGTTGCCATGTGTACTATTAACAGCCAAAGCTTAGTTGCCCTTTTGAAAATCAGGTTGCCCTGGGCAACAGGGAAAATGGACATTTCTATCCCTGATTTTTATAAATGGCTTTAAAAATCTTATTAAAAACCGCTTGGGGGGATTGATTCAAACCTCATGAAATATGATCTAGGGCAAGAGCCGAACCAAGTTTGTTCAAGAGAACTTGATTGGTCAAATGCGTCATCAGCCATCTTGGTTGACCTAGTTTTAGCGAAAACAACTTCTCCAGAATGGATCGGGCCGAAATTTGGCAGATATGATTAGGGACTGAGGGCCATTAAAGTTTGTTTAAGGGAAGCTGAGGCATAAAAAACATGACCGCTATGGATCAATCAAAATGTTGCATGTTTGGCAACCATATTGGATGTTTTTATTTGATGGATTTTGGAGCCGAAATTGGTTTTATATAGGTTTTTGGTTAGTCTGACTTCAAATTTGCCATTTTCGAAAATGTCTGATAAACGGTTTGTCCACCATCTGGGATCATTTTCCCGCCAAAAACTCCCATACTAAAGCAATGGGAAATTTAAGATGTCTTCTATTCGAGAACCTATGGGCCGAGTTCAAGTATATTTGACAGGAAGCATCCTTAGGGAATAGGGATCCAAGTTTCTTCAAAGCAAACCGATAGGCCAATTTGGCCAGTGCCATCTTGGATTTTGGCCGACTTGGAAACGTCTAAAAATCTTCTCCGAAACCGCTCGGGGGATCGATGCAAACCTCATAAAATATGATCAAGCGCAAGAGCTGAAGCAAGTTTGTTCAAGAGAACTGAATTGGCCCAATGGTTCGACAGCCATCCTGGTTGATGTAATTTTGGTGAAAACGACTTCTCCAGAACCACTGAACGGATCGGGCTGAAATTTAGCAGATAGGATGAGGGACTCAGGGCAATTAAAGTTTGGTCAAGAGAAGTTGATGCTTAAAAAAAACATGGCCACTATAGACCAATCAAAATGTAGCATGTTTGGTGGCCATATTGGATATTTTTAGTTGATGGATTTTGCAGCTGAGATTGGTTTTATATGGGTTTTTTGTGTATTCTGATCTCAAATTTGTCATTTTCAAAACCGTCTGATAAACGGTTTGGCGGCAATCTTGGATCTTTTTCCTGCCAAAAAGTCCCATACTAAAGTAATGGGAAATTTTAAATGTCTTCTTGAGAACTACTTGGCCGATTTCAAGTACATTTGGCAGGACGCATCCTTAGGACATAGGGATCCAAGTTTGTTTAAAGGAAGCCGATCGGCCAATTTGGCCAGCTGCCATCTTGGATTTTGGCTGATTTTTAGAAACGTCTTTAGAAATCTTGGAAACTACATGGAGGATCGATTCAAAACTCATAAAACATCATCTGGAATAACAGCTGAAACAAGAACTATTGATTGGATTGGGCTGAAATTTGGGAGATATGATTATGGACTAAGGTTCATTAAAGTTTGTTCAAGGAAAGTTTATATGTCCAAAAATATGGCGGCCGTGGGCCAATCAAAATATACATTTACTAAATCTAGGAGCGTTTAACTTGGAACAAATTATTGACGTAGCCTGTGCTTTGTACTTCACCATGTGTAAACTGTGTGCAGGTATAGTGCGTACTCGAATATAACAAAAGCAAATGTGAATATAGTTTTGTAAATGGTATGAATAGTATGCTCTATAGGCGTCGATGTAGAGATTAACTCCCTACTGTTAATTCACTATTGATTCTTTTGAAAACATATTTGAAAGTCACTGTTTTTGGTGGAAGCACCTAGTTTTGGTCAAAATGATTTCAAAATACACTGCTGGTTTCCAAGGTTGCAATATGATGCCTACTGAATATTTTGAAATTTGTGTAACTAGATGCAGATCCTGTCTCTGGAAACAACAGCTTTCAGTCAAATCATTTTAGGATTAGACAGTATTTTACCTGAGGAAGTAATGGGTAATCACTTTAGCGCGAATATAACTGAGATTATATGACTGGCTGTAGCGGGTATTATTTATTCGCTCGGCGTACACCAAGAGCGCACAGCACCACATGCGTTTGTAGCTTACCTGACCTGAAAGGCCAAGTGAGCTTATGGCGTGGCGACCATCCGTCGTGTGTCCATGGTCCATCCGTCCGTCAACTTTTTCTTTAAATGACTTCTCAAGAATTACTGGGCCGATTTCAATTATATTTGTCAGGAAGCATCCTTAGGGTATAGGGATCCAAGTTTGTTCAAACGAAGCCAATTGGCCAATTTGGCCAGTGGCCATCTTGGTTTTCGACCGATTTTTTTAAACGTTTTTTAAGAATCTCAGAAACCACTTGTAGGATCGATTCAAAATTCATCAAATATCATCTAGGCCAAGAGCTGAACCAAGTTTGTTCACGGTAACTTGATTGGCCAAATGCTTTGGCGGCCATCTTGGATGACCTAGTTTTAGTGAAAACGACTTCTTCACAACCCCTGAAGAGCTCAGGCCGAAATTTTGGAGATATGATTAGGGACTAAGGGCCATTAAAGTTTGTTCAAGGGAAGTTGATCTATCAAAAACCATGGCCGCCGTGGGCCAATCAAAATGTAGCATGTTTGGTGGCCATATTGTTTTATTTTATTAGCTCACCTGGCCTGAAAGGCCACGTGAGCTTATGCCATGGCGGCCGTCCATCATCCGTCCATCAATTCACGTCTTCTCCTTAATGTTTTGACCATTTTCAACCAAATTTGACTGTAATGATTCTAAGCTGGTACCCGCCAGACTTTTCAGAATTTTGATTTATCAATTTTTGGGGGGGTGAAAATCTGAGATTTTATGAAAAATCTACCGGAAATGGTCAAAATGCTACTCCTTAGCTACTTGACATATTTCAACCAAATTTGAGTAGATGCATTCTGTGGTGGTAGGCTCTAAAAGATCCTTTCAGAATTTTGATTGATCAAGTTTTTGGGTGAAAATCTTAGATTTTATGAAAAATTTACCGGAAATTATCAAAACACATATCATCCTTAACAGCTTCATGGATTTCCACCAAATTTGTCTGGAATAAAAATAATGGTAGGCTCCAGAACTTCCATTCAGAATTTTGATAGGTCAATTTTTCCAGTCACCACCTTGTTTAATGTAAAGAATCTTTAAATGCAAATGTTTCAAATGCTAATGGGCCAGGTGAGCGTCACAGGCCTTTGGGCCTCTTGTTTGATGGATTATGAAGCCAAAATCGTTTTTGTGTGTGTTTTTGGGTATTCTGATCTCAAATTTGGCATTTTCGAAACTGTCAAATAAACGTTTTGGCGGCCATCTTGGATCATTTTCTTTCTTCAAATGAAGTCGGTCGGCCAATTTGGTCAGTGGCCGTCTTGGATTTTGTCTGATTTTTGTCTCGCCTGCGAAGCAGAAAAAGTGAGACATATGTCACATTTCCGACGGCGATGGCAGCGGTGTCAACATTAAGGTTCTGCGTTTAGCAAAACTTCTCAGCTTACATTTCAGGATTGGTTAAGCCTATTGCAACTAAACTTAGATACATGGTTACCTATAATGATAGGAAGCAGCATGATGATGTTGGGGTTACAAGGTCAAAGGTCAAGGTAACTCCGACCTTGATACAGAACTCTGTTATTTCAACATTAAGTTTTTGCGTTTAGCAAAACTTTTCAGCTTATATTTCAGAATTGATTAAGCCTATTGCAACTAAACTTGGATACATAGTTACCTATAATGATAGGAAGCAACATGATGATGTTGTTGTCACAAGGTCAAAGATCAAGGTCACTGTGACCTTGATACAGAACTCTGTTACTTCAACATTAAGTTTTTGCATTTAGCAAAACTTCTCCGCTTATATTTCAGGATTGGTTAAGCCTATTGCAACTGAACTTGGATACATGGTTACCTATAATGTTAGGAAGCAGGATGATGATGATGATGGGGTAACACAAGGTCAAAGGTCAAGGTCACTGAACTTGATACAGAACTCTGCTTTTTCAACATTAAGTTTTTGCGTTTAGCCAAACCTTTCAGCTTATATTTCATGATTGGTTAAGCCTGTTGCAACTAAACTTGGATACCTGGTTACCTCTAATGTTAGGAAGCAGCCTAATAACATTTATTGCAGAAGGTTAAAGGTCAAGATAACTGACAAACAGGAGACAGGCGAGACATTTAATTCCGTGGTTCTTGTTAGAAATATATTTTTAAATCTTCTGAAACCGCTTTGCGATCTAGGGAAAGCTGAACCAAGTTTGTTCAAGGGAACTTGATTGGCCAAATAGTTCAGCGGCCATCTTAGATAACATAATTTTCGCGAAAACGACTTCCAGAACCGCTAAAGGGATCAGGCCGAAATTTGGGAGATATGATTAGGGATTAAAGGCCATTAAAGTTTGTTCACGGGAATTGTTAGCTTATGTTGTGGCGACCGTCCGTTGTGTGTCCGTCCTCCGTCCGTCCATCCATCAACTTTTCCTTTAAAATGACTTCTTCTCAAGAACCGCTGGGACGATTTCAATTATATTTGGCAGGAAGCATCCTTAGGGCATATGGATCCAAGTTTGCTCAAACGAAGCCGATCGGCCAATTTGCGGGTAGTTTGGCCGATGGCCATCTTGGATTTTGACTGATTTTTAGAAATGTCTAAAAATCTCCGAAACCGCTTGAGGGATTGAAGGAAACCTCATGAAATATGATCAAGGGCAAGAGCTCAACCAAGTTTGTTCAGGGGAACTTGATTGGTCAAATGGTCCAGTGGCCATCTTGGTTGACCTAGTTTTAGCGAAAATTACTTATCCAGAAACGCTGAAGGGATCAGGCCAAAATTTGGCAGATATGATTAGGGATTAAGGGCCAGTAAAGTTTGTTCAAGAGAAGTTGATCTGTCAAAAAACATGGCCGCCGTGGGGCAATAAAAATAGAGCATGTTTGGCGGCCATATTCGATTTTTTTATTTGATGGACTTTGAGGCTGAAATTGTTTTTATATGGGTTTTTGGGTATTCTGATTTGAAATTTGCAATTTTCAAAACTGTCGGATAAATGGTCTGGCGGCCATCTTGGATCATTTTCCTGCCAAAAGCTCCCATACTAAAGTAATGGGAAATTTAAAATGTCTTCGAGAGCTACTGGGCTGATTTCAATTATATTTGGCATGAGACACCCTTAAGGCATAGAAATTCAAGTTTGTTCAAACGAACCCGATCGACCAATACAGAGATCCAAGTTCCTTCAATATGAAGCTGATCGGCCATCTGGGATTCTCCAGATCATTGACGTCATTACGCCGGGATTCCCCTAAATCAACGCTCAGAATAAAACTGCTGGCTGGTACCGCCGCCAACAAGCAGCTGACCCGCGTTGAGTTACTTTTGCACTAATATACACCGTAATCTAAACCGTTCCAATGACAATGTAAAATCATTATATTATTTAAATCATATATCATTGAAAAGCGCTTTAAATTGCCAAAACATTAATGCATTATTATTTATTTTTTTTGCGTATATAAAATACACCATTCGACTTAGATTCATTAAATCAAGTGGACAATAGGGGATATTTTAAAATTGCAATCAACTGTATTAAATTTTATAAAACTATAAAAACTAATACAGAAATGTATAGAAAATTGGCTTAGCTTTCCAATGATGTATGACTTCAAAAATATTATGAACTTAATTTTTCATATGCATTGTATCTGATTCCAATAGTAAAGTAATGCTGTTTGTGCCTCGGCTATCGCAGTTACCGCGCGATGCATTCCGGGAAGCTATTTTCCCAAAATATGCTAATGTGGGAAAGGTCTATTTTAAATGCAAATTTGGTAGGACAATCCTTGTTCTTGTTGCAGACCTGGCCAACCCTTAGGGTTCTACTTGTAGGCGATGACCTGTCTACGGTAGTTGAAATGCCTGTGTTCCAGGTCAGCGATACAGGCTGTTGTTGCTTCTTAGCCCTTTAATGGCTAAATTTCATCCAAAAAATAAAAATATTTCTCTTATTTTTTGAAAACTTACTACTGGAATGACTGGCTTGATTATCAAGACAACTGCAGAGGCCGGTTTTGGCCAGCTTAGCCATGAAAGTGTTAAAACTCAAACTGGCAAAAAACAGTGTACTTTAGAAATGTCCATTTGCAGACCAAGAGATTGTTTTTGAAAATTTACAACTAGAATAACTGGCTCGTTTATCGAGCCGGGCATTGCAGTGGTAAATTCTAAAAATTGATTAACAATTCATTTTCAATGAGAGAAGTGAAATTTTCTGATTTGATGGATAAAGTGGTTTAAAGACGTTGATGTCAAAGGCTTACATGTTACAGACTACAGAATCTGTAGACAGAAGGTTGGTGTACATTTTGGAAGCGATGTTACTGAAGCCTGTTGCCGTCAACACATGACATTACAGCTCCGAAATAGCTTAAAATGTACAGTTGAATATTTTGCACATAATTCACCTTTCCAGAGTATCCGTCCATCATCTGACCTCGTATGACGTCATAATCAGCTCAACTCATGTATGATGACGTCATAATCATTACGTCACAAAGGGTTCCATATAGACCATCACCAAATTTCAAATGGTCCGACACGTTGTATGAATTGCATGTCTTTGTAATTCTTTGCTATTTAATAAACATGCTGTTGAATATTTTGAAACTAATTTGAATGGAAGGCGTTGCTGTTTTAGGCAACTTCCAGACAAATTAATTTCAAAATAGCTAAAAAAGTTCTCGTTAAATGTGTTAAACAAAATTTCATAGTGAAAGAAAATATAAGAGACGGTCAAGTATAGGTGGAATAATGTGAGGGGAGGTGTGATTAGAAGTGGCATGGATGTGTTGTGGTGAAATGAATAGATTAGGTGAATGAATACGACCCAGACATATATACTGGTCTGACGTTTTGTTAGCTTACTAAAATACTTACCACTCAATTCACTGTTTACTATAAGTCACAATCTGACATTTCTAGTTTCACCACTCAAACCTAGGCTCAATTGCCTAGATTCTTTAGTCAGCCGTCTTCGTCACCATCTCACGTCTGTTAAAATTCTCTTTGCTGAGATTTTCTAATTATTATTTTATTGTATTTTAATTAGAACATTTGTTTGTTCGTGCTCTTTCAGCACTTCAGCGATTTAGTTGGTTTTAGTATTTTTGGTGATTAACCTTTCATTCCTGATTTGCAATTTACCAACCCACCTAGTATTTGGTCTCTGACCAATTCTATGTTTTAGCAAACAGTGAATTGAGTGGCTTAGTATTTTTGTTGTGTTACAAAACGACCCAGACGTATATACTGGTCTGGCGTTTTGTTAGCTTACTAAAATACTTACCACTCAATTCACTGTGGCCCACCTTGGCCACCCCGCGTCATTAAATTGCAAATCATTATTAAAAATTTGTGGAATTAATTAATGACGGCTTGGACTCGGTCGCATGCATAGTAGCATAAGTGCGCATGCTCACAGACTCGTTTATATGTTCTCTATAGGAATAGAGGAACCGGTTCCCTAGAGCAATGACTGCTTTAGAGTTAAAGAGATACTATCAAGACTACCCAATGGAGGGATGTATCTCTGCTAACCTTGTTTACAAGGGAACCCACACCATGGGAATGAATAGGTTAAAATTTTCTGAGATATTTAAGTCAGGTGACTTATAGCAAACAGTGAATTGAGTGGCTTAAGTGTTTTTGTTGTGTTACAAAACTGTAGGGCATATCATAGCAATAAAAGGGGATTTATGGCTTTAGCTATACAAATCAGTGTTTAACCATTTAATGGAATAAATCAGTGAACAATGTAGAAAATTTATCATAAGGAATATCCATTTGAAAACAAGTTGACTGAAAGGTACATGTATTTATTCCTAATTGAGAAATTACTTTCAGTGCAATCATTTTCAAACTAAAAAGATCTTAGCCTTAAGAATGTGTATAATTTATTTAAACTTCCACTGCTAAGATATTTATTACCGTAATGAATAAATTGCTGTCAAATCTGCTTTATTGACTACCTGTTTATAATATCCAATACAACATCTGACCGTCTAACGCAGAAAACACTTCCAGTCAAATTATTTTCAAAATTTTAAATAGCTGTCCTATCATAAGAGATCACCTGCCTTGGTCCCTTCTGTTAAATATTTCGAAAGCAATTTGTCTGGAGTGAGCCTCAGGTAGGCTAACTTTAGAATATGAAGGTCACAGATTAAAATGTCACCAGCTACCTGTGAGAAACGATTTTGCAAGAAATATATAAAGGCACTTAGAAACTGAATAGGAGGGTTTACTTTCAATAAAACAGACAATGTTCCACATGTACCTCATACAAAATACGACATTTCTTCTGAGTTAGTGCTTAATTCCATATTATATCATTCACAGTAATCCCTCAGATGTGTCAATAAGAGAGCTATCTGGAATATAGACCATTTTCCTCAATTTGCAAGTCCAATTTAAAAGCAATACATTTGATCCTCTACGTAAAATAAGAGATCATGCATTAACTCTAACCCTCAAAGTTGTTCAAGAAATTTTCACTTTTCTCATAGAAAATGTCCACTTGCCGACCAAGAGAAAACATTTTTTTTAAATTTATCGCTGTAACGACTGGCGCGGTTACTGAGCTGCTCATTCCAGGGGTTCAAAATTTGAGTGTTAAAGGTTTAAGTGAGAAGCTCTATTCTCCTTTGGATGGTCTGTTAATACGAGTGTGACTCTATACGGGTATATGTAACTTTTGAACAGTTGGAAATCAATTTAACTGAAAGATGCTGCTGCCAGGTACATGTTATAATACAGTGTACTAAGTTCTGTTTAACCCGTTTCCTCTCCGAAATCATGAGAGTTATATCTGATATGGCTATTATAGTAATGAAAAGCATTTGAAAGTATTTGAAATACTTTTAGAAAGGTATTTGCATTTGCACTTGCATTTGAACAAAGTTGAAAGTATTTGCACTTGCATTTGCATTTGAACCAGTGTGAAGTATTTGCATTTGCATTTAAATACTTTTGAAAGTATTTTACCCCAGGTCTGGTTGTACTGTGTAACAACATTGTTTCCAAAATGATTGTTCATATACCAGGTACCATATTAACTGTCTTGCTGCTACCAGACAAGAATTTCAATGAGCAAAAACACCTAATTTGCTGAATATTTTGAAAACAATTTGACTGAAAGTTATTGGAGACTTAGCCACAAACAACTTTCAGTCAAATTGTTTTAAAAATATTTAGCAGGTCCAGAGATATAACCCTTGGAATATGTTGTTTGCAAAAATTTTATGAATTTGAATGTGTCACTAGATTAGTAAATGTTACATTACAGATCAGAAATCATGTTTCCAGAACAAAATAAAATATTCTGTCATGTCTGTTGCAGAATATTTTGAATATAATTGGATTGGAAGATATTGCTGCATAGCACAGTAATGTCTATCAATCCAATTATCTTCAAAATATTCAATAAAACATTTCTTACATCGTATTCAAAATTGTACTAACTAACATGTTTCGTGTTTTATTTTGGAAACATGTTAACTCTTAGTACTCTGATGTCAAAATTTTCAAATTAAATTAAAAGATGAGCTGGTGTTCATTTTTAAACAAATTTGGTGGATGATGGTGCTTGACAGCACCATCGTCCACCAAAATTGTTTTAAAATGTGCACTAGTTTCTTTGCTATTGACACCGCAAAAAAAAATAGAATGTTGACTTCAGAGTGGTACGGGTTAATGGTGATATCTCTAAAATGTACTGTATTGGTTGCAAAATGTATTGTAATAAAATCTTTGTTATTTCTTCACAGTTGCTGATGAATCAGGGCTCTATCATGCCGCCGTTTATCTCGGTCCCGCACCCCTTGCATTGGCATCCTCATCAGACCGGAGCACGCTGAAAACCAAGGTATTTGAACTCGCTGTGCAAAAGCTGATCAATGCACCCATTTATGAACTTCTTAGCTTTGTGTGCTTAAAGCCGGACATGGTCGGCATTAGTACTAAGGCAGTGAAACCTAAACATTATGAAGAGAATGATGAATATAGTGATGGAACTAGGTTCAAAAGAAGTGCTCATAGAACTGGACTGGTAGTTAAGCCGATTATGTATGACCCAGCTATACCAACTGAAAGTACAGGGAGGCCAAAAATGCATGAGCCAGCTCAATCATCCGCTGATAAAGATCAGTCTAAAGCAGGGAGTGAAGCGATTATGCTATCAATTGATAGTTGGATAGAGACAACATCGTCGGGTACGACCGGAGAAAATCCTATTGTTCTATCAGACTCCGAGGGTGATACCGTTTATTCAGATACAGAAGCGCGTTCCATTGCACCCTCAAAGAAACGTGTTCCCCACGCCACTATCACGACAGCAGATGATGATCCTATTTTGTTGTCAGATGATGAGAGTAATACAGAAACATCACAAGAGGATCCTCGCTCAAGTTCTGAAGAGGCAATTTCATCAGGAGACCGTGCTATTGTGCCATCAAATGAAATTATTACAGAAACTGCTGTAGCAGAAACCACTCTCATCAAGCCATCAAATGAAATTGTAGAAAAAATTCCAACAGAAGTCAATATAATCATGCCATCACATGAAAGTGTTTCAGAAAGAGTTCAAACAGAAGACACTCCTGTTATGCCACCAGATGAAACTGCTCCAGAAACAGTTCAATCACAAGACACTCCGATTGTACCATCAAATGAAAGTGTTTCAGAAAGAGTTCAAACAGAGGACACTCCTTTTATACCATCAGTTTCAGAAACAGTTCAAACAGAAGACACTCCTGTTATGCCACCAGATGAAACTACTTCAGAAACAGTTCAATCAGAAAACACTCATATTTTACCATCAGATGAAAGTGTTTTTGAAAGTGTTCAAACAGAAGACAGTCCTGTTATACCATCAGTTTCAGACACAGTTCAAACAGAAGACAGTCCTGTTATGCCATCAGTTTCAGACACAGTTCAAACAGAAGACAGTCCTGTTATGCCATCAGTTTCAGACGCAGTTCAAACAGAAGACAGTCCTGTTATGCCATCAGTTCTAGAAGTGGGTCAAACAGTAGATACTCCTACTGTACCATCAAATGAAAGCGTTTCTGAGAGAGTTGAAATTGATGACACTATTATTGTGCCATCAGAAGGAAATGATTCAGAAACATGTCAAATAGGAGACAGTCCTATTATGACATCAATTGAAAGGGTTCCAGAAGCCGTTCAAACGGAAGAAAGCTGTATGCCATCAAATGAGAGAGCTTCAAAAATAATTGTAGCAGAAAGCGATCTAATCATACCATCAAATAAAAGTGTCACAGAAGCAGTTCATGCGAAAGACAACTCTAGTATACAGGAGAATATAGGAGAATACATTCCTGTCATACCATCAGATGAAACTGCCACAGAAATCGTTAGGGATCTTCCTCCAAAAACAGTTGTAGGACCGACACGAAAGCGAACCATTATAAAGTTGAACCTTTTGTCTATGCGTGCTCCAGAGCAGGTAAATAAAAGTGATGAAATGACCCTGACACCACATAAAGAATTAAACCTGATGGCTGAAGCTGCCACAGAGGTAGATCTCACAGACACTCATACCATGCTATCAAATGAAAGTGTTTCAGAAACAGGTAAAATGGAGGACACTCCGATTGTACCATCAAATGAAAGCACTTCAGAATCTGGTATACTACAACAGAGACAAATCTCTAAGCAATCTGATATCATGACTGCAAGCATTACAGAACCAATTCCAATCGATGGCAGTCTGATTGTGCCATCAAATGAAAATATTTCCGTAACAGTTCATAAGAAAAACACTTGTATTAAACGATCAAATGAAAATATTCCAGAAACTGGTGTAAAAGTGGACTGTCCAATTATGACATCAAATGAATTTGTCATGGAAACTGGTTTTACTAAAGCCAGTCCTAACATGCTATCAAAGGAAGTGCCTCCAGAACCTGTAGTTCTAAGGACACGTAAACGAACCATTAAACAAACAAAGATAATCACTGGAAGCACTCCAGATCCGGCAAATGAAAGTCTTGTTGAAACAGTTCCAGCAACAGCAAAGAGGCGAACTCTTAAACGATTGAAGAAAGCTGATGAATCTGCTCTAGCAGTAGATCTGACAGTAAATGCCCCTATTGTATTATCAAATGAAAGAGTTCAAGATGTCCATGCTATGCCTTCAAATGTCAGTGTTCCGGAAACAGTTCAGGTGAAAGAAAGTCCTACCATACTATCAAATATAAATGTTGAAGAAACAGTTCAAGCGGAAGAAACTTCTACCATCCCATCAAACATAGGTGACCCCAAGATAATTCAAGTGAAAGAAAGTCGTACCGTGCTATCAAGTGAAAGCATTGAGAAAGCAGTTCCAGCAGAAGAGAGTCCAATCAAGCTTGAAACAGTTATAACATCAATACAAAGACGAACCCCTAAGAAATTGAATGTCATGGCTGGAAATGCTACAGAACTAGATCTGACAAAGGATACTGCTATCACCTCATCAAAGGACAATCCTCCAAAAACAGCTGCATCACCGGGACGAAAGCAAGCACTTAGAAAATCAAAGATGATGGTTGTAAGCACTCCAGAACCAGCAAATGAAAATGTACTTGAAACATTTCTAACAGAAGCTAATCCTACAAGAGCATTAAATGAAAGCATTTCAGAAAAAGTTGTAACACCGCGACAAAGACGAACCTCTAGGAAATCAAATGTGACAGCGGCTGTAATGACTCCAGAACCAGATCCGACAGAAGACACACCTATCACATCACCTAAGAGTAAAAGGCTCAGAAATTCATTAGAAACAGAAGGCAGCCAAATCATAACATCAAATGAAAGTGTTTTAGAAACTGTCCCGGTGAAAGACTCTTTTATCTTGCCATCAAGTGAAAAAGTTCTTGAAGACAATTCACTCATGCCATCAAAGGAAAAATCACCGGGAAAGGTGGTAAAAGCAAGACGAAGAAAAGCCATTAAAAAATCTAAGAATTTGACTGAAAGTTCTCCAGAGATGGCGAATGAAAGCATTCTAGGAGCGATTACAAAAGAAGCTAATCCTATCATACTGTCAAATGCAAGCATTCCAGAGACGGTTTTAACACCACAACAGAGGGAAACACCTAAGAAATCAAATGTAATCACTGAAAGTGATGCAGAACAAGTTCCTGCAGAAAACAGTACTATCATACCATCAAAGGAAAATTCCCCCCAAACGGTTGTAATATCAAGTCGGAAACGAACCTATAGACAATCAAAGGTAATGGAAGGCATTCCAGAGCCAGCAAATGAAAGTGTTTTAGAACCAATTCTGACAGCACCGAAGAGGCGAACCCTTAAAGGATTAAGCACGACTGCTGGAAGTGCATCAGAACCAGATCAGACTGTAGAGGAACCTATCACACCATCCAATGAGTCAGAAACAGTTGTAAAACCAAGACAAAGATTTAAGAAATCAAATATCAAAGTTCCAATTGTTCCCGAAACACATCCAGCAGATAGCACTTCTCTCTCGCCAAATGAAACTGCTCCAGAGAGCATTGTAACGCCACGAGGCAAACGGGCCCCTAAGAAATCAAATGTAACAGCTAGACATGTTTCAAAGACAGTTCCAACAAAAGACAGCCCTACCACACCATCCAATGAAAGAGCTCCAAAAACAAGTAAAAACCCACGCCAAAAACGAACTCCTAAACAATCAAACGTTACTGCCTTAAGTGCTACAGTTCCAATAGATGACACTCCTAATATACCATCAAATGAAAGTGTTTCAGATGTAATTGTAACAGCAAGACAAACACGAGGCCGTAGGGGAAAGAAAGTTAAATGATAAGCTGGCCTATTTTAAAACACTAAAGAATTGTTTCACAGACATGGCTATCAGGTGAAGTTGCCTCATTAAATCAATGTCCAGCTGACTAGTTTGACACACTGTCTGATGCTCCGATTTGTGGCAATAATTTCCGTATTACGTGTTTGGTCGTGCTTACAAACAACTAAGTATTCCATCGAGGTTTATGTTTCTAGCATCATGTCTACTTCAGCAAGGTAATGTGGTGTTTATTCGCTTAGAATTCGTCAGATGTTTCTGCAAATTTGTTCTCCAACACACAGACACATAAGGCATACAAAATATATGACTGAAACTCTGATCTAGAACAATGATAACCAGATAATGACCCTTTCCATTTTTAGCTATGCCCCGCCCATCTCTAGCTAAGCTCCACCCACCTCGATCATGTTGGGATTGATCGATCTCTGAAATCCCTGACTATAAATTTCCAGAAAACTGTACAGGTAAACTGTTGAATATTTTGAAACTCATTTGACTGTGTGCTGTTGGCAGCAACAGCGCCCAGTCAAATTAGTTTCAAAATATTCAACAGCATGTTTATTAAATAGTGGAGACATACAATTCTTACAACGTGTCGGACTATTAAGAATTAAAGACAGGATGTGATGATTGTGCCGTCATCTTACAGGGCGCTTAGTTGATTATGACATCATATGACGTCATTACTCTGGAAAGGTCCACTGCGCATTGTCAGGGATTTACTTATGCAAAATATACATCGATGTGAATATCAGTATTGAAACAAATAAGCAAACAATAACCATTGCAATATGTCGGTTTGCACATTGTTATTGACATCATGATGTAATGATGTCTAATGGACCGTTCCATTTCTATCTAGGCTCCACCGCCACCTCGCTTGTGTTGGGATCGATCGATCTCTGAACTTCCTGACTATAAATTTCCAGAAAACTATATGTAAGCCGTTGAATATTTTGAAACTAATTTAACTGGGTGCTGTTGCTGCATATGGCAGCAACAGCGCCCAGTTAAAATAGTTTCAAAATATTCAACAGCATGCTTAGTAAATAGTGGAGACATTCAATTCTTACAATGTGTCAGACTATTAAGAATTAAAAACGGGCCTAAAAGAATAATTTAATGCGTAATGATTATGACATCATCCTACACGCCGCTTAGCTGAGTATGACATCATATGACGTCAAATCATCGATGGATACTGTGGAAAGGTGAATTGATGTATTAATGTGACATAATCATATCAATATAATTTAGACATTACCTTGCAGACAGACCTATGTGATGTTTCTATGAAAGGTGATAGGACACCAGGTATTGTGTGTTTTTGTATGATAGTAGATGCATTAAGTGTCATCAGGACGAAACTGTAGTCGTGATATTTAGAAACTTCGATAATGTTTCGTGTTAGTTTATAATGAAAACTGGCTTACTCTTGTCTTGTATGCGGGTTCACGTGTACAAAGCTGGCCGGGGAAAGTTGACCTTCATCCGAAAGCATGTGCATGTAATTCAGTCCAGATGATACTTCATCAGCAAGAACATTGAATAAGGCCATCCATAAAAAAGGATATTGTTTTCTGCAAACCGGGTGGAAAGAAAAAAGACTTAAGTAGGGAGGGAGGACATTTTTTTTTAGTTATTACTTTATTTTAAAAAGGTCATAAATATTTGTTTTTCAGATATTTTTTGAGATATTTGATATTTTAGATGTCCATTAAATATGGTATGTAATTGCCAAATTTGTCATGTTTTACATGATATAATTAGCAAAAGGGATTCACATTGCATACAAATAGCATTAAAACATTGTAATTTGTATAGTTTGACAATTGTATGGAAGTTTTAACACTTATGCTGGATAGAAATTTTTTTTTTATTCCCGGCCGGTTGAAAAAAAAGAGGAATTTCATCTGGGAGGTTTTCAGGAAACGAAACTTTTTGATTTTGGCCTACGCGCTGTCTTGTTGGACCTAGAGAAGTTGTGATGATACCCGGTTATGTGGCTGTATTAGATATTAATTGTCTAACTTCTGCAGGCCACCAGACAATAATTTCAATGGGCATTAATAATTATGGACCTGGTGAATATCTTGAAAACTATTTGACTGAAAGTTGTTGATGCAACAACTTTCATCAAATTGTTTTCAAAATATTCAGCAGGTCCAGAGTTAAATTCAACCCTGAACTGAATGCTCTTAGTGCCTCAATCTCAAAGTAACCAGGTAAAATGTGAAATATTTTGAAACTAATTTAACGAGATAGCTTCCTATCAAGTATTTCCAGATATTCAACATTTGATATCTCTGACATCATAAAGAATTTGCTGTCTGGGCTCTTAACTGTCAGCCTGCCGCAAGATACCAGACACGAATTTCAATGGGCAATAACTCAGGACCTGTTGAATATTTTGGAAACATGTTGACGGTCAAATTATTTTCAAAATAATCCACATATCCAGAGTTAAACCCAATGGAATATATTCTGCAGAAATGACGCAGGTAGTTAAGAATTGTTGAATATCTTGTTAGATGTTTGGTGTAGTTATTAATCATTTAACGGACACGCCAAACAAGGTCAGCCCTTGCAGTGGTACTGGTATATCTGCAGGTCATGAGAAGACTATATTATGAAATTTTACCCATCCAATGACTGCTCGAAAACCTAGCCAGTCATTCCAGTGGTAAATTAACAAAAATTACTCTTCGCTTGGTGATACAAATAGACATTCAATAAGCAAAAATATAAATTGTCTGGACAATTCTTGACCATTAAAGACATTTTATTTCTGAATTGCCTGAAAACTGGTTTCCCCATGGCGTAATATGAAATGTATGCAATAATTTGAAAATGATTTGATAGATGGGCCGTGACAATGACATTTTGAAAATTTACCACAGGAATGACTGGCTCGATAATCGAGCCAATCATTCCAGTGGTAAATTTTTTTAAATACTCTCTTAGACTGCAGATGAACATTTTCTATAAAATTTTAATTTTCTTGAGCAAATTTGAGGGTTAAAAACAAAGGAATCTACCATAGCGGAGTCTCTTCTACACTCAACTCATCCTAAACTACTTCTGGAAATACAGAATATTTAAATATATATATATATATATATATATATATATTGTCTCCCTCGAGTTTCCATGGTCAGTGTTGCCTCTCCTAGATCAACTAGCTATCTATACATATACACCTGTGCAAAAGTTAAGCACCAGCAAAAACAATAGAACGTAGAAACATGATGGTACAACTAGGCTGCCATACTTTTTGTCCCCGCGTTAGCTGACATAATTCCAAGTACGAAATGCACATGCATGCATGACTTCACGCCGCTTGATGTCCGTGCGTGGCGGGAAACAGCACACGTGTTCAGTTATGTAAAAGTCCAGTTTGAGGTGTAGAACATTACATACAGATTTAGGCGACAAGATTAGGAATTTTGTGTTCATGACCGTGGTTTATTTGTACAGAGAGAATTAGCTCTTGATTGTGAACCGCTATGGCAAGACGAAGGTTAAGTGATCGTGTGAAATGGCAAATCATAGGCATGCATACCACTGGTATGTCATGCAGAGAGATTGGCAGACAGCTGAACATTAACCATACTGTAATCAGTCGTTTGATTGCAAAACATGGGCAAACTAACGAGGTGAAGGACAGGCCTAGATCTGGAAGACCGAAGAAGACTACTGCCCGTGATGATCGAGCCCTAGTACGCCTTGTTAGGAGATCTCCATTCACCAACAGCAGAGTGCTCAGCCAGCAATGGGAAATGCACAATAGAGTGTCAATGTCTACCGTCAAAAGGAGACTGTATGCTGCTGGCATGAAAGCTAGGAGATCTGTCAGACGTCCTCTCCTCACTGCACACCACAAAGAGGAGCGTCTGAGGTGGTGCAACGAAAGAAGACACTGGAACATGAGATCCTGGAGACGGGTACACTGGTCCGATGAAAGTCGGTTCCTACTTCATGCCACAGATGGTCGAACTCGTGTATGGAGATCCAGACGCACGGCGTACGACCAACGTAACATCATGGAAGAAGTTCCATTTGGTGGAGGTTCCGTTATGATATGGGGGTGCATCTCATTTGATTGTAAGCTGGATCTGTTGACTGTACCTGGAACACTAAATGGACAAAGATATCAAGATTCCATACTGGATAGAGTTGTGGTCCCTCATTTTGTAAATCATGCACCTGGAACCCACCCTATATTCATGGATGACAACGCCCGACCACATCATGCTAGAGCTGTGCATGAATACCTCCGCCAGAATGCCATCGAAACCCTACCATGGCCAGCAAGGAGCCCTGACATGAACCCTATTGAGCATATCTGGGACATTCTGGGAAACATGGTGAGAAGGAGGGATCCTCCTGTGCAGAACCTACAGGAATTAACAGACGCACTCCATCTTGAATGGCAACGAATACCACAATGGCGTATCAGTCGGTTGGTGACCAGCATGAGACGTCGTGTCCAGGCCGTCATCCAGGCACAAGGTGGATATACCCGGTATTAATAATGACAGTCTCAAACTCGTGCACGGATGTTAAACTTCGTTTTCAGACACCATTAATGACAATCTAGCCACGTGTGTCAACTGTAGGGCAATAGTTGTCAGTTGTGTCAACGTAACCATATTCAGGCCTCGTTTTCAAGTTCAAACAAAAACATACAGTGTTTCCCCACCATCATAATCAGCATTCCTCTAGTTGCATTATTACCTCTTGCACTAAGATGGATGGGTACATAAATGTTTATGCTATTGCTTTCTTCATAGCACATGAATATACCCTCGCATGTGCGTAAAAATAGGGTGGTGCTTAACTTTTGCACAGGTGTATATATGTATAGATCATTAACTGATCTAGGAGCGGCAGTGCTGGGCCGTGGAAAGTGGACAGAGACAATCATGGATATTACCAGAAGTTAGCCACAACTTAACGGTGAAAGGTGACAAGATGATATATATATATATATATATATTGTCTCCCTCGAGTTTCCACGGTCCAGTGTTGCCTCTCCTAGATCAACTAGCTATCTATACATATATAAAATTCGGTCAGATATATTGTGTGGAATATCTGAAATTTTGTGTAAATTTTTTAACTCTCCTAGCATTAGTTTTGGCTTACTGAGTGTGATGTATGATGGTGTTATAGCATTTAGTACAAAGTTACATACATCCTGGCATATAGCAGATGATTCAATAAATTTATCAGTTTTGTTTAATTGGATTAAGTCTGTGTTAGGGAGCCATTTGTAGCCTATGTCTCATTAATCTTTTAACCCTCAAATTAGGTTTTTTTAATTTCAATTTTTTCGTACAAAATGTCCATAAATTGCAGACCAAGACCTATATTTGAAAATTTACCACTGGAATGACTGACTCGGTTATCGGCAGAGTTAACTGTTAATGCTTTAACCCCTGAATTTATTCAAGAAAATTTCAATTTTCTCATAGAAGATGTCCATTTGCAGACCAAGAGAAGACAATTTTTGAAAATTTACCACTTGAATGCCTGGCTCGGTTATCGAGCCAGTGATTCCAGTGGTAAATTTTCAAAAATAGTCTTCTTTTGGTCTGCAAATGGACATTTCTCAAGAACACTGAAGAAGCCATTTTTGGTAGATGTGAGTGTTAAAGGGTAATAATCACAAATCTACACATCTCAAGATCAAATGTTGGCATTTTCAATAGGAATATCTAGATGTTTGAATTTTCAGTCAAAATTTTCTTCATGTTACCAGCCCAAATATGTGAACATTTGAAGCTAATTTTCAATGTTTCGTGTTCAAATACTGGTGTTCCATGTGAGTGATAGAGCATAAGGTTGCCTTTTATTGTTAGATGCAGTAATTTTTCTAGTCTTATTTAATCATGTTTCAATAATATGGAATCTGCATTTCCTGGCAATTCCCTGATATGTTAACACTTTAGTTGTAAAAAAAACCCAGCCTTTTCAGTGGTCATGAGGAATGTCCATTTGCAGGTAAAAGAAAACCGTTTTCAAAAATGTACCACTGAGATGTCTGGCTTGATAATTGAGCCAGTCATTCCAGTGATAAGTTTTGAAAAAATAGTCTTGAGCCTTCTCTTGGCCTACAGATGGACATTTATTAAGCATAAGGTTCCATTTTCTTGACAAATCCTGTCCCATTAAAGGGTTACATAACCAAAGGCTGAGTACTCAGTACTCAGTACTCAGATAATGTGGTGAGTTTTGGGATAGTAGAGATGCCATATCTAGTCTACTCTAACATCAAGCACTGGCCAAGTTGGCCAAACATTTGTTGTTGAAATCGCATCATGTTTATGTATACACGTTGTGTTACGTTTTGTATAAAGATCTCCTTTAATATGTTATTTTATTATATTATAAATAATGTTTACCGTATATCAATGTGATATTTCATATGTGAAATAATGTTTTTCATTGATAATACTACATGTACCGTCAGACTTTTTCAAGGACCAATGTGCTATTATATAACATGTTCGGCCGTATGCATCCTAAAAACCTAGAACCCTTTGCCATGGAACATCTTCAGGATAAATAATCTAGTAGAACTAGACGACTGTTAATGACATAGGGCAAGTTCACTGTGGGTACCAGTATCCAAAAGGTTCTATTGCACTTTTCCATGGACCAAGCTTCCATTGAACATGTTCAGTCATGTGTATCATAAAAGTTGTGTAGAGAACTAACACGGAGCAAGATCACTGTGTGTATCCACCAGTACAGTACTATCTTAGTCACATTATCATGTATATCTAAAGTAATTATCGCTTTCAATCACACACACACGCACGCACACACACACATTACCAAAACCGGACTCTCCAGTGGCTTTGAGAAATGATCATTTACAGGCCAAGAGAATACTATTTTTGAAAATTTACCACTGGAATGACTGGCTCGGTTATCGAGCCAGTCATTCCAGTGGTAAATTTCTTCTTTTTCTACAAATGGACATTTCTCAAGACCACTTAAGAAGCCATTTTTGGACAGCTTTAGTGTGAAAAGATTAATCAGACAACAAGTGTTGTTATTACACCACAAAAACATCCATTACCGTTCAATCACTACTTGCTAAATCAATTATCTGCATTTTGCTATCAGAATAATATTTTTATGCCTGCATACACACCTCCCCATGCCTAATCCTATGCCTATGGACCCTCAACCAGGCTACTGGTTGAGTCCCATCTCCAGCCTACCATCAGGTATAGACTGGCACCAGTCTATACTCACCTCATAGTGACGCTTGAGCCCGAATAGGAAACAGATTCACTTTTCAATTATTCTGCATGCAGAATAGTTGTCTAAAAATATTTGTATAAGTTTTTGTGTTTGCGCTGTGTCAGTGATACCTTTTGACTTTATATCTCGGAAGAATATGCACAATATGAAGTCAAACCTCCCTAAGTTACGTCTAGGAAGTATAATTGTGTTTATATGGTATCTTATAGACGAATTTTATATATTACCGGTTTTCGCGAAGATCATTTTGCTTCGTGTTATCTTGATTATTATGCCTATCCTTACTTCATCATCATCATTAATAATGTCCAGTCCATTTCTAGAGCCTGTAACGAATTGTCAGATAAGGCAAAATGTTCATCGTCAAAATGTGATCGTCATCACTCTATCGAGTTCGCCGGGCACATCTGTGCGAAGTGTACATCCTGTACACCCAATTCTATGTGTGGTTTCGGTAGCGAAAGCATTTTTATTTTATTTTTAAAGATTTGTCTGTCATAATCGCTGCCCTCTGGTCGTCCTTCCCCTTCCTCCGTTGCTAGCAAGGCAAAGGCTGTTTCCTTTGCTCAATCTCCTGTTCCTTTATCAGTAGCAACGGAGGGGGGGAACTCATCGGGAAATTCTGACGCCGTGATGGCGCTTTTTGCGAGGTTCAAATCTTTTGCCTCGGTGCTGACTAAATCTCTCGATGAGCAAATATCTTCTGCTATTAAGGAGGCCAAAAAAAAGCAAGAAAGTTCTTCAAGTTCGGAGGATAGCCTGAAAGCTAGCGGGCGTTCCCGCAAATGGGGAAAACCGGCCCCTCTAACCTCGAGGCAGGTTAGTGTCACCAAAGCAGAAGTCAAGAGCATCCAAGCTCTTGAAGGTGTGCTCGAGCAGTGCACCAGATAAAATCCACATAAGACTTGAGGGTGACAGTCCTTATGCTAATGCCAGTTTTACGGTGGTTCCGGTCGTTAAGGTTGTGTCTAGATCGCCCGTTTCTAAGAGTTGATCCCTAGTCTTGCTAGTTCCGGTTCCGTTGTGGTGGACTCAGGTTTACTGCCGTTTTCCGCATCTCAGTCTTTTTCCGTCCGAACTTCCGGTCTAGCAAGACATCCGGGTCTTCAAGATCTGGTTCCTTCGGTGGTTTCCGTTTCCGGTAGGACTTCCGGTTTAGTGGGTAATCCAGGTCGGCAAGATCCGGTTACCACTTCCGTTCCGGCCACTTCCGGTCTGTCTTCCGTTTATGTAGGACATCCGGGTCCTAGAGATCTGGTACCTACTTCCGTTTCCAGTTCTATTAGCGCTTCCGGCCATTCCGGATATCCGGAGTCTGAGGATTCCTTTTATTTCGAATTCCAGTAGAGGCTTTTCCGTTTCTGATTTGGACGCTAGTCAGTATACTTCCGCTTCCGGTCTTAGGGGTGTACTTCCGGGTCGTCCAGACCTGGATAGACTTCCGATTTCCATTTCCGGTTTCATGAGAGCTTCCGGAAGAATGCATATCCGGGTCTGTTGGACCCGGCATTGCAGTGTTCATCAATTTCCGTTTCCTTTTTTTCAGTTTCCTCTTCCGGTTATTCTGTACATCCGGGTTGTAGGATCTTGATCAGTTTCCGGTAGTCTACTTCCGGTTTTATCCATTTCCTTTTCCTTTTTTCCACATCAGGATTTCGTACAGCCGGGGATAGTGTCATTTCCGGTTTTACCCGGCATTACATTGTTCATCCATTTCCGGTTTTTCAGCTTCCTCTTCCGGTAATTCTGTACATCCGGGTTGTAGGATTTTTACCAGTTTCCGGTAGTATACTTCCAGTTTATGCATTTCCGTTTCCCTTTTTTCCACATCCGCTTTCCTAGAATCTAGTCATCTTCTTGCCTAAGAATTAGTCTTATTTCCGTATTTGTTTAATATTGGGAATGTTTAATGGCTGAAAATATTCATACCAAGTCATTGCCAGTCTTGTAGTCTCTATTCAGACATTTATTCGTTTATCAGTGGCAATTTTCAACGTAATTAAAGACCCTGACTGGTTACCATATGGGATTTTGTTGCAGATTATTTTATATGCGCATTTCATCAGCCGATAAGTCAGTCTGTATTCTATGCATTATTTCGAGATATGATTTTTGCTTTCATCGAACTTTAGATGGCCAGTTGTCTTCGGGCCATTCAGCCTTTTTTCTTGCTCCTTTTACCTCTTATGTCGGCAGGTTGACATATTTATTTAACCAAAGGGAGTTTATTTGTGGATGGGATAACCCGGATTCTTAAGTAAATCGTAGTAAATCGTAGTATAATTTTGTCAGTCGCTTAAAAGAATTAGATTCAGTAAATGTTTCATAGGATCATTATGAGTACAGGATTAATGTCTACAAGTACATTATTCGCTTAGAAAAGATAATCAATCGGATAAGGGGGCAGGAAGGAGGAATATGAGTCGGATTCTTCTTCTGCGTTGACATAGTTTCGGTGAGTTCGTTTTGTTTTCATTTTTTCCTGATTTTTGTGTTTTCCCTTTTATAGCGTAATTTTTGCTCTATTTTGACTGGGTTGCTGCGGGCCTTCGGACGGTGGTTTCAGGGGGCGGGCCTTGGGATTTGCTGGGTATTTTGGGGGCAGTTTGGCTGAGGGTTGTTGGTGATGCCACCGGCAATTTTCGGTCGGATTATTCCCGGACTATTCGGCGAGTCTTGGGTTTTTGCTCGTTGAGGTTGTGGTCTGGGGGCTGGCGGCGGGCCGGTTGGTGTGGGGTTGGGGTTGCGTTGGAGGGGGGAAGAGCGGCCGAGAATCTTTGGATTTAAGCATCCACCAACTATTTTCGGTCAAAATGTTTTCTAAATCTTTGCAAGTCCAGAGATATTACAGGTGTAATATGTCGTCTGCAAAATTCAGTAGTCAGTCAGTTAATATCTAGTATCAGTGTTCAATCTTTCCTTTTATTGGGATTTCTAACACAATGTAATTTGTTATTACAAAGATGAAATTATTGATGCTAAGACTATAAATATAAGAATCAATAAATTTATTTAAATCTTTTAAGTTTTCTGCCTCTTGGCATAAATATCGAATTGTTTAGGATATCTAATTTATCAGCTAGCCCAAGCGGCTAGGCAACCGTTGATGTATTCAATACAATTTTTTATTAAATCTCCATTGTTATACGATTTTTAAATTAGATAGTCTAATGTTGGCCATAGTTCTCTTATCAGGACCTTGTCATGTATTCTATTCATAGAATTGTGATGACGGTCATCACTAGTAACTTTCCCGTAGTTCATGTAGATCTCAGGCACATGATTTGGCTATATCTTGACTCTAAGCACTCCCATAGACTTACTATGGGGTTTTGGTTTGCCACAATCTCTGGTTAAATCTCTGTAAATAAAATTATCTATAATTTTTGCAGAGTCTTTAGCATTATTAATAAGTTATGCCATACTGATATGACCCTTTTTGGGTCTCCATTCAGAGTAAGCGGTATTATTAAAATATCCATAATATACATGAGTTACCTATTTAGTGAGGACATAGCATTATGATATAGCCCAGGATTTTTGGTTGGAGCATCATGGCATATGTAATTTATGTGTTTTCTATGAGCAGTCCTCTTTAGCATATAGTAAGTTTGACACTTATTTAAGGGTGGCCCTTATTAAAAGGGCTAGATATTCTTGGATCTAGAATCCTTCTATGTAGTCTCTTCTTCCAAAGTGGTCTTCTGTTCCTTCTTATTAGAAGCTATTAGCTTTAGAGGGGTTGTTGTTTGTCTATGATTATCAAGGAGTCTATAGAAGAGGCTATTCATTGGAAAGTATATCCAGGCTTCTGTTCATTGGTTGGATTGTCTGTTAGGCTTCTAAATCTCGATTCGTTCAGTCATTGCCATGGGGTTTTTCTTTCATTTTTAGAAGGAGGAATGAGGTTTAGTCTTATGGATTGTCCTCTAGTAGATCTGTTCGCGGCCTCTGAATGCTCAGATCTTCTCTTACATGTCTCCTTTTCCGGACAGTCAAGCCCTGGTGGTGGATGCTCTGTCTCAGTAGTGGACAGGAATGTTCGCCTATGCCTTCTCTCGAACGATTTTGATTCAGTTAGTTTTGAAGAGGGTCAAGGATCAGGTTTGCGAAATTCCTTTTGGCCAAAGAGGATTTGGTTTTTAGACCTTCTAGATTTTCTGGCAGATTTCCCTCTTCTTCTTCCAGTATACCAGGATCTTCTATCTCAAGTAAGAGGTCTTTGTGTGCATCCAAATCCAATCAATTTTAGTCTGTGTGTCTGGAGAATCTCGAGTCTGAAGTCCTCGAGAATAAGGTTTCTTCTGATCTCAGGAAATGATTGACTCTGCCAGAAGGGATTCGACCCGTCGAGTTTACAAGGGTCGTATGGTGTTCAGACCAAGGTTTCGTGCCCGATTCTGTTTCTATACCACAGGTTTTTGACTTTTTATCTTATCTGTTTAACTCTTTACATTTGTCAGCTAATACGGTCCAAGCACCAAGCACTTCCCACCATTTTCGTTAGGCCTCGGTGTCTGGGAGAAATGGTGAGGGTCTTCTTTTGGTTTTTAGTTATTTCTTTAAGTTCAAGTTGTTCTTATTTGCTAATCACGGTGTGATTGAGCTAAATGCACTATTAGGTTATGTTGTTAACATTTGGATAAGATTGGTTTAATTTTATCCTTGTTTGTTAACTAAAAAAGCTGAAGACTATTTACCAAGCACTTCTCACCATTTTCGTTAAGACTCTTCGTCGGTGAGAAATGGTGAGTCTTCTTTTGGTTTTTATTTATTTCTTTAAGTTCAAGTTGTTCTTATGTGCTAATCACTGTGTGATTGAGCTAAATGCACTATTATGTTATGTTATTAACATTGGGATAAGATTGGTTTGATTTTTATCCTGGTTTATTGATTCTCTAATCTCCTCCCACCTTATGTGGACATGGGGCACTGACCAAATCTACGGGTTTAGCAAGTAGTGATTGAACGGTAATGGATGTTTTTGTGGTGTAATAACAACCCCCCACAGACCCCCCTTGCGGGTTGGTCTGTTGTTTTATTAACCACTATAAAGACATACTTACCGTTCAATCACTACGACCCGGCCTCAGCCACCCCGTGTGGTAAGATTTGAGAATCAGACTAAATATTTTGCACTTAAATTTAAAAACGTGAATCTGTTTCCTATTCGGGCTCTAATGCGCATGCGCGAGCGCACTTAGCGACAAGCGTCACTATGAGGTGAGTATAGACTGGTGCCAGTCTATACCTGATGGTAGGCTGGAGATGGGACTCAACCAGTAGCCTGGTTGAGGGTCCATAGGAATAGGATTAGGCATGGGGAGGTGTGTATGCAGGCATAAAGATCTTAATCTGATAGCAAAATGCAGATAATTGATTTAGCAAGTAGTGATTGAACGGTAAGTGTTTTTATAGTGGTTAATAAAACAACAGACCAACCCGCAAGAGGGGTCTGTGGGGGGATCTATGTTAAATCAACCCCTGTACAAGTCATTGAGTATGGTCAACAGGAGCCCCGAGTATTGAGCGAGCCTAATCTTTGGCTGGTTGGCTGCATCTTGATGATTTGCAATGCTATCTATATGTAGTGAACGCAGTATTCTGTCTGGCTGGTAGCTTAGACTGATTTCCAGTGATTTTGTAACACCATTCATGTATGGTTTGAAATATGTAGCTAAATTTTATTTTACAAGTTTAACAAAATATGCACTAAATAATTAGCATTAATAATAGCATCTGAGATAAAACAAATTAACCCTTTAATGGTCAAAATTGTGCACAAAAATTGAAATTATTCCACAGTGTATGTCCATTTGAAGGCCAAGATAAGACAATTTCTTAAAATTTATCACTGGAATGACTGGCTCAATTATCGAGCCAGTCATTCCAGTGATAAATTTTCAAAAATGGTCCTATCTAAGCCTTCAAATGGACATTCCTCAGGACCACTGCAGAGGGTGGTTTTGACCAGCTTGGCCATTAAAGGACTAAGGAGTCTATGGAATTGGAAGACAGTAACTCACTGTATAGTTGTGACACAGCTGATTTTGTCAGAAATGTGAAAATCATGCAGACAGGTACACAGACAGACAAACAGGCAACAGTTGTGTCGCAACTAAAATCATCAGTGACTAGAATAGGATCAGGACAGTTGTGAGTATCAGATGTATAATATGTTTAATGGATATAATGTTTGTAAAGAATGCTTGTAAAAGATTTCTATCAATGTATATATATTGTACATATTTTTGTACCATAATTCTGTGTATATATGAATGTGTGGCGCTTGGTGAATACATGTGCGTATCTGAGTGATTGCTGGGTGTGAGTGCGTGCGTGCGTGCGTGCGTTCATGTTTATCGAGAGTCTGCAGGAAACATTAGTTGATGGATGATATTGTGGTGTCTCATCTTTCAATAAATATTATCTATCATCACAAACTGACCTAGCTGTTTTATAATATTTACTTTATAGATGCCATTAGTCCTTTACAGCAGTTGGTGTAGTTCTGGTGGTGTGCACTGGAGCGTCGCACTGGCTGTTCGCAAACCTAACCCATAGGAAATATATTGTAGCCCCTACCCGCGCTCCTCCTGCACGTTCTCCTGCTCTGGCTCCCCAAAATTTCCCACTACACTGGTCCTTTACTGGTCAATTAAATCATAATTTCTGCGTTGTTAAATGTCCATTTGTAGACTAATAATCTACAATATAATTTTCATGATAAATGTACATGTATACTTTGTACATATTTGTTGTAGATTTCCATGTGAAGTGATCCGGATGGTGTCTGGCGTCCAATCTTAGGTAGAATATCAGTGTGTTAGAGCACTGCAAGGCTTCAATATGTACAGGCCCAGACACCTAATGTATTAGAACTATGTGATTAACCCTTTCATGGTCAAATTTGTTCAAGTATTTTCATTTAGAAAATGTTAATTTGCAGGGCAGGAGAAAACTGTTTTTGAAAATTTACCACTGGAATGACTGGCTCGATTATCGAGCCAGTCATTCCAGTGGTAAATTTTCAAAAATAGTCTTGTCCTGCAAATGGACATTTCCCAGGACCACTGCAGATGCAGGTTTTGGCCGGCTTGACCATTAAATGGTTAAATAACATACTGTTAGAAGTGTATGTACAGTACAGCTCATAAATAAGTTAACTTGTTACTAAAACAAATATAAGAAATGTTCTATTGAATATTTTGGACTTAATTTGATTAGAATCCATTGCTGCCTTCAACAGCATGTTTTATTTTGATTTTGAAACATGCTATTTCAGAGCTGTACTGCATACGCCTTCTGTGTGTGGTCGTGCGTGTGTGTGTCAGTGCGTGCGTGCGTCCCTGTGTGTGAGTTTCGAGTGCCAATCAGTTTATTGATGATGTAGTGATAATTACTGTCAATCAATAAAGATTGTTATTGTCAAACACCACTTCTTGTGTTGTGTCAATTCCAATGCATATTTTATAGATTACCACAATTGCAGCACCGCTGGAAACCACGGACCGGTAAAAGCAGGAGGTAGGTCGAAGATTACACTGAAATTTATGTTCCAGCTCGTCTTAATTGACAACAAGTGCTACCTTAATTAACCCTTGATCAAGCTGGCCAAAAACCAGCCTCTGCAATGGTCTTGCAGAAAGTACATTTACAGGCCACGAAGACTATTTCTGAATTCTGACTACATTCACTAAAACAAGTTTAAAATTTCTTGACATCCTGCCCAGAACCCTTAAAGCTGATATGGCATGCTAAAAGAATCAGTATTAACACCTATTAGTAACCACTAAATCCCCTGTTTAAGATTATATGCTCGGCCTCAACGTGGCGCAGGGGTGTAACTCACTGGGTGTCAATCCAGACATTTGGAGGGGCTAACCAGAGCATTATGCACAACGCTAATGAAATGACACTTGGAGATCGAATCAACCGAAATGGTGCTCGCCCTGTGAGGATCCGCCAGGCAGGTGCAGCACCGGGCTCCACGCCTCGAAGCATCCCACCCTCAGCTACTGGAGGTCCCATCAACTCGTCTTGTGGAGCCAGGGGATGAGGATGGAGAGCTACTGGCCAACCGAAAGAGAAGACCAAACCCAAAGAGAACCCCAGTATCAACATCATGCACTGGAACGCAGAAGGGGTTACCAACAAGAAATCAGAGCTCGAACAGTTCCTGTCCGAAAACAACATTGATATCTGCTGCATCCAAGAGACACACCTGCAAGAAGGAAAACCATTTAAGATCAGAGGTTACCAGATTTTCCGGTGTGATCGAAGAGGAAGAAAGAAAGGCGGGGTGATCACCTTGGTCCGAAACAGCATGAACGCCAGCCAGATCAAAACCTTTATGGAAGAGGCAGAATAGATCAAGATCAAGGTAACAACCTGCGGCTCTGTGATTGACATTGTCAATTATTACTGCCCGAATGACAAGAATTTCTCACTTGACACAATCCAGGTCCCGGACTGCCACTTCCTCATTGCGGGAGACTTTAATAGCCAGTCCCAGAGCTGGGGATACAGAACACTTGATAAACGAGGAGAAGATATTGAAGCATGGCAAGATGAAAAGCACCTTTTACTTGTCAACGATCCCACAGATAAGCCTACCTTCTACTCGCATCGGTGGCACTCGAC
The DNA here is from genome assembly GCA_034401795.1 of Chaetoderma sp. LZ-2023a. Taxonomy (NCBI): domain Eukaryota; kingdom Metazoa; phylum Mollusca; class Caudofoveata; order Chaetodermatida; family Chaetodermatidae; genus Chaetoderma; species Chaetoderma sp. LZ-2023a. The sequence goes on from CM067362.1 coordinate 35,741,920, forward strand.
AACAACGCCGGACTTGGCATTTTGTACAGAAGACATTCACAGAAACCTCAGTAGAGTGGTCGGATCGCAGTTAGGAGGAAGCGACCACCGCCCAGTCCTCTCTCTTTCTGGAAGTATTTCGACAAGTTCACCTCAACATCCAAGGTGGAACTACAAAAAGGCAAATTGAAGTCTGTTCGGCATTCGTTCCTATGAGCTTACCCAAAATATAGCAGTAGAAGGGAGAAACATCAACAATGTGGTCAAAGAATTTAATTCAAGTATCCTCAAGGCTGGCAACGAAGCGATTCCTTGAGGGTTCAGGAAAAACTACCGCCCCTACTGGACAACAGAACTGCAAGCAGCACATGATAAACTAGACAAGGCCAGGGAAGATGCAGCAGGTAATCCCTGTCATGAAAACCATTCATGCTACAACAAACTAAAGCCAGGTATCTAAAGACTAAGCTGGAGGCCAAAAGAAGAAGCTGGAGGGAAAAGACGGCAGGGTTTAATTTAGAGAGAGACACCACAAAGCTATGGAGACTGACTAATGCACTGAATGATGAGGGTGTCGGGGGAGAGAAGATTACTCTTGAAGAAGATGGACAACACACAGACAGGAAAGATGGCTGCAGATGCCTTTGCAAAGGCATATGCAAAAGAAAGCAACATTTCTATACCACAAATGCGTCAAAAAGAGGTTAGAAAAGAACACAAGGAAAGAACAGACACCAACCCTAATGACGCAATGAAAGTTGACATTAGTTTAGCAGAACTGAGGAAGGCTATCCGCCAATTGAAGAAGAAGAAATCTCCCGGGCCAGATGGCATTACGAATGAAATGATCCAACACCTTGGTAATGCATCTCTCCACAAGTTGATAGACATCTTTAATCTCAGTTGGACCAATGGAGAGGTTCCTCAGTGCTGGAAGGAAGCCAGAATGACCCCTATTCTGAAAAAAGGGAAGAACAAGACGAAAGTGCTGAGGTACCATCCTATCAATCTTACAAGCTGCATATGCAAGACCATGGAGCGCATCGTCAACCAGCGGTTGCAGTGGTACCTGGAGTCGGAGAACATTATAGTTTCAGAGCAGGCCGGCTTCAGACGATACAGGAGCACAGAAGATCAAACAACACATCTTGCACAGATCATAGAGGACACTTTTCAAGCCAAGAAGGTGATGCTAGCTGCCTTTATCGATCTGCAGAAGGCATTTGACAAGGTGTGGAAGGATGGCCTCCTCGTCAAGCTCCGGCGCACAGGCATCGGTGGCAACATGTTCTGATGGACCAAGTCATACCTACACAATCGCAGAGCTAGGGTGCTGGTTGATGGACAATCTGGACAGAATGTATTGCTGAGACAAGGGATGCCACAAGGCGGAGTATTATCACCAACTCTGTTCATACTCTTCATTAATGACATTGTAGCAGAGCTGCCCAATGGGATCCAAGCAGCCCTCTATGCAGATGACCTCGTACTTTGCTGCACCGAGGCGTACACAACGACTGCCACATACAGATTGTAGCTCACCTTGGACAGAATTACAGCTTGGGCCAATCGCTGGTGTATTACCATCAACAAAGAAAAATCATCAGCCATGCTATTCTCACTGTCCACCAAAACCAAGGTTGGCAATCTGACACTGGGCGGTACTGCACTCGAGTATGAGGACCAGCAGACATACCTGGGAGTCACCTATGACAGAAGATTAACATGGAGGGAGCACATCCAGAATGCAGAGACAAAGGCCAGAAGAAAGCTAAACATCATGAGGAAGCTGGCAGGAACAAAGTGGGTGCCAATGAAAGGATCCTCAAGACCATCTACCTAGGTGCCGTACGACCACACCTTGAGTATGGATCCAGCTCATGGATGACAGCAGCTAAATATCATCAACAGAACCTCGACAGAGTACAAAACCAGGCACTGCGCATCATCACTGGTGGAATGAGATCAACACCAATAGAAAAAATGGAGCAGACAGCAGGCATCCCCCCACTTAGCAAAGGAAGGGAATGCAAAGCACTGATCCAAGCTGCAAAGTACAAATCGTTCAACAACCACCCGATGAAGATCAGGCAAGCACAGCTGTCATCAGGAAGACTTAAAAGATCAAGTTTTGTGAAAGAAACAAAAGCACTTCAAAGGAAACACCAAGAAATGTTGCCAGCACAAATAGAAGACCCAAACCACACACTTGATCCTCCACCCTGGGAAAACAAACTAGAGAGCATAGCTATTCGCACCACAGTAACTCATCTCACAACCAGAGATGAACACAGTGATGTGAGCAAGAAGGCCCTGACTCTAGCCATGCTGGAAGAAATGTACCCTCAGGAGACATGGATAAGGATCTACACAGATGGATCAGCCAAAGATGCAATTAGGAGCGGAGGTGCTGGACTGTACATACAGTATCCAAACGGACAACATGAGTCAGCTGCAATACCGACAGGCAAACACTGCACAAACTACAGAGCTGAAGTCGAAGCACTGGTTCATGCTGCTAATACCATCAGCAGAACAGCAGACCCTATTGCACAGATTGTTTTTATCTGATGCCCGCTCCGTCCTTGAGGCTATCACCAAAGGTAAGCTGCCACAACTTTAAGAAGCCCTACAAACCATCAAATGCTTTCGGATAGCATTGCAGTGGATCCCCTCACACTGTGAAGTCCAAGGAAATGAGGAGGCAGATAAGATGGCAAAGGTGGGTGCAGAAGAGAATCAGTCAGAAAACATGGTTACCCATACAGAGATGAAGAATCATCAAGTTACTCTACAGAACACCTCAATCAGAAGATGCCTACCATCATCTCTCGAGGCCAGAGCAAGTGACCATTTTTTGTCTCAAAACTGGACACAACAGACTAAACCAACACATGTACACGCGGTTCCACCTTACGACATCGCCCGCTTGTCCTTGCGAAGAAGCAGAACAGACCACAGAGCACATACTTCAATGTTACAGTACGTATCAGCTTCTGAGAGAAGAGATCTGGCCTTTGTCAACCTCTTTTCTTGGACAGCTGTATGGGCCTGTGGAAGAACTGCAGAAAACTACAGATTTCATCTTGAGAACGGCTCTCCAAGTGTGATTCCAGCGATCGAAAAGAAGATCTCTCGAGGCCAGAGCAAGTGACCATTTTTTGTCTCAGGACTGGACACAACAGACTAAACCAACACATGTACAGGCGGTTCCACCTTACGATATCGCCCGCTTGTCCTTGTGGAGATGCAGAACAGACCACAGAGCACATACTTCAATGTTGCAGTACGTATCAGCTGCTGAGAGAAGAGATCTGGCGTTTGTCAACCTCTTTTCTTGAAAAGCTGTATGGCCTATGGAAGAACTGCAGAAAACCACAGTTGTTATTACACCACAAAAACATCCATTACCGTTCAATCACTAGTTGCTAAATCAAATATCTGCATTTAGCTATCAGAATAAAGTTTTTATGCTTGCTTATACACTCCCTAATGCCTATACCATCACCATGTAGACCCTCCACCAGGCTTCTGGTAGAGGGACCCCCTGCATTAGCCTTACAATAGACTGGCACCAGTCTGTACTCACTCCTTGGTGACGCTTGTCACTAAGCACGCTCGTGCATGCGCAGTAGGTCCCAATTGTGAAAACTGATTCACTTTTCAAATATTCTGCTAGCAGTACAGTATTGCCTGCTATCAATTCGATATATAAGTTTTAGCTTGCTACTAGAATCTAATAGAAAATTCCAGTATCACTAGATTTGACACGGAATGCCTACCATGAAGTCTATTCTTCCTCAGTTATGTCTAACTTCTATATCATGGTGTTTTAGAGGTGTTTGTAACTCTAGCGTTTGGAGTTACCAGTTTTCGTGTCACTACTCCCGTTTTCGAGGTTAGAGTAACCATGCCTATTATATACCATCAAGAGTACCATGTTATAATAATAATAGCCAGTACCACTCCTATTAATGTAGTTCCTAGTGCTCTCAAACAATCATTATTCAGAATCATTACTGATTCTTTCTTCAGTCACTTTATTAAAATCGCCCAAGGTGTAGCCTCTGTGATTTCTCAGTAGTTTCTCAAAGCTAGCTGCTTTATTTCATATCATTTCTTATTTTTTATAGGAAGTGTCATTATCTTCTGAGAAAATAAAGTGTGCGTCGATTAAGTGTGACCGTGTTCACGCTAAGGATTATGCGGGTCATGTTTGCCTGAGGTGTACCACCTGCACCCCTCTAAAAATGTGTGGAATTTGCAAGGGTTGGCCATTGGTCATTTCTAAATCGTTTTTCAAGGACTTTGTGGTTAAGCCTGCGTTGCCCTCAGGTCGCTCTCCCTCCATTGTTGAAGGTACTAAAGCAGTATCGTCTGCATCTACCTCTGTTAATACGTCGGTTTCAACAACAGAGGGGGGCAGCTCCGCTATCACAGACCCGGTTATGGCATTATTCGCCAGGTTTGAATCCTTTGCCAGCTTTAGACGAGCGAATTTCATCCGCTATTAAGGCCGCTAAAGCGGAGTCGTCAGACTCCGAATTTAGCCCCCAGTCTTGGTCTCGTAAGTGGGGTAAGCCGGTTTCCTTAACATCGAGACAGCAAATCAAGTCTCCAAAGGGTAAGTCCGGTGATTCGAGAAGGAAACCTGGTACGGCATCCTCCGGTAGGAGCCAGGTCAAAGACCACGTTAGCCTTGAGGATCAGCTTAATCCTCAAGCGGTGGCACCGGGGGCGGAAGCTTCCGATTTGTCAGCACAAGCTAAGGTCCGTTTCACAGTGATTCCGATTGCCAGGAATGTGGTAAGATCGCCGATCACCTCTGCACCCGTCTCTGCTCCTGGCTTGTCCGGGCAAGCGGGTTTGCCGTCTGGAATGTCTTCTGGTTTTACAGTGCATCCGGAAATGAGCACCGTGATTGTTTCTGGCCTGGCTGAACATCCGGTGACTCATGAGTATCTGGCTTTTTCGTCAACATCCGTTTCCGGTTCATCAGTTTCCGGCTATAGAGTTTCCGGTTCCGGGAGGGAGTATGTAGTTCTGGGTCTGTTGGACCCGGCGGTGCATCATTTGTCGTCTTCCGTTTCCGGTTCTTCGGCTTCCTCTTCCGGTAGTAGTGTTGCTACTTCCGGTAGGAAGAATGTGCATCCGGGTCTGTTGGACCCGTCTGCATCATTCCGTTTCAGGTTTGCCAGGCTCTTCTTCCGCTAGTAGTGTTGCTACTTCCGGTAGGAAGAAAGCTTATCCGGGTCAGTTGGATCCGTCTTTGCATACATCCTCTTTTTCCGGTCCAGTTTCGTTTACTTCCGGTTCCGGGGGTAGTGTAGACACTTCCGGTTCAACTTATGCATGTCCGGGTCGTTTTGACCCATCCTTGCAAGCGACTTCCGTTTCCGGTTCCGGTTTTTCCGTTTCCGCTTCTGGTGACAGTCTTTTTACTTCCGGCTTAAGAGATATGAAGCATTCTATTTCCGGTCTCGGTGTTTCAGTTCCGGCGGGAACTACTGTTTGCACATCAAGTTATGAGCTTCCGACTAACTCAGATTCCCAGTTTAGTAATAGGTCTGTTACTTCCGATTCTAGTTATTTTCGCGCCGCTCCTTCTGGTTTGGAGAGGCATTATCATGATCGTTCATCTATTGCTCAGTTTGTTCCTGCGGTAGTATCTCTCTCTCGTTCTTCATCTCCTTCCTTTTTCTCTCAAGCAGGTTCTCAGTAGAGTAGTAGTAGTCATCCGTCCTCTTCTTCTGCTTCTGTCTTATCTGCTAGGGATTTTTCGTCTTCTCATGTTTCTAATTCTTCTTCTCTTTTTCATCCGTCATCTATATCTCCGCCTCCAGGTTTTCTTCATATTCCGGCTTCCCTTCATCAGAATTATTCTGCGGCTTCTCACATACCTTCTTCTTCGGCTCCATCTGTCCCTACTTTGCCTTCTTATTCGTCATCTTCTCCGGCGTTTGATCATTTGGATCCTATTGTTTGTGTCGTTCTGTCTCCAGAATTAGAATTCCAGATAGTTGATTCGGGCTTAGATTTTTCCTTGTTTTCAGTAAGCCGTGATCCCTCTCTTCATCGATCTATTATTTCAGCTAGATTTTCAATTCTGTCCAGATTTTCGGCTAGTGAGTTGGATCCTTACTTTTTCAGTTCTAGTCAGCCAGAGGCTCGTGTTGTTAGTCCTTCTTATCAGTCTCCGTTGACTTTGGACTCTCTCTCGGATGCTCCCTCTAGAGCTTTATCTTCGCCTTCCTCTCTGAGGATCGTTGATTCTTCTGTTTCGCTAGACTCGGACATCTGTCCTCCTTCTTCTCCATCTCACCTTTCTGTCAAGGCTACCCAGAGATCAGTCAGGGCCAGGGATCTGAAGAGGTTCTATCATGAGAGGGCTCTCCGGATGACTGGTCTAAGTCTCATCAATGGATAGATTCGTCTCTATCTCTTCCTCTTCAGGATGAATTTTCGATTGATCCTCCATCGTTTGGTTCTGCTCTTTCATCTTCAGACTCTTCAGCTAATGTTCCTTCTGTTCTTCTGGTGGATAATTTGGTCGTAGATATGTTAGATTTTTACATTAACGATGTCCAATTGAAAGATTTCTCTCTTACTCCTAAGGTAGATGCTCCAGTGCAGGTTCCGAAAGATGATTACATTAAATTGGCTTCTACTCAATCTCTTAATGGTCCGACATGGGATGTTCTTTCATCGCATCTGAAGGAAGCTGCTAAGGTAGAATCTTCGTCAGACCTTTTTAAATGGGAGTCTGTCTGTCGGGCTCAGTTGAAATCAGCAAACCTTTTGGCCCTTCTTTCTGAGGCTATTCTCAAAACTCAGGAGAAGGGGGGGTCAGATTCCTGCGGAAATATTTCTTTCTTTAGCTGACCTTTCAAGAGGTTCGTTGAATTCAGTTTGTTGTTCGTTGGGTTTCATTACCTCTAAGAGAAGGTCAAGGAAGCTTGCTGAGGTGAACATTTCGGATTCCCTCAGGAGTAACCTGATTTCTGCTCCGCCTTTCGGATCAGATATTTTCGGTCAGAATTCTACCTCGATTCTTAGGGCGGAGTCGGATCGTCTTAGATCAGCTAAGGATCTGCGCGATCAGATTTCTATTTTGAGGCCTTCAGCAAAATGAGACTTCCGCGGTAAAGAGTCCCTCCTCTTCTCCCGGACGAGTATGGGGCTTATCCGTCACGGGTTTTCACGAACTCTAATCGGTCCTCTCCTTCCCACTCCAGATCTGTGGAGGAGGATCATTCTAAATCCATTTCCTCACATAGACCTAGAGCCCAGGTTCGTCAAGCCCCTCAGGCGAGAAGGGGTCAGTTTTTCTCTCGAGGTTCCAGGTCTAATTCTAGAGGTCGCTCCTCTAGAGGTTTTCAACCTAGACGGGTTTGAAGGGGTGGCCTCAGCCCGGGCAGGCCTTTCCCGTTCTCCTTTACCAGTCCTTCCTCCTCTTCTACCACCTTTGGATCTATCGGTGCAGTCCCTTCTTCCCAGCGTGCCAGTAGGAGGGCGCTTGTCTCTGTTTTGGGAGACTTGGCAAGCCCTCGCGCAGGACTCCTGGCTGTTAGATCAAATCCGCTGGGGTTATGCACCGTCTTGGATAGATCTGCCTCCTCCTCTGTCATACCAGCCCAAATGGACTCCAGTTCCATCCAATCTGGAGAAGTTGGGAGCCCTGGAAGACGAATTGGAGTCAATGCGTTTGAAGAAGGCTATAGAAGAGGTTCCTTGTTGGAGAGTAGACCCGGGATTCTACTCAACTCTCTTTCTAGTCCCCAAGAAATCAGGTGGATGTCGTCCAATCATCAATCTAAAGAGATTAAATCTTCTAATATCCACTCCAAAATTCAAGATGGAGACGGTATCTCAGATTATCGCCAGTCTGAGTCCAGGCATGTGGACGTCGTCCATAGATCTCAAGGACGCCTACTTTCACATTCTCATCCACCCTCCGTTCAGGAAATTCATGAGATTCGCTTTCAAGGGCCGGGTATGGCAATTCAGAGTCATGCCGTTCGGCCTGACTATGGCTCCTTTCTTCTTCACCCGCCTAGTGTCAGCAGTTGCAGGTTTTCTGCACCGTCGTTCTATTCCCCTTCACGTTTACATAGACGATTGGTTACTAAAAGCAGAATCTGCCTCAATTCTGTCAAGCATCATTCCAGAGGTCTGCAGTCTGGCTTCCAGTCTAGGATGGGTAATAAATCTAGAAAAATCATCTTTGGTCCCGTCTCAGGTTTTCACCCACCTAGGTGTGGCTTTCGACCTAGGTCAAGGCTTAGTCTTCCCTTCAGACGTAAGAGTAGAAGCCATCCTAGTAGCCATGGAAATTCTGGCATCCTCTGCCATGGTCAGAGCAATCTTCTTTCTCCGAGTGATAGGCTTGATGGTCAGCGTCGAGAACATCATTCCGTGGGCGGCGCTGATGAGGAGACCTTTCCAAATGTATCTAATGTCCCTGTGGAAACAGTCGACCTATTCAGTGTACCATCAGATCCCGGTCAGAGAGCATTTAAGTCCCCACCTAGACTTCTGGAAGGATCGCTGTCTGCTTCTGATGGGTGTTCCTCTGGTCAAGTCTTCTCCTCAAGCGATCATCTTTACAGATGCTTCCCAGGAGGGATGGGGAGCGGTCTGGGATTCCCTTTCGGTCTCAGGCCTGTGGTCCCTGGAGGAGTCATCAGCCCACATCAACATTCTGGAATTGTGGGCTGTCAAGAAGACTCCTTGCTTGGTCGGATCGAGTGCAGGGCCTCAAGATCTCGATTCGATCAGACAATTCGACAAACAAGCAGGGAGGCACAAAGTCTCGCCTTTGTTTAGAGGTGTGGAATCTCCTCACGTGGTGTCATATGAATCAGATTTTCCTGGTGTCCTCCCATGTCCCAGGATGTCTGAATTTTCTGGCGGATCAGTTGTCTCGCCCTTCCAAATTCGCCCACACAGAGTGGCAGTTAAAGAGGTCGGTTGTCAAAGCGATCTTCAACCTCCTGGATCGTCCCCATGTAGACCTGTTCGCGACCTCTCTGAATGCCCAGATCTCCTCTTTCATGTCTCCTTTTCTGGACAATCAGGCGTTGGCGGTGGACGCCCTGTCTCAGTCCTGGACAGGAATCTTCGCATATGCGTTCCCTCCGACTATCCTGCTTCCCTTGGTTCTGAAGAAAGTCAGGGATCAGTTCTGCGAAATTTTGTTGATAGCCCCCTTTTGGCCAAAAAGGATCTGGTTCGTGGACCTTCTCGATCTTCTAGTAGACTTCCCACGTCTGCTTCCAGTGTCCCAAGATCAGTTATCCCAAGTAAGGAGAACGTGCCTTCATCCAAACCCAGGAATATTCAGTCTGTGTGTTTGGAGAATATCGAGTGCTCGGTCCCTGAGAATAAATTTTCTGCAAGATCTCAGGAAATCATTAATTCGGCCAGGAGGGAGTCGACCCGAAGAGTTTACAAGGGTCGACTTAAGATTTTTGGAGAATGGTGTTCAAATCATGATCTCGTGCCCGATTCTGTTTCTATATCCTAAGTGTTAGATTTTTTATCCTATCTGTTCGATTCTCTTCATCTGACTGCTAACACTGTTAGAGGATATAGATTTTCTTTGGCATCTTCGCTTCCTTGTTTGTTAAACGCTGATGTTAAAGATACTAAGGTGCTGAATGGTTTCATCAGAGGTTTAGGTAGTATTCGTCCTCCTATTGCTAAACCTTTACCTTCCTAGAACTTGGCATTGGTTCTTCAGGTTTTGGCAGGCCATCATTTTGAACCCATCGCTTCGGTTAGCTTAAAGCTTTTAACGGTTAAGACGGGTTTTCTAGTAGCTTCTGCTTCTGGTAGAAGACGATCGGAGATCCATGCTTTTTCCGCCGAAAAGGATCGATTTATTGAAGCTGGGGACGGTTTGGTATTATATCCTAGAAGGGATTTTTTTTATCAAAAATGCAATCAAACCGTTATCCAGCTAAGCCGATCATTTTAAAGTCTTTATCTTCGTTTTCTCCGTCGGACAGATTTTGGTTTCCAGTCAGAGCTCTTAAAGCTTATAAGCGCTGTACCGATTTTAAAAGATCCGATCCGTCTCACTTATGGGTTCCCTACGCGAAAGGGGTAGCCAGACCAGTCTCTAAAGCATCCATTGCTAGATGGAGTTGTAACACCATTCAACTCTGCTACGAGATTGCTTCTCCTGAGCAAATCAATCTCTCTCACATTAAGGCTCATGATGTTAGAGGGATGGCTACCTCTTTCGCTCTGTTTGCTGGCTCTTCTGTAGACGAAGTTATGCAAGTGGCAGGATGGAAATCCGAGTACTTTTACCTCTTTTTATTTGAAAGACCAGAGCGCAGCTGCATCTTTCTTTAGGAACATTACTATTTTAACCAAAAAGGCTGAAGACCATTTACCAAGCACATCCCACCATTTTCGTTAGGACCGTGCGTCTGCAGGTAATGGTGAGAGTTGTTCCTTGGTTTATATTTTATTTCTTTATGTTTAAAGTTTTATTTGGTTGTTAATCACTGTGTGATTAGGATGCACCATTATGTTATGTTATTAACATTGGGTTATGTTTGTTTGATTTTTATCCTTGCTTATGGATTCTCAAATCACCTCCCACCAAAGTTTCGTAGTGGGACACTGACCAAATCTACGGGTTTAGCAAGTAGTGATTGAACGGTAATGGATGTTTTTGTGGTGTAATAACAACCCCCAACAGACCCCCCTTTAGTGGGTTGGTCTGTAGTTTTATTAACCACTAAAAACATACTTACCGTTCAATCACTACGACCCGGCCTCAGCCACCCCGCTGGGTATTGATTTGAGAATCTACGCCGGATATACGCCACTTAAATTTAGAAAAGTGAATCAGTTTCCACAATTGGGACCTACTGCACATGCGCGAGCGTGCTTAGTGGCAAGCGTCACCAAGGAGTGAGTACAGACTGGTGCCAGTCTATTGTAAGGCTAATGCAGGGGATCCCTCTACCAGAAGCCTGGTGGAGGGTCTACATGGTGATGGTATAGGCATTAGGGAGTGTATAAGCAAGCATAAAAACTTTATTCTGATAGCAAAATGCAGATATTTGATTTAGCAAGTAGTGATTGAACGGTAAGTATGTTTTTATAGTGGTTAATAAAACTACAGACCAACCCACTAAAGGGGGGTCTGTTTGGGGATTTCATCTTGAGAACGGCTCTCCAAGTGTGATACCAGCGATCGAAAAGAAGACATCACTAAATTTCCATTTTGGTAACTATTACAAGTTCAGGTATTGATACTTTAATTGTCTGACTGCTGCAAGCCACCAGACAATAATTGCAATGGGCAATAACTCTTGGACCTGCTGAATATTTAGGAAAACAAGCCCCCAACAACTTTCAGTCAAATTGTTTTCAAAATATTCAGCACTTCCAGATTTAAGCCCCATGGGAAATGTAGTCTGCAGATATTTAGCATGCAAACAGGTAATCAGGACCTGCCTCGCTATCTTGGTGCATTATAAAAGGATTCATTCAGTACATAGAGGTCGGAGTCAGCCTGTAAGTGTTGGCGCGAGTGTTTGGCAGCTAAGTAATTGACATGTGACAGCTCTGCTATAGCATAGCTCTGCAATGTGAAGTGCTTACCTGGCAAATGTAAATGTTACGCAAATGCTGCGTAACTGATAACTCGCTCTACACGTTGATTGAATCTTATTGTGGGCCAGAAGTTTATTTACCCAATCCTTAACAAGAGGTCCACAAACAGCGCATAATACCCCGCCATGATGACAAACCAATTAAAGTGAACTATTAGAGATAATATGAGTTTTCAAAGCAATCTGATAAATGGTAACAGCATTATCGTCCAGAAACATTTTCATGATGGCTGCCAGTAGCTGACAACCATATTTTGGATCATGGTAAATTTCAATAGGTTTCCTTCCTCAGACGTAATCCAGTATTCCAGTCATCCTGTGAAGTTTCTAAGCAATCCGCTGAACGATAAGCGCGTTATCGTCAAGAAATCAACTATCAAGATTAGTCGTAATTTTAAAATACCCCATAATGTCCATTTGAGTTAACGAACCTAGGTAAGTATAATGGTGAATTTTACGGTATATGCAAATATCTCAGTAAATTTCTTTTGCAACGGTATAAAAAATAGCTTAATATTTAGGCAATTGAATACTGTGATTTTAGTTTATCATAACAACGGTTTAAAATGTGGTGTTTTTTTAGCGCAATAGTAACTCAATGCAGGTGAGCTACTTGTTGTTGAGTTTACCAGCCAGCAGTGGTGCTCTGAGCATTGAATTAGGGGAATCCCACTGTAATGACATCAATGTGGGAAAGGTGAGTATTGTACCAAGATGATGATTTTAAAATTGTACTGAAGACGATCTTAATTCTAGTTGCTGCACTTTAGTAAGCGCCTTACTTATGTTAAGATTAATGAACAGGTATAAGTGCCTTGCCTACTAAAGTGCAGCGAATAAATTTTAGTGCCCCATTTAAAACTACTCTCAGCTCGTTGCTAAGAACGTATGTTCATATCATGCTCATTTCAGTGACATTTGTGTCACATTACTTTGGCTTGGCGATTAGCCAACCTAAGGTTCACCTGGATGCGATCGTACATCACGATTTATCTTCCCAATTTAATAATAATGTGTAGACATTGAGGCAATGTTTCACGCATAACTTGCACGCATGTTGCATCTGTATGTCCATTTGTCTGTATTGGTATTAGCAACTTTACGCCCAGATGCAACTCTTGAATCGGTGTGTATATTAATCTTTCTTAGCTTAGAACAACGCATATTCGATTTAAAGCTGTTGCTTTCTAATGCAAGAGCACCTTCAAATCTAATTATTTTGCAAAATATTTGACTGGTTGCATCTGCGTGGTTTACAAATGATACTGAGATTTTAGGAGTGAAATCTATGAGATGTTTCCGGTGCAGTAGGGCAACACAAATGCGGAAGGGAGTGTGTTACCACCATCACCACTACCACCACCACCACCAAACATGCTGCTGCTGCCGCCGCCACAGCCACCGCCGCTACTACTACTACTACTACTACTACTACTACTACTACTGCTGCTGCTGCTGCTGCTGCTGCTGCTGCTACTACTACTACTACTACTACTACCACGAAGGTATATCAAGGTTGTGCATGATTGTACATCTCATATATCCCTGCTTAGTGTGGATCTGTGCAAATTTAATGGTAATGCGGCTTGCGATAGCTCACACAGAGATTAAAGGGAATCTGTGGCAATGGATGAATCCAGTCTGTCACTCAAGTATGACATCATAATCAATTGCGTCACATGTAGGCTGATGCCACAATCATAATTGACAGATAATACTCCATCTTGAAGTTGGAATAGTCCGTCAAGTATACGATTTGTGTCTTTGATGCATTTATTATCTAATAAACATTCTGTTGAATATTTTGAAACTAACTTCGAGCCAGTCATTCCAGTGGTAAATAGGCGTCTCTTGGTCTGCAAATGGGCATTTCTCAAGACTCGTGCTGAGGCCATTTTTGGCCGATATGAGGGTTAATGAATTGGCTGTCTCATTTAGCCAGTAAATCTTGGCTGGAGTGCTATGTAGCTGGAAAAGACAGATATGGAATAATAGGTATGTTTATATACCAGTCTTTCAATCTTTACTGATCTAGTATGATTTGTTAGCTGATTTACACCTGATGCTGATCGGGTTTTGATCGAGTTCAGGATGCTCACGAGGGAACTCGATCAAAAGCCAATCAGAGTCAAGTGTAAATCAGTTAATAAATCCTACTAGAAGAATAAACGTGATTTCTCAAAAGATGATTCAGTAGTGAAGCCTGGAGACAAGCAAACAGTAGCGTCGATGGCCAACATATCCATGGTCTACCATATCACCATTGGATATACTGAACCACATGTCTTAATGCAAGTGATGACATCAGCACTCGGCACAATAACATCAAACTGCTTCCACCCGATTCATACCAGAAAGCTAATAATGCTCCAATTGTGGAAAGCACATTTTTAAGGAGGGCTGCCGTAGTGCTTCCACACAACCCTGCAATAGGGCCAACCATTAGGCTGCTTGATGGAATGACGCATTGGATTTATTCCGAATGGACCCAATCAGCATCATTCAATCACTGCTTCACTTTGAGTCAACTTTAAGGTAAAGGTAAGTAGGTAATTTTGTACGAGGCAGGATTCGAACCCACAACCTTTGGTTTATCAGCCGACTACACACCAAAGCTCGTGGATTTTAATCCTGCCTCTAACTAATGAGCAACAAACGTTCGAAAAACTGGTTGTGGAGTGAATGGATTTCATGGTGTTGGAAAAAATAATGTATTTTTTAACAGATTAATTGTTAAGATTGTTCAAGAAACTTCTGCATGCTCAGGAGTGATTTCTTAACAATTTGCCACTGGAATGACTGGCTAGGTCACAGAGGCAGTCATTTCAGTGGTAAATTTTCAAAAATGTTCTGGCATGACCACTACAGAAGTAGTTTAGTCATAGGAGCCAGTTTTGGTCGATCAACCTAGACAAAATTTCAACATACGTTTTTTTGGTGTTATCTGACGCGCAATGTTACCCAGAATCACATACTAAGAATCCCCATCGATCCGTTTTGTGCAAAAATTTTAATTTGAGGACCATTTGGTGGGGTAGCAGAAAACGGCATCGTCTGATATTTTCCAACCAAATACAATGGTCAACAACTGGAAACAATGACTCATACCAGGTATGTGTGTCACACGCTGTACTAGACCTACTTCCCGGCATCACCAAGAGCAAAAGAGAAAGAGGGCCATTCTACATATTGTATAACTGCTAACAAGTGTGAGGAAATGAACAATCAATTGTCATTATTTAAAAGTAATCATTGTCACACAGCAGCTGAGATGCATAGATGTTAAGGAGGATAGCAGAGAGGTACTCATCAACACAAACACATGGTACACTTTGATGTCTAGATGTGCCTTGTGATGTCATGATGTAAGTCCAAACCATCAGTTTCTTCATCAAATATTTATCATACGGTCGATGTTGCTGCAAATCTGTCCTCAGCACCATGCGCATGCCATCACACAGTTCAATACATTTTGTTGCATAAGCATTGCTTGGTGCTACGCAGATTCTTTGTTGTTGATTTACATTTGCAACAATGAAGTCGAGCACCCGATGGTTCACCATCATTAAGATCCGTCATTATTGGACACAGCCATTTTCACTTCAAGATTATACTTACCCCCCTAATACTTTTTGATATTTCTAAATATCGGCTTTCACTCAATAAAACACTCAGATTAAAACAGTTAGGTGCCCCTACTGGGCAGGGAGTCAGAGTGTAGTCCGGCGGATGCCAGCCCCACCACCGCGCATGCGCAGACGAGCACTTCCTCTTTGCTAATTTATTGGCAGAGAGTAAACACATGTTTTTGTGCTTTGCGCTTTTCTACTCATTTTTAAGTCGATTTAGCCTGTTTAGTAGAAGTTTCAAGCCTGTTTGGAATGTCTGAGAGAGTTGCTTCACCGGAGGACGACCCTGGACCTATCCATCAGGTGACTTCTATTAAGATTTAGCGAGTTTTACCCGGTGTAATGTGTTTCCGGGACTCGCGTCTACCGTGATAAGCACCTTGTTTAATTGTTTTATTTCAACTGGGTGCTATATAATACTAATCTCTCTTTGTGTTTATGTCCACAGGTATCTGTCAGGATATGTAATGGACATCACAGCATCAGAGGGGTTGTTTCTCTCCACCCAGGGTCCATTTCCTACTAATACTGTTAGGTTATCTAACCAAAAATTCTATGTCCAGTGAGTCGGAGGCCTAGTATAAAGGTCTTCTCACTTTGCCCTCTTGATCCAATTCCTTCCCCTAAGGTGGAGAGAGTTGAGAGGCGTAGTCTTGGTGGAGTGCTCCAGTTCATCACGTTGGATGGTTTGTCTATACAAAGTGTCAGGTATCTGATTAATGATATGAGGTGATGTTAATTATTTTTATCTGTGATTGCCATTGTTATCATTGTGTATCTGATGTGTGTGTAGTCTGAATATCTATCCTGAAGATGTTCTGGTTATGAATACAATTCGTCCTTGCACTTGGATGTTTGTTACGGTTCGATTTTTTCCTGTCATAGGATTAATGACGTCATAATCAACCTTGCTCTTTATTAACAATTAAAGTTTTGTCCAACGCTGGTTTCAGATGATTAGTGATCTTTATGATCATTTCCCTCTCTTTTAGTTTGGTTTGAGTTTCTAACCGTAACAAATTTGCTCATTGTCCTCGTCCTTTGTCCTGTTTCAGAGACCTGGTTGCTCGTCCTGTGGACGTTTCCTGAAGGAAAAATGTATTCCTTATCTCTGTTATCAGTGGGCCCTTGCTTAATTGCGAGATATGTAAGCATTGTGGGGGGGGGGGGGCGAATTAATGTCCGAATTCTTGTGCTTGCAGGGGAAGGACAAGGTGGTGGAGGAGGAGAGGAAGCAGAAGAGAGAGGGTGTAAGTAAGAAGGGTAAGAGGAAGGCCTCGTCTGCGGTGGACATGGAGGCCTTCCGTGTTAAGATGTTGGGAGAGATGAAGAGGACAATAAAGGATTTGGTTCCAGAGTTGCTTCGTGGCATGCTTCCTGGGCCAAATCCTTTGTTGTCCTCGTCATCTGCTTCGGAGCAGGTAATCCCCACCTCTGAATCACCATTCCGTAGGCCGTTACCAGTTTTCGAGGATTCAGAGGTGGCCCCATTAGAGGGGGCATTCCACGACCCTGGCAGCAGGCTTGCTGCGCCGAGGGGTCGTGGACGGCTGTCGCTGGAGCCCGCTGGCTGCTTATCAGTCCAGGGGTATCCGCACGCCGCGGGTGCCAGTACCTCCTATGGCACCTTTCCTGGCCAGTCCGGGTTAGCTCTCTTTGCTGACCCGGAGTCTAATCTGTCTGGCCAGGAGGAAGAGGATTACCTGTTAGGGTCGCCATCTGAGGATGTGACCATGGATTATGACGTCTGTGCACCCCTCGTGGGGAATGCAGGCGAGATATTCCATGGCTCCACTCACGCAGGAGTGGAGTTCACGGCTCAGAAGGTGGCCCTGGGCAGTGCTGATGGCCAGCTATACCACATACCTCGGCTTGCCGAGGGTATTGCTGGTGCTGGTCGGGGCCGTGGTGGGGCGGTATCTGCCCTGCGCTCTACCACGGCGCCTGCTTCTGGACAAGCCAGCCAGGTTACCATGCCGGCGCTTTTGGGCCCGCATGCTTTCTCTGGCTTGCCAGGAGTGTCAGCTTATCCGCTGACAAGCTCTGCTGCGTGTGGTCAGGAGGAGGACGAAGGCCCCCATCTTGTAGAGCACTCGCAGTTAGCCACGGAGGAGGATTGGTCTGACGCTTGTCAATGGCTGATTAGTGTTAGGCCAAACCTGCCCATGGAGCAGTCGGCTAGCCAGCGTGATCACAGGCCGTGGTTAGCTAGTAAAGCCGCTGCTAGCCCTATGCCATCTCTGCCATTAGCAGAGCATGTCTCTGATATGTTCGCGGCGGCGGAGACGTCCATTAAGGTGAATGGGCGTCTCGCGAAGGCTCCTCGCGAGGTGGCAAGGTGCTGCCGCATCGTGCCTGTGGATTACCAGAGGTACGGTGTGGTGCCCAAGCCTAGCGTGGATGACCGCGCGGCTTTGGGCGAGGATGCACGGCCGGGCTCCCGTTCTGACACGGGAGCTTTGTGTTCGAACGTGTTGCGTTCGGCGAATGCCGCGTTGCGTGATGTGGAGGAGAGTGAGAGAGCTTCTATTGCGGCTCTGTCCCACGTCTCCCAGCTGTTACAGGGGTTAGTAACGGCATCCGCATCGTGCCAACCGAGCCCGGTCACAGTCCAGAGAGCCATCCAGGATGGTATCAACCTGCCTCTGGACTGCATGACTCGGGCGGTGACCAGGAGTGTCCGGGCGAGGTGCACGTTTGCCTTGGACAACTTGTGCCTGTCCCATGGGCCAGGACCTGTACAATAGGCTACTGCGTGCGCCTATGACAGGTCCTGGTCTCTTTGGAGGTGAGGGATGTAGGCACCTCCAGGAGATGGTTACTCTGGTCAATAACCAGAGGGCGCTGTGCGAGCTGTTTGAGGTGCTCCGTAGGGAGCGCATTCACGCGGCACCCCCTGCGTTTCGTTCCCTGCAGGCTCCAGGTGGAGGTGGCCAGGTCAGAGGCCAGCCACCATCGCAGCCTCGGCCGCGTGCGATTCGGCCAGCAGTGAGGGGGGCGCAGGCTCCTCAGGCGCAGTCAGCCAGGCAGCCACCCGCGCACCGAGGTGCACATGGTGCTGGGCGTGGCGCGCAAGGATCTGGTCGTGGTAATCGTGCCTGATGGGCCGGTTACCATGGTGGAAACCACTCCGGTGTTTCTGGCGAAGGAGACAGTGCCACTGTTGCACTTCTTATGTCCACCTCTCTCCCTAGGTGGACCGGTGGGAGGCCGGTTGGCCGTCCACATGCAAGAGTGGGAACGGTTAACTCAGGACCGCTTAGTCTTGTGATGGCTTTCAGTCGGGTATCATCCCGATTGGATGACAGGCCCGCCATCGCGGCTGTCTCTGGTGCCAATCTGGACTCCAAATCCGAGAGATCCAGAGCAAATGTTGTGTATCGAGGAGGAAATAAACTCCCTCATACAAAAAGGAGCGATTCAGCCGGCACAAAGGTGTCCGGGCTTCTATTCAACCGTGTTCTTAGTAACAAAAAACACCGGAGGGTGGAGACCTATTCTCAACCTCAAGCCGTTGAACAAGTTCATAGAGACGCCCAGTTTCAAGATGGAGACTGTGCGCTCGGTGTTGGCAGGGTTGGAGAACGGAATGTGGACAGCCTCAATAGATTTGAAGGATGCTTATTTCCACATCCCCATAGCGAGGAGTTTCCATCGCTTCCTGAGATTTGCATTCCAGGGCAGACAGTGTTACCCTTCAGAATTTCCACGGCTCCTCGGGTTTTCACTCGTGTGGTTCTTGCGATCACCGCATACCTCCGCAGGAGAAGCATAGCAGTCCACACGTACATAGACGACTGGCTGTTGAAAGCAGACACCCAGGAAAGTGTATCGGCCAATCTGGAGATTGTTTTGAAGACTCTCACAGACTTGGGCTGGATAATCAATTTCCAAAAATCAGAGCTGACTCCATCCCAGAAGTTTGGTCACCTGGGCATGTTCTTCGAACTAGAGACAGGATATGTTTATCCTACTCGGGAGAGGGTTCAGAGACTCATCTCAGTAATACAGTCAGTGTGCGACAGTCGTCATGTCCTGGCACGGGTTTACTTGAGGACGTTGGGGTTGATGGTTTCTTTGGAACCAGTCATTCCTCAGGCCGCCTTATGCAGGCGGCCGATCCAGTTATTTCTCATGACACAATGGACCCAGAGTACAGGTTCGCTGGACACGAACGTGTCAGTGTTGGCGCCTCTAATTCACCACCTGCAATGGTGGTTGAATACAGAGAATCTCTTGGTGGGGGTTTTGCTAACCCCTCCCCATCCTCAGGTGACTGTGTATACAGATGCATCGATGGAGGGGTGGGGAGCTTGCCTGGAGGAATCCACAATATCAGGGCTTTGGGATCTGGAACAGTCGAAGGAACATATCAATCTACTGGAACTAAGAGCAGTAGTCCTGGGACTGGAACATTTCTTACTGAAAGTTCAGGGCAAGATTGTTCTTATTCATTCAGACAACTCAACTGTAGTGACTTACATAAACCGCCAGGGCGGAACGAAGTCGCCCAGTCTCTGTATGATGACATGGAGACTGCTTTGTTGGTGCCTGGATCACAGGATTACCTTGAAAGCAGTTCATATTCCGGGAACGTTAAATCTGCTAGCAGACTCATTGAGGCGAAGGATGAGTGTTTTACCCACGGAATGGCAACTAAATCAATGTGTGGCGGATCGTCTGTTCGACCATTGGGGGAAACCCAACATCGATTTGTTCGCAACGAAGAGGAATGCGAAGATGACGATGTACGTCTTTCCGATTCCAGATCCAAGCACTTTCGCAACAGATGCGTTAGCTATCAGCTGGGCGGGAATGTATGCAATTTATTTTCTCTTTCCATCCCGATCATCATTGCTAAGATTTAGCTATCTCATAACGTGAAGATGAACACATAGGCTGTGAAAATAAGCTGTGCGCTCAGTTGCTGCGGCCCTATCTTACTCCCTTTCACAACAATCTGCATGTATCGGGCATATGTCAGATAAGTAAGAGTTTCCTTATCAGTGACACCATGC
The DNA here is from genome assembly GCA_034401795.1 of Chaetoderma sp. LZ-2023a. Taxonomy (NCBI): domain Eukaryota; kingdom Metazoa; phylum Mollusca; class Caudofoveata; order Chaetodermatida; family Chaetodermatidae; genus Chaetoderma; species Chaetoderma sp. LZ-2023a. Next base: position 35,762,182 of record CM067362.1, read on the forward strand.
AGGCAGCAGAATAGGCTAAGTTCTGCACTGCCAACTTCTTCCTCTTATTTGTCAAAATGTCCGACTATGTCAGACAGGTCCTGCAACTCTTTAGACTTAGCCATGGCCGTCAGATTTGTCTTGCCATGGCTGAACGTGGGACACCCACTCCAGGCATGAACTATGAGAATACTCTAACGTATCTCTTCCAGTACCATATTAACAGCTTCTTTGAGACGGTATAGTTGCCCTCGCTTCGATCGTTTTGCTTCCGTCTTCAGGAAAATGACAATCTGCCATCCCAGTGATCCAGCAACACCATGAAGATGTGTCCTCAGCTATGACTGGCTGGCCATCACTAGCATTGTCCAATGCCATTGATACTATCAGTGTATCTGCATCTCCCTTACTTATCTTCGTCACATGGCCCAAGGATTGAAGATGACCTGGTAGAAAGCTAATTAGCTTAGTCTTGCATTCGAGAGGAATGCATCCTGGTCACCATGAGCCTTGGCTATATCTGCAACACTACACCAGGAGAGATCGTGCCTATTTGCTATCGACCGCGCTTATGATCCATCCTAAAACTGTACTGTTCAGTCACCTGAACATGTGTTGCTTTTTGCCATCTTATATAGTGTAAAACTTGATAACAACGTAGTCAGAAAATATAAAACCAAAAGATTGGTTGTAAAGCCTGACGCTCGGATGCGTTGTGAATCCAGAAGTCTGAATGGTCTGAAGCTGTTTTTTCAGCTCCTTTTATACCCTCCTGGGTTGAGCCTGGGGATTGGCTTGGATTTGCCTATCTATGGGTATGATTATGTTGGTTTGCTGGTTTATAAGGACACCATTTTTTACGGTTGTCTATTTTTTGCCAGTTGATGTTTTTACCGGTTGAGCTGTCATGGCGGCTTAGGTGATTTTTACCGGTTGTTATTCTTTTGCCAGTTGTGGCTGTCATGGCGGCTCGGTATAATTTTTTACCGGTTGTAAGGTATTTTTACCCGTTGTGTTTTTTTACCGGTTGTGGTATTAATTTATCACCGGTTGTGATTTTTTGGCGGTTGTTTCGATTTTTATGCCGGTTGTGCCAATTTTTTCTTATATACATATATTATACCGGTTGTGTCACTCATAGGCGGTATATGTTTGGTATATCGGTTGGTAAGAGTTTGGGAGGGGGGGGGGGGGGGGGGCGATTGGATGTGAGGTTTGACCTGGGTAGTCATTAACATTTTTAAGATTCAGATTTATGGCGTTTCGTTCCTTGAGTGGAACTCATCAGAGGCGCATGTTGGTATGTGGATGGGTAAAATTTTGTATCACCAATATCTAATCATTAGGTAGTCAATGTCAAAATGTGAACTCAAAAAATGTGTGAACTAAAAAAAATGTGGTCTAACATGGTGTTAGAAAGAATGCTGGGGGTGGAGATAGAAAAAATGAACGAACACAAATAAAAACATACCGGGTGAGTATTATGTCTTTTGTTGTTACTTTAGAAAATATAGTATTAAAGAGTAAAAACAGAAAAGTTGAAAAAGTTAATGCAGAAACATGTGACAATGTGTTTTAGAAAAGGCAGGAACATGAGTTGTCGTCCTAATGGAAATGTTTGAGATTCCAGTCTATGTGTGAACACATCTCTCTCATCATTTTCAAGATTCTATCCCATTTGGGGTCTGGTGCCTTCTCGTTTTCGCTTTGGATGGTAATGCTGCAGTGGTGGCAGTTAAGATTGAAGCGATGACCCGGGAAAATGTCCGAGATAAGGTCACATGCTGAGAGAATGTCTGTGTTGCGTCTGGTGACTGAGTCTGATGGTGGTGGTGTGCGCTGTGGTGTGTTTGATGGAGTGATGCTGTGTGCTAGTTAGTGTCATCAGCGAGTCTGAGTGATATAGCATCTGCTACGCTGTGCTGATGCTGACGTCTGGTGTGCATGGTGATGTAGTGCCTGATGCATATGGTGACGAAGTGTGTGTCATGGGAGGGCTTCTTGCTTCTGCTGGCAAAGTGTTGTGTGTCAGCGTGTCACTGTCCGTGGTGGAAGCTTTTGGTATTACGTTAGCCTGCACATCTGTGAGCGTCTGTCTTGCATGGTGGTGTGAACGGTCGGGAAGTCCTGTGTAGAATGGTGTCGTTATCTTGGTGGCGTTACTGCCATTCAGGGACCAGCGGTGGAATTATGTCTCCCCTTTTGGTGACATTGTGTGGAGAGTGATGTCGGTACAGAGTTTTGATAGAATAGTGTTCATTGCTAAATGGTCTGCACCGATACACAAGTTCCGTTGGTAGCTTCCATTTGTTGGACGTATGTGCACTAACCTTTGGTGGCGGGTGCTAATCGCACTTGTCACAGGATCTTGGATTTGTGAGTGGTTGGCTGGGATCCACAATTTTAACGCCCTCAATCATGTGTACCCCGGCCATAAGATGATTGAGCTTTTTCGAGGCCAAGCACCAATCACACATCCATGCTGGAAGGTGTTCATGGTGGCACTTTTCATGTCTTGTAAGGCTACTTTTGTGCGCGAATACACTTGCACATTTAGGGCAGTGAAAATGCGCCATAGTTGAGTATGTATTTTTGACAAATAATGATAAGAAATTCTTGGAGGTAATAACTACGTTTATGACATCATTTTGATGACGTCGTATGGCGACCGTGATGACGTCAAAGGGGGATGTTTAGTTACATCTCATCTGACTGGAAGAATGAGTCGGGGGTCACTTCTATGATAAGAAGAGTGATAACAACGTACTGGGTCTGTCCACTTATTGTCTGCGAGTTGACCCAGGGAAGCCGGTGACACAATCTGCTAGGTTGATGCCTATTGGCTCCATTGTGTGGAGCTGGTGGATCTAATGGCATTCCTTCTGTCTCCTCCATTTAGTGGAGGCTTTATACTCAGGATCTGAGGATAGTACTTGGATTATTCTGAATTGCATGTCTATTCTAGAATGTCCAGGTCTATTGAAATGTGTTGAAATGGGGGTGTCATATCTCTCGTTTTGGTAGATGGGTGATGGAGCGTAGGTGCTCCTGGATGCGTATTTTAAAGGTGCGTAGAGTTTCTCCCACATACTGTTTCTTGCATTTGGAGCATGTCAGTAGGTAGACTATGTTTCTAGTTTGACAATTGCCGATGAATTTGGACCTGTAGGATAGTCCGGTGTGGGAGCTAAAGAACTATTCTTCTGCATTTTGTTGCAGATGTTGCAGTTTTTTGTTTTGCATGATATCAGGGGATTTCTGTGAGGTAACGTCCTGCCTGCCGCAGGAAGTTTAGCTCTGACTATGGAGTCTTTGATAGTTTTGTTTCTTCTGAACCCAAATAGTGGCGGTTCTCGGAAGGCTATTCTGCATTTGTTGCATGCTTCCAGGATTGACCAGTATTTTTTTTATTGTTTTTGAGGGATGCCTGTTCTGTTGAAATCGCAGACGAAGACCGGTTTCTGTTGTGTGATGTCTCTATGTGTTTTCTGAGGTGGGTGCAGAAGGTTGTTTCTGGCTTGTGCGCAGGCTCTAGTCCTTGCATTGCTCAGAATGGTGTGCGGGTATCCTCTGTTCGCAGTGGCCTAGTAGGGCTAGACTGTTTCTGTTGAAATCATCTATGTGTGTGCAAATGCGTCCGAGTCTCAAAAATTTTCCATATGGGGAGGGGTTTTCTGACTCATAATGGAGGTACCCGTGTGAGTCTGTGGGTTTGGTGTAGTGATCAAAGGTGGTCGTCTGACCATCAGTGTTTTTGACCATGGTGTCCAGGGAAGAAACCTGTTCTCGTGATGATTCCATAGCGAATTTGATACTATGGTGGGATGAATTCATGTGTGTAACGAAAGTATCCAGAGCTTGTTCACTGTGCTCCCAGACCATGAAGATGTCATCTATGTATCTGATATAGTGACGGTTGATATGGAGCTCTATCTAGGAGTTTTGTTTCTAAATCTGCCATGAAGATGCACGCAAAGGTGTATGGCACTTTACTGCCCATGGCAGTTCCTCCTACTTGGAGGTAGTGGTCACCATTGAACTCCAAGTTGTTACATTCTAAAACTAGTTTCAGAAGGTTGAGGAGACCCCGTGTGGTGAGGTCTCCTGGGAGTCTGTTTCGGACAGAACTTGGCCACTGCTCTAAGTCCCTCATTGTTGGGGATGTTTGTATAGAGTGATGTGATGTCCATGGTGACAAGTAGAGTGCCTGGTTAAGCAGGTCTGAAATTTTCCAATTTGTTCATAAAGTCTGTGGTGTATTTCGCATATGATTTGATTTTTGTGACAAGCACTTTGATGTGCTCGTCAACATAGCTGCTTCTTAGCTCTGTAGGGCAGCCTATACCGCTAATGATTGGTCTGCCTGGGATTAGTCCATTCTGTTTTTGTTTGTGGACGTTTGGAAGGAGATAAAACCTGGCAGTTTTGGGATTAGATTGTTGGCGGTTATGTGGTCTATTTCTCCATCTCTGACTAGCTGGTCCAGGCGTTTTTTCTACAAGATTTGCATGATTTTGAGTGAGGTCTGTGTCAACCTTTTTGTAGAACCTGGCATCAGCTAGTTGGCGGTTTGCTTCAGCTATGTAGTCTGATTTGTCCTGTACTACAGTAGCTTGTCCTTTGTCTGCTTTTTTTACCATGATTGTATGGTTTTGTATCAAATCGCCCACGGCGGTTTGTTCTATGGCAGTTAGGTTGCTCTTATGGGAGCGCCGGTGGACATGTTTGCTGAAATCATACCCGATTGCCTTAAAAAAAGCCTCAAATGGTGCATCCATGGTGGGTGGCGGCATTGAGGGTTTTTTTAAGGCAAATTTCTTGATTATGACGTCCTGGAAAGACAGTGGAGCCGGCACTCGTGGGGTGGCCACTGTGCCGGTTCCCTGTTGTAAAAGTGTGTGGTGGGTGCGGGCTTGGTGTAAAGAAAAGCTTGAGGCGCATGCGTCTGAAGAAAGCCTGTAGATAAGTATACAGGTTACCCATTTGTGGTTCTGAGACTGTTGGGCTAAAGCCCAGACCTTTGTCTAAAAAACTGACGGTTCCCTGGTTGAGGGGGGATTTAGAATGGTTGAAAATGAAAGAAGAGACATAAGTTTCATTATCTTTGTTGATTGAATTATTGGTACAATTTAGATTTAAAGTGAAAATTTACAGAATCAGAATATAGAGATGAAAAAATGTTGTTGGTGACTGTTGCAGTGGCTGGTAAGTTGCCATTGTACAGTCATCTCCTTGAAGCCATAAGGTTTTTGACTGCTTGTAGGAGAAGTCCTATCCTCAGATCCTGAGGATGAAGCCTCCACTAAATGGAGGAGACAGAAGGAATGCCATTGGATCCACCAGCTCCACACAATGGAGCCAATAAGCGTCAACCTAGCAGGGTTAGGGTCACCGCCTATCTTATATAGTGTAGCAGCCAGCCACCATCTATCACAGGCATGTTATGCATTGGTAACGGGGACTTGGCTTCGTCAATGTTTGTCAGATCTTCCTGCATTGTTCTGATGGAGAAATCTTTGAAAAAGGATGTACAGACAGGTCATTTTGCATCCAAAGTCAGGAAGAATATTAGTGTTGTACATCGCATGAACAAAACCGATGGATAAATTCGCAGTTTGCAGGATCTTGATTCTGGTACCATCCGAGACCTCTTCATGGTTGTGTCACTTACAGATTTACCATCCGTGCTCTGTTGGAACTCTTCACTGACTTTCTCAACTTCGTCGCAGCTGATGCCATCCTCTTCACATGCAGTTAAATCACTGGCCAGACATTGAGATCTAAGGGGCTGTGCACTTGAAACCAGTTCATGATCTTTCTCATGTCTCTTCAATCATGTTCGCATCTTCACGTGCTGAGCGCTAAAGTTAGCTGCCATTTTAGATAGATATTTGCTGGCGCCATTATATCAGACTCTATTGTCTTCGCCGGTGCGCAGTTGTTCATATAAAACCATTCTCGTAATGCTAGTCATTCTTCTGTCCGCTTCCATGGTGAGCGCATAGTAAGTGCCTAACAGCTCAATAATAATAATAATAGGATATTTATAGTGCGCTATAATTCCACGCAAATATTGCGTGCTCTAAGCGCTTACAATAATAAAAATAAAATGATCATACAGTTGGATATGCCTGACGAAACAAAAACGTTTTAAGATTTGATTTAAATATAGCTAGAGTGGATGAAGATTTAAGACTAGCTGGAAGATCATTCCATTCTGTAGAGGCAACAAAAGCAAATGTTCTGTGACCATAGGTTTTTGATTTAACTTTCAGAATTTTAAGCAGGTTTAGATTTGCAGATCTAAGTGGCCTGCTTGGCGTGTACGTTTCTAGCAGTTCTGAAAGGTAGGTTGGTGCTGTAGATATGATACATTGATAGGTTAGGCAGAGGACTTTGAAGCGTATTCTCTGTTCTATTGGAAGCCAGTGAAGATCTTGGAGAATGGGACTGATATGATCACTCTTACGCTTTAGGGAAACAACTCTAGCGGCTGCATTCTGAATTGCTTGGAGTTTGCGCATAGCATCTTTTGAGGCGCCTATAAACAGACTGTTACAATAGTCTAACCTTGAGATAATTAATGTTAGTACCAGCATAATAGCAGCTTCGCGAGTTATGTATTTTCTGATGTTTGATATATTCCGCAGCTGCATAAAACACACCTTACGCAGATAACGGACATGATGTTCCATACTAAGTTCATTGTCTAACATGACACCCAAGTCCTTAACAGTGTCCACCAAGGGAATTTGAGCTGAGCCGATGGTAATCGCAGATAACTCTGTTTTGGCACGCCGAATTGCTGGCCCAATCAACATCGCTTCGGTTTTATCATCATTCAACATCAACATGTTAGAGGTCATCCATAATTTAATATCGGAGCAACAGTTTGTTATTTGATTGGAAGCGATAGTTGCAGTGGATGTGGATGGCGTAAAATTGTTGATTAGTTGAGTATCATCTGCGTAAAGGTGTCTTTTGATATTATGTTTTTCGATTACTGAACCTAGTTGTCGAGTGTACAGGGATAGCAATAGTAGTTGTATACTTCCTATGGTGCAAGTGACAACAAATATATGACTAACAAGTTTACTGAAAACTGTAGCTGCTTATAGCAGCAACAACTTTCCGTTAGCAGTAACAACTTTCCATCAAATTGTTATCCATATAATCAGATAACTAAATTTAGTTCATTTCATTGTCAATCAAGAGGTAATCGTATTATTCTATTCATGGTAGACATGTCAGAGGCGATCGTGCACTTGCTGGTGGACTGCTTGGTCTTTGTGAACATATTTCACTCTGAAATACGCATACAATATAGGCCTAACTAATTGTGTATGCACTTGCTCGCAAACAAAACAGGAAGTCCGCTGATTATTCTGAGAAACATTTGACAACGCTGTTGCTGCCAGAGTAAGAACATAGTAAGAACTGATTGTCAATAAAGTTGTGCGAAATATCTTCAGCAGGTCTTGCAACATTGAGTGCCCTGCTGATTATTTTGAGAATAATTTGATTGAAAGTTGTTTCTTCGACGATTTTCAGCCAAATAGTTATCAAAACTTTGCCTAGGAAAAATTATATCAGCTGATTATTTTGACAACAATCTGACAGAAAGCTGTTGCTGCTATAGGCAGCAACATCATTCAGTAAACTTGGTATATATATATATATATATATATATGTTTTTATTTCTGCCATAGGAAACATAGAACTAGTATTGTACTATGCTATGCTTACTATGCGCTCACCTTGGAAGCCAGCGAAAGAATGACTAGCATTAGCGTTACGAGAATGGTTTTTTATACGAACAATTGACCACCGGTGAAGACAATAGTCTGAAATAATGGCGGCCGCAAATATCTATCTAAAATTTCAGCTAGAGTCCAAGTTAGTTAGTGTCCATAAAGTAACAAATAGTCCTAAATTTAGTTAGGACATATATATCTTTTATGAATAGATGAAAACTTTAAGGTGTCGCTTCCCATCAGACAGAGTTTGAAAGAGTCATCAATGACTTTCATTCAATTGCTAGAAGTACCTTCTGAAAGCTATACTACATTGAATGTCATACTAATTACTTTGAGGACAGTTTGATTGAAAGTTGTTGCAACAGCAATTTTCAGTACTCGTTTTCAAAATGTTAGCCAATTAGACTTGCATTTTCTGCTGATTGTTTTGCGAACAATTTGAAGGAAAGTTGTTGCTGTTAAGAACATATCAAGCATAACGTGTTTCAACTCTATACTAGAAAATTCACAATTAGAATGGAACTGCTTTACACTTGCTTTGCGCTGTCGAGGTAACGTCCCTCACCTTGGAGGCTTACTAAGTATTGCCCCAGAGGGAGAACAATAGAATCCCAAATAATGGCAGCTACAAATATCAAACTAAAATGGTGGTTCCAAAGAGGACAATCATCAGTAAATTTTTATAAAGCTTTCCTAACATTATTACTTCAGAATAACTTTAAAACCCCATAAATCAATGGTAAACATATTTTCTGTCAAACTGGGAACAATTCTAGGCGTGTTGAACGTTCGAATTGACAAGAAGATAACCTTGCCCTGTAGGTGGGGCTTAGAATACACCTTCCGTATCCTCTGCGTGTCGTAAGAGGCGACTAAAGGAGGTAAGGGTGAGGTAACCCTGACAGAAACCTCGAGTGCTGAAGACAGAGGTTCCAGGCCGCACGGCGCACTAATAAACCATGGATCCACGCACTTAACGCTTATGATCATGTTGATAGTCACTTACAGGACTGGCGGTATGATTAGCGAACGAAAAGAAGACGACAAGAAAATAACCTATTATTTTGAATAGTAAAAAAGCCAAAAATAGGCCTTGAATTCAAGGCCCCCGTAAAAAATTTGGATTTTTAGTATGCTATTCTGGGTGACATTATGCGTCGAATGACACCAAAAAAACGTATGTTGGAATTTTGTCTATGTTCAGGCACCTCAATGACTAGGCTAAAGGTGCTGATTGCCGGTTTGACCATTAAAGCTGATATGTCATGCTAAAAGAAACCGTGTGTAACACCTAGCAGTAACATAATGCTATCAATAAATTTCTGTTTTCCGCAACGCGATTGAGTCTGGGTACTGAAACCCACTAAGCCTGCCTTTCCAGCCACGACAAAATGATTCCTTCAGTACAGCACGTTATCAGGTAGCCAGATGTGTGTTATGCGTGCATTTCACAGGTAAGCACTACACAACTCAGTGATATGCAGAGCTGTCACCTGTGCATTACTTAACTGCCAAGCACTCATGCCAACATCTACTTGCTTACTGCGAGCTCTATGTATTGTGCCTTTTATGATGCGTGAGGAACGTTAGTCGGATCTTATTTAAAGTAGCACTACTAGAACCAGAAACGGAAATTTATTGATAACTCTATTACTGGAATGCGTTAAACAGTTTGTTTTAGCATAACAGATCAGCTTTAACCCTTCAAGAAAATTTCAATTTTCTCCTAGAAACTCCATTTACAAACCAAGAGAAGACAAATTTTGAAAATTTAACACTGGAATGACTGGCTCGGTTATTGAGCCAGTCATTCCAGGGGTAAATTTTCAAAAATAGTCTTCTCTTGGTCTGCAAATCGACTTTTCCCAAGATCACTGCTGAAGCCGTTTCGGCCAATTTGAGTGTTAAAGGGTTAAAGTTGTTGGTCATACTTAGACACAGACTAACAGCATTGTTACCAAGAAATTGTCTTTCTGTAAGTAATAAGATTACAGATATTGATTATCGCTTCAATATTATCTAGCTAGCGGACACGTTTTAGAGGGTGCATTTAGCAGCTAAACTATACAACTAAACACAAACATTTCATGCCAGTGACTTGTCAAAGTTACAGGCTAAGCTCTACTGGCTAACTGTAGGCATATAATGTTATATGTTAAATGCAGGCACCAGTCTGCCAGTTAACTGAAAGCGTGTAATGTTACGTATCAAATATACACAGCAAGATCTGCTAGCGAGCCAAAATTTGTTTATAACACTACATGTATATTACTTGTATGAGTGAATATTGAATCTTTGAGAATTTAACACTGGAATGACTGGCTCAATAACTGAGCCAATCATTCCATTAGTAAGTTTTTAAATATAGACTTTTTGGTCTGCAAAAGGTCACTGAAATTTTCTTGAACAAATTTGAGTGTTAAGGGTTAACATGCCGTATCTAGACTTAAAAATTTAACACTGGAATGACTGGTAAGATAAGCGAGATAGTCATTCCAGTGATTTCTTTACCCACTGACCATTAACCGTTTAACATTCATATCAGCCAAAAATGGCTTCTGCAGTGGTCTTGAGAAATGTTCATTTGCAGACCAAAAGACTATTTTTGAAAATTTATCACTGAAATGACTGGCTCGATAACCGAGCCAGTCATTCCAGTGGTAAATTTTCAAAAAGTCTTCTCTTTGTCTGCAAATGGACATTTTCTATGAAAAAAGGGAAATTAAAAAAAAAATTCGAGGGTTAAAGGGTTTAGTTAGACAGATTGATTTAAAAATTTAATAGTGAGAATTTGGCTCTTATAGGTAAAGGGGGATGGGGAGGGGGGGGGGGGGGGAATTTATTTTAAACCATCTGCATTACAGATTGCATTCAGATCTTCTATAAGCATAACAAGACCAGCATAGCATATATCCCCATGATTTATTGGTTACATGAAGACGTCTTATAATAAAACACTACATTAAGCTGTAAGAATGACATCAACGAATTAAATAAAACTTACACAATAGATACTCATCTTGTATCTATTTGAATCTGCTATTTCTTATTTCCACATACAGCATCATTATGCTGCAGACTCAATGACTTCTCCGCATTAAGTACTGATCCACAGTTATGTGGTCACATGTCCAGAATAATGTGGCCATGGTCAGGTTCGACTCCTAACCATAGTTAGCTATAGCTAACTAGAGTACCAGTCGAACTTCAAATAGTTAACTAGCTAGTCAACTATAGTCAACCGAGCACCCGACCTCGGTTCAGATGGTTAGTCCGATATTTGCGTAAATTTCAACTGACTATGGTTAGCGAGTCGAACTTGACCCATATCTCCTTATAATATGTGGTGAGATTTCCATTATTTCACTTATATTATACAGCTCAGAATTAACTTAATATTTTCAGAACAAAATAAAACTTACTGTTGAATATTGTGAGCATAATTGGATTGGAAGACATCACTGCCTAAGGCAGCAATGTCTTCCCATCCAATTATGCTCACAATATTAAACAGAACATTTCTACTAACTAATATGTTTCTGTTCTGAGAACTGGATAACATACTTATGAGCTATACTGTATTATTCAGACAAAATGTACAGTGGTTGCTATAGTGAACAAAGTTTATACGTGTAAGAATACAGGTATGACTATACAGCCTCACAATGTTCAGATACTGATGCCAAACATGCATATATGTGAAATTGAGTTTTTTTCTTTGTCTATTATTGAATGATTTAACATGTCGCTTCATCCTTACACCTTTAATGGCCATACCGGCCATAGCCGGCCTCGGTTATGGTCTTGTGGAATGTCCATTTACAGGTCAAGAGGATAAATCTTTGAAAATTTATCACTAGAATGACTGGCTCGATAACCGAGCCAGTCATTCCAGTGATAAATTTTCAAGAATTGTTTTCCCTTGGCCTGTAAATGGACATTCAATAAGAAAATATTCTTGACTAAATTTGACGATTAAAGGGTTACTATTCTCCTTGATCCATTTCACGATGTGCATAGCAGATATGGAAGAAGCATGAGCACTATGAATGACATATAGACATGATCATCTAAGCAAGGTATGGGACAATTATTTTGTTCTCATCTCTTCGCAATCCGTATTATTAAACAGTTAACCCTTGAGTTTGGCTAAATATTTTTTATTTTCTCGTCAAAAACGTCCATTTGTAGATCAAGAGAAGACAATTTTATTAGAATTTACAACTGGAATGACTGGCTCGATTATCGAGGCAGTCATTCCAGTGGTAAATTCTCTAAAATAGTCTTCTCTTGATCTGCAAATGGATATTTCTTAAGACCAGTGCATATTCAGTTTTTGACCGGCTTGAGGACTGGCGAACAAAATCAAATTATGTACTTCTTGAATATCCATTTCCAGGCAAAGGGACAACTATTTTTGAAGATTTACTACCAAAATTACTGGCTTAGTTTGTGATCTCTTTGCCTGGAAATGGACATTCTTCAACACCAATAAAGAACCCGTTTTGACCGGCTTTATCATTAACATGTAAATGTGAAAATGACATTTTAATTAAAAGCATTGATTGGATGATTATTTGAGAAATATTTGATATAGAAAGACATAAAATATAACAGATTCTTATTAACATGAATTACACAGAATCCTTTGACGGCACTGTCAAAACCTCTTGCATGGTGGTATTAATGCCATTTGTGTTACTATGGCTATTGGTATTACCATCATTTGTGTTACCATGGCTATCACACTGGTAGAGACCTATTAAAGGATGAACGAAGAGCCAGATGGTGTGTCCTGAAACCGGTTCACCACAAAATTATTCCTATTTTCTTAAAATCATTTTCTTCGGCATCTGTCAACATAGTTTATTAATGTGTTCTGAAATTTCAGAATATTGTATTCAAGGACATGGATGTACCAAGTACAATATAAGAAACTCATTATTGATTACAATAGACCTTACCACTTTATCCATCCATCCTATAACATCATACTCAACTAAGTAACGTGTAGAATGACATCATAATGAATGACGTAGGTAAGTATGTCACAAATACATATTTGAAGACGGCCTATGCGTTGTTGTACGACTTGTATGTCTTTACTATTTAATAAATATTCTGTTGAATATTTTGAAACTAATTTGACTGGGCGCTGCAACAGCACCCAGTCAAATTAGTTGCAAAATTTTCGAAGCTTACCTATATATGTTTCAGGAAATTAAGTTAGAGCATTCAGGGATCAATCAATCCCAACACGACGAAGTGTGGGTGGAGCTTAGCTAGTGATGGGCGGGGCATAGCTAAACCTGGAAAGGTCATTATATACATATGCATTTTTGTAAAATGAGCACATGGATCTAGAAAACTGATGACAGTCATCAAGCGTCTTCAAACAAGAAAGTTTAACCATCTGACTGCTGAGTTTTTGCAGACACCATATTCCAAGGGTTATATCTCTGCACCTGCTTAATATTTTGCAAACAATTTGACTAAAAGTCGTTGGTAGCTAAGCAAAATATTCCGCAATGCAAGAGTTTTGGTTCATTTACATTATTGTCTGGTGGTTCGTAGCAGCGAGACATTTAACACATTAACCCTTTCAACCATAGTTAGATATCCATAGAGTGTATATGTGCATACATTCACTATGGGCCTGCTTGTCCTGATCGCCAGTGCGCATTTTTGTGTATCACTGACTGGCTGCTGCAGATGATCAGCAGCATATACAGCCTCCAAAAGGGACTGAATTATCTCTTGGTAATTGGGAGAGAAATCAAACAGATGCAAATTTATATATATTTTATCACAAATAAAATTGTATTGGCTATATTAATCTGGCACTTTATTCGACTACGTAATAGAATTAGTAACAAAAACATTATTTTGGAGACTATAGATCGGGCAAGAAAATATTGAACTGAAATTCTGCCTGTGAGAGGGTCATAAGCGCTCTACAGATATCTAACTCAATGCTTTCAATCAATGAATAGTAAAATCTCAATTTCAAGGCAACCATATCTATGTAAGAAGTTGAATATATTTTGAAAACTAATCCAACAGTAGCGTGTTGCATACCTAGGCAGCAAAGTTCTGCCATAGGCAGCAACAGCTTCCAGTCAAATTAGTTTCAAAACATTCAACATAATATTCCGTACATCGTAAACGATTTAGTGCTTAAACCTTTAACACTCAAATTTGTTCAAGAAAATTTCAATTTTCTCACATAAAATGTGCATTTGCAGACCAAGAGACTATTTTATTTAATTTACCACTCTAATGACTGGCTTGGTTATCGAGCCAGTCTCATTCCAGTGGTAAATTTTCGAAATTATCTTCTCTTAGTCTTGATTGTTTCACAAGACCACTACAGAAGGCATTTTTGGCTAATATGAGTGCTAAAGTGTTAACAATGGAAAGACTGGCTGGAGTGCTATTGGCCTTACAAGAGTAGTCATTCCTCAATACTATTGCAGGTGTCATTGCTGCTGGTCAGCTTGATCATAAGATGACATATTTCATATTGTTATAAATTCCGTTTTTCTGCTGACCAGATTCGTAAGAATCATACAAATTACATACAACTATAGCAATATTGAGATGATATGGGAGCAGCACATTTAGCCCTTTAGTGGTCTAGATTTATGAAAAAAAGTCTAAATTATTGCTCATTGAATGTCCATCGGCAGGACAAGAGTATTTTTGAGAATTTACCACTGGAATGACTGGCTCGGTTATCGAGCCAGTCATTCCAGTGGTAAATTTTCAAAAATTGTCTTCTCTTGGTCTGCAACTGAAATTACTTAAGACCACAGCACCATTAAAGAACAAACTTTGTTGACAGATACCACAAAATGTACATATTTGTTTAAGAAATCAGAGCAATCTCTTAGGGACCTACACCACACAGCTAGCTTTTAACTAGTATCTTTCAAAAATACTCTCCACTATCCTGCATATGTAACTGACCACCTGATAGAAATTCTCGCTTAACAAAGCCATGAACTGATGATTGACCTCTATTTGAATGACCACCAGCTCTTGGCATATTCCCAGAATAGCCCGCTCCACTTCCTAATATGGGTGTCGTCCTCTGATTTCGCATACCTCCCCAATTTGATCCTGGTGCACGTCCTACAACAAGCGGATATTCTTCATCACCTGCGTTATCCCCATCCTGCAGTCCAAATCGTGACATACCTCCACCCCTCATTCTACCTCCCATATGCCCACCACCTCTCATACCACCCCGTTGCATACCACCAAACCCCATATCACCACCACCCATACCACCGAACCCCATATCATCACCTCCCATACCACCACCACCACCCATACCACCACCACCGCCCATACCACGACCACCACCCATACCCATACCACCATGCCCCATTCCCATAGCACCAAATCCCTGCATGTCATAGTTATCTCTCATTCCTCCTCCTCCTCTACCGTTCAATCTTTGTCCAGAATCGATAGCGAGTCCGGCTACAATATTACTGGTGGCAAGAACAGCATCACCGACGGCAGTGGTCAATGCATCCTGATCCTCATCTCCTGGTTTTGGCAACTCATCTGGATCCACTAAGCGATACCTACAAATACAGGGCAGCAACATGGTTCCAAAACAAAGACAGCAACATATTTGTTAGTACAATTTTGACAACGATGTAAGAAATGTGCTGTTGAATATTCTGTAATTTGAGTGAAATTGGGCAGAAATGTTGACAAATCCAGTTATGTCCAAAGCAATACATTTTACTTTGGCTTGGAAACCTATAGCCATAGGATCCTTTCAGCCAAATTTGCTTGAAATCGCTCAGAATGATAAGGAGACGCAATTTGACAACTTCCAGTACATTTTTCATAAAATCTCAGATTTCCACCCAAAACATTGATGAATCAAAATTCAGAACGGAAGTTCTAGAGCCTACGACCATAGGGTCCTTCCAGCCAAATTTGGTTGAAATCGACCAAGTGGTTAATGAGTAGATTTAAAGCAAAAGGTGACCACCATGTAAGAAATGTTCTGTTGAATATTTTGAAAGTAATTTGAGTGAAATTGGGTAGAAATGTTGAGAAAATCCAGTTATGCTCAAAACAATATGTTTTATTTTGGCTGGGAAACCCATTAATCCTTTGACACTCAAATCAGCCTAAAACCGCTTCTGCAGTGGCCTTGTGAAATGTCCATTTGCAGACTAAGAGGACTATTTTTGAAAATTTACCACTGGAATGATTGGCTTGATAACTGAGCCAGTCATTCCAGCAGTAAGTTTTCAAGAACAGTCTTCTCTTGGTCTGCAAATGGACATTTTCTATGAGAAAATTAAAATTTTCTTCAACAAATTTGAGTGTTAATGGGTTAAACAGTCAGAACATACAATTCATACAACGCTTAGCCTGTCATCAACTAAGCAGTCGTGACGAACTTAGTTACATTATTCATGACGTCATTGATTATTGATTCGGAAAATCGCAAACCAAGGGAAAACAAACCACGGTTCGGTTCGCTTGCTTCGGATTCATGTGGTTCGTGAACCATACATAAGCTAACCCTTTCACCGACAAATGCTTTAAAAATTTAATTTGTTATGATATAAAACTTACTCTGTTGAATATTTTGGAATTAATTTGACTGGAAGCTGTTGCTGCCTTAAAAGCATTTGTCTGTGAAAGGGCTAATAGACAAGCAATCTCTGAATGTCCTCCAAGTGTGATTTACGAATATGACCATGAATGAAACTAACATTTAGCCAGTAAAGCCACCTGCCTTTAAATGTTATTTTCTGTTAGGAGTAATTTACAACATACAATAGCATATTAAAACGGTTCGTGAAGCAGTTCATGGTTCAGACATCCGTATTTTAAAGCGGCTCGGTTCGTGAAAATCCTCACAAACCTCAGCCCTATTGACTATGACATCAGCATACACATCACAAAGTTGATTATGAAGTCATATGAATGAGGGATAAATTGGAATACTCCATTGAGCTTTCTCAGAAATAGTAGCCATTTTATGAAAGGTGTGTCACATGATTATTAAAACTGATCGATTATAACCGTAACTTTTGCTTCAAAATCAGTTTTTACAAAGGTCGGAGCAACCTTGCCCATTGAAATTTGGCGCCAATGTTATTGTGTCATGACCTATCATCATAAGCAAGTATGTGTTCAAGCTTGAGTCCAGTTATGATTAATCAAACTGGAGATATGAACTGATAAGTTGAGCTAAACGCAAATTGGCCGACAACGACGCCGGACAATGTGCACCGTATCACAATAGCATTGTATTTCGTAAAGTCAAGCTAAAACATTATTTCAACACCTACAGTTGTTTAGCCAAATTGTGAATTTATATGTTAAATGGTACAATTCTGTAGCATCCCTTTGAATATAGACTCCATCACTAATTGTTGTCTTTAATTAACCCGTGAAGCCTTAAATTTGTTCAAGAAAATTTCAATTTTCTCATAGAAAATGTCCATTTGCGGACCAAAAGATAAATCTTTGAAAATTTATCACTGGAACGACTGGCTCAGTTATCCAGCCAGTCATTCCAGTGGTAAATTTTCAAAAATAGTCTGTTGGTCTGCAAATGGACATTTCGTATGACTACTACAGAAGCCGTTTTTGGCAAGTTTGAGTGTTAACAAGAGATTGCATGCAGACCCGCGCCATCCCATTTGTCACATTTAAAATTGTAATTTCAGATCACAATCCAAGTTGCCGGATCCTAGTGTACGGCGATCACACCCTTTCATGTGTTAAATTTTTAGCCAAATCTTGACAGTAGTTTCCAAGATATCCATAGATATCAAGACAAAGTTTCTTTTATAAGAAGCAGCGGCCAAACTCTGGAAATACTTCACTGGAAGATCCTTTATTGTGTTAAAATCTGAGCCAAATCAGATCAACAGTTTTTTAGATACAGGTTCATAACCCATAGGGTTTAAATCCGCATACCACATTAAGGACCAATGTATCACTGTTACACCCCAGGAGAACATATAAAATCAGGCCACAACTCACCATTGGCATCCAGACTTTTCTCAATCAAGAGACAGCATCAGACAATATATTATCTAGTGTATCGAGTTTCAAGTATACTCAGTTTTTAAGATACAGCGCATAACTGACAGGTCAGAATGCAATACCCTCTTCCTCTTACACTGCTAGGGTGATGATCTGTACTAGGAAGCCTGAGGACGCTTGTCATGAGCATGCAATGGTCCTTTCCAATTTATTCATCGGTCATATGACATCATAATCAACTACATGACGTTTAGTATGACGGCATAATCAATTACATCATGAATGACGTACATAAGTTCGTCAAAATCGCTTAATTAACGACAGACTAAGCGTTGTTTCGTATGTCTTTACTGTTTAATAAACATGCTGTTGAATATTTTGAAACTAATTTGACTTGGCGCTGTTGCTGCTATAGGCAGTAACAGTACCCAGTCAAATTAAGCTTGAAAAAATTCAACAGCTTACCTGTATAGTTTTCTGGAAATTGATAGCCGGGAGTTCCTGGATCGATTGATCCCAACATGGGCGAAGCGCGGGTGGAGCTTAGCTAGGGGTGGGCGGCGCATGGCTAAATCTGGAGATCCATTGCCATTAGCAACCAGTTTTGCTGTTATAGAACAATTCAGATGACCAGAAAATAGCTTCTTGAGAGGCAAACTTTCAGACTAAAACAATACTTTGAAAACTTATCACTGGAATGACTGGCTTTCAGTCATTCCAGTAGTGTATTTTCTAAAATATCTAATTAATACTCTCTTGACAAATGTTGACAAGTACAGGTTGAATATTTTGATTCTGCTCAAGACATACACTACTGAAAATCAGGTCTATGTTTGTTAACCCTTTCATGGCGAAGCTGGCCAAAACGGGCCTCTACAGTGATCTTGAGGAATGTCCATTTGCGGGCCAATAGAAATACTATTTTTGAAGATTTATGCAATGGCTGGCTCGATAAACGAGCCAGTCATTCCAATGGTAAATTTTCCAAAAATAGTTTTCTCTTGACTTCCAAATAGACATTCAAAAAGCAAATATTTTAATTTTCTTGACCAAATTTAGCCATTAAATGGTTAAACCGTGGATGACTTACTTTCCTGCGAATTGCTCCTCAGTTTTCTGTAATGCGTCAATCAGTTCATGATTCGTCATCTTGTAAGTACACACGATGTATGGAATAGTATCCATTACCCGCACGCTTACTTTGTAACCAGTGCTCTGAGCATGTTTGATGATATAGTTCATTTCACCACGTGGCATGCCCGGGCCAAAGATACAATCCTGAAAACAACAACGTTAAGATGAAATGAAAATAGATTGATTAGTTTCTAGCTATGTTACATCCATTTCTAACTAATTTACGCTCCTTTCTAACTATGTTCAGCCCTCTTTATCTGTTTTTGAATCGATTTATATATATTAAACCATGAATTCCCAGAATCCTATTTTCAAGATAAATATATAGATGAGCTGTTGAGTATTTTGGAACTAATTTGACTGGGGGTTGTGGCAGGTTATCGAACAATGAGGAAGCACTGGCATGCTGTACTAAGGCATAGATGAATTAAAGGGTCCTTGAGGAGATTGCTGAAAAATGTCTAAATCAAATAAGCAAAACAGGAATTCTGTGGAATTAACACTTTAATAGTTAAGCTAGCCATTGCAGTGATCTTGGCAAATGCACATTTACTGTAGTGGTCTTGGCAAATGCACATTTACTGTACTGATCTTGGCAAATGCACATTTACTGTAGTGATCTTGGCAAATGCACATTTACTGTAGCGATCTTGGCAAATGCACATTTACTGTAGCGATCTTGGCAAATGCACATTTACTGTAGCGATCTTGGCAAATGCTCATTTACTGTAGTGGTCTTGGCAAATGCACATTTACCGTAGTGATCTTGGCAAATGCAAATTTACTGTAGTGATCTTGGCAAATGCACATTTACTGTAGTGGTCTTGGCAAATGCACATTTACTGTAGTGATCTTGGCAAATGCACATTTACTGTAGTGATCTTGGCAAATGGACATTTACTGTAGTGATCTTGGCAAATGCACATTTACTGTAGTGATCTTGGCAAATGCACAGTTACTGTAGTGATCTTGGCAAATGGACATTTACTGTAGTGATCTTGGCAAATGCACATTTACTGTAGTGATCTTGGCACATGCACATTTACTGTAGTGATCTTGGCAAATGGACATTTACTGTAGTGGTCTTGGCAAATGCACATTTACTGTAGTGGTCTTGGCAAATGCACATTTACTGTAGTGGTCTTGGCAAATGCACATTTACTGTAGTGGTCTTGGCAAATGCACATTTACTGTAGTGATCTTGGCAAATGGACATTTACTGTAGTGATCTTGGCAAATGGACATTTACTGTAGTGATCTTGGAAAATGCACATTTACTGTAGTGATCTTGGCAAATGCACATTTACTGTAGTGGTCTTGGCAAATGGACATTTACTGTAGTGATCTTGGCAAATGGACATTTACTGTAGTGATCTTGGCAAATGGACATTTACTGTAGTGATCTTGGCAAATGCACATTTACTGTAGTGATCTTGGCAAATACTAATTTGACTGGGCACTGTTGTGCTGCCATAGGCAGCAACAGCACCTAGACAAATTAGTTACAAAATATTCAACAGCTTACATGTATAGTTTTCAGGAAATTGATAGTCAGGGCTAGAGCTGGGCGGTATTGACATTTACATGACGGTATCGGTAACATAAAAAATACCTCGGTACCACGGTATACCGTCATCTGAGGTTGAGGCATGCCACGAAATTAGAACAACTTTTTTCAATTCCTTTTCACTTCCATCTCCAATCAATGGTAAATATAGCTAAAATAAATAAATCGGCTTCCTGATTTAGAGAAGAAAAATATTATGGCTATTGCGACTGTTTAGTTTCACGATTTTATTAGGTCACTATTTTTATTGACGTAATATCATTCATGGGAATATCGGTCAAAGTGTGGTCGACTCGCTAACTATAACCCGCTGTTTGAGACATTGGAGTGTGCTATTTTCAATCTGGATTGTTCTTGCTATTAATGCATAAGACCAGCAAATGGTTAATTTTATTTTGGCAGTCGAGTGCGTTGATAAACAGAGTCCAAACAAAATCTGCGAGTATTTAAACGAGGCCAGTGTTGTACTCTTTTATTTCTGTTGGAGTCGTATATTCGGTTACTCGCGAAAACAGGCCTATACACATGCATATAACATGACATTCAACATAGCCGATTCCAAAGCTTCTGATAATTACCGAGTACCCGATGTGCAGACTCGTTACTCGCGCTTGCTTCACATGAACAATGTGTGTAAAAAGCTATTTCCACGAACTTCCGACGTGGAGCCAGTTGAAAAATGAATTACAAAAACTAAATCACTATAATTTTTAGGTGTCGTTACTTAAACTGGATTTAATCCCTAAAGAAATTTCTTAAAACAAGACAGAAAAATAAAAAATAACGACTCATACAATTCTGCCTGTCATTATTTTGTAATTGACGTCTTGATGTTTGTTTTTACAAAAACCCTTTCACCTCGACTCGGCTAATAGTTAGGGATGCCTATGTTTTTGGCACTATTAGCACCTATTTACCCTTGGTCAAGTCAGATTTTATGGATCTATTTCTCAAATATTGCTCAAACATTATGGACGGTATTCATGGTATTTGGAAATGTCAATGGTCACGGTATCGGTACATGGTATACCGCGGTCTTCACGGTACTACCGTCAGACTGCTCAGCTCTAGTCAGGGCATTCGGGGATCGATCGATCGCAACACGACAAAGTGTGGGTGGAGCTTAGCTAGAGTTGGGCGGGCTAAAACTGGAACGGTCCATTGCCGTTCAGCCAGTGAACTTGACCGTGTGACCTCAATGTCATCAGATTCCAGAACGCAGATTCCTAACTGGCTTGTGACCTCAATGTCATGCAGATTCTTAACAGGCGTGTGACCTCAATGGCATCATGCAGATTCCTAACAGGCTTGTGACCTCAATGTCATCATGCAGATTCCTAATGACTAGCGCACACAGGACAATCTATCTGAGCTACAGGCCTCGCAAGGTTTTCGCCTCAGCCGGTCTCTCTGGTGTGCAGATGATTTTGGTGAGGAATTCACCTCGCGAGGCCTTGAGGAGAATATATGTCATGTTTGATATTTTTTGCCCCGTGAGGTAAAAACCTCAACGTGTGCGGATGTTCTAAGCCATGTCCTCAGCTGCAGAAATCAACATGAAAACATGTGGCTTGTCCACACAATTTAAAGGTGCACATTCACAGCAAAATGACTGAAAATAAAATACCACACCTGGTAAAAAAACACACAACCGGTAAAAATATTTCACAACCGGTAAAAATTATACGAGCCGCCATGACAGCCACAACTGGCAAAAAACCAACAACCAGTAAAAACCAACAACAGGTAAAAAACACCCAAGCCGCCATGACAGTCCCAACCGGTAAAAACACCAAACGGTAAAAATTGACCACAACCGTCAGAAATGGCGACCATTGAACCGGCAAACCAACACAACAATGCCCATATATGGGCAAATCCAAGCCAATCCCCAGGCTCAGCACAAGAAGGTAATAAAGGGGCTGAAAAAACATCTTCAGACCATTCAGACTTCTGGATTCACAACAGCATCCAAACATCAGGCTTTATTCATATAACCAGTCTTTTGGTTTTATATTATCTGACTACGTTGCTATCAAGCCTAAGTTCTACAATGAGTCAGCCTAGCAACCAGTTGCCAAGGGAGAAGGAGATAGTCATACTACCATCTATCTCGGGACTGAGCCTAAACTCAGTGGATGCAGACATGCTGTTGGCCCAGTCAACCACTGACGTCATTGCCAATGACCAGGCACCTACCAAACTGGCGGCCATAGCCATTGTCGACCCACCCAAGAGGGGAAGAGAAAGAGCGCAGAAGAGAAGAAGGGTGGAGGACGACATCGTCCTAGCACCACCCAACTCCCAAGTACCAAAAACCAGCAATCCCTGATCAACATCTGGGATCTTACAGGCTGTGGAGAAACGCAGCCTATAAACTCATCAAGCTGGAATTCTAGGCAGAGAGGTTGGAGCAGTCAGTCACTGATGGCTCACCTCCTAACATGCTCCGAACAAGAATTACATAGAACCACATCTGCCACAAAATGCAGAAATATAGATTCTTCGCTAGCTCCCACACTGGACTATCCTACAGGTCTAAAATCATTGGCAATTGCCGAGCTAGAAACGTAGTCTACCAACTAACATGCTCAAAATGCAAGAAGCAGTATGTGGGAGAAACTCTACATACTTTCAAAATACGCATCCAAGAGCACCTATGTTCCATCACCAATCTCTACCAAAATGAGAGATATGATACCCCGTTTCAAGGCACTTCAATAGACCGGGACATTCTAGAATAGACATGCAATTCAGAATAATCCAAGTCCTATCCTCAGATCCTGAGGATGAAGCCTCCACTAAATGGAGGAGACAGAAGGAATGCCATTGGATTCACAAGCTCCACACAATGGAGCCAATAGGCATCAACCTAGCAGGGTAAGGGTCACCGGCTTCCCTGGGTCAACTCGTAGACAATAAGCGGACAGACTCAGTATGTTGTTATCATCCTCCCATGAAAATAAAATTGTTTAAATTGTATACTTTTAGAGACTTAATTTGTGCACCTCGATGCAATGAAGCAA
This sequence comes from Chaetoderma sp. LZ-2023a, assembly GCA_034401795.1. Lineage (NCBI taxonomy): Eukaryota > Metazoa > Mollusca > Caudofoveata > Chaetodermatida > Chaetodermatidae > Chaetoderma > Chaetoderma sp. LZ-2023a. Next base: position 35,785,680 of record CM067362.1, read on the forward strand.
AATAAATCTTAACATGTGATGCTTTCATACCATTCAAATTATTTTATTATTTTATTAAGTTGAAACTTGCTCAGCACATTCCTCATCGTTTGTGGTGAGACGCTCAAGAGCTAGCGGCTGAGGCAAAAAACTTGCGAGGCCAGTAGCTCAGCTTGATTGTCCCGTGTGCGCTAGGCATTACAGGCGTGTGACCTCAATGTCATCATGCAGCTTTCTAACACCATAGCCAGCTATCTTAGGTTCCACTAGGGACAACTTCAAAACTGAACATTGACAAACATCCTACATCCTCATGGCGTAAGTACTCATGTACAAAGGTATTGCTCTGTTAATTTTAATGATTCTTAAATAAGCTCAAAATTTGTTTATGAAAAAATTAACATCGAAAAAATAAAACTTTCTAAAGCGGTCACAATGACCTTGACCTTTGACCATGTGGCCTAGCTATCATACTCCTGCATCATCCTGGTAAGAGCAACCATGTACCAAAGGTGTATTAGGGATAACCAATCCTGAAATATAAGCTGATGACATTTGTTAACCCTTAGCTGTACGCAAATTTTCACATTTTTTCTCAAATTTTCACCCTTAATTATGAGAATTCCACTAGCTCGTTTATTTTTAATAATAAACCCAACAAACTATATATTTCCTGAAAGCTGATTGAAAACCCCATCTAATGCTGCATAAATAAAGGTGTTGTATTATACTTGTAGGGTGCGTGGGTTACAAAAACCTGGGAAAAATTTTATTGAAAAAAAATTCTCTCAGGTTTTTGTAACTCATCTACCCTACAAGTATACCAAAACACCTGTATTTATACAGCATTAGATGGGGTTTTCAATATTGTTGTTCTGTTGTGCATGCGTGCGTGGGTGCGTGCGTGCGTGCGTGTGTCTCCAAACAAAAATGAAAACAGACTGAAAGAAACTGTGATATTTACCGTGTGAGTTGATGGATCTCCTTCCTTGAAAATGTTATTATTCCGAGTTCTAATAACCATGGAATAAACCTGAACCAACGCTAACCACAAAACCATATCACTGTCAGAGCAACCGTCACAATATATACTAGGTACATTCTGTATGCACAAATTTCTCATGATTTTTGTTAGAATTTTTTTAAATCTGAAAATATACTCAGGAAAAATATCACTATATATTTGGATCTGTTCTCTGGCACCCCCTCAGCTTTACGTTTATGCTTTAGAGCCATACAGTTCACACATTGTTGTATTCTTCCATCAATATGATCAGTTTTATGTATGTTTCTAATGCTTCTACCTGGTGTTAACGGCAAAGGAGACCCAATCCCATGTTGTCGCGAAGTGTATTCTCCCATCAATTGATCAGCCGAAAAAACAAGTGTGCACGGTCATCCCTTTTAGTGTACATAGTTTCCGATTCAGATTGATGCAGGAATTTGAAGAGTATATATGCATTTACAATTGATACATTTAAATAGTGGAAAAAATTATGTGACCACCATTTCATTGTCTGAACACCGATTCCATAATAACAGCACAACTGGCCAGCTATATCCACTCCACCCATGCCTTTATCATACGCTTTAGCTATTGCGGTACATGGTATGTACATTTTTTTTCCATTTGCTTGCTTCCGTAGGCATGTAACTAGAGGGATGGGAGGGTAGGCTGTTGACACAAAAAATATTGGTTTCTTATCCTTCCAGGTCTGAACAAGTAAACGGCCCCCACACATATATGTAAAAGTGTCACCTTGTTTAATTTTTCTGTTTGTGACTTTTTCAAGAAGTTCTTTTGGTACACCGATTGGATTTTTAGATTTCAGTGTACCACAGTAACAAATACCATCCTCCATCAGGCTAGAAGCTAATTGTGGGGTACCAAAAAAGCGATCGGCATGTATGATGTACCCAGCTGTATTTGGAAGTGTGTCAGCGAGTCCTAAAATAACCTGCTGTGGTTGCCCTATGCCCAGTAGAGCTGGGCGGTCTGACGGTAGTACCGTGAGGACCGCGGTATACCGTGAACCGATACCGTGACCGTTGACATTTCCAAATACCATGCATACCGTCCATAATGTTTGAGCAATATTTGAGAAATCGATCCATAAAATCTGACTTGACCAAGGGTAAATAGGCGCTAATAGTGCCAAAAATATAGGCATCCCTAACTATTAGCCGAGTCGAGGTGAAAGGGTCGTTGTAAAAACAAACATTAAGACGTCAATTACAAAATAATGACAGGCAGAATTGTATGTCAAACGTACGTCTTGAAAGTCTCACGGTAAAATTGCTTTATTTAAAACATCTGAACTCATTCTCTGGCCGTCCGCCGGTAGTAATTACACTATAATATATTCCCTATTCCCGTTTCTATTATTTGTAATTTATTACTCCAAGCATTTTGTCACCGAACAAACACGCTAGAATAACAAAATAACATACAAACAGCGTGCTATTCAAACACAACAGCAACCTCGCAACGACGTATCTGATTGGTTGTTCATGAACTAGACCGTGGGAAAATACATCACTATGCTGAATTTATCAATGAAAATTTAATAAAACGTAGTATTTGTTTGCGCCATTTTGATCACGTGCTAATTTATTAACAACACGCAACTTTGAAGTCGTTCTTTTTTATTTTTCTGGCTTGTTTTAAGAAATTTCTTTAAGGATTAAATCTAGTTTAAGTAATGACACCTAAAAATTATAGTGTTTTAGTTTTTGTAATTCATTTTTCAACTGACTACACGTCGGAAGTTCGCGGAAATAGCCTTTTACACGCATTGTTCACGTGAAGCATGGCGAGTAACGTGTGTGCACATCGGGTACTCGGTAATTATCAGAAGCTTTGGAATCGGCTATATTCAATGTCGTGTTATATGCATGGCATAGGCCTGTTTTCACGAGTAACCGAATATACGACTCCAACAGAAACAAAAGAGTACAACACCGGCCTCGTTTAAGTACTCGCGGATTTAGTCTGGACTCTGTTTATCAACGCGCTCGACTGCCAAAATAAAATTTACCGTTTGCTGGTCGCACGCATTAATAGCAAGAACAATCCAGATTGAAAATAGCGTGCTCCAATGTGTCAAACAGCGGGTTATAGTTAGCGAGTCGACCACACACTTTGACCGATATTCCAGCGAATGATATTATGTCAATAAAAATAGTGACCTAATAAAGTCGTGAAACTAAACAGTCGCAATAGCCATAATGTTTTTCACCGTTGATTGTAGATGGAAATGAAAAGTTAATGAAAAAAATTGTTCTAATTTCGTGGCATGCCTCAGCCTCAGATGACGGTATACCGTGGTACCGCGGTATTTTTTCATGGTACCGATACCGTCATGTAAATGTCAATACCGCCCAGCTCTAATGCCCAGGGTTTTTTCTGAATACCAACCAGAGCATTGGATTTTCCCACATACGGTTCAAATGTGTATGTGTAGCCTGTTCTTGGGCAAGCTAGGAACCATGACTTGAAGCCACGTTTTATCGGTTTCATGGGCATATATTGCTTGAGGCTTGAACGTCCCTTGAACACGATCATTGATTCATCAATGCTTGTCCTGATACGGAACAAAATGTTTGCGGAAATTTACAAGTAGCAAATTCAAAAAATGGTCACACTTTGTACAGTTTATCCTTGTTGATATGTGTTCTTGGCAAAATATCTAGCTCATTGTCATTGAGGTGAAGAAAATGTAATAACGATTCAAACCTTCAGCGCGGCATAACATTGAAATTGTTGTTTCTTTCAACTTATCAAACCAATAGTCTCTGTAACCAGGACATGTTTTTATTCCCATATATATCAGCATTCCTATAAATGCCATAAGCTCACATGAATCAGTTGGCACCCACTCCTTACACATGTCCATGGCTGGATTTTTTATCATTTGTTGGATAGCATACAAGTTTGTTTGACCAGCAATGTGCTCAAGAATTTCCGTGTCAACCATAAGTGAAAAAAAATCCAACTCCGAGTTAGATATGTTCAAGTTATGAATTGGGCCTGGTGTTGTTTGTTCAAACACTGGAAATCGAAAACGGAACGTTCTTTCACTCAAATTATCGCCACTTGGTACACTGTTTGAACTGTCAAAACGTGACATTCCTCGGGGAATACCCTGTGAATTTCGCTGAATTCCCCAGAAATTACTTCCGCCTACGTCATTATCTGACCCGCTTTCGCTAGAGCTGACCTCAAAACTATCGCTAGATGAATCTGCCGACTCACTCGATTCACTCGGTATATCTACTTGCGAAATACGCGGTCGAAGACACAAATATGCCATGTTGAATAACTAGCGCTGTATCCCAACCGCGAAAACCAAAATACACAACTTTTACCGGGAAAATATCTGATTTAAATCGTCAAAATCGCTTGTAATCGACCGCCATTGTTCACAATTTTACAAAATAAGTTATGCAGGAAGGAACTAATGTATGCGCATGCGCGTGCTTCGCGGAGTCAACGGATTCTAACAGAAATTACTGAGTCTCTATATATGCTATAACGAGTGACGTGAAATACCGGAAAAAGTCGGAAATGGGCTGTTACGGGTTAAGCACAAAACATATACTTATGTGTAGGTGTCAGTTCCGTTTCTCCAAACATTACAATATTTCTCCATGGTTCCTATGCATTCATTTCTACAGTACAGCTCATAAACAAGTTGACACGTATCCAAATAAAAAACAGAAACATGTTAGTTAGTAAGAGCGGTTCTGCTGAATATTGGATTGGAACTTACTGGCACAGCCTTAGGGACCAATGTCTTCCAATCCCATAGACCTTTTTATTTTTAGCTATGACCACCCATCTCTAACTAAGCTCCACCCACACGTCACTCGTGTTGGGATCGATCGATCTCTGAACTCTCTAACAATCAATTTCCAGAAAACTGTACAGGTAAACTATTGAATATTTTGCAACTAATTTGACAGCATGTTTATTAAATAGTAGAGACACACAATTCGTACGTGTTGGACTATTAAGAGTTAAAGAAGGGCCAAATAGAATCGTTTATGACGTAATAATTATGACATCATCCTATACACCACTTAGCTGATTATGACATCAGATTGATAGATAGATGGATACTCTGGAAAGGTGAATTGTGTTCAAAATCGTCAACAGAAAGTTAACTTTTTATTTTGTTTGGAAATATGTATATATTTGAGCTGTACTGTAGCATTGTGTGTCTCAAATTCTTTGCGTCATCACTTGTAGATCAAAGAATGACCTGTACTCTAATTAACCCGCTAACACTCATATCATCCAAAAACAGTTTCGGCAGTGGTCTTGAGAAATGTTCATTTGCAGATCAAGATGTCATTTTTGAAAATTTACCACCTGAACGACTGGCTCGATAACCGAGCCAGTCATTCCACTGGTAATTTGCAAATGGATATTTTCTGAGAAAATTTCAATTTTCTTGAACAAACTTGAGTGTTAGAGGGTTAACCCTTACCATTCTGATGTTAATATTACATCTTTTATTGTGTCAATATCGAAGTAACTTGTGTACATTTTTCAACAATTTTGGTGGACGATGTTGATGTCGTCCAACAAATTTGTTGAAAAATGAACACCAGTTTATTTTTTAATTTAATTTGAAAATTTTAAATTTTGACATCAGAGTGCTTAAAGATTAAGATAGTGGTTGAAGTCGCGTTTGGCTGTACTAACCAAAATCCTCTGTGTCTCATCTTCTTTGTGAGCGTCAAGGATATTGCAAGCATACAACGCCAATATCGGGTTCCTGATCTTCAGCATACGCTTAGACGCGCTGACTGGTGCCAGGTTATTCTCATAATCATCTTCATTATTCACATTCATTTCTGAGATCGTATCTGGAAGCTCGGTACCGGGAGGCGGACACCAATTCCTAACCGCGAAACATAAGTGTTGCCATGCCCACCAAATCTCAGAATCGTCTTGTGGCATTATCTGTGAAAAATAAATTGAGAAAAATTAAACCCAAGATTTTAAATTACAGTACTGTGAAAACTTGGTTATGGGAGAGCTGTTGTGTTTTGTGCAAACATCTGGTGTTTCGCTAACATCTTGAACCCTAAATGCCAGAATTCTGGCCTCAAAATGTACTGGAGGTGACCTGATTAAACAAGAATTCCACGGAATTAAATGTCTCGCCTGTCTCCTGTTTGTCACAGTGTCCTTGACCTTTGACCGTGTGATCTCAATCTTATCACGCCGAGTTATTCTCCGCAAACCAATTTTCAAGATGGCCGCCGGTGGCTGGTGGCCATCTTGGATTTCAGATCATCGTCGATTTCGATAGGTTTCTTCCGCAGACCTAGTCCAACTAACTACGCTATGAAGTTTAAAAAGTGATCTGTTAAATGGTTCAGGAGTTATCATTCGGACACCAATTTTCTAGATGGCTGCCAGTGGGTGGTGGCCATCTTGGACTTCGGATCATTGTCGCTTTCAATATGTTTCTTCCCCAGACCTAGTCCAACCAACCTCTGAAATTTTAAAGCGATCCAATAAACGGTAACAGAGTTATCATCCTGAAACCAATTTTCAAGATAGCCAATGGTGGCTGGCGGACTATCTTGAATTTCAGATCATTGTCAATTTCGATAGGATTCTTCCTCGGACCTAGTCCAAACCTTGCTATGAAGTTTCAACGCAATCCAATAAGGCCATCTTGGATGTCGGATCATTGTCGATTTCGATAGGTTTCTTCCCCATACCTAGTCCAACCACCCTATGAAGTTTCAAAGCGATCTGATAAACAGTAACAGTTATCACCTGGAAACAAATTTTTAAGATGGCTGATGATGGCTGGCAGCCAGCTTGAATTCACATCACTGTCAATTTCGATAGGTTTCTTCTTCAAACCTAGTCCAAGCACGCCATGAAGTTTCAAAGCGATCCGATAATCAGTTAAGGAGTTATCATCCGGAAACCAATTTTCAACATGACCGCCAGTGGCTGACGGCCATCTTTGACTTCGGATCATTGTCGATTTCGATAGGTTTCTTCCCCAGACCTAGTCCAACCACCCTATGAAGTTGTAAAGCGATCCAACAAATGGCTACGGAGCTACCATCCGGAAACCACTCTGCTGTCCGTCCACCTGCCAGACCAAGCCATTACATAATAATGTATATAAAAAGCATAGGTGAAATAGCAATGTCAGAATGACCTTGACCTTTCATCTAGTGATCTCATTATCAGCGCACATCTTCCTTATGGCATAGGGAAGCATGTGTCCAAGTTTAGTTCTGGTAGTATGAAGCAATTCTGAAATATAAATGTAAATGATTTGCTAAATGCAAAAAAGTAATGTTGACGCCGCTGTAACCAGAAAAGTAATACCTGTCTCGCTTCTTGCTTCGCAGGCGAGACAAAAAGCATACATTTTAACCCTTTAATGGTCAAATTGGTCAAGAAAAATCTAAATATTTTTAGTGAATGTTGATTTGCAGGCGAAAATTACTTCAATTTACCACCGAAATAACTGGCTCGCTAATCGAGCCATTCATTTCACTGGTAATTCTTTTTAAAACGCCTTCTCATGGCCTGCAGATGTAAAAAAACCCACCAACAGCCCAAGGCAACTGCACACGCTGGTATTGACCGGCTTGACTATTAAAGAGTTATGGTAAAAATCTATTTTTTTAAGAAGTGCATCAGCATACACAAACATGTTAACCCTTGGTTCAGCCGTCCAAAACCGGTTATAGACTGAACATTTACAGGCCAATAGAACATCATTTTTGAAAATTTATCACTGGAATGATTGGCTCGGTTATTCCAGTAATAAATTATCAAAAATTGTATTATCTTGGCCTGTAAATGGAGATTCAATAGGCATATATTTAAATTTTATTGACCAAATTTGCCCATTAAAGGGTTAGATAAGTACGTTTTTTAAAAAGCTATTCTGTAAGAGCTCAAGGTTCATTACTGACCTGTATGACTGGTGTGGACTGATAGCACTTCTTCAATGCTGGTTCTTTACTGACCTGTATGACTGGTGTGGACTGATAGCACTTCTTCAATGCTGGTTCATTACTGACCTGTATGACTGGTGTGGACTGATAGCACTTCTTCAATGCTGGTTCATTACTGACCTGTATGACTGGTGTGGACTGATAGCATTTCTTCAATACTGGTTCATTACTGACCTGTATGACTGGTGTGGACTGATAGCATTTCTTCAATACTGGTTCATTACTGACCTGTATGACTGGTTTGGACTGATAGCACCTCTTCAATGCTGGTTCATCACTGACCTGTATGACTGGTTTGGACTGATAGCACCTCTTCAATGCTGGTTCATTACTGACCTGTATGACTGGTGTGGACTGATAGCATTTCTTCAATACTGGTTCATTACTGACCTGTATGACTGGTTTGGACTGATAGCACCTCTTCAATGCTGGTTCATTACTGACCTGTATGACTGGTGTGGACTGATAGCACTTCTTCAATGCTGGTTCATTACTGACCTGTATGACTGGTGTGGACTGATAGCATTTCTTCAATACTGGTTCATTACTGACCTGTATGACTGGTGTGGACTGATAGCACTTCTTCAATACTGGTTCATTACTGACCTGTATGACTGGTGTGGACTGATAGCATTTCTTCAATACTGGTTCATTACTGACCTGTATGACTGGTGTAGACTGATAGCATTTCTTCAATACTGGTTCATTACTGACCTGTATGACTGGTGTGGACTGATAGCATTTCTTCAATACTGGTTCATTACTGACCTGTATGACTGGTGTGGACTGATAGCACTTCTTCAATGCTGGTTCATCACTGACCTGTATGACTGGTTTGGACTGATAGCACTTCTTCAATGCTGGTTCATCACTGACCTGTATGACTGGTTTGGACTGATAGCACTTCTTCAATACTGGTTCATTACTGACCTGTATGACTGGTGTGGACTGATAGCACTTCTTCAATGCTGGTTCATTACTGACCTGTATGACTGGTGTGGACTGATAGCACTTCTTCAATGCTGGTTCATCACTGACCTGTATGACTGGTTTGGACTGATAGCACCTCTTCAACGCTGGTTCATTACTGACCTGTATGACTGGTGTGGACTGATAGCATTTCTTCAATACTGGTTCATTACTGACCTGTATGACTGGTGTGGACTGATAGCACTCCTTCAATGCTGGTTCACTACTGACCTGTATGACTGGTAGGGACTGATAGCATTTCTTCAATGCTGGTTCATTACAGACCTATATCACTGGTGTAGACTGATAGCATTTCTTCAATACTGGTTCATTACTGACCTGTATGACTGGTTTGGACTGATAGCACTTCTTCAATACTGGTTCATTACTGACCTGTATGACTGGTGTGGACTGATAGCACTTCTTCAATACTGGTTCATTACTGACCTGTATGACTGGTGTGGACTGATAGCACTTCTTCAATGCTGGTTCATTACTGACCTGTATGACTGGTGTGGACTGATAGCACTTCTTCAATACTGGTTCATTACTGACCTGTATGACTGGTTTGGACTGATAACACTTCTTCAATGCTGGTTCATTACTGACCTGTATGACTGGTGTGGACTGATAGCACTTCTTCAATACTGGTTCATTACTGACCTGTATGACTGGTTTGGACTGATAGCACTTCAATGCTGGTTCATTACTGACCTGTATGACTGGTGTGGACTGATAGCACTTCTTCAATACTGGTTCATTACTGACCTGTATGACTGGTTTGGACTGATAGCACTTCAATGCTGGTTCATTACTGACCTGTATGACTGGTGTGGACTGATAGCACTTCTTCAAAGCTCTGTAAGAGGCTAACATTCGAGATTCAACCTTTCTGCTGGCAACTGCTTCACTCACCCATGTCTTCTGTATCCAGATTCGACATCTGCACAACAAGATAAGCTATATTATTCCCAAGTTTTTTGACAAAAAGTGGGGATTATGCCGCAGGTGTGTGTGTGTGCGTGTGCGTGCGTGTGCGCGTGTGTGTGTGCGTGTGCGTGTGTGTTTAAGAGGTCAAAGCCATGAACTTGGGGATTTGCGGTGTCACAGTTATATATCACCATCTCAGGCAGACTAATGACGATAGTGAGATATACATTCTTTATGCCTTCAAATGCCAATGGTGGGAACCATCCCAAGCTAACCTCAACCACTTCCTAAGTTTGCAAGCACGTTTGAATTGATTTTAACATTTTGAACACAGAATTCCTAGAATCTGAATTTCAACATAACTCCACCAGTTGGCTGTTTAATATTTTAAAACTAATTTGACTGGGAGCTGTTGCGGCATATGGCAGCAACTGTTCCCAGTCAAACTGATTTCAAAATACTCAACAGAATACTTATATTAAATGGTAAATTGTACTTACAATTTAGACAGTTACTACTGGAACTGTGGCATCTTTATTCCGGCCCTATGACAATTGATAATTAGCTAGGAAGTGACATTTTGTTTATGACATCCGATAGCCATGTGACAGATTGGATCCCTCCATTTCAATGCCTTGAATCCGTGTGATTAACCCTTTAACCCTAATTTTCATATAGAAAATGTCCATTTGCAGACGAAGAGAAGACTATTTTTTAAATTTTACCACTGGAATGACTGGCTTGACCATTTCTCAAGACCACTGCAGAAGCTGTTTTTGGCTGATATGAGTGTTAAAGGGTTAACATCTCTAGTGAATCCTTATCCACTTGAAGGTCGGCTTCTATTACGGCATAGGCTATTAACCCTGTAGCACTCTAACCGGCTAAAAACGGCTTCTGCAGCGGTCTTGAGAAATGTCCATTTGTAGACCAAGAGGAAGAGTTTTTTAATCTATCACTGCAATGACTGGCTCAATAAACGAGTCAATCATTTCAGTGATAAATTTTCAAAACTAATCTCTTGGTCTGCAAATGGACATTTTCTATGAGAAAATTGAAATTTCCTTCAAACTATTTCAGGGATAAAGGGTTAATATATGATATAATGTACCTCGTAATCTTCTCAGCAACATTATCAAATGCCCACTCCACTATCAGGCCACATTTAGCGGCACTTCCTGTCAAGATAGCGAATGCATAATGCTGTCTTTGTGAGGACCACTCATGCTGCTCGATAATAACCAGATCAGACACAGCTCGATTCATGTCCACACCCTCGGGGTAATATCTCTTCAGTAGGTTAAGGTTTGATTCACCACACTTTCCTGAGAACAGAGGTACAGTACAGTTCAGAAATAACTTAATGCTTCCAAAACAACAACTAGAATGTGTAGTTGATGGCACGACATTGCAACCCCCCCCCCCCTTACTGTGTCGCTAAATTTGCCTCCCTAGATTCTGATTGGTCTGTTTGAACCTCATTATGCCATGGCGTAAGCTACGCGTTCGTGAATACAGCCCCTGGAATGATGACCTCTTTTTGATGATTCTATCATGTTGACTATTTTGAAATAATTTGACTGCCTATATTCAAGAGCTGATTTGCATAGGTGTTTTGAAATTTAGATGTCAGTATTTCAAGCTTTTACCAAGAGTGTCAACGCATTCAGTGAGGCAAAAATTGTTTCCCACTAACAGAAACGGTTCACCTTCTGTAGGCCTCACTGAATTCAAGGCAGAAACAGTCAATCGGAGACATAGCTTTCATACTGATACCGTCGACAGTTGCATCCAATGGCTAAAATTTACTCATCAAACCTCATGTTGACAGAACTGAGACAGAGTTGAAAACTATGAGGTATATGTAGGTATATTAGGTACACAGGGGGAGAATGGTTTCACAATATTTAACTGTTGCAGGCTACGATACATGTACGATTTATCTTTTCTTATCATGGCAGAGGGTTCTAATTTCACACTAGTCCGCTAGTACAAGACTAGTGAATAATTGTGCGGACTTGCATTCATTGTGACAAAATCAGTCCGACGGGACTATTAAAAAATTTGTACGTATTAATTTTTTTTTTCAATCTTATCTTTAAAGGTCACATACTATAAAACAAAACAAATCTTTGAAAATGAGTTGATGAGACGCTCCATTTCTGTCCAGCTGGTTATTTTACATTGTCGAGTCCAACATGGATTGTTATAGTATGAGTCCGTGTTGTGTTGAAATTGATATTGGATGAGACGCTAGCTTTTTCAACACAACGCGGACAAGTTATTATGCACCTATTACAATTATCAGCAAATAAACACCAAAAATCAAAAGAAATTACAACTTTTTCATAAGAAAACGTAGCCTAGATATCCATTCTTCTTGAGGTAAACGCTGACAACCAGCGCCTGAACAAATGAACGTCATTCTGTTTTCTTTTTTGTATTTTCACGCACGTGCTGATCAACAAAGTTATGGCTATCTTCTTCCAAAAGCATCTTGTAATTATTAATAACGAAAACTTGTCCGATACGGAAAAATTATTGGATGATCACGTGGTACAATTGGAAGCGTTTCAATGGATAAACCCACGCAGGTGTATAATATTTGAGCAGTGACATGCAACTGGGTTCCGACTGTTTCAACAACATGATAGGCTTGCCTGCCAATATATTGAACACGTAGCATTAATAATAATTGATGACGGACTAGTATAGTATTTTGTAAATGTCCAAGATATTACTTGAACAACTTTAGACAATATCCTCAGGCAAGAATACTACTTTACTTTAGAACACAATCAATTCATAAATCCATTTCCTCACTCAATCATATGATGTCATAATCAACTACGCGATGTGTATACTGACATCGTAATCATGACGTCATGAATGCTTCGATTAAGTCTGTTTTTAACACTTAATAGTCTGACACATCGTACGAATTGTATGTTTTTGCTATTTAAGAAACATGCTGTTGAATATTGTCAAACTAATTTGACCGGGCATAGTTGTTGCCATACAATGTAGGCAGCAATAGCAACCAGTTGAATTAGTTTCAAAATATTCAACAGCTTACCTGTAGTTTTCTGGGAACGAGATCGATTGATCCTAATATGAGCATGGTGTGGGTGGAGCTTAGATAGAGACGGGCGGGGCATAACTAAATCTGGAAAGGTCCATCAGATGTAGTTGATGTAGAAATTAAAATTTGCCAGGCTTAGCCTATTACTGGTTTCAAGCACCAAGGGTGTTAACACCTATGCTTCATAAATAGCCAATTCACATTTCCATTGTATCTATCCATCATCTGACGTCATATGATGCCATAATTAACTTTAGAAGTCACGTGTATGATGGCGTCATAATCATTACATCATGAATGTTTCACGAACGCATAATTGAAGATGGATTATGCGTTTTTGTGCGAATTGTATGCATTTACTATTTAATAAATATTCTGTTGAATATTTTAAAACCAATTTGACAGGGCGTTAGGTAGGCGTTAGGTAGAACAGCACCAAGACCAATTAGTTACAAAATATTCAACAGCTTACCAATATATTTCCAGGAAAAGGCATTCGGGGATCGATCAATCCCAACACAGCGAAGTGTGGGTGGCACTTAGCTAGAGGTGGGCGGGACATACCTAAAACTGGAAGGGTCCATTATTTGAATGGAAAAATAGTTTCGAAAACCTTTCACTGATATGGCCCCGTCAGTCGAGCCAGTCAGATCAGCGACAAGTTTTCAAAAAACATTTCTCTATTATCTGTGACCAAGAGTTGTCTCTCCCAGTTAGTGTAACCAATAATGGGTTCATCACCCAACCCAGTATAACTGTCACACACGATATTTTTTTACGGTTGTCAGCCGCAAAATTTGCCTGTAAGTGACAGGTAAACATTTCAAACCCTGAGTACAGTTCCCATGAAGTTTCGTGATGATAATCCATGCAAAAGTAGTTATTGATGGATGGACACATGGCCAGAGTGGCAGATGGAGTGACTGACCCACAAATTAACATGCATTTCTGTACTACCATAGCCACCATTCCCATGAAGTTTTGTCACGATACTCTTAAGCAAAAGTAGTTATCGAATGCGAAACCTTTGCGTCATTAATCTCAACCTTACCTTTTCCTTTTGTTAGAATATCTGAGACTTTGACGTCATTCCTCACTTCGTCGGTTAATCGTGTGTGCTTCTCCATCATCTCCTCTAATGGCATATTAGTGAGGTGTTCCCAGGCCTGATAATCAAAGACAAGTCATCATACAGTACAGCACATAAATAAGTTACAGTACATCATATACACATAATAAGTTGTTTCCAAAAAAAACACCCCACAAACAGGATAGTTAGTACAATTTTGACCATCATGTAAGAAATGAACAGTTGAATATTTTGGTGGCTGGTGGCCAAATCGGATTTTGGATCATCTACAATTTTAAAAGGTTTTCATCAGACCTAGTCCTGTCAGAAACAGAAATTGAGAAATCAATTTTCAAGACTTGGTGCCATCTTGGATTTAGGATCATCGTCCACTTCAACAGTTTCTATCTCCAGAGCTAGTCCAACCACTGTATCAAGTTCAAAGCAATCCGATAAACAGTAATGGAGTTAATTATCATCCGGTAACCAATTTTCAAGATGGACACACCTGGCTGGCAGCCATCTTGGATTTTGGATTATTGTCGATTTCAATGAGTTTCTTCTCCAGAATAAACAGTAACATAGTTATCATCCAGAAACCACTTTAACACCAGTCCGGGTGGTGCCATCACATAATATCTCGCCAAAATATTTATGTCCTGGACACAACTGACCAATGGGAAAAGTACCATTGACCAATGGGGATGCCATCCCTGACATTATTGACCCAGCAGATGACATTTACCAACAGGTCAATCGTCACAGTAAAAAATGTGGATGAAGAAATGCAGGAATATTGGTGTCATTGACATTATTTACAAACGGGAAAAGTACCATTAATCACTGATTAGGGCAGGATCAGAGACACTATTGATCAATAGTGCAATTGTCACAACACTGACATTTACCAAAGTGGCAGTGGTGAGGTCACAGTAACAAATTTGGCTGGGGGAAATGCAAGAACATTGGCATGATTGATGAACTGGAAGAGTACCATTAATCAATGGGGCAGCCATCCCTGACACTATTGCCATTTGATTGAAGTGTACTAAAGGAACAATTCTGATAAATCTTGTTTTAGTCCATTATCAATTTACGAAACGTGACATAGATTATTTTCCCCATAGGCTTCAACACTTAAAAACAAATTAATGAACCAGAGTTATGGTCCTTGTTTAATGGTGTGGCTACTTCATCCTTATAGATCAAATATATATGGCCTAAAGGCACATATTTGCCAAATTTGGGTTTAATCCGTTGATAAATGGGATTCAATGCTTCGAAAATATAGCAAGGGCCATAACTCTGCTATTTGTGGGCGTGGCCTCTTCCTCTTCATAGCCCAAATAGATATTGCCAAAAGGAACATATCTGCCAAATCTGGTTTTAACCCATAAACAAATGGTGAAACGTGCCACAATTGTTGACAGACGACAGACAGATAAACCGTGACTGTATAAGCTCACCTAAGTGAGCTAAAAATGTATGTACTCTATTCTTGGCCTGCAAATGGAGACTTTTCAAGACGACTAGCAAGAAGCTGCATTTGGATGTCTTGACTATTAACCCTTACCACGTGCCAAAATTTTAAATCTTCAAATTAAATTAAAAAATGAACTGGTGTTAATTTTTCAACAAATTTGGTGGAAGATGCTGCTGTCATAGACAGCAACATCTTCCACCAAAATCGTTGAAAAATGTACACAAGTTTCTTTGGTCTTGACATGGTAAAATATAAAATATTGACATCAGAGTGGTAAGGGTTAATTGGTTACGGGCCATTGAGCCTTGTATGACATAACTAGTGGTCCCTTGTGAATCTTTTTAGCACAAGGCACCTGCCTCTGACAGCAGCCATCTTCTAACAATCTGACCTTTGTATATGCCTCCTGTTGCGCAACCTTCTTCCTGTCCCCTGATCCAGTCCCCATCCAAATATTCTCAACAAATATCTGACATTGTACCACATAGTCATCCTTTGTGACGACCGGTAGTTCATCAGTGATGTCTCTGAAACACAACACAACGTACAATGTAACACGCCTGGATAGTATGTAGCAATTGGCTCACTTTTAACCGTTTCAATGACAAATCCAGGAAAAAGTACATTCTTTGCGACATATAACAAGTTCTGTTGAATATTTTGAAATGAATATGACTGGAAGCTATTGCTGCCGAAGGCAGCAATGGCTTCCAGTCATATCAATTTCAAAATATTCAATAGCTTTCCTATTTGTTTGCCACGGGATTGAGATACTTGGAATTTATCGGTGAAAGTGTTCAGATCTGAAAGAAAAACATTATTCTTTGACACTGATTAATGGTCATTCAAGATTTCTCACGAAAATTCAAATTTTCACGCAGTGAATATCAAAAATTTGCGGGTAAAGACAAGACTATTTTTGAACATTTAACACTGGAATAACTGAATCAATTATCCAAAGGATGTAAGACCACTGCAAAGTCTTAAAGGTTTAAACTATAAACAATAGAATTTTAAAATTCCTAATTTCCTGAGTTATAAATGGTGTATATTTTGGAAAGAATGTTGAAAGCAAATAGCTCTCAGAAACTTTGCTTTCAATGTGTACATCGTTCTCCCTTCTACCAGGCATGCCAGGACAAACAACTATTAACCTTTCAATGGTTAAGCCAGCCAAAAGACAAACTCTGCAGTGGTCGTTAAAAGAAAGGAACAGGGAACTAACATAAGCTCTTGAATGACAGCCTTATATAATAATCAACCTATACCTACCAGTGAAAACCGCTCTTACCGGAAGGTATTTTCCCAAAATACGCTAATGTGGGAAAGTTCTATTTCTGTGAATGCTTAGCCAAGTTTTTATTAAAATTGGCCCAGTGGTTAATAAGTAGTCCTTTATATGATTTTCTCAGAAATTTTCAGAAAATCCAAGATGGCCACCAAACACGCTAAATGTTAATTGATCAACAGTGGCCCTGTTATTTTCTGTACCAACTTTCCATGGACAAACTTTAATGGCCCTTAGTCCCCAATGATATCCCTCAAATTTCAGCCTAATCTGTTTAGTGGTACTGGAAACTAAGTCGCTGTCAGGAAAACTATGTCATCCAAGATGGCCGCCAAACTATTTGGCCAATCAAATTCCCTTGAAAAAACTTGGATAAGCTCTTGTCCTAGATGATTTAAATCGATCTCACAAGTGGTTTCAGAGAAGATTTTTAGACATTTTAAAAAATTGGCCAAAATGATGGCCGCCGGCCAAATTGGCCGATCGGATTTGTTTGAACAAACTTGGATCTCTATTCCCTATAGGATGTTTTCTGCCAAATATATTTGAAATCTGCCAAGTGGTTCTCGGGAAGATGACATTTTCAATTTCCCATTGCTTTATTATAGGAGTTTTTGGCGGGAAAAAGATCAAAGATGGCTGTCAAACCATTTATCCGACAGTTTCGAAAGTGGTAAATTTGAAATCAGCATACCCAACATGAGGCGCAAGGGCCTTAATGCTTACCTGAACCATTATGATTTGGACCATTAGCATTTGAGCAAATAATACTATAAATTCAGAAGTAAACAAGACATAAAATGCAAAATTGAATTTCAAAACAAACAATTTTTAGTGGGGGAATTAATGATGTTCCATCCAGCCAATAAAAAAAATCCAATATGGCCAACAAAGCCGAAATTTTCAGAAAGTCCAAGATGGCCACCAGAAAACTTGACCAATCAAGATTCTGTCTACAAGTTCTGAAACCTACCAACCTATTATCCTTCCAGCCAAGTATGGTTGAAACTGTCCAAGCAGTTAATGAGGAGTAGTGTTTAAAGCAATTTCCCGCCATTTTTCGGAAAATTCATGATGGACGCCGAAAAAACAGACCAATCAAAATTCTATACATTTGTTCTGAAAGCTACCAGCCTAGTATCCTTCCAGGCAAGTCTGGTTGAAATTGCCCAAGCAGGTAATGAAGAGTAATTAGTCTTTTAAACGATTTGCCCGATATTTTTCAGAAAATTCAAGATGGCTGCCAAAAAATAGACCAATTAAAATTCTATATACAAGATCTGAAGCATACCACTCTAGGGTCCTCCCAACTATGTTTACTTGAAATCGGCCAAGTGGTTAATGAGAAGTAGGCCGTTAACTGATTTCCAGAAATTTTCAGAAAATCAAAGATGGCCGCCGGAAATATATACCAGTCAGAATTCTCGTTATACTTGTTGAAGCCTACCAGCATAGAATTAGTCCACCCAAGTTTCGCTGATGTCAGGCCATTTCATTTGGGAAAATCCAAAATGGGCGCCCAAAAAATTGACCAGTCAAAATTCTGAATAGAAGTTCTGGAGCCTACCACGATAGGATCCTTTCAGCCAAATTTGGATGAAATTCGTCATGCGATTTGACGGACGGCCAGATGGCTCACTTGGCCCTTCAGCCCAGGTGAACTAAAAACCTAGATAAAATCAATTTCAGCTTCAAAATATCAGATAAAAAAATCCAATATGGCCTCCAACCACGCTACATTTTGATTGGTCCACGGCGGCCACGTTTTTTGATGGATCAACTTCCCTTGAACAAACGCTAATGGCTCATAGTCCCTAATCACATCTCTCAAATTTTGGACTGACCATTCAGCGATTCTGGAGGTTGTTTTCGCGAAAACTAGGTCATCCAATATGGCTGCCAAACCATTTGGCCAATCAAGTTCTCATGAACAAAGTTGGTTCAGCTCTTGCCCTAGATGATATTTCCCAAGTTTTGAATCAATCCCAGAAGCAGTTTCGGAGAAGATTTTTAAATACGTTTCTGGCCAGGTGAGCTAATAAGCCTGACATCTTTCTACATCGTATACATTTCAATTCAACTGCTGACATCGTAAGCAGAAAACATGAGACTGGGCATTATAACTATGTTAATGGAGGGATCTGATCTGTCACTCGACTATCTGACATCATAATCAAATACATCACATGTTAGCTGCTGGCATCACAATCAAAATGTCATATATATATTTTTTCATGCAGGAGAAGCATTTGAATATCTTGAAAATAATTTGATTTAAATCCCTTTCTGCCTTAACCATGTTGACATAAAGGGTTACGAATTTCAAGATATTCGAAGATATTTCTTACATCATAAAGTTTTTGTTCAGTCAGGTCTGTATATTTGAAAGGGATAACCTTTAACACTCAAGCCAGCCAGTCATTTCAGTGGTAAATTTTTAAAAATAGCCTTCTGGTCTGAAGATGGATATGGAGTGTTATTACTTACCTGTATACACATACAACTTCCAGGTTTCTCAGTACACAATAGCAGTCGAGTGTCGTTACGACAGTCCCGACTGTGAATGACGCCTGCTTCATAGTTTCCATCAGATTCCGCAAGTTAGTCTCCACATCATTATTTTCAAATGGATTTGCTGCTTTCTTCGGCTTCGCCTTGCGTTTAACAGATTCAGGTTTGTCACGTGTTGGTGCATTCAGATTATCCACTTGGTAGAAATCGGACATGACTTTCGGGTCCACATTGGCACCGCGGAGAATCCAGTTGATTGGGCGCAGCTGGAGTGAATTGACAGCCTGAGTATATGTTTCTATCTTTGCTTCCTTCTTGTTGGACCCACGAGCACACGCTACTAAGATATGTCCAAGATAAAGTTCGCCGCGGAACTGACAAGTACCAACATAATTTCTGCCAGTAATACATGTATATTCCATATCTAATTCACAGTGCGACATCTTTAACGCTTTTACAAGGGTCACAATACTATTCTCATCACGATCCTGATATTCCTCCTTCAAGTAATAAATCAACTGTTCAAGGCCAGGTCTATAATTCGACGGCTGAACGATCGCTTGTGGAAGAGTCGGGTCTGTCTGGCTTCGTGCATTTATTATAGACATCTCTAAATCTTCGGTCTGATGCATGGTTGCCAACACAACAACTTTCAGTGCATCAGGACCTGGGTCGTTCATGTTTAAGATTTCTGGCAGAGTTTTCTGTGACAAGACATTGAATGCCATTTTGTATGTCTCATGTTTCACCTCCTTCTTACCCGGTGCGATTGCTCTGGCTATAAATACTCCGCTTAACGCAAGCCTTCCACTGAATAGTGTCCTGTTACGCAAACGGTCAAACAATTCTGACTCATATTCCAGGCTTAAACCAACTCTCGATGCTGTAATAGCAAGATCTATTGTTTGGATGAAGTTTTCTCTCACTGGCATGGTGCGTAGTGTCCGGATAAAGCGACGTATCTTCTCGGGTACTGGCATCGAGTCCAAATCTTCACCACCCATATTGTCTTGATATTCATAATCAAATTCATTACTAATACCTTGGTAAGCTTGAGATCTCTGCAACCAGGCCGGTATAGGTGGTTTTCCTCCCCTACCACCTCTTCCTCCTCGACCACCCCCACCTCTACCATACGAACCTCCACTCTCGTCAGAATTGCCGCCACCACGACCTCCATAGCCACCACGACCACCTCTCTGATACCCTCGTTGATTGCCTCCACGACCAAATCCACCTCCTCCTCCTCCTCCACCACCACCTCTTCCTCCACCACGGCCTCGGTGTGCACCTTGAGCTTGACCGCCAGAACCAAATCCTGTTACCGCTCCTGCACCTTCGGACTCGGCATTGTTGCCAAACCCACCGGCACCACCTCTCCCACGTCCACGTTTCACCCCGCTTTGCAATTGTTCTGCAGGGTCCCATTTACGTTTCCACCTGCTTTCTGTCTGGTCAAATCCTTGCTCTGCATACTTATCCGATGTAAAATCACTACTGAACGGGTATGAGGTACTCTGTGAACTCATCAATGACCGTGTTTGTTGAGCCTGTGCGGATGCTCCCTCCTTACCGCCATACTGCCCACCAGATCCACCGTATGAGATGTATGAAGGGCTATCATATCCACCTGTGTCGACGTACCTATCATACGAGGCCGTACCCTGGCTACCTATGTTACCTAGGTCTGTATTTACGCCATACATAGATGAATAACCAAAGCCTCCACCGTATGCCATAGTCAGCGAGCAACGACACGCAAACAGCTAATCCTGTAACATAAGAAACAAAACATAAATGATTACGTCTAAAGTATTAACACGTTAACCCTAAAATTTATTCCGGAAAATTTCAATTTTCTCATAGAAAATGTCCATTTGCCGATCAAGAAGACTATTTTTGAAAATTTTCCACTGGAACGACTGGCTCCGTTATCGAGCCAGCCATTCCAGTTGTAAATTTTTTTAAATAGTCTTCTCTTGGGTCTGCAAATGGACATTTGTCGCTTGAAACCAATTGCCAATATCAAAACTGTTTCAAATTTGGAAACCAATGGAAGATTCCAGTTTCTCAGTCAATCATATGACGTCATAATCAACTACGTGATGCATAGGATGATGTCTTAATAAATTATGTCATGAATGACGTACATTTAGCTACGTTCATCACGAACACTTAATTGATGGACGACTAAACATCGTTGTACGAATTGTATGTATTTAGTATTTTGATCTCGCATCAGACTCTCCTGCAGATTACAACTCAGATCTGTCACTTCTGCGTGACATTAGAGGAATCCAGTTTTAGCTATGCCCCAACCATCAATCGATCCCTGAACTTCAGGACTATCAATTTCTAGAAGAATATTTTGAAACTAATTTGATAAATCAAATTTTTGTGTTTACGTTTATAAGTTTAGATATGTGCCTCTGCATAGGAATTCCAGCAAAGTTTGGTTGAAATTGTCCCAGAGGTTAATTGAGAATTGGGTTTTTTATCGGGGTTTTTTCAGCATTTTCTGAAAATCCAAGATGGCCACTGGAGAATTTGACCAAATAAATTTCTGTAAACATAATCTGAAACCTATACCCATATGGTCGTTACAGCCAAGATTGATTGAAATTGGCTAAGCAGTTAATGAGTAGTCTTTTAAAACAAGAATCCCAAGGGCCTGTGACGCTCACCTGGACCATTAGCTTTTGAAGCATTTGCATTTAAATATACATGATTCATTACATTAAACAAGATGGGAAAAAATGTTCACAGCAAAAATCTACCAATCAAAATTCTGAATGGAAATTCTGGCACCTATGATCATAGGATCGTTCTAGACAAGTTTGGTTGAAATTGCTCAAAGTAGTAAGGAGAAGTAGTAGTTTGACAATTTCTGGGAAATTTGTAATAAATTGTAAGATTTTTACTAAAAAAATGTGTTGAATCAAAATTCTGAATGTAAGTTGTAAAGCCTATGATCATAGGATCCTTTAGGCCATATTTGCCTGAAATCAGTTATGTTGAAAAGAAGCAATTTTACAATTTCCGGTAAATCTGTCATAAAATCTACACTTTTCACCAAAAATTGATCAATCAAAATTCTGAACAGATGTTCGAGAGTATATCACCATAGAATCCATCTACTGTATTCGAATTTGGTTGAAATATGTCAAGCAGCCAAGGAGTAGTAGCATTTTGACCATTTCCGGTAGATTTTATAACAAAATCTAAGATTTTCACCCAAAAAATTTGATGAATCAAAATTCTGAATGCAAGTTCTACAACCTATGATAATAGGATCCTTCTGGCCTAATTTGCTTGAAATCAGTTAAGTTGACAAGAAGCAATTTGACAATTTCCGGTAAATTTGTCATAAAATCTAATATTTTCAACCAAAAAATTGATGAATCACAATTTCGAATGGAAGTTCTGGAGCCTACCATCATAGAATCCATCTAACCAAATTTGGTTGAACGATGTCTAGCAGCTATGGAGTAGCATTTTGACCAATATTTCATAATATCCAAGATTTTCACCCAAAAAATTGACGAATCAAAATTCTGTATGGAGGTTGTAGAACTAGAGCCCATCACCACAGGATCCTTTCAGCCAAATTTGATTGAAATCGCTCAGAATGGGAAGGAGAAGTAGCAATTTGACAATTTCCGGTGCATTTGTCATAAAATCTAAGATTTTCACACAAAAAATAGATGAATCAAAATTCCAAATGGAAAATCTAGAGCCTATGGCTATAGGATTCTTTCACCCAAATTTGGTTAAAATCGTTCAGAATGGTAAGGAGAAGAAGCAATTTGACAATTTCCGGTAAATTTGTCATAAAATCTAAGATTTTCACCCCAAAAAAATCGATGAATCGAAATTCCGAATGGAAATCCTGGAGCCCATCACCACAGGATCCTTTCAGCCAAATTTTGTTGAGATCGCTCAGAATGGTAAGGAGAAGCAATTTGACAATTTCCGGTACATTTTTCATAAAACCTAAGATTTTCACCCAAATAATTGATGAATCAAAATTCCCAATGGATGTTCTGGAGCCTACTACCATAGGGTCCTCTGAGCCAAATTTTGTTGAAATCGCTCAGAATGCTAAGGAGAAGAAGCAATTTGACAATTTCCAGTACATTTTTCATAAAACCTAAGATTTTCATCAAACAAATTGATGAATCAAAATTCTGAATGGATGTTCTGGAGCCTACAACCATAGGGTCCTTCTAGCCAAATTTGGTTGAAATCGACTGCGTGGTTAATGAGTAGTGTTTTAAAGAAAAAGTTGATGGATGGACGACGGATGGTCGCCATGGCATAAGCTTACTTGGCCCGAAGGGCCAGGTGAGCTAACAATAGTTGATGGACAGATGGTTGCCATGGCATAAGCTCACTTGGCTTTTCATGCCAGGTGAGTTAGATATAATCAATCGGCACATATGCCGAAGATTTCAAGAACAACTTGATGGCAAGTTGTTGCTGACTAAGGCAGCAACAACTTTGTCAAATTGTTCTGCAAGTACTCAAGTAATCAGCTGGCTTTAAATAGACAAGTAAACATAGCCCTAAATGCTAGGGACATTATATTCACTGTGATATAATATACCTTGCCCATTGCCCTAAATGCTAGGTACCTTATATTCACTGTGATGTAATATACTTTGCCCATTATCCTAAATGCTAGGTACATTATATTCACTGTGATATAATATACCTTGCCCATTATCCTAAATGCTAGGTACATTATATTCACTGTGATATAATATACCTTGCCCATTACCCTAAATGCTAGGTACATTATATTCACTGTGGTATAATATACATTGCCCATTACCCTATATGCTAGGTACATTATATTCACTGTGATATAATATACCTAGCCCATTGCCCTAAATGCTAGGTACATTATATTCACTGTGATATAATATACCTTGCCCATTACCCTAAATGCTAGGTACATTATATTCACTGTGATATAATATACCTTGCCCATTACCCTAAATGCTAGGTACATTATATTCACTGTGATATAATATACCTTGCCCATTGCCCTAAATGCTAGGTACATTATATTCACTGCGATATAATATACCTTGCCGGTTGCCATGTCCTACGTTTTCCTTTTTGCATGATATAGCTACCATGATTTAGCTACCATGATATAGCTACCATGATATAGCTACCATGATATAGCTACCATGATATAGCTAGCATGTCAGTAGCCATATCATTAGCATACATAGTTTTTGCTTTAAAGAAAACAAAGGATTTGGCCACAAACTTTTCTCTGTAATGTCTGCTATATTACCCTGCTATATGTGACAGTACAGCTGCTTGAAAACTGATCTGTGATTTCAAGCACCAACCACTGACAGCATTAAGTCCAAATCGTTACTTGTTGGGGCTCAATGCTGCGATTAGACGTTTCTCTTTTATTTAATCTGAAAATTAAATAAAAAAGAACAAATGAAACACAATGCAAACACGAGTAATCAAACACACCTTTGTATACCATTGTGTGTTTCAAATTCCATGACCTTTCATGACCACAATTAACAAATTCCATGACCTCCAAGAATTAATATCTAAGGAGGTTTGTGCTTATGAAGTAGCGACATGAATTATGATCTAAGTTATTCTTCAAAATGTCTGAATATAGTCTCTCGCAACAACCAAGCTAAATTTATTGCCATAATTTTTATTGCATAGGTGACAGCAGAAATTTATGCCAACATATTTTTATTTTGCATGATTACCATTTTCCATGACCTATGATAAAAAATCTAGATTTTCAATGCCTGGAATTTAAAAATTTAAATTTCAGGATTTTCCAGGATTTCCATGACCAGTACGAACCCTGATCAAATTGCTTGACCTCAACTCAGCACATTAGATGCCATTCAGATACCTATGACATCCTGCAAACGAGAGAAATCAGCTTAGCAAATGATCGCTTGTGTCTGTTAGCTAACCTGATAGCTCTCATGTACCACTGTTGGTGTCTAATACACAGGCATCCTACAGGTGAAGCAAGAGACAGAAAACCCACCAATGTTTCACACATTTCAGTTAAGCCGTATAATGATTTATTGAAAGCCATATTGCTTGTCAGTCAGTCATATTATTATTAACATGGGACACTAAATACACAAGACACCAGAGGCACAATTACGGGACATTGGTGGTACAATGACGGATTATTGGTTAAAGAAAAGTGAAGATCTCTGAACCGATTGGACAGAATTCATCTAAATTTGGTATATGAGTTACCCATATGATTGCAGAGTGCATGAGGGCATTTACATTAGGCTCCGCCACATTGGGGTTGGGGAGTAAGGATACAATTTCAAGTAACTGAGTGTAATACAACATTCTTCCCCAGTGGTGTGGGGGTGCGAGTCAAAAAGTCAAGAAATTGATCGCAACGCAACTCTTTTGAACCCATTGGATGGAATTCAACCAATTTGTTATGTTCCTTACCCATATGATTGCCGAGTAGAATAGGACATTTACATTTGGCTCAACCACCACAGGGGTCAAAAGGTCAAAGCGGTGAACGTGGGAATTTGCGATGACGTGTCATCGATCGAGCAATCTAGTTGGTGGCACAATGATGGGTCATAGGTGGTGCAATGATGGGTCACTGGTGGTACAATGACGCGTCAAAGGTGCTACAATGACGGGTTATCAGTAGTACAATGACGGGTCATTGGCAGTACAATGACGGGTCATTAGCGGTACAATGACGGGTCATTGGCGGTACAATGACGGGTCACTGGCGTTAGAATGACGGGTCACTGGCGGTACAATGACAGGTCATAGGTGGTACAATGATGGGTAATAGGTGATACAATGATGGGTCATCAGTGTGTACAATGGCATGCCATTGGTGGTACAATGACGGACCACTGGTGGTACAATGACAGGTTATTGGCGGTACAATGACAGGTCATTGGCGGTACAATGACGGGTCATTGGCGGTACAATGACGGGTCATTGGCGGTACAATGACAGGTCATTGACGGTACAATGATGGGTCATTGGCAGTACAATGACGGGTCATTGGCGGTACAATGACAGGTCATTTGCGCTACAATGACAGGTCATTGACGGTACAATGACGGGTCATTGGCGGTACAATGACAGTTCATTGACGGTACAATGACAGGTCATAGGTGGTACAATGACAGGTCACTGGCAGTACAATGACGGGTCATTGGTGCTACAATGACGGGTCACTTGCGGTACAATGACGGGTTACTGGCGATACAATGACGGGTCATAGGTGGTACAATGACAGGTCATAGGTGATACAATGTAGGGTCATCAGTGGTACAATAGCATGTCATTGGTGGTACAATGACATTCCCGTGGTATGCAAATGTGAATTTTCTGTGAGAAAATAACAATTTTCTTGACTAAATCTGACCATTATATGAGCAAATTACACCAGTTTTCATACAAAACAGAAAAGGATAACACACAATGACATTTATAAGGCAAAGACAAAGTAATCGCATTATCTGCCAAGCAGCGTCAGCATCTATATATCGATTACTGCTCCTACTGGTTAAGGTAAGTAACTGTGTGCTCAAGCTTTCTGATTAGTAGTGTTGTTCCGATTAATCGATTTGATCGATGATTGACTGATTTGCATGTTCAACCAACCGATCGATCATGATTTCAGAAATCGATTTTGGTTGTTTATAAATTGACTTTATTAATATATGTTAACGGGTCAAGCTAGAAAATGAATACTTTTTAGAAAATAATTTACTGGTAAATTTAATTGTTACAACTATGTAGTATTATTCCTTAGTCTAAGACATTAATTCTTTCAGCACTGAAATAGTATGTTAATTTCAAAGCAACCATACCAATAACATGTTGAATATTTTGACTGGAAGCTATTGCTGCCTATGGCAGCAACAGCTTCCTGTTAAATTAGTTTCAAAACAGACAACAGATTATTTCTTAAATTATTAAGAATCTGTCATTCATGCAACTTGGTTTGAAAGGGGTAATTATCCTTGAACATGCTATAATTACTGCATTCAAAATGGGTAAAAATGATAACCTGTTATGATTAATCATTAATTGATCATAGGTTAGTATATAAAACCAATCATCGATCACAAAAATAGTACCAATTCCCAACACTACTGATTAGGAATATATATAATAGGGAAGAACATGCATCTATCACAGGAATGACTGGTTCAAGGCCTCGGCGCACAAATACAGACATTCCAATATTAAGTTTTCTATATTATTCTTCGCTTGCGTCTGCAAATCAAAATTTCTCACAATCACTACATAAGCAAGTTTGACAATCTGAGGTCAATATGAATATTAAATTTAAGGTACATTATAATCCCAATGATATAATATACCTTGCCATGCCCTTTGTTTTCTTCCAAAGACTATACATACACGTATGCTTTCATGATATAGCTAGCATGTCAGTAGCCATATCATTAACATACATAGTCTTTACTCTCAAGAAAACAAAGGATTTGGCCACAAACCTTTCTCGGAGACTCTTGTAATGTTTGCTATATTAACCCATTATAGTTGATAGATAGCTGCTTGAAAACTGATCTGTGATTTCAAGCACCAACCACAGACAGCATTAAGTCCAAATCTTTACTTGTTGGGGCTCAATGCTGTGATTAGATGTTTCTCTTTTATTTAATCTGAAAATTAAATAGAAAAGAATAAATGAGACACAATGCAAACATAAGTACTTAAATTGCATGACCTCACAACCACTAACCACCCACATATTTCATTTTATACATGCTGACATACATGTATAAAGAAAAATTACAACATCCTAGTCTTAACACTTGAATTTGTTAAGAAAACTTCTCATAGAAAATGTCATTTGCAGACCAAGAAGACTATTTTTGAAAATTTACCACTGGAACGACTGGCTCGGTTATCGAGCTAGTCATTCGTGGTAAATTTTCAAAAATATTCTTCTCTTGATTTGCAAATGGGCATTTCAGAAGACGACGACAAAAGCCGTTTTTGGTTAATATGAGAGACGCAACATATGCTCATGAATGAAAGCTTTATATAACAAAGAGGCCCAAGGGGTCTGTATCGCTCAGCTGGAATTATTGGCGACTGGCATAATTGAACAAAATGAGATAGCCATTGGAAAAATTTACCAACCAGATTTCTGTAAAGAAGGATTAGAATTGGTCCAGTGGTTAATAACTAATAAGTAACTAGTCTTTTTATGATTTTCTCAGAAATTTGCAGAAAATACAAGCTGTCCCCCCAAAATGCTAAATTCTGATTGATTCATGGTGAACATGTGTTTTTGACATATCATATTTCGGCCCGATCAATTCAGCGGTTCTGGAGAAGTTGTTTTCGTGAAAATTAGGTCATCCAAGATGGTCGCCGAACCATTTGGCAAATCAAGTTCCCTCGAACAAACTTGGTTCAGCTCTTGCCCTAGACCATATCTCATGAGGTCTGCATCGATCCCCACATCCAATTTGGGAGATTTTAAAGACGTTGCTAAGTCGGCCAAATCCAAGAAGGCCACCGGCCAAATCAGCCAATCGTCTTCCTTGAACAAACTTGCATCCCTATGCCATAAGGATGCTTCCTGTTAAACATAGTTGAAATCGGCACAGTGATTCTCGAGAAGACATTTTAAATTTCCCATTGCTTTAGTATGGGAGCTTTT
This sequence comes from Chaetoderma sp. LZ-2023a, assembly GCA_034401795.1. NCBI lineage: Eukaryota > Metazoa > Mollusca > Caudofoveata > Chaetodermatida > Chaetodermatidae > Chaetoderma > Chaetoderma sp. LZ-2023a. The sequence continues at coordinate 35,814,704 of CM067362.1, forward strand.
GGCGGGAAAATGATCAAAGATGGCCACAAAACCGGTTATCCGACAGCCTCGACAATGGCAAATTTGAGATCAGAATACCCCCAATAATACCAACTTCGGCCTTTCAAAATCCAAAATTCCATAAAAAAATCTGATATGCTCGCTAAACATTTTGATTGGCCCACCGCGGCCATGGTTTTTTACGGATCACCATCCTTTGAAGAAACTTAAATGACCCTTAGTCCCTAATAGTATCTCCCAAATTGCGGCCCGATCCCTTCAGCGATTCTGGAGAACCATTTGGTCAATCAAGTTCTCTTGAACAAAGTTGGCTTACATCTTTCCCTAGATGATGTTTTGTGAGTTTTGAATCGATTCCCTAAGCGGTTTATAGACATTTCTAAAAATCGGCCAAAATCCAAGATGGCCACCTCCCATATTGGCCGATCGGCTTCGTTTGCGCAGACTTGGATCTCTATGCCTTAAGGATGCTTTCTGCCAAATATAATTGAAATCGGTCACGAGGTTTTCGAGAAGACATTAAAATTTCCATTGCTTTAGCATGGGAGCTTTTGGCGGGAAACTGATCGAAGATGGCCACCAAACCGTTTATCCGACAGTTTCTGAAATGGCAAATTTGAGATCAGAATTTAAAAAAACATATATAAAACCGGCCTCAAAATCCATCAAATAAAAAATCCAATATGGCCGGCAAACACGCTATATTTTGATATATTCAAGATGCATTTATTCTTTTCAATTTAATTTTCAGATTAAATAAAAGAGAAACATCTAATCACAGCATTGAGTCCCAATTTGTCTCGAGACAGACATTTAAAACTTCTCAATGCTTTAGGACAACTTGGCAGGAAAAAGACCCAAGATGGCCGCCAACCATTTATCCGACAGTTTCGAAAATTGCAAATTTGAGATTAGAATACCGAAAAACACATATAAAACCAATCTCGTCCTCAAAATCTATCAAAATAAAAAAATCCAATATGGCTGCCAAACACGCTATAACTAGCCATTATGACAGACTGTCCGTCACCCAAATGCTGATTGGTCCAAAGTGATGCGCATGCGTAATCAGTGATTATCCAACTTCGAAAAAATTCTTCTAGACTCCATAATAGCTGGGAGATCACGGAAACTGGTGGATTTACCTCATAATACCTCGTGATGACTGTCAATTAAAATTTCTTTATATGAATTATGTAGAATTAAATTGAATTTTATTTTTTCCACACGGATAGTTGCGCTATTACGCATGCGCGTCATACAGTATTTGACCAATCAGCGTTTGGGTGGCGGTCTGTCATTAATGACTAGTCACGCTATAATTCAATTGGCCCACGATGGCCATGTTTTTTGACGGATCAACTTCCCTTACAAACTTTAATGGCCCTTAGTCCCTAATGACATCGGCCAAATTTAGGCCCGATCCCTTCAGCAGTTCTGGAGTCATTTTCGCTAAAATTAGGTCAACCAAGATGGCTGCCAAACCATTTGACTAAATCAAGTCCCTTGAACAAACTTGGTTCAGGGCTTGCCATGGATCATATTTCATGAGATTTGCGTCAATTCCCCCAAGCGGTCAAACTATCCGATCGACTTCGTTCGAACAAAGTTGGATCCCTATGCCCTAAGGATGCTTCTTGCCATATATAATTGAAATCAGCCCAATGGTTCTTGAGATGTTGTTTAAAGAACAAGAACGCTGAAGCCTACAATGTCTCGCCTGTAAAGGCATGGATAGTATCGATTGGCAAAGCAAACTTGGCAGGGTTTGTAATACACATATTCAGTAATGCACCAACAAACAAGTGTAACCAATCAAACACGGAAATTTTTTTTATACCAAACTGCGGTTAGACAGATCATGAAATTTTTTTCCAAATGAAACTAGTAATGATGCAGATAGTACTACTGCATAGTATATAACATTGCTGTAAATTTTAGTTGACGTCTGGTGAGCCCTTGTTGAAAATGAGTGGTCCATAAAAAACTACAAGAAAACAAACATGAACAAAAGGTTTCAGACGATACCAATATCTCAGATAAGTTACCGCAGGATCCGGCTGCTGCAGGACCCGGTCTGGCCAGGACTAAATATTCTGCAAAAAATAATGTCCACGCCATGTACATATATATATATATATAAGAATTGGATTGCCCATTTGACCCCTGGCCACTACCATCAGATTGACTCAAGAACAAAATCATTTGTTGTAGTGTAGTCTACTAACTACAAGCTTCAAAATGATGTGTAACATGACCACATTTTATACAATTTATTTTCTGCCCACCCTTTCCCCAACCCCTGCCTGGTGGGGTGGGGTGGGGGTTGGGGAGAGGGTGTGATATCAAAATTCCAATGTGCCATGCACTAGGAGTGATGATTTTCTGCTTCGGCAGAAATTCCGCGTCGTACGCAGAATTGACATACTGAAGCAGAATCTGCCTTTTGAAGCAGAAATCTTCTAAATAAAATTCTATCTGTACCAGAAATTATGAAAATTCATCCATCAAATTGAAGAAGAGCAATACATGTACATCAATGTGCCACAGATAGTCTTCTTACCAGTATTTCAAATTGCAAGGCAGAGTGTGAATCTAGTTATGAATATTTTGTATCCTCTCGATATAGGCATGAATTGTCCAATTTTCATGGATCTATGACTATCAATTAGGCAGATTATTGTTCGAAAGCTGAAAACAGTGAAACCGGTGACGAAGCAGAATTTGCTATGTTCTAAAGCAGAATTTACATTTTTACGGAGCAGAAAATCATCACCCTTACACGCACATCCCTGGCCATATGTGTAATCATACCGAAAGTTTCAAGTTCCTATGTGAAATGGTCTAGGAGTTGCGTTATAATCGATTAGTGCCCAATTTTGACCCCGGCCCCTACCCTCAGTTTGACTCAAGATCAAAAGAATTCCTTGTACTGTAGTCTACTCATCATTGGCTTCGAAATGATATGTGACATGACCACCTTTAGAAAATTTTTATTTTCTACCACCCCACCCCCAGATGACATGACCACCATTTGAAATTTTTTATTTTTTAACCCTCTTTCCACACACACCCCACCCCCCACCATACCACAATTCCACAAGAGCTACCAGAAGATAGCAAATAGCTTACCTGTACTAAATATTAATTGTACATCACAGGACATGATGGCCAACCGGATACAGTCTCATAGCATAGCTTGGAGATTGAACCATAAAGCCTTTCTGCCGAGGAGTAACCTGAAGTCATTAAAATATATGACAACTGGCACCCTGGGGCTAACTGAAAGGCAAATGGTTCAAACTTAAGCAAAGTTCGTAGTCTGAAAAAAGAAGGAACATTTTCAAAAACAATCAGCATAATACATATTTGCATATGAAATGGCCTAGGAGGTATGTTACAATCGATTGGTGCCCACTTTTGACCCCGCCCCTACCCTCAGTTTGACCCAAGATCAAAATAATTCCTTGTACTGTAGTCTACTTATCATTGGCTTGAAAGTGATATGTGACATGACCTTTGGAAAAATTTAATTTTTGACCCCACATTCCTCACCCCCAGGGCCATACCCCTGGAGTCATACCAAAATTCCACGTGTCAAGCACATCCCTGGACATATGTGCCCAAAAGTTTCAAGTGTCTATCTGAAATGGTCTAAGAGGAGTTTATCACAATCGATTGGTGCCCACTTTTAACACCGCCCCAAACCCTCAGTTTGACCCAAGATCAAAATAATTCCTTGTACTGTAGACTACTTATCATTGGCTTGAAAATTATATGTGACATGGCAACCTTTGGAAAAAATTTCTATCTGAAATGGTCTAAATAAATAAATTTCTATACTTTTTCCATACTAAATTTTATAATTTCCATACCCATTGTGTAACATTGCCAGTTCATACCAATAGTTAATACTAGATAGAAAATAGAAAAATCTGACTGGAAGAAGTTGCTGCCTGAGACGGCGACGACTTCCAGTCAAATTAATTTCAAAATATTCAATAGAATAAGTTTTATATTGTGTCAAACTTTAAGAAAATTTTAATCAACCCTTTCAATGATTAATTCCCACATTTTTAAGGCAACCATACAAAGCTTAAATACTTTGAAATTAATTTGACTGGAAGCAGTTGCTGCCTCAGACAGCAATTGCTTTCAATAAAAAAAAAATTTCAAAATATTCAACACACTAGGTTGTATATCTTGTTAAACCAAACAAATTTAAAAAAAAATTAAATATTATTATTTATGATTATACAAAATAAATTTTGTTTTTTGGACATTTAAAATAAATTTATTAATTGTTCAATAATTATTTTTATTTTCACCCACACCAGTCACCCACCTAATAGCTTACAAAATCTGGTGCTATCCACTCTTTATACTTACAATTACATTGGCATATAGAAGAATATTTGCACTTTCCCATGATCACGATGCTTAACTCAATCTACCATACAAACATTATATAATTATAATTGCGCGGATGTTACTTTCTTGATGGCTATCTAAACACAACTGATTCAACGTTTACAAATTCGTAAAAACAATGGCTTCTTGCAATTGACAAGTTCAGACACGTATTACTCAAGCCGAAGTGTGTTCCCGGTATGGTTACCATTAACAGCGCAGTTTAGCATACACCGGGAACCAATCTGATGTTGCCGTCCATAAACTCTCACGCAATAACGGCAAGATTTTGCGAGACTGGCACGAATTTGTGTTTGATGACGTTTTACACAAGCCAAAGTGTGTTCCCGGTACGGCTAAACATGCAGTTTAGCTTACACTGGGAACCAAACGGCAAGATTTTGCGAGAATTTGGGTTTGATGACGATTTATGAGAAAATGTCTGCCGGGAGAATTGCAATTGCCGATATTTTAATTTTCCATACCTTTTCCATACCGGTAACGCACATTATTGATTTTCCATACTTTTTCAAGCCTTGGAAAAGGTTTTCTTAATTTTCCATACTTTTTCCAGACTTCCATACCTGCGTACGAACCCTGCACAGTGAAGACCGATGAAAAATAGTTTAGTAGCACCTGGGCCTTACCGGCATCTGAGTCTGTTATCTGATTTGTCCCAGGAATCTCTAAATTAGTCCACTTTGGTTTTCGTTTTGCTTTTTACATAATTCCAAACTTGTTTGAAGGAAATTTCAATTTCCCTTTCTCCGAGATCTAACAATACTGTGATGAAATTCGCAGCTTGTCGAGAAAAGCCTTCCGACGTCGAACGTTGTTTGATAACATCCACGCAGTCGATTTGAACATTTCGGGACGCTGTAGGAAGCGTCCCTTGGCCTGGGAGATTATGTTCGGAATCTCGGGTAACTGCACTGGATTGTTCACCAGCAGATCTAGAAGATCCGTGAACCACGACCTGCTGGGCCAAAATGGCGCTATTAGCAGAACCAGGCATGGTTCATCCCTGATCTTCACCAATATCTTTGGCAGAAGAATGGTGGGTGGGTACGTGTAAACATGCATCCCTCTCCAGCTTATCGCCAGAGCGTCTGTATCGATGGCATTTGGATCTGGAATCGGCGAGACATAAGTCATGATTTGAGCATTTTCCTTTGTGGCGAACAAGTCCACGTTGGGTTTGCTCCAATGCGCGAAAATCCTGTGAAGAACTGGAGGGTTGAGAGACCATTACGCTGTTGGCAGAATTCTCTGTCTCCGAGACAAAGCATCCGCCAGAATGTTCAATTGCCCAGGAATGTGAGCTGCTTTCAAAACAACCGAGTAATTCCTGCACCATTGAATCAAGTGTCACACATTCATACAGTGTGGGTGACTTGGTCCCGCCTTGGCGATTTATGTATGATACTACTGTCGAGTTGTCCGACCGTATCAATATCGCCGTGCCCCTGACTTTTGGAAGAAACCTTTCCAATGCCAGTTCTACTGCCATCATTTCCAACAGATTGATATGCAGCTGGCTCTCTTGGACAGTCCATGTGCCCGAGACCTGGTGTTCTCCCAGGCAGGCCCCACCCCATCCCTCAAGCGATGCATCCATGTACACGGACAGCTGGGGGTGGGGTAGGTGCAGCGAAACCCCATCTAGGAGATTCTGACGCTTTTTCCACCATACAAGATGCAACATTATTGGCTCCAAAACTGGCATCAGCTTTGACAGGGGTTCTGTTCTCTGTTTCCACAGAGACATCAGATACAACTGGATAGGTCTTCGCATCAGGGCAGCGTACGGGATTACTTGCTCCATGGAGACCATCATGCCCAGCATCTGAGGAAACCGTCTCGCCTGAATGTGGTTTCCCAATCGAACTCTTGAGGATGGCTAACAGACACCACTGACGGGTAAACCCTGCCCTCCTCGAGATCGAATCGCATCCCTAAATAAACGAACTGTTGAGTGGGTGTCAACTCGGATTTCTCCTTGTTGACTATCCAGCCTAGATCTGAAAGTAACTTCAGAGTCAGAGCAGTATCCACCTCTAACCTGGCTGACGTGTCTGCTTTGATCAGCCAATCGTCTATGTAGGTGTGAAGCACCACGTTCTCTTCTCTGAGAAACGCTGTCACCGCAAGGACCACTCTGGTGAAAACCCTCGGAGCTGTCGACAGGCCAAATGGGAGGACTACAAACTCCCACATTTGATTCTGAAACGCAAATCTCGTAGAGACCTGTGACAACTCCTGTTCATTGGAATGTGGAAATATGCATCTTTCAGATCGATTGATACACACCACATTCCCTTCCTCAATCCTGCCATTACCTACCTCAGTTTCCATCTGAAACCGAGGCGTATGGATAAACCAATTTAATGGCCTGAGATTGAGTACGGGTCTCCATCCCCCTGTGCTCTTGGGGACAAGGAACATGTTTGAATAGAAACCTGGAGTGTTCCGGTTTGCTGGTTTTATTGCTCCCTTCAGAAGCAAACCTGACACTTGGCTTTGAATGGCTTCTAACTTGTCTGGTTCCCTTGGTACGGGTGTCCAGACAGGTGCCAAAGACAGATTTTCTGGTGGAAAATCCCACCACTCCGGCATGTACCCCTGGGATAAGCATCCCAGGACCACACTGTCTGACGTCACACCTCGCCAAGCCTCGACGAAACGCATGAGCCTTCCACCAACTATAGATGCATCGACGCCTAATGCGGGTGTCTGGCTCGTGATCCGCTCCAACCCCCCCCCCCACCACGCTCTTGATGAGAGAGTGAGAACCATTTTGGTCTTGGCTTGGCCGGTCTAACTGGCACCGCTGTTCCTGTCGCACAGGTGCGGTCCAGGCAGATACGAAGGGAGCCCTCGTACCCTCAGGTATGATCCGCTCCCTTCTTTCCGCCCTTAGAGGACTTACCCTTCCCCTTCCCGCAACATTGGGGAGGGTAGGGGCCTCCACAACCTTCTTGGCCTTCCTCGCCGGAGGCGGCTGAGAAGACCCAGTAGAAGCAGAAGCAGCACTAGGCTTAGCTTTTGCCTTGATTTTGTGCTTTTTCTGCTTCTTAAAAGGTTACCCAGTTAGCGGCTTGGCCACAGCCCCTAGTGCGTGTGCCTGACACACTAGCTCCAGCTGTAGATTAACCGCCAACCGATTCTGTGCGATGTTGGCAGTGTCTTCTAAGAAACCACAGACGGGTCCACCCTGGCTAGCCAAGCCAGAGCCTCAGACCAGTCTACTTCCGAGGAGGACACACCCGTGAACACGTCACCCGTTCACGGACCTACCAGCCACGGCCTCCCGGCTAGGAGCCGCGGCTGACACGCCAGGAACTCCGGTACCATACGGTTCCGCCGCCACCCCATGGAACACACCAGTCCATGGAGTAGGCCCGCACGGAAAACCGTGCGGACCCGTAGCAGACACGGAACCGTGGCCAGACACGGGCGCCAACGGCACCCCACGTCTGACCGCCGGACCAGGTGAGATAGGTGAGTACCACGCCTGGCCCGGCACACCCATCACCGTGTCGGCTGGCATCAAACCAACCATCACGGGACCGGTGCCCGGTACCAGATTGGCCTCAACCACGGGCGGAGCCGCTGCCCTGGTTTGCGCCAAGCCAGACAGATGGAGGACGGTTCCGTCCTGGATGGAATCGACCTCCATATTCTCCACCCGTGGCATCACAGGCCGCAGCAACCTCTCCTCATCGGGCTTCTCGTCTTCAGACCCCGAAGAGTCGTCACTAGACGAAGAAACCGTGGCGCCGTCCTGGCGGACGGCTCCCATGCCTGACGGACCAGCCACCCCTACTGGACAACCCGGAGGTGGCCGCAGAGACAGAACCTGTCAGGCCGGAGCCCGACGGGACTCCCAGCGGGGCCGTACGAGACGGCTCCCTCGGTGACCAGTCCAGAACCCTGTCCAAGGACAGGGTCCGTATCAAGCATGGGGAGAGACTGCCCAAAAACCTTCGGCAGCAGGGACGACACCAGCATGGGCAGAACGCTATGCAGAAAGCCCTGCATAGCCGGACCAAACCACGCCAGCGGTGCCATCTCTGCCACCTCCAGCTGAAGACGTGGAGTGCCCCCACCGGCCGAACCGGACGCTCCACGATTTAACTTCGGACCGCCTGACCCCGCGTCACACCCAGCCAAATCCTTCTGGGCAAGGAACTTCAACATCATATCCGCGGACCACACTGTACACACATTACACCTACTATCAAGGTTACATGAGGTACATCTAAAGCACACATGGTCCTTAAACAGACCCGGCCGAACTTGTGGCACTCGTCACATGATGGCGGGGCTGGCTTGGCCTATAAATAAGGACAAACCTACAATAAGCAAGCGGAATGAGACAAGGATGGAAGGCAGACAATTAATTTTCAAATAAATTGACCATAAATTAACTGAAAACCCTCCCGCACCCCACCCCGCAACGTTACAGCAAAGATCTCATTGATTATGACGACAAGAATGAAGCGGGCATAAATACACCCATAAATTGATCCTCCAGGATGTATAACGGAACCAGGAATCATATCGCATAGCATTCGGGGTATATTTACCAATCAATATAAATTATACTCCTAACGAAAGCCAAAACGATATGTGAAGAAACAACAAAATGTAAACAAACTGCTGTAGCACACAGTAAAACCACAGACCACACATCTAAATCAAGAATTTTGAAACCACCGATCATTGCAAACAGATCGTGATAACACGCAAAACTTGAACATTCCAAAGTTTTCTGGTACCATTTTTACTACGCAGCACCCAGAACAAGATGCGCGAATTAATGAAAAAATTTTCGTCACATAAACATCCGAGCACCACGAGTGTGACATCACCCGCTCGGATCTTACGGAGAACGACGTCAGCCGATATTCGTGTTACAAATACCGTAGCAAACACCTATTTTCATATCTGCCGATCGCCTGTTGGTGTTAAAGAAGGCGACCATCCGGCATATCTCGTTGTTAACACACGTCCCAGATTCTTTGGGGTTAGAAATTGGAACATGCGACACAAACTAAATTTAGAGACCTACGTCTTTTAACTATGGAATAATAAGGAAATATACGACCTGGTTATCATCGGCGGTATCCATATTATCCAAATATCCTTGCGGAAGAGTCACTAGCTATCACAATCACAGTTAAACAAAGACTTAGATTTTTATTTCTCAATCTTTCCACTGCAAAAAGCATGTATAGCTCTTGTTGCTATGCAAACAAGAATGAGCTCTATGGTAGACGGGTACTCGGCAGTTGGGAGCCGAGTACCCGGTTCCAAGGAGTCGGTAAAGCTTTCTACGTCTATAGTCCTAGAGCCAGCTGTCAGGGCCAGCTGTATATCATAGAGCTCATATTGTTTGCATAGCCACCAAACAAGAGAAAACTATGGCTTGCCCCCGTGGGGCTGGGAGGCTGGGTCCGTAACAGAATGGTGAGTATTGTTAGATCTCGGAGAAAGGGAAATTGACATTTCCTTCATTCTCCTTCGATCAATACTCACCATTCTGTTACTTCTGATATACACCAGATTTGATCAGTAACCTGGTGGGAAGGGGCAAGCCATAAATGCTAATTTTGCCCCTTGGAGAAAGATTTTAGACTTCAAACTTGACTAACGGAGACCTAAAAGGACAGTCAAGTTTACGGAACCGAATCACATTCGCATCACCGCCCCCCCCCCCCCCTTTTCCTCCTAAGAAAAGGGAGAGAACTCACGAACATGTATCTCGCCTGAAACACAAATATGCCAAGAGGGTTAACTGCTCCCTGCATATTCCATGTATTAGCCTGGGAATGAGCATGAATATATAAGATAAATGAACATGATACACATCCATAATACAAAAAACTCTCACTATTGAATTACCTTATGATAATTGGACTCCAGACGTACCGCCTCCAACCATTCACTGGTTCGGCCATCAGTGACACAATCTGGTTGTCATCCTCTCGCTTGACCATGCCTGCTTTAGGTTCTTTTCTTACCAAAGTGAAAAAAGGGTGAAGAGCAGTGTGGTCACTATCGTTTCAAAACAGCTAAAGCGAGTGGATTGGCCGAGTCTGACACATCCCTCATATAGTAATCCGTAAATGAGGACTCACAGTGCCATTGTGCAACGGCCATGATGTCCTCTAACGGAACACCATTGTAAAGGGCGGTCGAGGCGGCTATTCCTCTGACATCGTGTGCCCTTACGCCTTGCGCCTGGTGCCCAGTCGCCATCTCGTGAGTAGTCTGAATGCATTCGACCACCCAACGAGAGATAGTATCCATGGATGCGGCGCCATAAGGCTTTTTATGGCAGATCCACAGATGTCTATCGTTCAACCGTAACGAGTCAGTCCGTTTCTTGTACTTAGTCAAAGCACGGACCGGGCACCAGACACTGGCATCACGATCAAACCTAGTTAACTTCGGTATAATGATCGGTTTGCCGGGATATCTCAAAGATTGGTTCTTTGACATAAACTCTGCTCTTGGCAGAAGACGCAGACCTTCTCCAGAAACAATAAATCGGTCCCTCTCTGCCGAAAGCGCATGGATCTCACTGCGCGTTCTAGCTGAGGAAGCTGCCAATAGAAAGGCCGCCTTTAGAGTCAAATGCTTTAGACTAGCCGAACGCAACGGTTCGAAAGGGTGCTTGGCCAATACATTAAGCACTAAAGATAGACTCCAGGCTGGAATGACTACCGGTTGTCTCGGTCGGAGATTGCTCATTCCCTTCAACATCACATTTAACTGGGCCACCTCTGGACTATCCCTGTTGGCTAGACAAGGGATAACTGATGCCAAAGCTGACTTGTATCCAGCAACTGTGACGGGAGCTAGTCCTGAAAAGAACAGCTCACAGAGAAAGTCTGCTATTTGCTGAATAGTGGATTGAAAGGTATCAATACCCTTTTCTTCACACCAGTCTGCAAATCTGTTAACCTTGTTGTTATATGACTTGAAGGTTGACCTCCTTCTCGCAGCCGCGATGAAATCAGCAGCCTGTCGAGAAAAGCCTTCCGACGTGGAACGTTGTTTGATAACATCCACGCAGTCAATTTGAACATTTCGGGACGCTCGTGTAGGAAGCGTCCCTTGGTCCCTTCTCTGTCTGCGAGACAAAGCATCCGCCATAATGTTCAATCGGCCAGAAATATGAGCTGCTTTCAAAACAACCGAGTAATTCCTGCACCATTGAATCAAGTGCCACACTCTGATACACAGAGTGGGCGACCTGTTCCCGCCTTGGCGATTTATATATGATACTACTGTCGAATTGTCCGACCGTATCAATATCACCTTGCCCCTGATCATCGGAAGGAACTCTTCCAACGCCAGTTCCACTGCCATCATTTCCAACAGATTGATATGCAGCTGACTCTCCGGGAGAGTCCATGTGCCCGAGAACTGGTGTTCTCCCAGGCAGGCACCCCACCCCTCCAGCGATGCATCCGTGTACACGGACAGTTGGGGGTGGGGTAGGTGCAGCGAAACCCCTACTAGGAGATTCTGACGCTCCTTCCACCATACAAGATGCGACATTATCGGCTCCAAAACTGGTACCAGTTTTGACAGGGGTTCTGTTCTCTGTTTCCACAGAGACATCAGATACAACTGGATAGGCCTTCGCATTAGAGCAGCGTACGGGATAACCTGCTCCATGGAGACCAGCATCTGAAGGAACCGCCTCGCCTGAATGTGGTTTCCCACTCGAAAACTCTTGAGGATGGCTAACAGAGACACCACTCTGGGCTCTGACGGGTACACCCTGCCCTCCTCGAGATCGAATCGCATCCCCAAATAAACGAAATGTTGAGTGGGCGTCAACTCGGATTTCTCCTTGTTGACTATCCAGCCTAGATCTGAAAGTAACCTCAGAGTCAGAGCAGTACCCACGTTCAACCTGGCTGCCGAGTCTGCCTTGATCAGCCAGTCGTCTATGTAGGTGTGTTGCGCCACGTTCTCTTTTCTGAGAAACGCTGTCACCGCAAGGACCACTCTTGTGAAAACCCTCGGAGCTGTCGACAGGCCAAATGGGAGAACAATAAACTCCCATACTTGATTCTGAAACGCAAATCTCAGAAACCTGTGACAACTCCTGTTCATCGGAATGTGGAAATATGCATCTTTCAGATCGATCGATACACACCACATTCCTTTCCTCAATCCCGCCATTACCGACCTCGGCGTTTCCATCTGGAACCGAGGCGTATGGATAAACCAATTTAATGGCCTGAGATTGAGTATGGGTCTCCATCCCCCTGTGCTCTTGGGGACAAGGAACATGTTTGAATAGAAGCCTGGAGTGTTTCGGTTTGCTGGTTTTATTGCTCCCTTCAGAAGCAAACCCGACACTTCCTTTTGAACGGCTTCTAACTTGTCTGGCTCCCTTGGTACGGGTGTCCAGACAGGTGCCAAAGACAGATTTTGTGGTGGAAAGTCCCACCACTCCGGCATGTAACCCTGGGATAACCATCCCAGGACCAGACTGTCTGACGTCACACCTCGCCAGGCCTCGACGAAACGCATGAGCCTTCCACCCACCATAGACGCCTCGACGTCTAACGGGGTTGTCCGGCTCGTAGTCCGCTCCCCCCTCTTTCTTAACGAGAGAGAGAGAGAGAACCATTTCGTTCTAGGCATGACGGGTATAACTGGCACCACTGTTCCTGTCGCACAGGCGCGGTCCAGACGGATATGAAGGGAGCTCTCGTACCCTCAGGTACGATCCGGCCCCTTCTGTCCGTCCTTCGAGGACTTACCCTTACCCTTCCCGCCTCTAGGGCGGTCAGGAGCAACCTTGGGGAGGGTAGGCGCCTCTACAACCTTCCTGGCTTTCTTCGCCGGCGGCGGCTGAGAAAAGCCAGCTGAAGCAGAAGTCGCAACAGGCTTAGCTTTCGCCTTGCCCTTATGCTTCTTCTGCTTCTTTGAAGGTTGTCCCGCTAGCGGTTTCCCTACAGCCCCTAGTGTGTGCGCTTGCCGCACTAGCTCTAGCTGCAGGTTGACCACTAACCGATTCTGCGCGATACTGGCTGTATCCTCTAAGATGGCCCGCGCCTGGCCACCGAAGATGCTAGGCCCTGTCAGGGGCATCCCAAGAAGACGCTCCCTGACTGCCGTAGCCGGACGCATATGGTCAATGACCATTTGCCTCCTGGATTTAGTCACTCGCGCTTGCACCCTTGCCAATGTGTCCATAGACAGCACCAGGCCGTCATTTACGCACGAAAGCGCCACAGGTGGCACAGGGTGGCCTGCCCCCGCTTCAGCCCACACCGACTGAAGGAGACGATACGAGTGGTTGACAGCGCTCATAGCTGCCCTCACACCCTCATCGCATAGGGACAGGACTTCCTCTTGGTGTACCTGAGCCTTGTCCACAAGTGTCGGACCGGGGCCACCCGCCCCGGCACTCTGAACGCCCAGTACCCATTGGTCATCCTCGGTGACCGACGGGACTACACCATATCTGTCGTATTCCCCCCGCGGAATACGGCATCTTGCCCGCACCTCCCTGGAGGCCGCAGGGAGCTGACCCTTGGTCATAAGTTGTTTGCTATAAATAGCCTCCAACAATTCTATGAACCGTGGATCCAGTCCCACAGACTGGATCCGGGCCGCGGGCAAAATCCCCGTCCTGATCGACGCACGGGGGGCATCTTCATCGGCCGTGGCTAGCCACGCCAGAGCCTCTGACCAATCTATCTCCGATGAAGACACACCTGCAAACACGTCACCCGTTGACGTGTTCACGGGCCTGCCAGCCACGGCCTCCCGGCAAGGAGCCACGGCTGACACGCCAGGCACTCCGGTACCACACGGTTCCGCCGCCACCCCATGAAACACTCCGGTCCATGGGGTAGGTCCGCACGGAAAACCGTACGGACCCGTAGCACTCGCGGAACCGTAGCCAGACACGGGCGCCAACGGCACCCCACGTCCGACTGCCGGACCAGGCGAGATAGGTGAGTACCACGCCCGGCCCGGCCGACCCGTTACCGTGTCGGCTGGTGCCAAACCAACCGTCACGGAACCGGTGCCCGGTACCAGATTAGCCTCAGCCACAGGCGGAGCCGCTGCCCTGGCTTGTGCCAAGCCAGACAAATGGAGGCCGGTTCCGTCCAGCACGGAATCGACCTCCATATTCTCCACCTGCGGCATCACAGGCCGCAGCAACCTCTCCTCCTCCTCGTCTTCAGACTCCGAAGAGTCGTCACTAGACGAGGAAACCGTGGAGCTGTCCGCCAGGACGGCTCCCACACCTGACGGACCGGCCACCGCTACTGGACCACCCGGAGGTGGCCGCAGAGAAACAGAACCAGTCTGGCCGGAGCCAGACGGGACTGCCAGGGGTACGTACAAGACGGCCCCCTCGGAAACCAGTCCAGAACCCTGTCAGAGGACAGGGTCCGTACCAGGCATGGGGAGAAACTGTCCCCCAACCTTTGGTAGCAGGGACGACACCAGCGTGGGCAGAACGCTATGCAGAAAACCCTGCATAGCCGGACCAAACCACGCCGGCGGTGCCATCTCCGCCACCTCCAGCTGGGGACGTGGAGCACCCCCACCGGCCGAACCGGGCGCTCCACGATTTACTCTCGGACCGCCTGACCCCGCGTCAGACCCAGCCAAGTCCTTCTGGGCAAGGAACTTAACCATCATATCCACGGACCACACTGCGCACACATTACACCTATGGTCTAGGTTACAGGGTGAACACCTAAAACACACATGGTCCTTGAATACGGGCAAAATCCCCGTCCCCGTACAAATTTATGGCACTCGTCACATGATGGCGGGGTTGGCTTGGCCTATAAAATAAGCACAAACCTACAATTACAAGCGGAACGAGACCCTGATGGAGGGCAGACAATTAATTTTCAAATAATTTGACTCATAAATTAACCGTATCCCTCCCGCACCCCACCCCACCCCGCCACAACAAAGATCGCATTGATTATGATGACAAGAACGAAGCGGGCATAAAACACACCCATATTAGATCCTCCAGGATGTGTAACGGCTCCAGGAATCATATCGCATAGCATTCGGGGTATATTTACCAATCAATATAAATTATACTCCCTAACGAAAGCCAAACGATATGTGAAGAAAACAACAAAATGTATAACAAACTGCTGTATCACACGGTAAAACCGCAGACCATCTACTCAAGAATTTTGAAACCACCGATCATTGCAAACCGATCGTGATCGCACGTAAACTTGAACATTCTAAATTTAGTTTCCGGTACCATTTTTAGTACGCAGCACCCAGAACGAGATGCGCGAATTAATGAAAATTTTTTCTTCACATAAACATCCGAGCGACCGGGTGTGACGTCACCCGCTCGGATCCTACCGAGAACGACGTCAGCCGATATTCGTGTTAGAAATACTGTAGCAAACACCTATTTTCATATCTGCCAATTGCCTGTTGGGGTTTAAAGAAGGCGATCGTCTGGCATATATCGTTGTTAGCACACGTCCCAGATTCTCTGGGGTCAGAAATCAGGACATGCGACAAAGCGAAATTTAGAGACCTAAGTCTTAACTATGGATAATAAAGAATGATACAACCTGGTTTTCATCGGCGGTATTCTCCATAGTATCCAGTTAAATCCTTCAAGAACGCACAAACTATCACTTCACAGACAAAGACTTAGATTTCTTTAACAAAAGACACTAAAATCTTCTGCCTGCAGAAAGCATGTATTGCTCTTGTTGCTATGCAAACAAGAATAAGCTCTATGGTAAACGGGTACTCGGCAGTTGGGAGCCGAGTACCCGGTTCCCAGGAGTCGGTAAAGCTTTCTACGTCTATAGTCCTAGAGCCGCTGTCAAGGCCAGCTGTATATCAGAAGTAACAGAATGGTGAGTATTGATCGAAGGAGAAAGAACAATCAATGTGTATCTCAGTGTATGCAAACACTAAGTTCTACAAAATGTTTTAGCATTTGATAATTACATGTGTGCATCTGCATGTGTCATGTCATGAATTGGTTCAGAGAAATTAGGTAGCATTTCCAGAGTTGAAATACTCACTCCATATTAAAACATTGCTGAACATATGGCCGCCACATCTTTCCAAACATAGAAACCAATTTATATTTTAAATAGGAGTGGAGTATACCTGTGGTGTACGAGTATCTAGCCATGTACCATTCACTCAGGAAATGCTGAAAATTAGATATGTGAAAGCAAGTTCCTGACTGACAGGGGTGTAACTCCACCCATACAGGGAAATTCATAGGTTCTAGATAGCAGATTCAATCTAACAATGACCAGGACTGGTAGTAATTGGAAGTTGTACTAATTCAATTACCACATTGGATAAATTGGTAAATTTTTAAGAATTCGAACTGCTAATTGAAATTACTTTGCCCCAAGAATGACTAATTCCCAATTTCCTTTCAATTATTTTATAATTTTATCAACATAGTTTTGTCTCATAACATAGTATAACATATGTAATATAACAAAGTGAGCAAGTTTTGACACTTTAAAGGCCAAATTGTCCAAAACCAGCATTTGTATTGATCTTGAGATGCCTGGCTCCATAATCAAGCCATCCATTTGTTGTAAATTTTAAAAATTGCCTTCTTTTGATCTCTAAAGTGTAAATGTGCATTTTGTGTGAAAAAAATTGAAATTTTCTTAATGATTGCCAACAATTGGCCAGCTAATGGCAGCACCACTGATTGTAAGCCTACATGTAACTGCAACAATGGATACAATTTACCTGCTTCCAAAAATATTGCAACAATTGCTTCTGTAGTAATATGTCTTGAAAGATGTCAATTTACCAATCCTCACCATTACAGGGATAATGCTGAACAGATAGCCCTAGAGCCAGGTCCCACAGCCCAAGGTCCACAAAATATGGCCTCACCATGTTCACTCTGTAAATTTCAGATGTTTTTCCAGTTCAATATTAAAATATACTGTACTGATCAGCTATCTGAGTATGACCGTATTTAGTATTATTTTATTTATTGACTATTATACATTCTCAAGGTTGCTGCCAGGAAAAGAAATTGTCTTAGCCATCACCCCTCCCTCTATCCCTCCACACAGCATCGAAAACCTTTAGGATCCTAATGCTTCTGTCACTAACCCCACATAACACACAATTTGTGAAAATAACACTCATAAGTCTGGAGAGTTTAATCGTAAATTCACCAACTGTGTCTTGGTGGATTTAAGATTCTATTATGGGTGTGTCCAACCTAGCAGTCATGGTCTGGGTGGGGTTCCCAATGGTGGTGGGGGTAGGGAGGGGTGTCATGCCCCCTCCCCTATAATAATTGGAAAATGAGATGCTCTGAGTAGTTTCCTGCATATTGATTAATTAATTCATAATCAAATTGAAATTAACTATTGTTATCTCAGCTTCTCACCCGAAAGGCCAAGTGAGCTTATGCTGTAGCGACCGTCCGTCGTCCATCCGTCAACTTTTGCTTTAAAACACTACTCCTCATTAACCATTTGGGCGATTTCAACCAAATTTGGCTGGAAGTACCCTATGGTCGTAGGCTCCATTCAGAATTTTGATTCATCAATTTTTTGGGTGAAAAGCTGTGATTTTATGAAATATGTACCAGAAATTGTCAAAATGCTTCTTCTCCTTACAATTCGGAGCGATTTCAACCAAATGTGGCTGAAAGGGCCCAATGGTCGTTGGCTCCAGAATTTCCTTTCAGAATTTTGATTCATCAATTTTTTGGGTGAAAAGCTTAGGTTTTATGCAAAATTTAGCGGAAATTGTCAAAATGCTTCTCCTTACCATTCTGAGTGATGTCAACAAAATTGGGCTGAAAGGACCCTATGGTAGTTGGCTCCAGAACTTCCATTCAGAATTTTGATTCATCAATTTTTTTGGTGAAAATCTTAGAAATTGTCAAAACGCTGCTTCACCTTAGTTGCTTGACATATTTCAAACACATTTTTCTAGAGCGACCCTATCAAGGTAGGCTAGAATATATATTCAGAATTTTGATTGGTAAATTTTTTGGGTGGCCATCTTTCCGAAAATTATCCATCATATCTATTTAAATCCAAATGGTTCAAATACTAATGGTCCAGGTGAGCGCCACAGGCCCTTGGGCTCTTGTTTATTTACTGGGATGCAGGTGGGAATTAATGCAGTTCACCATCCTTCAAGGGTGGGATTGGGGGTGCAAAGCCAACCTAAATATGGGGTACAGGGTTCTTCCCCAGAACAAATTTTGAAATCTATGCACATGCACGTACACACCTACCAACCACCAACACCCACCCCCTCCCTCTCTCGCCTATGCACACACTGATAATCGTTATGTTATGACAGTAGGGCCATATATAGCCATCTTGGGCGCATTCTTAAACATTATCTATCGAGCAGCCGATTGTAATGGTACTATAGCCTACCAGGATCCACGACCACATGCACTGATGGGGTGTGGGCATTTCTGACATACCATCGCGGTAGCATTTTGCCTTCTAATGTGCATAGAACCATTAATATATTTCTAAAAATGCATAGTAAAATAGTATTTGTCTATTTGATGTTAGAATTGTCAACTCGGTCAGCTTTACCAGTAGAGCTGACGTAAAATTGCAATTTGCATAGCTTTGAGTAGCGTCAACGGCGGTAGTGTAATGTTGTTTACTAACAAAACAGTGAGCAGCTGGCCGTACGCTTGACGGCCAATCATCTGCACACGCGTGAAAATGACGTCATAAGGGAATTCCGTAATCGTAAAACCTATGTCCTAGTATACTACAGTTACTGAGTTAGGATCTACTAAAGTTAGGATCCTTGCCTTTCTTCTGAACTGAGTAAGAATGCCAGACTAAAATGCAAGTGGAATAGGTTTTGTTCGAAGAACAATGTTAAATATGTGTGCCAGGATAGGAAGTAAGATCGTGCGCGAAGTAAAATGTATGCAACGAAAACTGGTAACACACAAAATTAAATAAAGTACAACATAATATTCTCATATAATGTTATTTATTTTAACACAAAGTTCCTTATTATAAATGGGTGCTGTATGAAATTTAAATTAATGTTAATTTACTTGGAATCATAGCGCAAACGTGCAAAATGTGGTAATGAAAACGTCGGGAAAATAAAGACAAATTACAGGTTCTTGAATTCATTTATCAGGCTGGATTATCTGCCCCTTCCTTTAAGGGGGCTGAATTAAATTTCGCATCAATTGTCTTAAGAAACGTAACGACGTTTTAGTTAGACTGTTTCATCATCATCATCATCATCATCGACTGTAATTGTCCTGTTTTACTGTTGTATCCTGCATGTATATACCTACTGTTCATATAGTATCAGGTACTATATGTCTGTTTGTGTTACATCATATTATATATGTCATAATATATTTTGCAATTAATGTTTATATGTGTGCGATCCTGGCACACATATTTAACATTATATGCAATCTATTAAACTATTTTCACAAACAGCAGGTGGCCAGGATATCTTTAAATCAGAAAAGGTCTTAAAACTTGAGGACATAGGAGGGCTCCAACTATACACAATCTTAAGGGAGTTCCACAATGGCAACTTACCCTCATCCTTATCTAACATTTTTATGCTCAATACACAATTGCATCCTCACAACACAAGAACAAGAGATAACCTCCATTCAACACACCACCAAACAAAAGCAGCACAACAAAAACCCTCATACATAGCAATTCAGTTATGGAATAATACAGACACAAGCACACGCACAGACATCATAAAGCTACAGTACTTTAAGCAGAATATCAAAAAGAAGATTATAGAAACCTACTAGACTCTGGAAAACACACACCATCATGGCATGCTATTCTCATACTTGCACCCAGTCACCAGAACAAATAATAATAATAATAATATTAATAATAATAATAAGAATAAGAATATCTGTCATAATGGTAACTACCAAACAACTAACTCTACCATCACAGCCTAAAAAATACTTTGTCATTGATAATAAGAATATGTAATATAGAATTATTAACTTAAGCAAGATAAGCACACATCCCTCTGTCATGTCTTTCCCTGTAAAAATGTAAATTGTCATACGTCTATTAACTGTTGGCCTGCTGGAAGCGGACAATAACGCCAATTGGCAATGACTCTGGATTGGCTGAGTATTTTAGAAAAAATTTGACTGAAAGTTGCTTGAGGCTTAGCCACCGACAACGTTCGGTCAAATTGTTTTAGAGGTACTCAGCATACCCTGAGTTAGGCTCCATGGAAAATGTAGACTGCAGAGGCTTGGCAGCGAGACAGTTAACTATATGTATATATAGGACTATAACATGTTAACCGTATGTATTCAGTATTCTCATGTCCTATGTTGTTGTTGTTATATGTTATATGTTATATGTTATATGTAGGGGTCCACCGCCACATAGGCTCTGCCTTTGGTAGACTACCTGTTGTGAAACTGTAAATGTATATTCTATATCAAAATAAATAATCTTGAACTTGACTTGATGTTAGGATTCCACCACTTCATAGGCTTGCCTTTGGTGGACTGCTTGTTGTAATCTCTGATGATGACGACTAAATGTGAAAATAAATAATCTGGAATCTGGAATCTGGAATCTTGTCTCCAACTTTGTTGGTAGGATGTATATATAAAAGTCCCAGCCGCACTACAGAAAATCTTAATGAATTGAGAAATCTCATTCAAGCAGCATGCAACTTAGGTAAGGAATTCACTCACCTACTGATTATGAGTGACTTCAACTTTCCATACATAAATTGGGATACATGGATGGCGCCAAAAAATTATGGCGCAGAGTCATTCATAGAGTGCATAAGAGATGGCTATTTATATCAAATTGTGAGGGAACCCACATGCACACGGCTGAACAACATCCCTAGTACAATAGACCTGATTTTGACAAATGAAGAATTGATAACAGACCTGGAACATGTCAGTCCTATTGGATCTAGTGACCAGAGTGTTTTAACATATGTATACTGAGCCAAAAAAGTTTAGCAACAGTGAAGTTTGGTTTGTTGTATTAAAACTATGCGTCCATTTATAACCAAATTTGCAGGCATGTTTCGTCAATGTAATGTCTCGCTGATCATGAAGAAATGCAAATCATTTCTTGCATTTCTCAGCCGCACGCTTACTGCATGTGAAAATGCATTTTTCATGCACTGGCCCACATTGGCGGGTAGCGAAGGCAAAAATTCACCATATTGCAAAAGCAGATAACGAACGTTAACAGAAAATGCTTGAAAGTTTACCCTACTGAACATGGGCCGCCGCCCAGGGCTACCCAAAAATCAGCACCATGAAGCAATTGGAAGACTCGCTGCTGGGCAGAGCGTTCGCGCAGTTGCTCAACATTTTAATGTTCACGCCTCAACCATTTGTTAATGGCCGACCACGATCTGGCAGACCGAAAGCAGCAACACCACGAGAAGACCGCTACTTAATGATGTCATCACGACATCACAGGTTTGAGACTTCGCCGCGGCTGTCCCGTAATTTGCACACCGCTACCGGCACTACAGTGCATGCACAAACTGTGCGAAACAGACTCCATGATGCTGGACTGCATGCCCGTCATCCACTTGTTGCTGTTCCGCTTACAGAGCGTCACATCGAGAATCGGTTTGCATGGGCAAGAACTCATCAGCGATGGCGTGCTCAACAATGGAGCCAGTGATGAGTCAGGCTTTTGTGTGGATGTGGTGGATTGTAGGCAATGGGTTTGGCGACGTTTAGGAAAATGATATGATGCAGCCAACATCATTCAGCACGGCAGATTCGGTGGTGGCAGTGTCATTGTGTGGGCTGGAATCCATGAAAATGGCAAAACAGACTTATTGTGATTCATGGAAATTTAGCGACTCAATGTTACTGTGAAGAAGTTGTCACCCCTGTTGTCATCCCTTTTATGCAACATCATGCAGACTTTATGTTCCAGCAAGACAACGCCCGTCCTCATTCAGCTAGGGTCACCAGTGATTTCCTTGAGGCTAACAACGTTCCGGTGTTGGACTGGCCAGCGCGTTCACCGGCCCTGTCTCCTATCGAACACGTGTGGGACATTCTTGGTCGTATGGTGCGTGAGAACCATCCACATCTTCACGTGCGGGAGCTGGAAGCTGCACTGCTCCAGGAATGGGATTCCTCTTCGTGACATCAGGTGCTTAATTCGAAGCATGAGAAAGCGATGTATGGTGGTGATTAATGCGCGCGGAGGTCACAACCAGTATTGACAGCTCAGTGTCATTATTTAAATTGGACCCTTCCGTTGAATGATGCCGTGTTAAAGGCGCGATGCTAGCATTACAGTAACAAGAGACTGTTGTTCAAATTGGAAAATGACCTATTCAATTAAATAATATATTTGAATCAATTTATTGTTTTTGTTAAATAACATTTATACAGTAATATTCTCAGTGTTGCTAAACTTTTTTGTTTCAGTATATATCACAAGCATATACAAGGTATACATAATAAGGAAATAAGAAGAAACCTTTTAAAGGAGATTATGAGATGATGAGAAAGGAGCTGGATATTGACTGGGAAGCAGAGCTGATTTGGTTATATACTATGAGTTCAGCTCATTTGAAGGTATTCCCACCTTTAGGATTAGACACACCCAGGTGGTCCTGGTATTCGTCAAGTTTCTTCAGTCTTCCGTTTTTCCTGTGTTGTATACACGAAAGGTTGTTTGTTAGAGATCAGGATCCACATTCACACATGGGCAACGACATCCTTATTGATAGCTGCCATTCATGTATGTGCTGGAAATAACTAGGAGACATATTGATCTTATGGTCGCACATCCATCAGCCGGCAACGTTTGTTGTCTATTTTGTACAGATAGTAACAGCAGCAGCTCTCGGCCCCTTGTATCATGTCAAATAGGGCCGCTTTGCACCTCTCAGATAGGGCCCCTGAGCTATCAATCGTTAGCTGTGTCAGCATTGCTGGTACCTCGATCCATTTCTGTGTCGCATCAGAATCACTCACAGCAGTCAAGATCTGTGTGAGTCTCAATACATACATACATCTGATGTTGGCCGGCGTAGGCAGAAGCAATTTGTTATTAGATGGCAGCGGTCTTTAGGCTCATCTTGACACATGAGGCATGCAGGATCCAGCTTGTATTTATTAAACCGTGCCCAATTGCTCTGTAGGAAATATGTCCCTGTTAGCAGCTTGATCTTCACTTCTGCTTTCCCAATCTCCCTGGTGTTAGAGTGCACTGTTGTCCACACATGGTGTGCCTGGCCCATTTGTACCACTTTTGGGCTTAAGTACTTCAATGATTTTCTCTCATTGACATCTGTACGCTATCTTACTGTCCAGTAGCTTTCCATAGCCTTCCTCACCATTGGTTCCACTTTGGTTTTCCGATTGGTATATCAAGCAATTTCCACGGTGATAGCAAGTCGTATTCGCAGAGAACCCTTTTTATGCATGAAAACCAGCTAATAGCTCCAAGTGCCTTGACTGCTACTTGTTGTTTTGCCAGCTGATGCTGTTTAGTGTCTGGACTCCTGCATATATTTCCAGAGAGTGAAAGAACTTTCTATTTAATGGTCGCCTTGACTGGTTCCGCACCCAACAATGCATATATACTGCAACATCTGCACATCTTGGTGGGAGTGATTGGATGTGATTTAGTTTCAATCTCTTGAGCTTTTCCAGTTGTTGGATGCCATTTGGTCTTGGACAGCATGCTTCTAGGCCATATGTGAGTCTCGGGCTTATATAAAGCATCCATATCTTATGGATTAGTATTGGGTTACACCAACAATTGCCATGAAGGCCAGCCCCCATAAGGGCATATATGTATGATGCAGTTTGCATTATTTAGTAGAGGTACGATATCAATCATGCTGTTTGCAATCCCAGTAGTTCCTAGGTGCAGCAGTTTCTCCTGCATTTTAATGTCCTTTTCACCTAGTTTAAATGTTGGCGTGGCCGCACTCTTCTTTCTGCATGTAGTGACAAGGCGTGTGCACTTGTTTATGTTATGCCGGTTGTGTTAGTATTTTGCTATGTTCAGCAGAATCTGCATCCATAGAGGATTGTTTGTTATGTATAACACATCATCCACACAGGCCGGTGCTGCCACATCGATACAGCCAATCTTAGCTCCATATCCTGTCTCTTCAATCTCCAACAGCCATGGGGTGATGAACTGCAGGTAGCAGTGCATTGAAATAATACCACTTTGTCTAACGCCTTGGTTCAGTTCAGTTTGATATGTGCTCATCCCATTTCACACATGACTTTGGTTTCTGATATAGTCCTGTTAAGCGATTCCAAACTATCTGATGCGTCTTGAGCAGTAATTCCTGTGTCCACACAATGTCAAACGCCTTTTCTGCATCGAGTGAAACAAGGTAAATTGGTTTTTTTTTTATCTTCAATGGCCTCATTTATTGCTTCTGTAACAAGGAGTGATGCATTTGTGCATGAGCTTCCTTTTCTAAAGCCTCTTTGCAGGCCATACTGATGAGCATCTAATGTTGGTTGTGCCCTAACCAGCCAGATCTTCTCAATAATCTTCTCTAGCACCATCAAAATTGTGATACGTCTATAACTCCTTGGAAGGACAGGAGATTTTCTCTTCTTCAATACCGGTGTTATTCTTCCTTCTTTGATAATATCTGGGATGCTGTTTGTTTGGAAGATGTAATTTACAATCTCTGTGACAAATGAGGTAACTGTCTTGGACGCTATCTGGAGATGTTCAGCTGTAAGCCCCATAGCATCCATGGCCTTCCCTTTATTGAGGGTCCTGATGCATCTCCGACCACTTTCTCTGAAACTGTTTGGGCTATACACCCCTCTAACTTATGTGTAGTGATAATATTATCATAATCTATCCTTTAGCTATGGTCGTCATCAACCTCTGTACTGTCTTTGGGGTTTGCCAATTGTTAGAAGTACATAGCCCATCCGTCACAAATCTCCTTTGGATCAGCCAATCTTTGTCCTGAAACACAATCAGATCTTTCATTGCTGTTCTAGCAGAGATCCTCTGCTTGTCTATCAGCTTGTAAAACAGCTGCCTCCATGATTTGCCTGTAATGATCTTGCCTTCTAGTTGCATGCATCACACGTTGCGTTTGCCTCAGATTCCTCTTACACTCTGACTTGTCGGTAAGTAGCAGATGATCATTGTCTTTCGGCATTCCGCCTGCAACCCATCTTTGGTGGGCTTCTCTAGATATTCTGACTGTCTCTGCAATGGCTGGGGGTTCAGGGTTTAAACCCATAGTTTCCATTCCACCCTCGCCCACTCTCAGCTTCCTGGTTACCAGTTGCGCGGTGTAGTGTTTCAGCCAGATGTTGCACTGCAAGCATTATATCCAGCTCTGGGGCATTGCTGAATAGTGGTGGACAGAGGGAATCAGATATGTATTGTCTGTACTTGTCTTTGTCCACCTTATGCCACTTTACTTTCTGGAACCCGGTGTTGTTTGATGACCCATTCTTTCCCTTCTTGTCATCAGTATTATCACATCCTGCCTCTGCCAGCTGCTTCCTTACTTTGTGTGTAATAGGTACGTGGTCGGACACATTCAGTGGATATGGGTACTCAATTTTTAAGTATGTGATTGTTTCCCGAAGTCTGGCATCGTGAAAGAAGTGGTCAATCTGTGATTCATGCTTTCCATTCAGGTGGAAGAATGTATGCTTCCTAGAGTAACTTGAGGGTGGTAGCATATCATGGTCAATGAGCAACTGCTTTAAAAGTTTCTTTCTAATATCTGGTGTCTCCCTCCAGGGGTCTGAATTAAAATCACCTCCCAGGTTTAGCAGGTGGTGATGCCTGAATTTGGTAATGATCTCATCCAGTTCTGCAATGGTATCCAGAAAATCATCATTAGAGGTACGCTATCCCCCTGTGGGCATTTATATCACGATAAGACATATATGTATTTGTTTGGCCTCAATAGATACTACTAACACCCGTTCGCTCCCATCTGGGTGCTTTTCTATCCTCTGATCGAGGCTCTTTGGCCACATCAAGGCCACTCCACCATATCCCCTTGGCCTCTGTTTTGCCTGGATTGGGTGCTCTCTATCTACTGCTTTATGGTACCCAGCATATTCAGTGTGTAGCTGCATAATTACTTCCCCTTCAAACTCAAAGAGCCAGATTACCTGTAGGCATTGGCATCTAGTTTTCTCATTAGTTCAGTTAGGTACACACCATTGCTCTGCACGCCCTTCACATTGAACGTACCAATACTGAAACCATTTGGTCCGTCCTGCAGTCTCTAGCCAACCCTGTCTGCTCTGAGCCCATCCCTTCTCTAAAAATTGCTGATAACAGTGGTTTTCATCGTCTTGAGGTGATCTCACACACATACAGTACTCCGGTATGGAGGATGTATGGGCCTTTGTTCCAGGCTGTGCAACAATGGGTCGTGGTTGTGTTGGTACTACTGTCGGCTGGCACATCGCCAGTGTCTGGTTTGGTTGTTGCTCTAGGGCACAGTCCTGGTGCTCAAGTTGGCACTGCATTAGTGACTGTGTTATCCCCTCTGGTGCTTTTAGCATCTGCAGCTCTGGGTGGAATAAGGCCATCGCAGGGTCTCGCTACAGCAGACTCACTTTGGCATTCTGATCATGGCCCATTCCCACTTTATCCGATACTGTTGCCTGCAGGATGTGCTGACCTAGGTTGGCACTAACCCGATGGGACCTACCGCCATCCTGAGCAGGTGTCAACTGCTTAAATCCTGGAGGGGTGGGGGTGGGGTGGGGGTTTGACCCGCCTCACTGGCGCTGCTACATAACACTCTACACCTTGTTTCCTTTTGCTCATACGAGGTGGTATTTGATTTGGTGATCGGCCTGAGGAAATGCCTATATCAGTGCATTGACCTGTCAGGTTACTGGCTTGTCGCGAATGGTCTCTTTCTGTGTCATGATTGTTGGAACTTGGTCCGGCGTGAATATAGGCTGGGGACTCTGGCATGCTGTCCTTGTCAGGTTTGTTTGTGGACATTGCTGTTGGAATTTCTGGGCTTGATTGAGTAGACTACTCACCTTCAGCTCGTTAGACTTTGACCTTGGTCTGTCAGCGACACCATGGTTCTTCGTCCCAGAATCAGTCTGCTGGTAGTTCAGTATGTTTCTGCATACATGGTGAGTTGTATCTCTTGTATACTGGGAGAGTCTTTGGCGCTTTTCCGGCCGTCTACTGTAGAATTGGGTCTGAATCACTAAGGCTGGGTTCTTATGTCTCTTGGGGCAGCATTGGTACTGTTGCTGATGATCTCACAGATCATCATCTCTCTCCCTGTCTGGATGATTCCTCTCTGGTCCCTTCTCATTCATACAACTTTCTTCAGAGCACACTCCATTTCTTTTCTGTAGGCCTCTGTACTGCCATCTTCCTTGGTCTTGGTATCCATGATGCCACCACTCTCAATCCCTCTCTTCCTGGCTTCCATCTCCCATGTGTCCTCTGATGCCATTACTGGCAGTTGACCGCTCTTGTCCACCATCTGACTGGTAAGGGAGTTCCCATTCCAGGTAACTTTCTGCTATTCTACGACTACTTGGACTATGTGGCCTGCCCCTTGCTCTTCATACAGTCTGCCCTCTATCATCGTCTATGTGTGATGAGTGTATACCCTCTTCAGTCCTCCACCTCCTTCCAGCTTCATAACCACCTCTCTGTCTTCTGCTTAAATTGTGGCTATCTTGATACACGCTTCTCACACTAGGGTTATATGGGCCTGCCTTTGAATCTCCATGGGTTATTTCATCTCTGCTGCTTGACATGTATTGTCTGCACTCCCGTGATCCTCTAACCTCCCAGTATTTCCTGTGGTGGATCTCTCCCCACTCAGCTGCCTTCGCCGTCATCTCTCTAAGTCATGCCTGCTTGGCCTGCATCTGGAGCCTTTCATACCTTCTGGAGAATAGTACTGTCGCCTTGGTGATCTCTCCCTGCTCTTGTGCCCTTGATTGCATCTATATGGTCTGCGTATGGATTGTATATGGATTCCATGGCAGCAGTACAACTTATTATGATCCTGGGTACATCCGCTGCCACGTATGTATAAGTCTGCTCTCTCCATATGTGGCAGTCTCTCCTTTATTAGCTCTATGTCTAGTGAGTTTAGGTGACTAGGCAGTTCTGCTCTATTGGTTCCATCCACTGTGCTGCCATAGTGATGGCTGCTGGAGGGATCTGAGCTCCTTAACCCTTCTGTCACATTGCGTTGCCTCTCATTTCTGAGCTCTGCAGCCACTCGAAGTCACATCTCTTGATTGCTTGCCTTCAGTTCAGCTATCTTTTTGTTTTGTTAATACACGAGGGCAATTGTCGTTGCTAGCCTTTCTCGTTCATCACTATGCCTGATCTCTCTTTTTGTTACTTCCTTGAGTTTTTTCTCAATTTCCCTCAATTTTTTCATTAGGTTATTTTCTCTATCCACCAATTCGTCTTGTCTTAGACCACACGGCACTTTTGCACCACCACCAGCCCTTCATTGGTATTAGATGTACAGTTGTTGGCAGTCCCCTCCTGTACACCATTGTTAGTTTTGTTTCTGTTCTTCCCAGCTGCCTGTTTCCATTCTTATTACCTCCTCCACTTTTGTCCTCACTGGCAGTCACAACTTTATCTTGTGTGGCCGAGGCATGTGGCTTCTCTTTGCTAACATAGGTGTGGTCATTGTCATTATTTGGCGCTGTTTTCTTTTTCCTGTACCAATTTCGATTCAATGCCCTGGATATTATTATATTAAAGTACACCAAGCACAAGAGTAATACATCGCAAAATCGAATAATAACGGTAAGAACAAAGAGCAAAAGTTAACCTGTTTAAATGAGGGTCAATTCCAAAAGGTTAGTTAAAACAGGACTAGCACAGATAAAGAGAAAGCGGGTGTCCTGGCCGACTTCCTCACAAGTGTTTTCACGAAAGAGCCAGATACAGAAATACCTGGGCTTGAAATTAAGCAATTGAGTGAAGATTTCCACGATGTAAGATTTACAATGGAGGACGTGATGAAAATATTGAAAGAGATTGTGAAGAACAAAGCACCAGGCCCGGATGGAGTCCATCCAAATGTAATCAAGGAGCTGAGAGAGGTGCTCTCTAAACCTCTGACACTGATCTTCAACAAATTTCTGGGGGAGGGAGTAGTACTAGAAACATGGAAAACAGCTAATATAATGACACTTTTCAGAAAGGGAAATGAATTAGAGCCTGGGAATTACAGACCGGTTAGCGTGACTAGTGTTTTATGTAAGCTGATGGAGAAGTTAGCTAGAGTGAAGATTATGGACCACATGACCAGAAATAAATTGTTCGGTAAATCCCAATTTGGATTCCTACCTGGAAGATCAACTACCTTGCAATTATTGAAGGTCGTGAAGGACTGGACCTATATTATGGATAAAAGCGGAAAGATAGATACAGTGTACACAGACTTCATGAAAGCATTTGACACCGTTCCGCACCAATTTTTGCTGGGAACGCTAAGAAGTTATGGTATAAGTCAACAGCTAATCTTGTTGATTGAAAACTTCTTGTCAAACAGACAACAAAAAGTTGTTGTCAATGGAGTTTCGTCAGAAAGCAGGCTTGTGACAAGTGGCATTCCCCAGGGTAGTGGATTGGGCCCGGTATTGTTAGTCCTTTACATAAGTGATTTACCAGATGTAGTGAAGGCAGCAACATATCTCTTTGTAGACGATACCAAGATATACAAAGAAATAAAGGGTACAGATGATAAGAAGGAGATGCCAAAAGATTTAGATGCACTTCAGAACTGAACTGTCTGGACAGATAAATGCCTATTGAGGTTTCATCCAGACAAATGTAAAATAATGACAATACAAAACCTGAAACATGGGGAGGAAATAAAGAGAGATTATCATTTATATAAACAAAATGGAGAGCATGTGACACTTGAGATTGTGGATAAGGAGAAAGATATTGGTGTGGTCATCGACAACATCCTATCATTTAAGCCACACAGGCAAGCACAAGTAAACAAAGCAAACAGTATTATGGGTTAATAAGAATGCTTACATATCTTGATAGGAGATATTCACATACCTATTCAAAGCATTAGTGAGGCCACATCTTGAATATGCAGTCAGTGTGTGGGGACCACAGAATAAGACGGAAACCCTGGTGGTTGAAATGCCTGGAAGTCACATGCATCCATCGTATAAGCCCGAAGAAAATGAAGAAGCAGACATACAGGCTGAACAAGCCCACAGCAACATCCTAAGACATCCTAAGTCTCCAAGATTGGTCGTATGACTGGCTGCTCCGTTTTCACCAAAACAAATGTAAGCTGATGACTGTAGTAAGGTCACAAGAGGACAATGATAGAGTAGACAGTATTTCATGAGAGGGCAGAGTGCTGAAGAGGCACAACATATGTTGGTAGGGTTGGTAATCCACAGATCATTTATTCATAGAAACCTTCAGCCAATTGAGCTAGTGCATTTGTTTACAGAAACCTAAAAAGATGTCCAACAAAGGTGCATAGTCAATGTTACAAAAGCCTCGGTCGACATATTATCAACTATGCATCCACTGTATCAGGAGTGGATGCAGAAATTTGAGTTGGGGTTGGGGGGGGGGGGAGTACATCACCATCGTCTGGTATGACAGCAAAGGCTTTTGAGGCTATTGTCAATCTAAAAAAAACACCCACTGTATGATTTACTCTGGCTTGAGTAATCAGATGTGGGATAGATACGTATGTAAATATATAAATTAATTAAAATAATAAAACATGTGCCTAGCTTAGAATGTGTAACTGTAATGCCTGAACTGTTGTTTGCTGTAACTGCCTTGTTTAATTTATTAGATATATGTATATATGTGTGAGGTGTCCGTCAATACAACAGGCATTGCCTTCAGCAGACAACCTTGTTGAATCCATGTCATTTATATTTTGCTACTGAATAAATAATATTGAATATTGAATCTTGAATCTCGAATCTATGTCAGAATAACTTGTTAGCTCTGCAGGGGACAAATTAGCACATTTTCTGTCTACCCAGTGATGGCAAATATCACAAAAACTAGTAGGGCACAGCGCTATGAGACGATACATAGATTAAAATAAAATAAAGTAGCATACAAAGTTAAATGATCAGACAATTAAAATTAAGTAACAAATAGTCCATAGTTTAGGTACGAAATATCTTTTAAGTATTCATGAGAACTTTAAGTCGGTTCTTCACTAGAAGGAATATCCATCAAAAAGAAACAAAGAAGAAGAAAATTAGCAGACGAAAATAAAACCACAGGGAGTCCCTGTGAATAAAACCTAACAAATATAGTACATTCTCCCGCTGTTGCCATTTCATGTATACGTTGTAAATGCGTTCCATATCGTACACCTAATGCAATTTCCATAGTGTTGGAAGGATTAGCAATATTTAATTAACATCAGATGATCAGTTGAAGATACCAGTTTTAGATTTCATTGTCTCGGCAGAAGCCAAGATTCAAGATTCAAAATTATGTATTTCATGCTTACTAATATGAAAATAGGCGTTGCCTATAAGTGAACGCAGACACCATTTATTGCTTAAATAAATAAGACGAATTTGTATAGGGTCGAAATGCCTCTTGTACAGTATAGGAGGTTTTTTCGTGAGGTCATTACGTCATTATTTTTAGAACAGGGGAAGCCTGGCCATCAAGTGTCCACTGATGTCATAAAGTAAACACTGATCTTCCTGGCTGTAAATCTTTTCTTACACCGCACTAATCCTCTAAATAATAATTGTTTGGCGGAATATATTCAATTTCCACTTTATTTGTGTACGATATTGGGAGCAATGATTTATTTACTGCTTTCATACCATGTTGGAACCAGTATTCGTGCATCAAATGGCTTGCTCATTGTGTATGTGAATGGCGACATTTGTGCTGTTCATGCTCAAATAAGTGCATGATGGTATGAATAGTGATAAATAATACCTCTAGATGACAGAGAGGCGACAACTGTATACATGTTTGGTTGGGTTGTGGGTGGTGGGTGTGCAGGGTTGGAGTGGGGTGGGGTGATGGCAAAATGGATGTTAGTCTAAGTTCATGTGAAAATCTTCAGCAGTGTTGTTATTCTTTTAAGTAGGTTTAATTATCCATGGCTGGCAGGAGATATAATATGATAACCAGCTGGGTGTGTCAGATTTTTAGATGCAGGAGCTGATTAATTGGAGGTGTATATGGGGTGAGTGGGATGGAAAGAAGTTTTCTCCTGCGTTTCAAGTGGAGGTCCAGCTAAGGGCAACCCCACTGATTTTAAGAGGAAGTCACTGTTACTATATGCATAAAGTAAATAAGCTTAACTAACTTGTGTGTTAAGTTAACCATTTCACCAACAAATCCCTGAAAAAGTATATTCTTTATGATATAAAACTTATTCTGTTGAATATTCTGAAATTAAATTGACTGGAATCCATTGCTGCCTAAGGCAGTAACAACTGCCAGTCAAATTAATTTCAAAATATTCAATAGTTTTCCTGGATGGTAGCATTGAAAATGAGACATGGGGAATTCAGCGGGATAAATGGTTAATGAATAGCTACATGCTCTTAAGGGCTAAAGCATATGGATGTCTATGATTAATTACATACATGTACCTGCAACAATGGATACAATTTATCTGCTCCGAAAAATATTGCAATATTTATATTTCTACATAAGACTGGACTTATTGAATTTATTGAATTTTCATAGTTTTATTATTTTCCTAGATTTATTTTGCTGTGCTTAGCAAAAACATAGTAATAGAAACCCTAACCGTCACCATGAAAGATACGTCTCTACATTTACCTACCTCAATTGCTAGGGGCATGTGATTGGGTTATTAGTTTATTGGGCTTCAAGACATGACACCAACTGATATTGCATAAATTATGTGTATGTAGTTAAAATAACTGAGAACCAACCATGTAGAGCCTCACATCTACTTCAAATTCTGCATTAACAGTCTACATTTATTAACAAAATTATTTAAATAATTACATCATTTAATATATGGGTGACTGATGAGATATGCGTGATAAAATGGATAGTATAGTAAGAACAATCAATGTTTATCTCAGTTTATGCAAACAGTGCAAGTTCTACAAAATGTTTTAGCATTTGATAATCAGATATGTGCATCTGCAAGTGCCATGCCATGAATTGGTTCAGATAAATTAGGTAGAATTGCCAGTGTTGAATCACTCACGCCATATTAAAACATTGCTGAACATATGGCCCCACATCTCCCCAAGCATAGAAACCAATTTCTCTTTTAAATAGGAGTGGAGTAGACCTGTGGTGTATGAGTATCTAGCCATGTACTATTCACTCAGGAATTGCTGAAAATTAGATATGTGGAAGCTAGTTCCTGATAGACAGGGGTGTAACTCTGCCCACACAGGGAAATTTATAGGCTCTAGATAGCAGATTCAATTTAACAATGACCAGGACTGGTGGTAATTGGAAGTTGTACTTATTCAGTTACCACATTGGATAAACTGGTAAATTTTTAGGAATTGGAATTGCTGATTGAAATTACTTTGCTCCAAGAATGACTAATTTCTAATTTCTTTTCAATCAATTTATCATTTTATCAACATAGTTGTGTCTCCTAGCATAGTATAACATATGTAATATAACAAAGTGAGTAAGTTTTGACACTTTAAAGGCCATATTGTCCAAAACAAGCATTTGTACTGATCTTGAGATGCCTGGCTTCATAATCAAGCCAGCCATTTCAGTTGTAAATTTTAAAAATTGCCTTCTTTTGATCTCCAATGTATAAATGTACATTTTGTGTAATAATTGAAATAAACATCCATAACATAATATTAGTGCCCATATAGGCGTATACACAGAAAACATGATGGCACAACATATGTTTTTGTACCATATTTCTCTAGAGTAGCCTACAGGGTTTGAAA
This sequence comes from Chaetoderma sp. LZ-2023a, assembly GCA_034401795.1. Classification (NCBI taxonomy): domain Eukaryota; kingdom Metazoa; phylum Mollusca; class Caudofoveata; order Chaetodermatida; family Chaetodermatidae; genus Chaetoderma; species Chaetoderma sp. LZ-2023a. The sequence goes on from CM067362.1 coordinate 35,849,079, forward strand.
TAACGGTCGGACATCGGTCATGTCCGATCAAATCTGGATGGGTAAAAATATTTTACTGAACATGAATTTTGGGGAAAATTAGCAAATTTTGGAAAAAGAGAACAAGTGAACAATGTTGGTATCGCACTCAAATACGATAGATCGATCGAGCGTGCGTTTGTGCGTCATTTGCACATTTCTAAGTGAAAACGATATTCACCTTGGTTACCAGTATTCGTGATCTGTCAAAACGCGTCATACCGGCAAATTCATCCTAGAGGGTGGTCTTACAATAGCTAATTGTCCCGGGAATAGTGTAAACCTTTTATACTGGCGAATTTTCTGATTTCTAATGAGGGATATAGACCGTGAGTGACTTGAAAATTAAGTCATACGGCGAATAAATGACAGATAAAATTGCATAGAACATCTGATAAATGATACCACTCAAAATCTTGTCATTTCGCTAGTCTGAAAATGATCGAGTCGATGCAAAATTAGCAATGGCGGATCTACAAAATCGGCCACTGCGCACGAGTTAGTGATGTGTTCTTACACACCTTCTGTCATGAGAAGAGAATTTGGTCTCGCGATTTCATTGGTTGTTGGACATAATTATATCTAGAAAATCCAATGACATTACGCGAGAGATTTTCACAGAAGTTTGAGACGCGTTCGTTCACGCCTTCGATACTGAAGAAGCTAATTCTTCCTCGCGATTTCCTTGGTAGCTGTATATAGAAAACCAATGAAATAGCGGGCGAGTTTTCTCACAATAGAAGTGAAGAAAGCAAGTTCATAAATAATCGCACTGTAGAAGACACTTGACAACACGCGCGTTACCATTATATTCGCGTTCTACAATTAACCATTTAATGGTCAAATTTGCCTAAAAATTTTAATTAAAAATAGTTAATGGCCATTTGCAGGTCAAGAGATTATTTTTGAAAATTTACCACGGGAATGACTGTCTCAGTTACTGAATAAGCCATTTCAATGGAAAATTTCAAAAATAATCTCGACCTGCAAGTGAACATTTATCAGGAAAACTATCACACGCCTTCTTTGACAAATGTGTTCTAAAGTGAAAATTTTTTTACATTTAATTGTACATGACTGTGACAGCAGTTGATGTGTTGCTAAAATGGCATCTGAGCGAAAGTGCCCAAAGGGGCAACCCTTTCTAAATGGAGGACCGAGTATAAGTGGTTAAGTCCTCATTTTCTGGGTCCTACAGTTGACTATGAAATTGTTCTATCTTTATGCATTTTCTCCTGAAAATGTCTTAGTCTATTTGACTTTTTCAGGACAAAATGGGTAAAAATAGAACAATTTCACAGCCAGCCGAAAACCTATATTTTCCTCCAGAAATGCAGGAGATGGCCTCTGAGAGCATCTAGATTAAAAATTTTCCCGGACCCCCCGTCAGGTTAGTCAACTTCCGCTTTTTTGTCAGATCAAATTGACTCTCCTTATTTCAGACCCTGAGCCTATGTAGACAATCTTTATTATTAAATGTGTTTTAGCGAGATTTTATTTTTGGTATACAGGGTTTTTAATATAATACAGTGGAAATGAGGATAGGGGAGAGGGGGGGGGCGTGGGTTGAATGTGCTCAACAATGACATAGCAGTATTAGAGTGAGATAATTGTTGGTAGTTGTGACTTTGATAATTATCTTATAATACATATCCACTGAGAAGAGGAATTTCAACTGTATTATGGACTTCTGGTTGCAGTAAAGCTGCTACTGTGTGAAATTGAAATAGGTAAAACATATAAGGGCATGGGCATCTGTTTTCTTGTAGCTTGTCTTATGTAGTGGTTCCTGTCTGTAGCGCTCTCACGGAGTAGCAATGCAGATAATGGGTCTGATCTGATGATCATGGACTCTGATAGCTACAGATGGCTGTACAAGGCAGTCGTTCATCATTCACCTCAAGTATCTGAATGCAGTGTGGTACCCATTTAGGAAGGATTTGGTGACTGTAGAGAATGTCCAGAGAAGAGCCACAAAACTTATCCCCTCGCTCCGAGACCAGACATGCTTGAGCTATGAGGAATGGGTGCAGAAGCTGAAGCTACCAATGTTGACTTACAGAAGATACGCAGAGATATGATGGAGGCTTTTAAGATGTTGAGAGGCATATATGATTGTGAGATTTGCCCGACTATACCACTTAGAAAATCATGCAACCTGAGGATATCATCGGAAAATAAATTGATGAGGGCAAACAATCAACTAAGGCAGCACAGCTTTTGTGTCAGAATAGCGGATCCTTGGAATAGTCTGCCAGAAGAAGTTGTGAGCATGCCAACTGTCAAGGGTTTTGAAGCATGACTTGACAATCACTGGGCATAACAGGATATATATATATATATATATATATATATATATATATATATATATATATATATCAGTTTGATGCGGCTCGAAAGATCTCTGCTTCAAGACACAGCACTTCAGTTAATGTAACAAAGGCCGAAGAGGAAGAAGATCTGGACTCATAGGATTTCACTTTTTGTTCAGTATCAACATCTGATAACATACGTTATTACTTGGCTGACTGGAGCAGCCCTTGGACAAGTTTACCCACATCATTTGCTAAATTAGGTCATACTGAGGCAAAACCTATAAGGGCAAGCGCATCTGTTCATTTGCAGCTGTAACCAATTCTTGTGTCATCAGCAGATTAATTAATCTCGGTAGCATCGGTGTGACAAAAATAATAACTTGACTTCGGATGACTGTGCTCTTGAACAAGTTTCTCCTTGGACAACTTGACTCACATTCTTCGCTGTAGTTTTACATTATGTACATTATTGCATCAAAACATATTATAATGTTATGCACAATTTACTACATTATATCGTCCATAGCAACCAACATCTGGCGATTCCTGTTTATCATTCTGGTAATTTTCATTAAACTGTTATTAATTAATGTGATATTTTTTATGAAAAGATCAGCATGATAATGCTTTGTCCATGCAGATAATTACTACAAAAATGTGGGTGCTAGCTAAACTGCTTCCTGTTGGTCAATGCGTTTTGCAATCTACCATCTGTATGTGAAAGAATGCACTGCATACAGCATTCTCTATTGCATGTTACCATAAAAGATTGCTTTGACTGCATTCAGCCACTCGCTTTAGCTCGCTATTATATACAAGAATTTGCCATAGGCAGCAACAGCCCCCAGCCCCCCCCACTCAAGTTATTTTCAAAATATTCAACAGCTTGCCTGTATAGTTACATGTACCTTGCAATTTAGACTTTGGCAATTAAGGTTTACCAACATGTGCAAAAAATAGGTGTGGCTTACAGGGTCCATGCACAGGTATGGAAAGTCATGAAAGATATGGAATTATAAGAAACCCATTTCCAGGCCTTAAAAAGTATGGAAAGGTCAACCCTTTCTGCTAAAGGTTTTAAAAAAGTATGGAAAATTTAAATATTGCCAAATGTAAATCATATAATTTTTATTCGCAAAATAATATAGAGACTGCTCAAAATATTTGCGATCTCTATTACTAATTCTGACAGTTTTCTGCCGAATCTTGCAATTTGGAAATGGATACTGATTGGAGACATCATAAAATATGTCTGGAAAAGGTTATGGAAAAAGAATAAAACTTAATTCTACAGAAAGTGTATGAACCCTAACTGCTTAGGTAGAAATGATCAATCTATTAATGATGTACATGTATCCGGCACCACAGTATTGTCCAGATATGAAATTACTATATAAGCCTCGTCAGACAGATGCTCAAGCCAGTCATTCCAGTGATACATTTTCAAAAATAGTCTTCTTGGCCTGCAAATGGGCATACATTCACTGAGCATAATGGCAATTCTTCGTGACGGATTGCATTAAAGAGTAATTAAAAGGTATGTTTTGAAATATTTTACACAGTAGAAAGGTAGGTTTTAAAATATTTTAAACAGTAGAAATTATTCATGATAGGCTTATTCGGTTATTTAATTTTTAGTCATATGAATTCATGAACTAAAAGATATTCTACTATTTTCAATTTAATCGCGTAATCGTACAATCCTAATAAGACTCTGTTTCAATGATTGGAGTTATTTTTCATGCATAGGATTGCTGCTGGCAAATGGATAGTGATCTCGTATGCAATTACAAGAAATGTAGAAAGCGTCTCAACACATATGCATGGGTAAGAACCCGTCTATCTAGTGAGTATAATTATCACCTGTGTGTACTCACCATCTGTCTTTGGGAAACCATTATTTGTCTGTAACCCTTTAATGATCACTATTGACAATTGGAATTATTGCTTAGGGAATGTCCATTTGCAGGCCAAGAGAAGACTTCATTTAGAAATTTATTATTGGATTGACTGGCTCAGTTATCGAGCTAGTCATTCCACTGGTTAATTCTGATACATGGTCTTCTTTTGGTCTGCAAATACAAAGATAGATATATTTTTGAAAACTATGTCTATGTAAGTGCAAATGGTTAAAATGTTAATGGTCCAGGTGAGCATCACAGACTCTTGGGCCTATGTTTTAGTAATCAACTGCCTTCAGTGATCACCAGTGGCTATTGACCACCTGTCATTAGTGAGAATCTCATGATCAGTCTTTAACCCTCGAAATTGATCAAGAAAATCAAAATATTTCTTTGCTGAATGTCCATTTGCAGGCCAAGTGAAGTCTATTTTTTGAAATTTTTCACTAGAATGACTGGCTCGGTTATCGACCCAGTCAGCTCGGTTATCTATCCAGTCATTCCAGTGATAAATTTTCAAAAATAGTCTTCTTGGCCTGCAAATGGACATTCCTCAAGACCACTGCAGAGGCCGGTTTTCGCCAGCTTGACCGTTAATGAGTTAAGGACCATTTCATACTGTCTTTGGTAATCATCTGCCTTTTGTGACCACCTGTCTTTGGTCACAAGGACTTGAGCTAGCAAACACCTATCATTGTAATGGAGGGATCCGATCTGTCACCAAAGTATTTGATGTCATAATCAGTGGAAAAATCCAGTTCCACGCTTTGCCCATGTTGGGATCATCTCTGCACTTTCTGAATTGCAATTTCCAGAAAGCTATACAGGTAAGCTTTGAATATTTTGAAGCTAATTTGACTGGGTGTTGTTGCGAACTATAGCAGCAACAGCACCCAGTCAAAGTAGTTTCAAAATATTCAGCAGAATGTTTATTAAATAGTAAAGACATAATTCGTACAACAACGCTTAGCCCATCATCAATTAAGCATTCGTCACGAACTTATCTATGTCATTCATGACATAATTGATTATGACATCAGCCTGTGCATAACATAGTTGATTATGATGTCATATGATTGATGGATAAACTGGAAAAGTCCATTACGTCACTAGATAGCCAACATCATGATCACAATGCCGTATTATAGCTCTGTCGTGAAAATCAAAAAATCAGTCAAGTGTACAAATTACAAATTGTATGTCATTGATAGCTTTACAATTTTCTAAACATTCTGTAGAATATTTTGAAACTGATTTGACTGGGAGAATTTTCATGTATCAGTAGTTATATGCCTGCTTAAGCGGGGTCCTATTATGTGATGGCACGCCACGCTCGCCATCCGTCCATCCATCTGATTTCTTGTCCGGCCCAGATCTCGAAGAGTTTTAAACCTACACTAAAAAATTTTCAGCAGATATGTTAGCGATAGACGAAGTGAGGTGATTTTGTTTCGGCAAAATCCGCCCATATTTGCCAGAGTTATCTCCCCTGAAAAACTAGAATTTGTCAAAATTGTCTTGTCCGAGCCATATCTCGAAGAGTTTTGAACCTACACTCACAATTTTTTTTCAGCAGATGTGTTATAGATGGACGAAGTGTCATTATTTCGTTTCGCAAAATCTGCCCATATTTTACAGAGTTATCTCCCTTGAAAGGCTCAAATTTGTCAAAATTCTCTTGACTGAGCCATATCTCGAAGAGTTTTGAACCTACACTCACAATTTTTTGTTCAGCAGATGTTTTAGGGATAGACGAAATGTCATTTATCAAAGACAGACTGTTCAAATTTAGCATTCCTCAAACAAGTATGCCTGAGGGTGTATGTTGAGTTTCACTAAAACTTGTTTTTAGTTGCGACTTGCACCTATACGGTAGAGCTAGATGGTTGATGACACGTCATTGCAAACCAGTTTAGTAGCAATTTACGGGTAAATCCCCTGTACTACCCCCCTGTCCTTACTCCATAATGCCAATCAGTCTTTAGTGGGCACCTGTTTTTTTAGATCACCTATCTTCAATAACCACCTGTCTTATGTGACCACCTATCTTTAGTAACCACCTGTCTGTAGATATGTGACCCTGTTTTGGTCGACCACTTGGCTTTCACAATCTTGTGTGGTTTTAGTGGGTGTCACCTGGCTTTAAGGGCCACCGGCCATTTGTCAGTACTTTGTTAATGCAAATCAGTCTTTTCAACTCTTTTGTATCTATCTCTCTTTAGTAATGAACTGTCTCTAGTAATGCCGGTAATTTGAAGGTGCATTATCCCATTTGTCTCCTACATCTTTATACATTAATTTCAAGGAAACTGTAGTAGTAGGTGTTAAACTAATTTATGTAATAAGTTTATTTCTTCTATATTCACAGGTAACATCATGCTCACGTATCCTTTTTGTATATGGGACTATATTTGTATCTTAGCTGACAATATGCGCTCCGAGTCACTGCGCTCTTGGTGGGTGAGGGGATCATACCCAACTCACTTCCGGTTCACAAGCAGTAGAGTATAAAAGGAGCCGACTCATGGTGCTCAGATCATTCAGACTTTTAGTCCCACTAAGAGAACAAGCATCGGGCATACTAGAGAAGTCCATACATAGACTACATAGTTAGTATCCTCTTATTTCAACAATGAGTTATAAAACTGTGAAGATGCCAGAACCAGAGGAGTTGGTGGTGCCACCATCTATCTCAGCACTCACCCCTGACTCTGTTGAATATAGAGTTGCTCCTTGCACCATCTAATACAGACACCAGCACCGCCAAAGCTGCCCAACAAGTTGGCACCCACATCCCTGCTCATGGGAAAGCCAGTTCTTCAGCAGTGGATTCTGCACTGCAGAGATGACAGCGGACACCTAAACGCCAATTCACCAATGCCCAAGATGCATCAGCAGTGTTCATGCAGAGTTGGTCCTGGCACCATCTAACACAGACACCGGCACCGCCAATGGCGCCAAAGCTGCCCAACAAATAGGCACCTACATACCTGCTCAAGGGACAGCCAGTTCTTCAGCAAATCAACCATATGGAGGAGGCAGAAGGAGAGCCACTGGATACACCAGCTCCACATTAATGATTATCGAGTCCATAGGCATCAACTAATCAGATTAAAGGCCACCACTTGCTTGACACGTGGCTCACCGACAGCCACCCAGTCAGCATGGTGTTAGGGCCCTATTAGCAGTATATAGGTGAGTATATAGGTGAAAGTTGAAACCAAGCGTGAATTTAGAATACAGGAACATTTCAGGTATATAGGACAATAGAAGAACTCACCAGTAGCATGCTACTTCAACTTTCCTAATCATAGATAGGAACACATGTCTTACACAAGTCTTGAGAGGTGATGCAAATGCAGAGTCCAACAACCTAAAAAAAGGAGAAAGAAGGGCTATTGGATACACCTACTCCACACAATTGAGTCTAGTGGCCTCAACCATAATGGATAACGGCTAAACAAGCCTCCATCCCTCTCACCCCCTTCCGGACATGTTAAGAACACATTTATAAATATGTTCTGTATACCGGTAGACAGATTTTAGGTTTAAATTTGGTTACTTTAACTTTGTTCAGATATATTCTGTGATGAAGATGGCACTAAGCAGTTCAACAAGTCGTATACCTGTCCTGCATGTAGGTATATATACAGGTATTATTACAGCCTGGATAGAAAAGCATGATACAGACAGGTCAGGTCCCTAGAAGGCAAGAGCAATCTCTAATTGCAGACCTACCATTTTTATACCCCGCCAAAAAATTTGGCGTATTATGTGATGGCGTGGTCCGGGCAGGTAGACGGACAGGCGGGCGGGCGGCAGAGTGGTTTCCGGATGATAACTATGTTACCATTTGTCGGATCGCTTTGAAACTTCATAGAGTGGTTGGACTAGGTCTGGGGAAGAAACCTATTAAAATCGACGCTGATCCGGTATCCAAGATGGAGGCCCCCCACCGGTGGCTATCTTAAAAATTGGTTTCCCGATGATGACTCCGTTGCCATTTGTCGGATCGCTTTGAAACTTCATAGGGTGGTTGGACTATGTCTGGGGAAGAAATGTATCGAAATCGACGCTGATCAGAAATCCAAGGTGACTTTTCCAGATGATAGCTCCGTTAGTGTTTATCGGATCGCTTTTGAAACTTCATAGGGTGGTTGGACTAGGTCTGGGGAAGAAAGCTATTGAAATCGATGATTGATCCAAAATCCAAGATGGACACCAGCCACTGGCAGCCATCTTGAAAATTGGTTTCCAGATGATTTATCGGATCGCTTTGAGACTTCATAAGTTGGTTGGACTAGCTCTGGGGAAGAAACCTATCGAAATCGATGCTGATCAGAAATCCAAGATGGCCGCCAGCCACCGGCGGCCATCTTAAGAAATTGGTTTCCAGATGATGACTCTTGTTACTGTTTGTCGGATTGCTTTGATACTTCATAGGGTGGTTGGACTAGGTCTGGGGAAGAAACCTATCGAAATCGACGATGATCCGAAATCCAAGATAGCCGCCAGCCACCGTCGACCATCTTGAAAATTGGTTTTCGGATGATAACTCTGTTATCGTTTATCGGATCGCTTTGAAACTTCATAGGGTGGTTGGACTAGGTCTGGAGAAGAAAGCTATCAAAATCAACGATTGATCCGAATTCCAAGATGGATGCCAGCCACTGGCGGCTATCTTGAAAATTGGTTTCCGGATAATAACTGTTACCGTTTATCGGATCGCTTTGTAACTTCATAGTGTGGTTGGACTAGGTCAGGGGAAGAAACCTATCGAAAATGACAATGATCCAAAATCCAAGATGGCTGCCAGACTCCAGCGACCATCTTGAAAATTGGTTTCCAGATGATAACTTCGTTACCGTTTATCGGATCACTTTGAAACTTCATGGTGTTGGTGGACTAGGTCTGGAGAAGAAATCTATTGAAATTCATCACGATCCGAAATTCAAGATGGCCACCAGCAGCCATCTTGAAAATTGGTTTCAAGATGATAACTCCATTCCCATTTATAGGATCACTTTGAAACATCATAGGGTGGTTGGACTATGTCTGGAGAAGAAACCTAGTGAACTTGATGAAGATCTGAACTCCAAGATCACAGGCTGCCATCTTGAAAATTGGTTTCTGGATGATATCTCTGTTACCATTTATCGGATCACTTCATAGGCTGGTTGTACTGCGTCTGGTGAAGAAACCTATCGAAATTTACGATAATCTGAAATCCAATATGGCCACCAATCACCAGCGGCAAAATTGGTTTCCGGACGATAACTCCTTGACAGTTTAATGGGTTGCTTTGACACTTCATAGGATGACTGGTCTGGGTCTGAGGAAGAAACGTTTTTTCGGATTTTGTCCTGATTTTACAAAGTTGTGAAATGCTAGTGTACGCTCATTCCAGTTCTTGAATGCAGTTTTTGTATCCAGATTATGGCCAAAGTTTGGTTTGAAACTAGTTTGAGCTATCTCCCTTCGCACAATTTAGGAATAGAGTTGATTGAAAAGTTACCACCCTTGTCACAATTTAGGAAGAGAGGAGCTGATTGAAGAGTTACTTCCCTTGTCACAGTTTAGGAAGAGAAGAGCTGATTCAAGAGTTACTTCTCTTCTTGCAGTTTAGGAAGAGAGGAACTGATTGAATAGTTACTTTCCTTCTCACAAGTTATTAAGAGAGAAACTGATTGAAGAGTTACCTCCCTTGTCACAATTTGGAAATAGAGGAGCTGATTTAAGAGCTACCTCCCTTGTCACAATTTAGGAGTGGAGCTGATTGAAGAGTTATACCCCCTGTCACAATTTAGGAAGATAGAAACAGATTGAAGTTATCTCCCTTATCACAATTGAGGATGAGAGGAGCTGATTGCAGAGTTACCTCCTTGTCAACATTTAGGAAGAAAGTAGCTGATTGAAGAGTTACCTCCCTTGTCACAATTTAGGAATATAGCTGAATTTTAAGAGTTACCTCCCTTGTCACAATTTAGGAGTGGAGCTGATTGAAGAATTATACCCCTTGTCACAATTTAGGAAGATAGAAGCAGATTGAAGAGTTATCTCCCTTATCACAATTGAGGATGAGAGGAGCTGATTGCAGAGTTACCTCCTTGTCAACATTTAGGAAGAGAGTAGCTGATTGAAGAGTTACCTCCCTTGTCACAATTTAGGAATATAGGAGCTGATTGAAGAGTTACCTCCCTTGTCACAATTTAAGAGGAGCTGATTGAAGTTATCTCCCTTGTCACAATTTAGAAATAGAGGAGCTGATTGAAGAGTTACCTCCCTTGTCACAATTTAGGAAGATGAAGCTGATTGAAGAGTTATCTCCCTTGTCACAATTTAGGATGAGAGGAGCGCATTGAAGTTACCTCCCTTTATCACAATTTAGGACGAGAGGAGCTGATTGAAGAGTTACCTCCCTTGTCAAAATTTAGGAAGAGTAGCTGATTGAAGAATTGCCTCCCTTGTCACAATTTAGGAAGAGAGGAGCTGATTGAAGAGTTAACCTCCCTTGTCACAATTTAGGAATAGAGGAGCTGGTAGAAGAGTTATCGCCCTTGTCATAATTTAGGAGAGGGGGCTGATTGAGGGTTTATATCCCTTGTCACAATTTAGGAAGATAAAAGCTGATTGAATAGTTATCTCCCTTGTCACAATTTAGGGAGAGAGGAGCTGATTGAAGAATTACCTCCCGTGTCACAATTTAGGAAGAGAAGAGCTGATTGGAGCGTTATCTCCCTTGTCGCAGTTTAGGAAGAGGAGATTATTGGAATGTTATCTCCGTTGTCACGATTAAGGAAGAGAGGAACTGATTGAAACGTTACCGCCTGACTCACAAGTTATCAAGAGAGAAACTGATTGAAGAGTTTCGTTCCCTTGTCACAATTTAGGAAGAGAGGAGTTGATTGTCCTTGTTTTAATCATTATATCACTTGTCACAATTTATCAGGAGGAACTGATTGAAGAATTTCGAGCCTTCTGTTGACACATGTTATGAAGAGTTGATTGAAGAGTTATCTCCCTTATCACAATTTTTTGAGATGAGCTGATAGTTATCTCCCCTGATTGATTGATTTACTGAAACAACACTAGTTAATTTATTGCAGAGTTAAGGATTCTATGTATGATTACTGTATTCTGTGGCTGTTGTAGTAGAAACATCCTACAGCTGCAATCAGTCCTTCGTTTTTGCCCACTGTGTCTTGTCCTCAGCCAAAATCCTTAGCTTCCTCAGGTACATTCGTGATTTGAGTGTGCCGAGTCCTGTTTTCCTGAGGTCACCTTGTAAGACGCTTAGCAGATTTATGCAATGACATCCTCTCCTGGCTTTGTATTTGCTGGATCCAAGTAGGGCGAATTCCAAGGCTCTATGCTGGCATCATGGACCATCTTTGCTGGGCGACTTGCAGACAGCAGCGACGTATTACACATCTTATATAGTGCATCGTTGGAAATTATGCCATAAGTGTTTCCAGTGGCAGGCATCAAGTTTGTCTAGAGCTGCCTTTGGAGCTGCCCAGCTGTTACAGTTATACAGCATCAAAGATACGCAGGTTGCATTGTATAAACGTAGTCTTTTAATCAAGAGCATCTTTGATCTACGAATCCATAGCTTCCAGAAGGACTGGAAAACTATGTTCCCCATGATGCAGCGTGCAGCAGTACTGCAAAGCAGTGAGCCCAGGATTTTACTTTTACTCCATGGTTCGCTGCCACAAAGTGAATCGTCAGTCTCTTTAGTTTCATGCTTTGTAGATAGGTATATGTGGGTGAACTCTGGTTTGGATTCATTCATAGAGATTCTCTATTTTTAGTTTGCTTACAGCTATTGGGAGAAGTTCGTCAAAGGGTTTCTTTTTCTCGTCTATGAAGTCCACATCAACGGCATATTCCATCTCTAGTGGCATACCCAGTTCTGACATTGGAGGGTTTGGTCTTTGGAACTTTCCCGCACAGATTTCAATGCAGCAGGAAGGTAACAGGTGAAAAGCACAGGAGATAGACCATCTCCCTGTGGGGAGCCGATTGATGTCTCAAACTACAGACTTCACTTCACTGACTTGACTTGTACTCTCAGCTTGGTGTCTGCAAGCAATAGTCTCGCTAGTCGTAGCTCATCTTCATTGCAACTGGCCTGGCGTAGTACATCTAGGATCTTTGAGCTTTTAATTGTGTCGAAGGCGCATGACATGTCAATGCCCATTATCTCCCCTCTCTTGTCACAATTTATAAAGATATGTGCTCATTGAATTGTTGCCTCCCCTTTCCTGTTCACAATTTATAAACAGAGGGGTCTTTTTCGTACATTTTTATTTGTTACAGTTTAGCTTACGTTACGTGTTTTATTTTGTATTCATTTGCAGGTGATATGAGCTTATCTGGGAAATTTGACATCATTCGCATTGACCTACAGCCATCCGAGCAATATAAATCAGTGAGTTTAGCATTATCATGACCGACTGACTGGCAAGCAGATGGTTGGATGTGAGGTTGATGGATGGGAGTGTGTGTGGCTGGATGGATGGACAGATGGATGGTTGGATGGAAGTTTATAATATCATAAATAAAAACCAGTAATTATGCAAAATTGATCTGAATGTTCGACCCTCCACCCTCCAAATGTATAAGTTCAATGCAGGTTAATGGTAAATAAAAGAGCCAATTAAATTTCTTTGTAATGTTGTTGTATTTTATGTATATAACCATATATGTAGATCACTCATGCCATTTTTTATTTTTCTGCGCTCTTAGACATCCAGACTGACATATGCATAGTTTTTGCTTGGTTGGCATTTATCAAGTCACTATGTTCTAAGTCCCATCTATAGGTCTATGTATTATAGCTATAGACGCTCTCAAAGGCAGAATTTCAGAGTTCAGTATTTCCTTGCCTGATCTCGTTTATATGAGAATATCATATTATTAACAAAATCTTGTTTTTGTTACGAATTCTGGTACTTAGTTAGATAAAATGTCAGATTAACATAGCCAACTAAATATTATTTACGATAAAAATATTTAAAATCAGATTATGAGTGGCTGTTCCATCTCTTTTCTGATTTAGAAAGATAGCCATGGTTGCAACGACAGTGAGATAGTCTACCATTGAGGCATGAACTGGGTTCACTGTTCACAGGTTGCATAGTCCTGAGCGCTGTCAGCTACGCCGAGTCGACTACTGCATTGTGTATGCTACAGTACAGGTTATAAATAAGTTTGAATGTTCCCAAAACAAAAAACATGATGTAAGAAATGTATTGTTGAATATTTCAGACTTAGTTTGATTGAAAGCAAGCAATGGCTTCCAATCAAATTACGTCCGAAATATTCAAATGCGCATTTTATGTTGTTTTATAATCACTAAGTTATTTCTGAGTTGTACTGTATTGCTGTGTTTTTCTTTATAGATGGTGTTAGCCGGTCAGAAACCAGAAACAGTGATGGAGATATGCACTCGTGCTATGGCATTCTGGACATATCAGGTTTGATTGGACATGGAAATACCCACCTCTTAATAAATGTTCATTTGTTGGACAATAGTGGATATTTGAAAACTTACCACTGGAATGACTGGGTCAGATCAACCTCATCGTGACTTTAGTACATTTTCTTTCTCAAATATTCTTCTTTTATTCCATAGATTAACCCTGTCACCAACACATCCCAGAAGATTTATATTCTTTACTATATAAAACTTATTCTGTTGAATATTTTAAAATAAATTTTAATGGAACCTGTTGCTGCCTAGCTTCCAGTCAAATTTATTTCAAAATATCCAAAAGTTTTCCTCGATGGCTGCCTTGATAATAAGATGCGAGGAATTCATCGGTGAAAGGGGTTACATTTTTCAAAATTGACGTAGAAGACATTCTGACCACGTCACATGAAATATACCCTGTTGTTTAGACACTCCCATGTTTTATATCTTACCATGCATATAATTGTGACTGGCAAACATTAAAATTACATTCAGTAAGTTTACTTTATCTTAGACATGACAACCCAAATACCACATTTGTATAGATTAACCCTGGTCAAGTCGACCAAAACTGGCCTCTGGAGTGGTCTTGAGAAATGTCCATTTGCAAGCGAATATAAGACTATTCTTGTAAATTTACCACTGGAATGACTGAGTCGATAATCATAGATTGAGAAAAACTCTTGACCATTAATGTGTTGAGAATGATGTAAGAGGTATGCTGTTGAATATTTAGAAATAAAACAACGCCTTCCAGTCAAATTGTTTTCAAAATATTGAAGTGTTTTCCAGTCGGGTTGCCTTCAATTGGAGCGAGGTACAGTCAAACTTGTCTATAAAGGTGGCCAGACAAAAATTTCCTTTATAGACGGGTGTGCTTTCCATGGATACTTAAATGTATTGTTAGCTCACCTGGCCAGAATGGCCAAGTAAGCTTATGCCATGGCGATCGTCCATCGTTCGTCTGTCCGTCCATCCGGCATCCGTCAACTTTTGCATAGAAACGCTACTCTTCATTAACCGCTTGGCAGATTTCAAACTAATTTGGCTGGAAGGGCCTTATTGGAGTAGGCTTCAGAACTTATATATGGAATTTTGATTGGTCAGTTTTTTCGCCGGCCATCTTGAATTTTCCGAAAAATTGCGGGAAATCGTTTAAAACGCTACTCCTCATTAACTGCTTGAGCAATTTCAACCAGACTTGGCTGGTAGGATACTAGGCTCATAGGTTTCAGAACCTGTATACAGAATTTTGATTGGTCAATTTTTCCTGTGGCCATCTTGGATTTTCTGACAAATGGCGGAAAATCGTTTAAAACGTTACTCATTAACTGCTGGAGCAATTTCTACCAGACTTGGCTGGAAGGATACTAGGCTCATAGGTTTCAGAACCTGTACACAGAATTTTGATTGGTCAATTTTTCCTGTGGCCATCTTGGATTTTCTGACAAATGGCGGAAAATCGTTTAAAACATTACTCATTAACTGCTGGAGCAATTTCTACCAGACTTGGCTGGAAGGATACTAGGCTGGTAGCTTTCAGATCTTTTATACAGAATTTTGATTGGTCCATTTTTTCGGTGGCAGTCTTGGATTTTCTGAAAATTTTAGTAAATCAGTTAAAAGGCTACTCCTCATTAACCTCTTGAACGAGTTCAAGCAAACTTGGTTGGAAGGACCCTAAAGTTGTATGCTTCTATGCTGTATACAGAATTTTGATTGGTCAGTTTGTTCGATGGCCATCTTGAATTTTCCGAAAAATGGTTGAAAATAGTCTACTCATTAACCACTTGGGCGATTTCAACCAGACTGGCTGGAATGAGCCTAGGGTGGTAAGCTTTAGAACTTGCATACAGAATTTTGATTGGTCAATATTTCCGGCTGCCATTTTGCATTTTCTGAATATTGTGGGAAATCAGTTAAAAGGCTACTCATTAATCGCTTGGCCGGTTTCAACCAAACTCGGCTGGAAGAATCATATGCCGGTAAGCTTCAGAACCTTTATACAGAATTTTGACGGCTTGATTTTGATGGTGGCCATCTTGATTTTCCCGAAAAATGGAAATTCATGTGAAATGCTACTCATTAATCACTTGGACAATTTCACCCAAATTTTGGTGGGAGGGATCCTATTGTCGTAGCGTCTAGAAATTCTATTGAGAATTTAATGTTTTGGCAGCAATCTCAGATTTTCTGAGTTTTCCGGACCCATATTAAAAAACGGTACTCCTTCAATCGATAACCCGATTTAAAAAAAACTTCGGTGGAACGATTGGTAGGCTTCAACATATTAAACGAGAGTCTTGATTGGTAAATTTTTTGGTAGCCATCTTGGATTTTCCGAAAATCATCCATCATGTCTATTTAAATGCAAATGCTTTAAATGCCAGTTGTCCAGGTGATCGCCACAGCTCCTTGGGCCTCTTGTTTTACTAGGTTTTGGAGTGATCCACCCACAGACCCAGAATCTACCAGATGGAGGAGAGAGAAGGAATCACACTGGATCCATTAACTCCACACCATTGAACCATCAGGAATTAACCTAGCAGGGTGAAACCTGCCATTCCCTTCGGCTGTCGGGCACCACCTCCCAATACCTGAAAACGTAGTTATAACAATAGTTTTGGGAGTGAGAAAAATCAGTCTTTATATACATAGAAGAAGCCTCAGTTTCAATATTGCTGTATTTTGTCCAATTTCTGTTGCATTAGACTGTATTTTGTGATGGACAAAAACTTGGGAACTATTTTGCCTGATGCTTTCTGGGTTTCGAAGAGTCGGGATGCCAATGGCCAGTTATGACTTACATATATAGGTTCCCAGTGCGGGTAACAGTGCTAGATTCGATCTGAGATGCGGCTACTACAGTAAACAGCTGTTTCCCGCATTTGCCGCATATAAGCCAAATCTTACCGCATTTGGCATATCAAATTTGTGTTGTATTTTAGAGCCACCAGGAGAAGACTTATCAGGAGTTTGTTGCTAACAAGGCTAAGGAGAAGATGATAGAACTAGAACATTACTATGAGCAGATCATCACTCGTACACAGACAGAACTCAGCTGTATCCTTCTCATACTTTAAACATTTGGTCAAGAGAATCTAAATATTTCCCTTTTGAATGTCCATTTGCAGGGCAAGATGACTAATATTGAAAATTGACCACTGGAAGGACTAGCTCGGTTAACGAGCCAGTTATTTCAGTGGTAAATTTTAAAAAATGGTCTTCTCTTGTCCTGCAAATTATCCATTCCGCAAGACCATTCAATTGCCGGTTTTGCTGGTGGGACCAGTAAAGGGTTAACCTGTCAAGCCGGTCAAAAGCCGCTTCTGCAGGTGTATTGAGAAATGTCTATTTGCAAACCAAGAAGGTTACTTTTTGAAATTTTACCACTAGCGTGCCTGGCTCGATAATCGAGCTGATCATGCAAGTGATAAATTTTCAAAAGTAATCTCTTTGTCTGAAAAATTGCCATTTTCGTTGAGAAAATCTAAATGTTCTTGAAGAAATCAGAGTGTTAGACGGTTAACAGGAATTTATCAAATTCTGGCATAACATGATGTTTATGATGAGCTATGGTATACTTAACGCTTACATAACCCTCAAATTTGTTCAAGAAAATTTAAATTTTCTCAGAAAATGTTGATTTGTCAACCAAGAGTAAACTATTTTTGGAAGCTTACCACTGGAATGAAAATGTTCAAAAATAATCTTGCCTTTCTATGAGAATATTGAAATTCTTTTATCGTGTACTTAAAATTGAAGTGACATATTAAAATCTTCAGTGCCACAGGATACAGTAAAATAATGGTCTATTAAACTGGTCACACAGAAATCATTGCTGTCAATCCAAGACACAACTTATCCAGACATATTTTCCTTGACTTTTATTTCAAACAGCACTGAAGACTCAGCTAACAGGTAAGTCATTATAACAGGTAAGTCATTATAACAGGTAAGTCATTATAACAGGTAAGTCATTATAACAGGTAAGTCATTATAACATTGATTGTTTATTCTGACATATAATATTCATAAAACTGTATGTAGATTGTTGAGATAAGCATCACCCACTATTATCTAGTGCTAGTAAGTTATGTCACACAAGCACATAGGAAATAGCTGGAACTCTTATTTTCATTTATGCGGTTGTCAGCATTGATTTCTGAGCCTGGATTTCAAAATGAAAGAAATGTTGGATTAACAGACAAATATCACCATTCTCAGCTAGTGCTAAGTGAGTTGTATCGTGCACACATGCACGCATACACTCAAGCATGCACATGTGCACATTCCCAATTTAAAGTTTGAATGCATATAAAATAAAATTCACTTTGTAAATGTAGATTGTTCAGATAAACATCACCCACTATTATCTAGTGCTAGTAAGTTATGTCACACAAGCACATAGGAAATAGCAGGAACTCTTATCATGTACTCGGTTGTTAGCATTGATTTCTGAACCTGGATTTCAACAAACAAAAAAATTTGCGCTCATGCACCCACTCACATGTACACATTCCTAGTTTAATCCTTTCTTGACGAATCCGGCCAAAACCGGCCTATGTAGTGGTCTTAAAGAATGTCCATTTGCAGGCCAAGAGAAGACTATTTTTGAAAATTTACCACTGGAATGACTGGCTCGATAACCGAGCCAGTCATTCCAGTGGTAGATTTTCAAAAATAGTCTTCTCTTGGCCTGCAAATGGACATTCAATAAGTATATATATATATATATATATATATATATATATATATATATATATATATATATATATATATATTTTTTTTTTTTTTTTTTTGGGAACAAATTTGGTCATTAAAGGGTTAAAGCAGGAGCGGTGGGCAAGTGGTTAGAGGTGTGATCCCCGCCGCTCTAGGTTAGCAGATTTGTTTCCCCGCCAGTCCGCCACATTGGGTCCTTGAGCAAGTCACTTAAATCTGTGTTGCTCTATTTGACCTGGCAGTAAATAGGTACACGTGATGGCATACATGTGCGCCTGTATATGGCTGCCACCAAATGGGCCGCCAAATGAACATATGATATAAAACGCTTAGCACATGCATTCGGGTAAATAGATAATTATGTGAATAAATGTACCATCTACAGTACAGCTCATAAATAGGTTATATGTTTCCAAAATAAAAGATGAAACAATTTTGAACGCGATGTACAAAATGTTCTCTCGAATTTATTGGAGCTGAAAGAAAGACAGCGCCTGTGAAGACAGGAATAGTGATTATTAATACAAATTAGATATTATTCTAAATAAAACAGGAAAATGTAGATTGTCCAGACAAGCATCACCCACTATTATCTAGTGCTAGTAATTTATGTCACACAAGCACATAGGAAATAGCAGGAACTCTTATCATGTACTTCCGTTTTCTCCATCGACTCACCTTTCCCTGTGTTAGAAATTGTTCACATCCTTAATTTCAGGTCAAAGTAAATGTGAAATTGAATGTGTGCATATATAGTACGAGTTGAATGATGGATCACAAGAAACTAAAAAGCAGAAATAACCAGCAACAGCACCCAGTCAAATTAATTTCAAAATATTCAACAGATTGTTTGTTAAATAGTAAAAACATACAATTTGTAAAACTTAATGGACTATTAATCTTTTAATTACGATATTTTGTCCAAAAAATCTAAATATTTGCTTATTGAATCTCTATTAGCAGAGCAAGTGAAGAAAATCTTTGAAAATTGATCACTGGCATGGCTGGCTCGGTTACCGAGCCAGTCATTCCAGTGATAAATTTTCAAAAATGGTCTTCACTTGGCCATCCAATGAACATTCCTCAAGACCAATGCAGAGGCTGGTTTTGGCCGGCTTCATCATAAAAGGGTTAAAGCGTTCGTGACAGACTTAGCTGTCATTCATTACATAATTGATCGTGACTTTAACCTACATGTGAAGTAATTCATTATGACATCATGACTGACAGATTGGATTCATCCCTTGTATCCAGAATATGGTGAGGTTTTAGGACCACCCTTTAACCCTCATATCAGCCAAAAATGGCTTCTACAGTGGTCTTGAAAAACCGAGCCAGTCATTCCAGTGGTAAATTTTCAAAAATAGTCTTCTCTGCAAATGGGCATTTTCTATGACAAAATTTTAGTGTTAAAGGGCTAAATGATAGGTGGCCTTTTCAACAGGCTTTATTCTCAGAACCTGTGTGATTTAACATTAACTGGTCAAGATGGCAAAAAATCGCCTTGACAAATGTCCTTTGGCAGACTAACATGGACTAATGTTATGCCGTCTGTAAGATGTTGGGAAAAATGAGAGAGAAATTGTTTGGCTACTCAGACAGTATGCAAATCATGCTGCGGGCTTCAATGTCTTGCTGCAATATTGTTTTAATTGGTGCAATGCTTTGCTGCGTGCCACTATTTAACTAACTGGGCACGCACAATTTAGGAAGCATGAGATTTCTTCTCTTGTTGGATTAGTAGCAGATAAGCATCACCCACTATTATCTAGTGCTAGTAAGTTATATCACACAAGCACATAGGAAATAGCAGCAACACTTATCTAGAACTCAAATGTCATAAAAATGAGAGAGTGGTTTTATATTATTTAAGTTTGATGATTAAATGTAGATTGTTCAGACAAACATCACCCGCTATTGTCTAGTGCTAGTAAGTTAGGTCACACAAGCACATAGGAAATAGCAGCAACAGTTATCTCGTACTCAAATGGCTTTATTGGAGAGAGCAGTAATCAAATTAAATAGTTCATTAAATGTTGAATTAACAGACAAATATTACCCACTATCAGCTGGTGCTAGTCAGTCATATCTTACAAGCATAGGAAATAGCAGGAACAATTATCTCTTTATCTTTGATTCATTCTGTTTCAAGTAATTTATTTGTGCTGAAGACTGGTATCGTTATCATTCAGATGAATTAGATATTATTAGTCAACAAACAGGAAAATGTAGACCGTCCAGCCAGACAAGCATGATGCATGATTATATAATGCTAGTAAGTTATAGGAAATTGCATGAGCACTTATTTAGGAAAGCATTTTGTCATACATTAGTAGTCTGGTAGCTAATAGAAACAAAGAATACTTGACAAAAATGTCTAATTGTTGAATTAACCCTTTAGCCCTAAAATTTCTCAGAAAATGTCAATTTTTCAGACCAAGAGAAGACTATTTTTTGGAAATTTACCACTGGAATGACTGGCTCGTTTATCGAGCCAGTCATTCCAGTGGTAAATTTCCAAAAAATAGTCGTCTTGGTCTGCAAATGGACATTTCTTAAGACCACTGCAGAAGCCGTTTTTGGCTGATATGAGGGTTAAAGGGTTAACAGACAGATATTACCCACTATTGTCTAGTGCTAGTGAATCATATCTTACAAGCACATAGGTAATAGCAGCAATATCCATCTGTTTATCCATCTTTCCTTCTGCTTCTACAAATTTTTGGTGGAAAGAGAGACACAGTCTGAGAAGACAAATTTTAAAAGAATAGTTTTGTAAACAGGATAGTATAGTTGTCTGGAAATTGAGATTCAGAGCGTTCAGGGTTCGATCAATCCAAACACAGGCAAAGTGTGGGTGGAGTTTACCTAGAGATAGACAGGGCATAACTGTTGGAATAAGTGGATTCATCCATTGTTTAATTATCAGACAAATATTACCCACTATCGGCTAGTACTAGTGAGTTATATCTTACAAGCACATAGGTAGCAGCATCAATATTCATCTGTTTATCCATCTTTCCTTCTGCTTCTACAAATTTTTGGTGGAAAGAGAGACACAGTCTGAGAAGACAAATTTTAAAAGAATAGTTTTGTAAACAGGAAAACGTAGGCTCTCCAGATAAGTATCACCCACTATTGTCTAGTGCTAGTAAATTATGTCACACAAGCACATAGGAAATAGCAGGAACTCTTATCCAGACTTATCTATAACTCAAATCTGTTAAAAATGAGGGTGGTTTTCTAAAATTTAGGTATAATGGTTAAACTTTATTAATTGTAATTATATTGAATAATCTTAGTAATATCTGAGTGAGCGAAAGTGAATCCATGTTGAATTAACAGACAAATATTACCCACTATTGACTAGTGCTAGTGAATCATATCTTACAAGCACATAGGTAATAGCAGCAATATACATCTGTTTATCTCTCTTTCCATTCCTACAAGGTTGTTTATTTTTTATGGAAAGTGAGGCAAAACCTGTAAAGACAAATTTGATATTAGCGTAAAAAACAGGAACTGTAGATTGTCCAGACAAGCATCACCCACTATTATCTAGTGCTAGTAAGTTATGTCACACAAGTACATAGGAAATAGCGGGAACACTTATCTAGAACTCAAATGGCTTTATAGCAGAGCTAGTGCTCAAATGCCATCTGGCATTAACTTTGACTTCATATTCTGAAAGTGAAATGTAATTAAACTAAAACATCAGCAAATGGTGAATTAACAGATAAATATTATCCAAGCATTTGAGTAATAGCAGCAATATTCATCTGTTTATTTCTCCTTCCCTTCTGTAATTTATTTCTTGTGGAAAGAGAGACGGAGCCTGTGAAGACGGAAAAATTAATGATTCAGAAAAATTTGATATTATTCTAAAAACAGGAAAATGTAGATTGTTCAGATAAGCATCACCCACTATTATCTAGTGCCAGTAAGTTATGTCACACAAGCACATAGGAAATAGCAGGAAATCTGTTAATAGCAGAGAGCAATTTTCTATTTCTATGTAGTACTCAGATGTCAGTATTGACTTTAACTTCATATTCTGAAAGTGAAATGTAATCAAATTAAAACATCCTCAAATCAAATGTTGAATTAACAGACAAATATTACCCACTATCGTATAGTGCTAGTCAGTCATATCTTACAAGCACATAGGTAATAGCAGCGATATTCATCTGTTTATCTCTCTATTCTCTTCATTACTGAACTGTTTATAAAAGTGTTAATTGAAATAAGTTAAGAATGTCAAATTTCATCTATGAACTGATAAAATATATTTTTGCTATCAGCCCCTATAACAGGTAACATATATGAAATAAGGAAACAAATGTTACAGGAAATGTAGATTGTTCAGACAAGTATCAACCACTATTATCTAGTGCTAGTAAGTTATGTCACACAAGCACATAGAAAATAGCAGCAACACATATCTAGTACTCAAATGGCTTTATTGGAGAGCTAGTGCTGAGATTAAATAGTTCATGAAGTGTTGAATTAACAGACAAATTTTGCCCACTATCGGCTATAGCTTGTCAGTCATACATCTTACAAGCACATAGGTAATAGGAAATAGCAGTAATATTCATCTGTTTATTTGTTTTTACTTCTGTTACTACAAAGTAATTTATTTTTGGTGTAAAGATACATACAGCCTGTGAAAAGAAATTTCAGATTATTAATATAAACACAGAAACATGTAGATTTCCCAGATAAGCATAACCCACTATTGTCTAGTGCTAGTAAGTTATGTCACACAAGCACATAGGAAATAGCAGGAATATTCATCTGGTTATTTCTCTCTTTCTAGTTATTAGTAATTTATTTCTGCTGAAAAGAGGGGCAGAGTGTGTCAAGAGATGAATACTAGTTATTCAGACTAATTTCAGATTATTCGTCTAACAAACAGGAAAATGTAGATTATCTAGACAAGCATCACCCACTATTGTCTAGTGCTAGTAAGTCATGTCACACAAGCACATAGGAAATAGCAGGAGCAGGTAGTCAAATGTCTTTGGGAAAAAGGTATTATGATCACTGTCTGTCTGTCCTAGTGTATGGTATGTATCAAGTCTGTCTGTCCGTCCATCCATCCACCTGCCTGAGTCTGCCTGCCTGTCTCTGGAGCTGTATCTAAAAAAACTACTGATCTGATTTGGCTCAAATATTAACACAACGAAGGAACTTGCCGTGAAAGAAGATTTCCAGATTTGGCCATGATCAGCAGAAAAGAACCTTGGACCTGAATCTGATCAAATTCTGAATGGGTTGCTATGTCGGAAACTACTAGTCCAGTTCTAGAACAGGAAAGGGTGTAACCACATACTAGGATTCTACAGTTCTGGCGTGATATGGAAAATCATCCAAAAATCCGGAAAAAAATCTGGATTAAAATTTTTGGGAAAATCTGAAAATATTTTACAATGTGACAAATATTGAGGGCCGATGGTCTGCTTCTTTTTACTGTGCTCACTGCTGTTTTATAAATACTATGTGTATTTTATAAATATCTTATGGGTAAAGTTTATACATTGTGATTATATCCTGTATAATGTCTCTGAGCAAAACTGAGTCTTTGTTGAATTAACAGACAAATAGTACCCACTATTGACTAGTGCTAGTGAGTCATATCGTACAAGCACATAGGTAATAGCAGCAATATTCATCTGTTTATCTCACTTTCTTTCTGTTTCAGTATTATTCTTAAAAAACAGAAAATGTAGATTCTGCGGATAAGCATCACCCACTATTATCTAGTGCTAGTAAGTTATGTCACACAAGCACATATGAAATAGCAGCAACACTTAAGCAGCAAACATATTTTATCATAGATTTAAAGTCTGGTATCTAGTAGGAAAAAGAGAATAATTCACAAACATGTACAATGGATGAATCCAATCTGCCAGACAAGTATATCATGTCATAATTAATTGCGTCACATGTAGGTTGATGTCACAATCACATATGTAAGGAATGACATAGCTAAGTCCCTCAGGAACGTTTAAAAGTGTGTCAGTTGTACACATTTTAGGTCTTTATCATTTAATAAACATTATGTGGAATATTTTAAAACTAATTTCACTGGGCATATGGCAGCAACAGCACCTGGCCAAATTAGTTTTAATATATTCAATAGTTACCTATATAGTTTTCTGGAAATTGAGATTCAGAGCGTTCAGGGTTCGATCAATCCAAACACAGGCAAAGTGTGGGTGGAGTTTACCTAGAGATAGACAGGGCATAACTGTTGGAATAAGTGGATTCATCCATTGTTTAATTATCAGACAAATATTACCCACTATCGGCTAGTACTAGTGAGTTATATCTTACAAGCACATAGGTAACAGCAGCAATATTCATCTGTTTATCTATCTTTCCTTCCGCTTCTACAAATTTTTGGTGGAAAGAGAGACACAGTCTGAGAAGAAAAATTGTAAAAGAATAGGTTTGTAAACAGGAAAATGTAGGCTCTCCAGATAAGTATCACCCACTATTGTCTAGTGCTAGTAAATTATGTCACACAAGCACATAGGAAATAGCAGGAACTCTTATCCAGACTTATCTATAACTCAAATCTGTTAAAAATGAGGGTGGTTTTCTAAAAATTTAGGTTTAATGGTTAAACTTTATTAATTGTAATTATATTGAATAATCTTTGTAATATCTGAGTGAGCGAAAGTGAATCCATGTTGAATTAACAGACAAATAGTACCCACTATTGACTAGTGCTAGTGAGTCATATCTTACAAGCACATAGATAATAGCAGCAATATTCATCTGTTTATTTGTCTATTTTATCCTCTGGGGATTGACTTGCCTGACAAAAATTAGATTTTAGCACACGATAATATCAGAAGTTTGTTTCGAATAATTTAATGTAGATTTTCATTGTTGAAAGTAATGATTTATCATACATTAATTAATAGTCTGGTAGGTAATAGAATTTTTTTTTGGTTGAATTAATGGACAGATATTACCCACTATCGGCTAGTGCTAGTTTGTCATATCTTACAAGCACATAGGTAATAGCAGCAATATTCATCTGTTTATTTGTCTATTATCTTCACATAATGAGCTGTCAGTTCATAAAAGAAAATTGCAATGTAATTTCAGAATGTGTAAGAACATTATTATCAGCCACTATCACATTGATGTAAATAGAAGAAACAAACTGTCATCAAACAAAGTTAGTACCATCAATACTGAAGTTAATTTATCAAACAAAGCCAAAATAAAAAATGGTTTTGTTTCCTATGAACTTCCAGAGTGAAATTTCTTCTTTTTTTTTACACCTGGCCGGGAATAAAAAAAATATTCTACCCAGCATAAATGTTAAAAACATCAATACATTTGTCAAACTATACAAATTACAATGTTTTAATGCCATTTGTATGCAATCTGAAACCCTTTCGCTAATTGTGTCATGAAAAACACTTACCAAATTTTACAATTACAGCCATATTTATATGAACATCTAGTCAAATATCTGAAAAACTAGTATTTATGACCTTTTTAAAATAAATTAATAATTGAAAGAAACCACATGGTTTGCAGAAAACAAAATCTTTTTTTATGGATGGCCTAACTTCATATTCTGAAAGGGAAAGGTAATCAAATTAAAACATTTTCAAATGTTGAATTAACAGACAAATATTACCCACTATCGGCTAGTGCTAGTGAGTCATATCTTACAAGCACATAGGTAATAGCAGCAATATTCATCTGTTTATCTGTCTATTCTCTTCATTGCTGAGCTGTCAAAGAATTAACTGCAATATAAATTAAGGTAATTTCATCTAAGAACATAGAACATATGGTTTTGCTAGGAAATAAATAGACAAATTGCCATACATTAATGTTTAGAGGAAGTGTAGATTGTCCAGACAAGCTTCACCCACTATTATCTAGTGCTAGTGAGTTATGTCACACAAGCACATAGGAAATAGCAGCAACACTTCTCTAGTACTCAAATGTGTTAATAGCAGAGAGGTTTTCTATTGAGTACTCAGATGCCAGTATTGACTTTAACTTCATATACTGAAAGTGAAATGTAATCACATTAAAACATTTTCAATTGTTGAATTAACATACAAATATACCCACTATCGGCTAGTGCTAGTGAGTCATATCTTACAAGCACAGGTAATAGCAGCTATATTCATCTGTTTATCCATCTTTCTCTGTTGTAAGTAAATTCTTTGATCTAGAAAGAGAGAAGCAGTGCCTGTGGAGACAGGAATAGTAGTTATTTTATGATTAAACAAGGAAAATGTAGATTGTTCAGACAAGCATCACCCACTATTATCTAGTGCTAGTAAGTTATGTCACACAAGCACATAGCAAATAGCAGCAACACTTATCTAGAATTCAGATGTCTTTATAGGAGGAGTTGGTTTTCTATCTAGTATACAATTGTTAGAATTGATTTCATATTCAGAAAGTGAAATGTAATCAGATTAAAACATCTTCAATTGTTGAATTAACAGACAAATATTACCCACTATTGACTAGTGCTAGTGTGTCATATCTTACAAGCACATAGGTAATAGCAGGAATATTCATCTGTTTATCTCTCTTTCCATTTCTACAAAGTAATTTATTTTTCTTGGAGAAAGCGATACATAATGTGTAGACAAATTTCATATTATTAGACTAAAAATAGGAAAAAGTAGTTTATCTTGATTCTTCCTGCTTAACATAAATGAATAATAGCTACTCAGATAAATTAGCTATTATTAGTCTAAATAAAACAGGAAAATGTAGATTGTTCAGATAAGTATCACCCACTATTGTCTAGTGCTAGCAAGTTATGTCACACAAGCACATAGGAAATAGCAGGAACTCTTACCTAGTACTCATCACAGCATATATTTTAGTCTGGATTTCAAACTGGGGGAAATTTTGTATAGCAAAGAATTATTACCCAAAATTGACTAATGCGAGTAAATTGTATCACACAATATATAAACATTGCAGGAATCTTGACGTTCTCCTACAGTTTAAAATCATAATTCCTTTGGTAATATTAGTCAGCATTGACAGTGAAATCTAATCAAATTAAAACATTTTCAAATGTTGAATTAACAGACAAATATTACCCACTATCGGCTAGTGCTAGTGAGTCATGTCTTACAAGCACATAGGTAATAGCAGCTTTATTCATCTGTTTATCTCTTTCTTTCTGTTATAAGTAAATTATTTGATCTGGAAAGCGAGAGAGACAGAGCATGTGAAGACAGGAATAATAATTATTCAGACCAATTTTATGTGATGAATCTTTAAAAAAACACAAGAAAATGTAGATTGTCCAGACAAGCATCACCCACTATTATCTAGTGCTAGTAAATTATGTCACACAAGCACATAGGAAATAGCAGGAACACTTATATAGTACTCGGTTGTCAGCATTGATTTTTTAGCATGGATTTCAAATAATTTAAGTTTGATGGTTAAATGTAGATTGTTCAGATAAGCATCACCCACTATTATCTAGTGCTAGTAAGTTATGTCACACAAGCACATAGGAAATAGCAGCAACACTTATCTAGAACTCAAATGTCATAAAAAGGAGTGGTTTTCTATAATTTAAGTTTGATGGTTTAATTAA
This sequence comes from Chaetoderma sp. LZ-2023a, assembly GCA_034401795.1. Classification (NCBI taxonomy): domain Eukaryota; kingdom Metazoa; phylum Mollusca; class Caudofoveata; order Chaetodermatida; family Chaetodermatidae; genus Chaetoderma; species Chaetoderma sp. LZ-2023a. Next base: position 35,877,132 of record CM067362.1, read on the forward strand.
TTTGAATTATATTGAATAGTCTTTATAATGTTTGAGTGAGTGAAATTGAGTCCATGTTGAATTAACAGACAAATATTACCCACTATTGTCTAGTGCTAGTGAGTCATATCTTACAAACACATAGGTAATAGCAGCAATATTCATCTCTTTATCTTCATATTGTCTTCATATAATGAACTGTAATTGTATAAAAGAATTAACTGCAATATATGTTAAGAATGTGGAATTTCATCTAAGGAAGCAGTACACAGTGCATCAGCGCTGAACACAATTTCTGAAGAAACTATCATTCATCAATGTTACAGGAAATGAAGGTTTTACAAATAAGCATCACCCACTATTATCTAGTGCTAGTAAGTTATGTCACACAATCACATAGGAAATAGCAGCAACACTTATCTAGAACTTAAGTCGGCACATATTTCTGAGTCTGGATTTGAAACGGAAATTTTGCAAAGACTGATTAACCACTATCGGCTAGTGTGAGTAAATTGTATCACACAATATATAAACATCGCAGGCATTTGGACATACACATACAGTTTAAAATTTGAATTAGTTTGGTAAAAGCTAACTAACTTGACAAACTTCATATTCTGAAAGTGAAATGTAATCAAATTCAAACATCCTCAAATGTTGAATTAACAGACAAATATTACCCACTATCGGCTAGTGCTAGTGATTCATATCTTACAAGCACATAGGTAATAGCAGCAATATTCATCTGTTTATTTGTCTTTTTTTCTGTTCTATGTAAATTATTTGATTCAGGAAGCAAGAGAGACGGAGCCTGTGAAGACATGAATAACAATTATTCAGACATTTTATATGATTAATATACAAAATCCCAGAAAAATGTAGATTGTTCAGACAAGCATCACCCACTATTATCTAGTGCTAGTAAGTTATGTCACACAAGCACATAGGAAATAGCAGCAATATTCATCCGTTTATCTGTCTACTTGTCTTCATATAATCAACTGTAATTGTATAAAAGAATTAACTGCAATGTATATTAAGAATCTGGAATTTCATCTAAGAAAATATGGTTTTGAACAAACTATCATTCATCAATGTTAGAGGAGATGAAGGTTTTACAGATAAGCATCACCCACTATTAACTAGTGCTAGTAAGTTATGTCACACAAGTACGTAGGAAATAGCAGGAACATTCATCTGTTGAGCATACCATTTTATCACACATTTAAAGTCTGGTAGTGAGTAGAAACACAGAATAATTCATGAAAATGTATAAATCTTGAATTATCGGGCAAATATTACCCACTGTCGGCTAGTACTAGTGAGTCATATTTTACAAGCACATAGGTAATATCAGCAATATTCATCTGTTTATCCCTCTTTCTGTTTCAAGTAAATTATTTGATCTGGATTCAGAGAGACAGCACCTATGAAGACAGACAAATTTGATATTATTTGTCTAAAAAATCAGGGAAATGTAGATTGTTCAGACACGCATCACCCACTATTATCTAGTGCTAGTAAGTTATGTCACACAAGCACATAGGAAATAGCAGGAACTCTTATCTAGTACTCAAGTCAGCATATATTTCTGAGTCTGGATTTCAAATTGGCGGAAATTTTGCAAGGGACATATTACCCACTATCCGCTAGTGCGAGTAAATTGTATCACACAATATATAAACATTGCAGACATTTGGACATACACATACAGTTTAAAATTTTAATTGATTTGGTAATATTAGGCGGCATTGACTTAACCTCATATTCTGAAAGTGAAATGCAATCAAATTAAAACATAAGCAAATGTCGACTTAACAGACAAATATTACCCACTATCGGCTAGTGCTAGTCAGTCATATCTTACAAGCACATAGGTAATAGCAGGAATATTCATCTGTTTATCTGTCTTTCTAAAAAGCAAGAGAGACAGAGCCTGTGAAGACAGAAATAATAGTGATTCAGATCAATGTGATTAATCTTTAAAAACCACAGGAAAATGTAGATTGTTCAAATAATCATCACCCACTATTATCTAGTGCTAGTAAGTCATGTCACACAAGCACATAGGAAATAGCAGCAACACGTATCTAGAATTCAGATGTCTTTATTGGAGGGGCCAGTTTTCTATCTAGTACACAATTGTTAGAATTGACTTCATATTCAGAAAGGGTAATATAAACAGATTAAACCATCTTCAAATATTGAATTAACAGACATGTATTACCCATAGTGGTTTGCAATAATTTTACTTTAATGGTTAAACTTTATTAATTTAAATTATATTAGGTAATCTTTAGTCTGAGTGAGTGAAAGTGAATCCATGTAGAATTAACAGACAAATATTACCCACTATCGGCTAGTGCTAGTGAGTCATATCTTACAAGCACATAGGTAATAGCAGCAATATTCATCTGTTTATCTCTCTTTTTTCTTTTTCAAGTAAATTATTTGACCTGGAAAGATAGAGGAGCCTGTGAAGACAGGAATACGTTATTCAGACGAATTATATATTATTTGTCTAAAAATCAGGAAGATGTAGATTGTTCAGATAAGCATCACCCACTATTGTCTAGTGCTAGTAAGTTATGTCACACAAGCACATAGGAGATAGCAGCAACAGTTATCTAGTACATAGATGTCCAAGCAGTTTTCTATCTGTTACACAAATGTCAGCATCGACTTAACCTCGTATTCTGAAAGTGAAATGTAATCAAATTAAAACATTTTCAAATGTTGAGTTAACAGACAAATATTACCCACTATCGGCTAGTGCTAGTGAGTCATATCTTACAAGCACGTAGGTAATAGCAGCAATATTCATCTGTTTATCTGTCTTTCTTTCTGTTTCAAGTAAATTATTTGACCTGGAAAGAAGTGAAGTCAAGTTAATGTTGGATGTTAGATAAACATCTTAAATTTATATTGTTATATAAATATGGCAGAAAGAATCAGTTTTCCAGATAGGCGTCACCCACTATTATTTAGTGTTAGTAAGTTATAACATATCTTACAAGCACATAGGAAGTAGAAAACTTGCTCTTGTAAACAAAATGATGAAAAATACTGACATCTATGCTTAAACTCTTTCAACAGTGAAATGTCAATGTAACCATATTATCTGTTAAATATTTTAAAATCAGTGCCCTGAAATCTAGCACTTAACTGTCTTGCTGCTGCAGACAATAATTTGAATGAGCAAAAACTCTTGATCTGAGGAATATTTTGAAAACAATTTGGCTTAGCCACCAACAACCTTCAGTCATATTCTTTTCAAAATATTTAGCAGGTGCATAAATATAACCTCTTGAATATGTCGTCTGCAGAAACTCAGCAGTCATGGATTTAACCATTTAATGATCAAGGTGGCCTCTGCCACGACAATACTATTTTGAAAATGTACAACTGCGATAATTTGCTTTAAAGCTAAGCCAGTAATTCCAGTTGTAGATTTGCAAAAATACTGTTCTCTTCCTCTGCAAATAGACATTTTCTATGAGAAATTTTCTCTACCAAATTTTATCAGGTTAAGTAAACAACATCTACTCAAATTAATATTCAGTAAATTGGTTGTATTGTACATTGGGGCAGTGGTGTTGACAAGTTTAAAAACAAAAATTTTGTCTAGTGATGCCCATTTGCAGGTCTGAAGGCTATTTTTGATAATTTGTAACTCGATGGACTGGCTTTACTTAAACCGAATAAGTCATCCCAGTTGTAAATTTTGAAAAATATAATTTTTTTGGTCCTTAGATTATCAGGACCACTAGAGAAGCAGTTTTTGACTGGCTTATAACCATTAATCCTTAGAACGCTGATGTCAATATTCTATCTTTTACAGTGTCAAACGCAAAGAAACTACTTTTTAACTAGTGTACATTTTTCAACAATTTTGTTCTACGACAGCACCATCTCCCAACACCAGTTCATCTTTTACTTTAATTTTTAAATTTAAAATTTTAACATCAGAGTATGGGTTTGTGGGTTTGGATTATTAATTTTGAAATATTTAACCCTTTAATCCTTAAATTTTTTCAATTTTCTCATAGAAAATGTCAATTTGCAGACCAAGAGAAGAGTATTTTTGAAAATTTATCACTGGAATTACTGGCTCGGTTATCGAGCCAGTCATTCCAGTGGTAAATTTTCAAAAATAGTCTTATCTTGGCCTGCAAATGGCATACACTGAGGAAGAATTTTAATTTTTGTGAACGATTTTGACCATTAAAGGGCTAAGAATATATAGTTTTTCAGGGATTTGTCGGTGAAAGGATTCTTTGACCATTAATGTGTTAAATAAATTAAAAAGTAATGTCAGGCTGACTCAGACAGGATGCCACCTCGGGTAATTATTGGATGCACCTGCCTTAAAGAACCACAATTTTCTGGTCACAAATAACAGTTTCTCTAATAGGTCACCTATATAAAGAGACCACCTCTCTTGTGGCTGTATGATTGATTGATTTAACCCTTTCATAGCCAGAATGTACCTCTGCAGCGATTTTGAAAAATGTTCATCTACAGATGAAGAGAATACTGTTATGGAAAATTGTACAACTTGAATGACTGCCTCAATTACCAAGCCAGCCAGCCCAGTTATAAAATCTTTTTTAAATAGTTTTATCAGATTAATTTTTGTGGAAAATGGTGATTTTATTGACTAATCTTGACCATTAAATATGTTAACCCTTTCACTGACACAATCCGTGAAAGAGTATATTCTATAAAATACAAAACTTATTCCGTTGACAATTTTGAAATTTATTGGACTGGAAGCTGTTGCTGCCTAAGGCAGCAACAGTTTCCAGTCAAATTAATTTCAAAATATTCAACAGTTTTCCTGTATGGTTGCGTTGAAAATTAGAAATATGGAATTTATAGGTGAAATATACATGAATAATAGTGATAATACTTACATATTTGAGTTCTGCACCACATTGTGGGATGTGAGTGGGGTGTTCACTGAAACTTACAGAAAATTAATCCTGAAAATTAAATTTCTGATATTTTGTTACTTGTTAGTAGCACTTGTAAAACTATTTCTAAACTTGTAAATACTAACAGTAAATGAAATCAGAATGTTCAATTTAAATTAAGATCTCTGTGCTTACATCAAGATTGAACAGGTGAGAGCAAACTGAGATAAACATTGCATAAATCCAGGTATTTATTTAATTCCTGGAACTGGGTGGTGGGTAGTCAGGGTGTTGATTGAGGCATTTGTCATATGTCACTTTATGTGCTGGACAATACCTGCAGTGGCTAGCCAGTATAGGCTTGTTGAGAGGGAGAGTGATAATGCTTTGTGCGAGTTATTAGCACCTGAATTAACTCTTCTATTACTCATAAACACTTAAGCAGCACCTGTCAGCATGAGGTAGATCTGATTACCTGGGCGGTGGCTTGGCGGGGTGGGTGACAGAACAGGCCTGTCTGAGCCTGGGTAGTGAAGGATTAGTGGGTGAATTGATTGTCAGAAATCCCAGGCCACACTCTGGTCATTTGTAGAGTAAGTTAATTCACTCTGTATATTTGTTCTCTGTGTCATAGATAAATTAAGATAAGTATTTTGGAAACAATATGACTGAAAGTTATTGACGCCTCAGGCAGCAACAACTTTCAATCAGATTGTTTTCAATATATTGAGCAGCTTTTATATTTTAATACTCCATTAAAATTAAAATTATATTTCTGGGAATTTGGAATGAAATGTTTTAAGTAATTCTTTATAAAATCATTTCTTATTAGTTTTTCTAAAGCATGTGTTATGGTAAAGAGCTTATGACTGGTAGCCAGTTAGGAAAGCCCTGCTATGGAGAATTTCAAAACCGTTAACATATTGTACAACCTAATTTAAGACATTGTAATACTCAATGCCACGCTGGGATTTATGAACAAGAACAAGCTTTTCTTGAAGATTATACAGATTTCTGTATATCCATGTTCTACCACCCATAAAGAGACCCACCACCCTTAGCGTACTTTGATTTGAGATCTTTACTAAATTATTAATAAATTATCTTTGACGTCTTAGAAAATTATAAAGATCTAAGGCAGTGTGATTAATAATTTGTTTATATTTTGTTCCTTATAGGGTTTTCCTAAAGAGAGAATGTTTTCAAAATAATGTTTCATAATATTGTTTTCAAAATAATTTTTCAAAATAACCAGGCTGGTTTCACCTATTGCACAAATCACATCAACTAAATGATAAGAGTGAAATTTAGCCCCTTAGACATCAAGAAAATAGAAATTATTGTCACTGAATGTTCATCTGCAGGCCAAAAGAGTATTTTTGAAAATCTACCACTGGAATGACTGGCTCAGTGATAACTAAGCCAGTCATTCCAGTGGTAAATTTTCAAAAAAGTATTTGTTTTGATCTACAAATAGACATTCATCAAGACCTCTGCAGAGGTCAGTTTGAGTGGACGTGATCATTAAATGGTTAAAGTTATTGTTTTCAGGGGTTAATTTAACCCTTTACTGGTCAAGCCGACCCAAGCTGTCCGCTGAAGTGGACTTGCGGAATGTGCATTTGCAGGGCAATGGAAGACTATTTTTGAAGATTTAGCGCTGGAATGACTTGCTCGGTAACCGAACCAGTCATTCCAGTGGTAAATTTTCGAAAATAGTCTTCTCTTACCATGCAAATGGGCATTCAAAAGGAACATATTAAATTTTTTCTACTAAATTTGGGCATTAAAGGGTTAACGAACCATACCTAGTGTATCGTAATGCTTTTCCTGCTGAATCTATGCAATAGACAACACCTTTAGCAGGATAACTGTTTGTCAGTGTGACGTTTGAAGGCCACTACAAATAAGAATCATTGGAGCATTCACTTGAGGGTTAACGATGTGTACCGGTATGTTTTATATAAATTTTAAACAGCATTAAAATTGAAATTATATTCCTGGGAATTTTGAATGAAATGTTTTATCTATTTCTTGTGTTATTATTATTTGTTATTAGTATTCTAAAGAATGTGTTATTGTAAAGAGCTTATGAATGGTAGCCAGTTAGGAAAATCCATGTTATGAAGAATTTTGCGTATTTCAGACAATGTTCCAGCAGACAAACTAAATAGACTGTTAAAAGCTTGAAGGAATGAACGAACGAACGAGTGTTGGAAGTTGTTGTCTTGAGACAGCAAAATAAAATGGCCTAACCCTTTACTGGTCAAGTTTGGTCAAGAAAATTTAATTATTTTCTTACTGAATGTCGATTTACAGGACAAGAGAATTCAATTTTTGGAAATTTATCACTAGAATGACTGGCTCGAGCCAGTCATTCCAGTGGTAAATAAAAAAAGATTCTGTTCTCTTGTTCTGTATATGTTCCTGAGGCCAGTTTTGGCTGGTATGACCATTAAATGGTTAAGGAATGAGAGAGGGAGGTTGGAATCAATAGGATGAATGCACGCACGCATGCACACACACACTCCCCCCCTCCTTTAACCCTTTAACACTCAAAAGCGGCTTCTGCAGTGGTCTTGAGAAATGTCCATTTGCAGAGCAAAAGAAGATTATTTTTGAAAATCTACCACTGAAATTCAGTGGTAAATTTTCGAAAATAGTTTTCTCTTGCTCTGCAAATGGACATTTTCTGTGAGAAAATTTAAATTTTCTAGAATAAATTTGAGGGTTAAAGGGTTAACATAATTCGGATTGAAAGACATTGCTGCCGTATAATCCAATTATATTCAAAATATTCAACAGTGCACTTACATCATGTTCAAAATTGTACTAACTAACATGTTTCTGTTTTTGTTTTAGAAACATGTTAAGTTATTTCTGACCTGTATTGTACACCTGACAAACCAGAGTCATTTCCTTTTGTTATAAGGAATATTTTGAGAGTAATTTGCCTGGAAGTTGTTGCTGTCTATCACAGCAGCATGTTACAGTAAAATTGGCTTCAAAATATTTAGCCACTCCTGTATAGTAGTCTTGAAATTGAGATGCTGGCATTTCATGGGTTAAAGTTTTAAATTTTGAACAAATGTTATGTGTCTATGATTGCGACGTTGACTTGGATGCATGGATGGGTGAATGGATTGGTGATTGATTGAACGGGGGTGAGGTAGTAGGGGTAGACAAGCGGATGAATAGATTTTGTGGTTTAGCGGGATGTATAAATATTGGTAGATTTTATATGCTGTTAATTCTTAAAATGTGCTGTTTGTGCCATGCTGAGTTTCAACAGGTTTCTTGATGACTGGAAAAATTAAATAATCCTTCCGTTTAACCTGGCATGAGGTCATTAGCATAATTTTAATGAAATATACTTTGATGTCATAGAAAATGTGTAAAATATAGAGAATTGGACTGATTGTTTATTGAAATCATTGTATACTCTATATGATGTTTACTTCACACTGATTATTAGATCACCTGGCCTGAAAGGCAAAATGAGCTTATGCTATGGCGACCGTCCGTCTCGTCAGTCAACTGTTCCATTAAACAGCTTCTCAAGAACCACCAGGCCGATTTCAATTATATTTGGCAAGAAGCATCCTTAGGGTACAGAGAATCAAGTTCGTTCAAAGGAAGTCGATTGGCTAATTTGGCTGGCAGCCATCTTGGATTTTGGCCGATTCACCTGAAAGGCCAAGTGAGCTTATGCCATGGCGACCGTCCGTTGTGTGTCCATCCGTCCATCAACTTTTCCTTTAAACGACTTCGTCTTAAGAAGCACTAGGATGATTTCAATTATATTTGGCAGGAAGCATCTTTAGGACATAGAGATTCATGTTTGTTTAAACGAAGCAGATCGGCCAATTTTGGTGGTGGGCATCTTGGATATTGGCCGATTTTTAGAAATGTCTAAAAACCCAACGTCTTGGGGGATCGATTCAAAACTCATCAAATATGATCTAGGGAAGTGCTGAAGCAGCTTTGTTCAAGGGAACTTGATTGGCCAAATAGTGGCCATCTTGGATGACCTAGTTTTCACGAAAACAACTACTCCAGAACCGATAATCGGATCGGGCGAAAATTTGGCAGATATAATTAGGGACTATGGGCTATTAAAGTTTGTTCAGGGGAAGTTAATCCGTCAAAAGACATGACTGTCATAAGCCAATCAAAATGTAGCGTGTTTGTCAGCCATATGTTTTTTTTTTATTTGATGGATTTTGAGGCTGAAATCGGTTTTTATATCTGTTTTTTTGGTATTCTGATTTCAGCTTTACGACTCGATATTGTCGGATAAACGGTTTGTCAGCCATCTTGGATCGTTTTTCTGCCAAAAGCTCCCATACTAAAGCAATGGGAAATTTTAAATGTCTTCTCGAGAACCGATTTCAAGTACATTTGGCAGGAAGCATTCTTAGGGCATAGAGATCCATGTTTGTTCAAACAAAGCCGATCGACCAATTTGCCTGGCGGCCATCTTGGATTTTGACCGATTTTTATAAATGTCTAAAAAATCTCCGAAACCATTTGGGGGATTGATTTCAAACTCATGAAATATCAGTTTGGGTAAGAGCTGAACCAAGTTTGTTCAAGGGAACTTGATTGGCCAAATGGTTCGGGGGCCATCTTGGATTACCTAGTTTTCGCGAAAACAACTCCAGAACCGCTGGATGGGTCGGGACAAAATTTGGGAGATATAATTATGGATTAAAGGCCATTAGAGTTTGTTTCATGGAGATATGTCAAAACAACATGTCCGCCATGAATCAATCAAAATTTAGCTTTTTCGGTGGACATCTGGTATTTTCTGTAAATTTTTGAGACAATTTATTAACTACTGGGCTAATTTTAGTAAAACTTGGTTAAACCTTCACAGAAATTTGATTGGTAAATTTTTCCAGTGTTTTTGTTCAGTTGTGCCAGTGGCCAATAATTGCAGGTGAGCGATACAGGCCCCTTGGGCCTCTTGTTGTCATTACCAGACCATAATTTCAATGGCCAATAATTCTGGGGCTGTTGAATATTTTGAAAACAGGTTGACTGAAAGTTGTTGGTAGCTTTGCCACCAACAACTTTCAGTCATATTGTTTTCAAAATATTTAGCATATCCAGCTCATGGAAAATGTAGTCTGCAGAAATTCGGCAGGTAGACAGTTACTGCGTAAGAAAATCACTAAGCGCTAAACGCATGTATGCAGGGCAAGTGAAGGCTATGTTCGAAATTTCCATAAAATCTTTAATTAATGATGGGTGAGTGGATAGATGGATGGATGAAACACAGAAGAGGAAGAGTGGGTAGGTGGATGTATGTATGAATGGTCAATTCAATGAATATGCAGAGAAAGTGAAGACTATGGTTGAAAATTTACCATTGAAATTACTATCTCAGTTATTGGGCCAGGAATTCCAGTGGTAAATATTGCAATATTATTTTCTAACCAGCAAATGCACATTTCTCAGTACAACTATAAAAGCCAAATTTGGCTGGCTTGACCATTTAACTGTTAAAATGCCTTCAGGACTTGTCCTCACTTGCTCTGCATAGATGGACATGCAGTAAGCAATGGTTTTGGCTAGTTTATAGCGTATTTTGTCACATTTGTGTCTCTCTACATGTAGTCTGTAGGATCATGGTGTGATTGTATCCTGAGCTGTTGCTGGTGTTAGACAAACATAACCATTAATACTTTAACCCTTGAATTTGGTCAAGAAAATTAAAATTTTCTCATGGAAAATGTCCATTTGCAGACCTAGGGAAGGCTATCTTTGAAAATTTACCACTGGAATGACTGGCTCGGTTATCGAGCCAGTCATTTCAGTGGTAAATTTTCAAATATAGTCTCTTGGTCTGCAAATGGACATTTCTCAAGACCACTGCATAAGCCGTTTTTGTCCGACCTTGAGTGTTAAAGGGTTAATCCTGATCATATTGATGCACACAGGCTTCTCATTAAAGTAAGAATGAATGAACGATCAAACAAACGAATGAATGGATGAACCTAAGTACTTATATAGATGTGTGCTGGGAGCTTGTTATCTCATGACAGCTTGATAAAATGTCTGAAGAAAAGAGGGAAGAAGGGAGGGTGGAATGAATAGATGGATGGATGGGCCCCCTGATCTAATAGATGACATATTCAAGCTCTTGAAGCTCAATGTTCTCAGGGGACAGCTAAGTAGGATGTCTGAAGAAGATTCTGTTTAGTTGAAATATGTTTTTCAATTAAATACCGACCTATTAGCACACTGTGGTGTGACTGTGCAAACTTCCTGATCCTAACACATTGCCTTCTGCAGTCTGTATATGTGTGCGTGTGTGCGTGCGTGCGTGAGTGTGCGCGTTCATGCATGAGTGAGTGCGTGCGTGCGTGCATGTGTGCATTTCGGCATGGGTGGTTGAGTGAATGGATGGAAGCCAGAATTCAATGGATGGATTGGTAGGTAGGTGGGTGGGTGGTGGGTGGGTTGATGGATGGATGAATGAATCTGAGTTTAATCATTTGACATGCAAGAGCCCAAAATACGCTTTGAAGTGGTCTTTAGAATTGTTGAATTGGAGCCCATTTACTTTTGAAAATTTACCACTGAAATGACTGGCTCAATAACATTTTCAAGGAAAAAAAATTGAGGTTTTCTTGAATTGGTGCTTAAAGGGTTGATGCATAAGAAAATCACTAAGTGCTAAATGCATGTCCATATATGCAGGGCAAGTGAAGGCTGTGTTTGGAATTTTATTAATGTGTGGGTGGATTGATGGGTGAGTGGGTAGGTGGATGGATGGGTGGGTGGGTGGATGGATGAAACACAGAAGAGGAAGTTGGTGGGTGGGTGGATGATGTATGAATGGTAAATTCAATGAATATGCAGAGAAAGTGAAGACTATGGTTGAAAATTTACCATTGAAATTACTATCTCAGTTATTAACTATAAAAGCCAAATTTGGCTGGCTTGACCATTTAACTGTTAAAATGCCTTCAGGACTTGTCCTCACTTGCTCTGCATATATGGACATGCAGTAAGCAATGGTTTTGGCTAGTTTATAGTGTATTTTGTCACATTTGTGTCTCTCTACATGTAGTCTGTAGGATCATGGTGTGATTGTATCCTGAGCTGTGGCTGGTGTTAGACAAACATAACCATTAATACTTTAACCCTTGAATTTGGTCAGGAAAATTTAAAAATTTCTCATAGAAAATGTCCAATTGCAGACCTAGGGAAGGCTATCTTTGAAAATTTACCACTGGAATGACTGGCTCGGTTATCATTTCAGTGGTAAATTTTCAAATATAGTCTTCTCTTGGTCTGCAAATGGATATTTCTCAAGACCACTGCAGAAGCCATTTTTGGCCGACCTTGAATGTTAAAGGGTTAATCCTCATCATATTGAAGCACACAGGCTCCTCATTCAAGTAAGAATGAATGAATGATCAAACGAATGAATGGTGGATGAATCCAAGTACCTATAGATGTGTGCTGGGAGCTTGTTATCTCATGACAGCTTGATAAAATGTCTGAAGAAAAGAGGGAAGAAGGGAGGATGGAATGAATAGATGGATGGATGGGCCCCCTGATCTGATAGATGACATATTCAAGCTCTGGAAGCTCAATGTTCTCAGGGGACAGCTAAGTAGGATGTCTGAAGAAGATTCTGTCTAGTTTAAATGTGTTTTGACAATTAAATACTGGTATATTAGCATCCTGTGGAGGGACTGTGTGAACTTTCTGCTCATAATACATTGCCTTCTGCAGTCTTGGTATAGGTCGATGTTCATTTTGAAAACAATTTAGAGGTCATTGTTACCCTAAATTGTTTTCCCAATAATTATCACATTTAGAATTATCACCATACAAACCAGAGTAAATTATTTTTGATGTACAGAATATTTTGAAAGTAATTTAACTGGAAGCTGTTGCTGCCTATCGCAACAGCAGGTTCCAGTTAAATTGGTTTCAAAATATTTAGCCACTTTCCTGTATAGTCTTCTTGAAGATGAAACACTGACATTCTCAGGGTGGAAGTTTTCCCAAATATTCCACACAAAAAAATTGAATTTAATAATTTTTAACAAACATTTGTCCTTATGATTGCGAGGTTGACTGACGGATTGATGGCTGGCTGGATGGGTGGGTGGGTGGGTGTATTTTGCGGTGTAGGGTGATGTAGAAATATTGGAATATTTAATGTTGTGTTGTACCCATTAAAGTGTGCTGCTTATGTCATGCTGAGTTTCAACAGGTTTCTTGATAACCATACAAAAAATAGATTGAAAAGTTAAATAATCCATGTGTTTAACCTGGCATGCGGTCATTAGCACGTCTTTGCTCGAGCATTTCATTAATTCTAATGAAATATACTTTGATGTCATAGAAAATTTGTAAAATATACAGAATTTAACTGATTGTTTCTTGAAATCATTTCATTCTTAGTATGATGTTCACTTGAATTTTACAATTTTTGAAAATTTACCACTGGAATGACTGGCTCGATTTTCCCATTTGACCATTTACGGGTTAATCATCATCATATAGATTCACACACACACAGGTGTGTACATGGTCTCATTTAAGCCCGATTCACATCCATTAGTGTGAAAGCACTGTTGCTAAAAACCTGTTGAAGTCTTTGAGAGCATCAACTTTCAGCAGCATCTGCTTTGTGACATACAACTGTCTGTCCGTCCGTCCGTCTGCCTGCATGCTTTGACCATTGAAGGGGACTGAATAATAATAATAATTAAAATAATAATAATATAATCCGAGTTAAATGTCTGTGATGTGATCATTTGTTGTCCTCCATCAACACCTGTGTACAGGTGTGAATTCATTTCCAGAACATACCTTTAGAATGCCTGTTGTATTTGCATAACATTTTAGTATATTAATTTTCTGTCTGCCGAATTTTTTCAGATTACAATTTTCAAGTGGGTTACTGAATATGCTGAATATTGTGAAGCCACCAACAACTTTCAGTTAAAGTGTCTTCAAAATATTCAGAGTTATTGCCCATTGAAATTATTCTCTGGTGTCTTGTAGCAGTCAAACAGTTAATACCTTATAACATCTGTAGTGATTGTGCTAGGAGGCGGCTTGGTGTAGTGGTCAGCGCTCTGGACAACCTAACTGGCAAACCGGTTCGCGTCTCAGTCGTGGACTATTTCAATGTCTTGGGAAACATGGGAAATCTTCCTCCTTGTTGCCGCTCTTTACTTAGGAGTATAAATGGGTACCTGTGTGAAAAACTGGGGAAGTTAACCGTAACAGACTGAAATACACCACGCCTAAATATTGAATGGGATCTAGAAATTAGGTGCTTGCTTTAGACCAGCCACACCAATAACTAGTATTGATTGTGATTTATCTCCCCTGATAAAAGCATAATTTTGTCCAGAACCAAGTTTGCGTGGCAAGACATCATCTGTGATTGCATTTCAGCTAAACGAGTTCGTATTCACCAGAGTTACTCCCCAAAATCATTAAATCTTTAACAAATCAGTTTTTCGAAATTTAACTCTAGAAAGGCTAATTTGATTGTCCAAATGCTTTGGTGGACATCTTTGAATTACCTAATCTTCACTAAAATGACTACTTCAGAACCGCTGTACGGATTGGGTCGAAATTTGTGATATATAATTAGTGACTAATGGCCATTAAAGTTTGTTCAAGGGAAGTTTATACGTATGCAGTGGACCAATCAAAATATAGCGTGTTTATCAGCCCAATGTGATTTTTTTTAGCCCATCTGGCCAGAATGGCCAAGTGAGCTTATGCCATGGCAACCATCCGGCATTCGGCCATCAACATTTTCTTTAAATGACTTGTCAAGAACCACTGGACCGATTTAAATTATATTTGGAAGAAAGCATCCTTAGGGCATAGAGATCCAACTTTGTTCACACAAAGCCAATCGACCAATTTGGCCTGTGGCCATCTTGGATTTTGGCAGGTTTTTAGAAACGTCTTAACCACGTGGCATATAAATATGAAACTCCAGGAACTTCCTCTAGTTTGATCTTGCCATTATTAGCTCACCTGGCCAGAAGGGCCAAGTGAGGTTATGGCATGGCGACAGGCCATTGTCAACTTGTACTTTAAAATGTTTCTCTTCTTTAGCTGGAAGGATCCTATGATGGTAGGCTTTAGAACTTCTATTCAGAACTTTCATTGGCTGATTGTTTTGTCTGTGATTTTACTCCAATTTTCCTACACCCTTTAAAATGCTACTCTTTCATCAATGGCCCGATTTCAATGAAACTTGGGTGAGACTCCTACAGCGGATCTATTTTAACTAACTTAGGTTTAAAAAATCCTTCGGCCATAGGGATCCAAGTTCGTTGAAATAAAGCCGATCGGCCAATTTGGAACGTCTTTCAAAATCTTCTCTGAAACAACTTATGGTATTGGTTAAAAACTCATGAAACAATCTAGGGCAACAGTTACTGTTGAACCAAGTTTGCTCGAAGGAACTTGATTGGCCAAATGCTTCGGCGGAGACCTTGGATAACATAATTTTTGTGAAAATGGCTTCTCCAGAACTGCCGAGCAGATCGAGCCGAAATTTGTGAGATATTAGGGACTACTGGCCATTAATTACGTAAAAACACATGGCCGCTGTGGACCAATCAAAATGTAGCGTGTTTGGTGGCCCTATTTAATTTTTTTTTTTGATTTTGAAGCCAAAATTTGGTTTTATCTAGAATTTTGGTTATGCTGATTTCAAATTTGCCACTTTCAAAACTGTCGCATAAACAGTTTGGCGGTCATCTGGGGTTTTTTCCCGACGAAAATCACATGTATACTAAAGCAATATAGGAAATTTAAAATGTGTTCTGGAGAACCAGTGGACCGATTTTGACCAAATTTGGTGAGAAACATCCATGGGCCATAGGGATCCTTGTTTGTTCAAATAAAGCCAATCGGACAATTTGTTAGGCGGCCATCTTGGATCATTAGAAACATCTTAAAAATCTCTGAGACCGCTTAGAGGATTGATTTGAAACATCATGTGGGCAACAGCTGACCCAAGTTTGTTCGTGGGAACTTGATTGGCCAAATTCTTTTGAGGTCATGTTGAATGACCTAATTTTCATGAAAATGACCTCCCGAGCCGCTGAATGGATCCGGCCAAAATTTGCGAAGTATGATTAGGGACTTTGGGTCATTCTAGTTTGTTTAAGGGAAGTTGATAGTCGCTGTGGACCAATCAATATTATTTTATTTGATTGATTTTGAAGCTGAAATCAGTTTTATGTAGGTTTTTTTGGTATGCTAATTTCAAATTTGGGAAACCTTCAAAACTGCATTCTCCATGTTATCTTATTGTGAGCAACAGTTATCTCACTTGATATTAATGGTCTCACTGACATGTTAATTTCTTGTATTCTCATTTTTAGCGACTAAGAAAGAGATGGAGGGTGGTAAGAAGAAATTCAACGAAGTCTCGGAAAAACTGTCAGACAAATGTCGACAATATCAGAAACTTCAGGTGAGATGATTTTCTGTTCACCCAAATGGTTAACCATTTGATTGTCAAGCTTTGCATTATTTGTTCCAAAAATGTGATAAGGAATAGTTTCTAGGAATCTGATTTCTGAATGGCCTCTGAAGTAGTTTTGGGGATTGCCCTTTTGCAAGCCAAGAGAACACAATCATTGAAATTTTACTATTGAAATGACTGGCTCAATAACCAAGGCAGTCATTCCTGTGATAAACTTTCAAAGAATCTTCTCTTGGCCTGCAAATGGACATTCCTCATGATAACTGCAGAGGCTGATTCTGGCCGGCTTGACCATTAATTAGCTCACCTGGCCTGAAAGGCCAAGTGAGCTTATGCTGTGGCGACTCCATCGTGTGTCCGTCTGTCCGTCAACTTTTCCTTTAAACAACGACTTCTCAAGAAAAACTCGGTCGATTTCAATTATATTTGGCAGGAAGTATCCGTAGGCATAGGGATTCAAGTTTGTTCAAATGAAGCCCATCGACCAATTTGGCCGGTAGCCATCTTGGATTTTGGGCAATTTTAGGAAACATCTTTATAAATCTTCTTCTCCGAAACCGTTATGGGGATTGATGCAAAACTCATGAAATCTGATCTATGGCAAGAGCTGAACCAAGTTTGTTCAAGGGAACTTGATTGGTCAAATGTATCGGTGGCCATCTTGGTTGACCTAGTTTTAGCGAAAACGACTTCTTCTCCAGAACCGCTGAACGGATCGGGTTGAAATATGGCAGATATGATTAGGGATTAAGCGCCAATAAAGTTTGTTCAAGGGAAGTTGAACCGTAAAAAAACATGGCCGCCGTGGGCCAATCAAAATATAGCATGTTTGGCAGCCATATTGGATTTTTTTTTATTTGATGGATTTTGAGGCCGAAATTGGTGTTATATGCGTTTTTGGGTATTCTGATCACAAATTTGCCATTTTCGAAACTGTCGGTTAAATGGTTTGGCGACCATCTTGGATTATTTTCCTGGCAAAGGTGCCCATACTAAAGCAATGGGAAATTTAAAATGTCTTCTTCTGGAGAAGTACTAGGCCGATTTCAATTATATTTGGCAGGAAGCATCGTTAGGGCATAAGGATCCAAGTTTGTTCAATTGAACCCGATCGGCCAAATTGCCCTGGCGCGAGCGGCCATTTTGGATTTTGGCTGATTTCAGGAAATGTCTAAAAATCTTCTCCGAAACCACATGGGGAATCTTCATCTAGGCCAAGAGGTAAGCCAAGTTTGTTCAAGCGGACTTGATTGACCAAATGGTTCGGTGACCATCTTGGATGACCTAGTTTTCATGAAAATGACTCTACCAGAACCGCTGAAGGGATCAGGCTGAAATTTGGGCCATTAAAATTTGTTCAAGGGAAGTTGATCTATCAAAAAAACATGAGCGCTGTGGGCCAATCGAAATGTAGTGTGTTTGGCAGCCATATTGCACTTGTTAAAGTGTTAAAATTCTATTTAATCATATAACTTCTGTCAAACACCATGCATTAACAGCTTAATGGTCAACCCAGCCTCTGCAGTGGTTTTGAGAAATGTTCATTTGTAGGTCAAGAAGATACTATTTTTGAAAATGTATCACTGGTAGTCGAACCAGTCATTCCAGTGGTAAATTTGCAAAAGTAGTCTTCTTGGTCAGTACATGTGTATCGTAATGGCTAATTCACTAAATGGTATTTTATTGACCATCAGACCATAAATTTACAAGCAGGTCAAAAATTGCCTCTAGTCTTGAGAATTATACATTTGCAGGCCAAGAGATTCCAGCATTGAATTTACTAAAATAGTCTTCTCTTGGCCTGCAAATGGAGGTTTTCTTTAACTGTTTAACACTCATATCAGCCAAAAATGGCTTCTGCAGTGCTCTTGAGAAATGTCCATTTCCAGTCCAAGAGAATATAGTTTTTGAAAATTTACCAGTGGAATGACTGGCTCAATAACAGCTAGTCATCCGAGTAATAAATTTTCAAGAATAGTCTTCCCTTGTTCTGCAAATTAACATTTTATGAGAAAATAGAAATTTTCTTGAACAAATTCGAGATTTCCTTTAAATTATCTTAACAAATCTTGACCATTAAAGGATTAATTGATATTACTCCCATCACAGCTTGTGTTAAAAGTTGAACCAAATTGGACCGGCAGTTTCTGAGATATCCATAGATCCAGAATTTAATCTGATCCAGATCTTTAATCCGGATCATGGCTAATGTCTGAAAATCATATTTCAGAGTACCGATAAGATCTTTTGTAGTGTTAAAATTTGTGCCCAATCTGATCAAAAGTTTTTGTTGATCCATGCACAGTGGATTAAGATTGATCCAAATAGCATGAACCAAGAATGGTGGATTCCAGTTTGTCCATCAATCATATGATATCATAATCAACTACGTGATGTGGAGGCTGACGTAATAATCAATTATAACATCGGCAGCAACAGCACCCAGTCAAATGAGTCAAAATATTCAACAGCTTATCTGTATATTTTTTTGGAAATTTATAGTCAGGAAGTTCAGGGATCACTCGATCCCAACACCAGCAAAATGTAGGTGGAGCTTAGCTAGAGATGGGCGGGGCATAGCTAAAACTGGATTCCTCCCTTAGGTAAATGTTTTTACAAAATGGTTTGGACTTCGTTTATTTGACACCAAGTATCTTCAGAGATTTCATCTATGCCATTGCAGCCAGTCTCCATCATGGTGAAGGTGATTTTCAAATTTTTTCCATATTTCTACATGGTTTGGACTTTTAAGTCAAGAACTGGAAGAAGTTAGTTTTTCAATAAATTCATGATTCATCAAGGGGTTAGAAAACTTTATGAATTTATTATGTGATATAATGCGTGATATGAGATAGAAATACAAAAGGACTTGACATGCGGGAAGTGGTGCTACTTTTAGATACAGCTCTGGACAGACAGACAGACAGTCATAAATACAATACCCTCTTCCCCTTACTGGGACGAGGGTAATGTATTGCTTTCACTCTGTATGATTGTTTTGTACATTTCAGTCTCTGTATGACACCCTTAGAAGGAAATGTATCACACCATCATCTTTTGAAGCAGATACAAATGATGCCGCCCATACACCGGCAATAAGACACCATGGATTCATGCCTATTATGACGGGAGATGGTAAGAATAAAGGGGTCCAGTCGGTCACTCATGTATCTGACATCATAATCAAATAATGTCACTGGTTTGCTGATGTTACAATCATAATGCTGTATAGTTGTGTCATGGAAAATCGAAAAAACCCGTCATGAAGTGTAAAATTTTATATGTCTTGTGGAATTTAACAATTTAATAAACATTTTGTGGAATGCTTTGAAACTAAATTGACTGGAAGCTGTTGCTGCTATAGGCAGCAACAGCTCCCAGTCAAATTAGTTTCAAAATATTCAACAGTTTACCTCTATAAATACCCTGACGTTGGGATTCTGGTAATATAGGGTTCAAAGTATATAAATTGATTCCAACACACAGACAAAGTGGGAGGAGCTTAGCTAGAAAGGGGTGGGGCAGTTTGCTTGGTGAATTGTAGGGTGGTAGGCTTCGGAATGTCGGTATACAAACATATTATTTCACAAGCAATTCATTCTGTGACCATCTTAGATTCTCAGAAGTTGTGTGTGTGTGTGTGTGTGTGTGTGTGCGTGCGCGGTGCTTATGCGCATCCGTGTGTACTTTTTTTGGCCGCTTACACATGACACTATTGTAGCGCTCGTCTCATGTTACATGACACATGTGTGATGCTTGAGATTGCTTTACATTCTGATAGTGTGTACACCATGTGGGATAGGATCAACTGGTTAATGGCCAGGAAAAATAGTGCCCAATCAGAATTTACTTTTTCTTTTTATAGTTGTTTTTTGTTGACTAAATCAAAAATTTTACCTTTTAATCCTCAAATTTCTTGAAGAAAATTTATTTTAAAAATGTCCATTTGCAGACCAAGACACTAATTTAGAAAATTTACCATAGGAATGACTGGCTCTATTATTGAGTTAGTCATTCCGGTGGGAAATTTTCAAAGTAGAATTCTCCTGGTCTGTAAATGGACATTGTTTCACAGAAGCTGGTTTTGGCTGGCTTTGCCATGAAAGGCTTAATTTGTTAACCATATCTGCTTGTCTGCAGAGATCCTGCGTCACCAGCGAGCGACAGCATCAGCAGCTAATGATAAACCAGCACATTATCACGGCGGCGGTGATCAGAACCGTCAATGCATCGATGACAATCATGTACACTCTCCTCCGCAGCGTAAGTATGGCTGGTATCCATCAAACACAATTAACACTTTAATACTTAAGTCTGCCAAAAAACAGCTTCTGCAGTGGTCGTGAGCAATGTCCATTTGCAGGTCAGGAGAAGCTTGTTTTTGAAAATATACGACTGGAATGACTGGCTCGATAACCGAGCCATTCATTCCAGTGGTAAATTTTCAAAGATAATCTTTTCTTGGTCTGCAAATGGACATTTTCCTGGAGAAAATTTTAATTTTCTTGAACAAATTTGAGGGATAAGATGTTAATACCTCAATTACAAGTAGATACTGCTTCCATGAGTATTACGTCATATGTTGCCATAGTTATTGGTTTATTCTGGTGTTCTCATTGGCTGTATTCGACTGAGACTTTTCTGTAGAGTAAATTTACTCACGAAGTTGCCAAAATGTGCTCTATGCAAACGTACCGGTTGAATGGGAAAAACCTAGCAGTATGTAAGGTGCAGAAACCGACTAAATCCCCTAAATTTTAATATCTTGAAAATAAAATCCACCTTTCAGCGCTGTTTTCAGACATAATAATAGAATACAGCATTTTCAATAAAACTTGCCACACGAAACATGCCACATGTTTTGGACCTGGATTGTTTCATGCTCTATTTTTTCAGGGAAATACCAGTCAAATAAAAAATATACTCTATGGAGCCAATTTACTCTAACCTTTCGCCCAGTCGAATACAGCCATTGCATAACCTGTGATATGTTGCCATAGTTATTGGTGATTCTGGTATTAATATAGTGTGATCTATATATGTTGCCATAGTTATTGGTCATTCTGGTATTAACATAGTGCAATCTACCTGTGATATGTTGCCATGGTTATTGGTGATTCTGGTATTAATATAGTGTGATCTATATATGTTGCCATAGTTATTGGTCATTCTGGTATTAACATAGTGTAATCTACGTGTGATATGTTGCCATGGTGATTCTGGATATTAACATAGTGTAATCTACCTGTGATATATTGCCATGGTTATTGGGGATTCTGGTATTAACATAGTGTAATCTACCTGTGATATATTGGCCATGGTTATTGGTGATTCTGGTATTAACATAGTGCAATCTACCAGTGATATGTTGCCATGGTTATTGGTGATTCTGGTATTAATATAGTGTGATCTATATATGTTGCCATAGTTATTGGTCATTCTGGTATTAACATAGTGTAATCTACGTGTGATATGTTGCCATGGTGATTCTGGATATTAACATAGTGTAATCTACCTGTGATATATTGCCATGGTTATTGGGGATTCTGGTATTAACATAGTGTAATCTACCTGTGATATATTGGCCATGGTTATTGGTGATTCTGGTATTAACATAGTGCAATCTACCAGTGATATGTTGCCATGGTTATTGGTGATTCTGGTATTAACATAGTGCAATCTACCTGTGATATATTGGCCATGGTTATTGGTGATTCTGGTATTAACATAGTGTAATCTACCTGTAATATATTGCCATGGTTATTGGTGATTCTGGTATTAACATAGTGTAATCTACCTGTAATATATTGCTATGGTTATTGGTGATTCTGGTATTAACATAGTGTAATCTATATGTGATACGTTGCCATGGTGATTCTGGTATTAACATAGTGTAATCTACCTGTGGTATGTTACCATGGTTATTGGTGATTCTGGTATTAACATAGTGTAATCTACCTGTGATATATTGGCCATGGTTATTGGTGATTCTGGTATTAACATAGTGTAATCTACTTGTGATATATTGGTCATGGTTATTGGTGATTCTGGTATTAACATAGTGCAATCTACCTGTTATATATTGCCATGGTTATTGGTGATTCTGGTATTAACATAGTGCAATCTACCGTTGATATATTGGCCATGGTTATTGGTGATTCTGGTATTAACATAGTGTAATCTACATGTGATATGTTGCCCTGGTTATTCTGGTATTAACATAGTGTAATCTACCTGTGATATATTGGCCATGGTTATTGGTTTTCACATCAAGAGTATACTTACCTCCCTAATACTTTTGATATTGCTAAATATTGGCTTTCACTCAATAAACACTCAGATTAAAACAGTTAGGTGCCCCTACTGGGCAGGGAGTCAGAGCGTAGTCTGGCGGATGCCAGCCCCACCACCGCGCATGCGCAGACTAGCACTTCCTCTTTGCTAATTTATTGGCTGAGAGATAACACATGCTTTCATGATAGGATTTTTCTTTACGCTTTTCAAAGCTTTTTAAGACTATTTAAGAGACGTTTTCACCTGACAAAGATGGCTGAGAGAGTGACTTCGCCACAGGAGGGCCTTGGACCTTTAAATCAGGTGACTTCTAGTAAAATTAGCGAGTTTTGTCCCGTTGTAATGTGTTTCCGGGACTCTCGCTAAACGTGATAAGCGCCTTAATTAGTTGGGTTTTTTCAACTAGGTGCTATACAAGACTAATCTCTCTTTGTGTTTATGTCCACAGGTCTGTGTGAAGGAGAAATAAGGACATGACATCAGCAGAGGGTTTGTGTCTCTCCACCATGGTTCCATTTCCTACTAATACTGTTAGGTTATCTAACCAAAAAAATTCTATGCCCAGTGAGTTGGAGGCCTATTATAAAGGTCTTCTCACTTTGCCCTCTTTATCCAATTCCTTCCCCTTGAGGTGGAGAGAGTTAAGAGGCGTTCAGTGGTGGAGTTCTCCAGTTCATCAGGTTGGATGGTTTGTCTAGACAAGGTGTCAGGTATTAATTATTGATATGAGAAAGGGAGATAATTAACACTATTTGCCATTGTTATCAGTATTTATCTGATGCTTGTGTAGTCGAAATGTCCATTCTGCACATGTTCTGGTTAAAGATACAATTCGTCCTTGCACTGGGATGTTTGTTGGGATCGATTTTGTCCTGTCATAGGATTAATGACGTCATAATCAGCTTTGCTCTTTAATTACAATTAAAGTTGTCCGAAGCTGGTTTCTCATAAAAATTATGATCTTTATGATCATTTCCTTCTCTTGAGTTGGTTAGTTTCTAAGCGTAACTAGTTTGCTCATACTCCTCGTCCTTTGGCCTTTTTCAGAGACCTGGTTGTGCGTCCTGTGGACGACTTTTGAGGGACAAGTTTGGCCCTCATCTATGTTTTCAGTGTAGCCCCTGTGGTCCCTTGCTTAATTGCGAGATATGTAAGCACTGGGGGGGGCGAGCTAATGTCCGAATTCTTGTGCTTGCAGGCGAAGGACAAGTTGGAGGAGGAGAAAAAGAAGCTGAAAAAAGAGGTCGTAAGTAAGAAGGGTAAGAGGAAGGCCTCGTCCGCGGTGGACATGGAGGCCTTCCGGACCGAGATGTTGGGAGAGATGAGGAGGACAATCAAGGATTTGGTTCCAGAGTTGCTTCGTGGCATGCTTCCTGGACCAAATCCTTTATTGACCTCATCATCTGCTTCGGAGCAGGTAATCCCCACCTCTGAATCAACGTTCCTTAGTACGCTTCCGTTGTTTGAAGATTCAGAGGTGGCCCCATTAGAGGGGGTGTTCCACGGCCCTGGCAGCAGGCTTATTGCCGCGCCCAATAGGGACCGTGGACGGTCGTCGCTGGAACCCGCGAGCTGCTCATCAGTCCAGGGGTATCCGCACACCGCGGCTGCCAGTACCTCGTATGGCGCCTTCCCTGGCCAGTCCGGGTTAGCTCTCTTTGCTGACCCGGAGTCTAATCTTTCTGGCCAGGAGGATGATGATTACCTGTTAGGGTCGCCGTATGAAGACGTGGCCATGGAATATGACGTTTGTGCGCCCCTCGCGGGGAATACAGGCGCCTTTTTCCACGGTTCTACTCTCCCAGGGGTAGAATCCACGGTTCAGACTGTGGCCCTGGGCGCTGAAGGCCAGCGGTACCGCATACCTCGGCTTGCCGAGAGTGTAGCTGGTGCTGGCCGGGGCCGTGGTGGGGCGGTATATGCCCCGCGCTCTACCACGGCGCCTGCTCCTGGTCAAACCAGTGAGATTAGCATGCCGGTATTATCAGGCCCGCATGCTCTCCCTGGCTTGCCAGGGATATCAGCGTATCCGCCGTCAAGCTCTGTTGCTTGTGCTCAGGAGGAAGACGAAGGCCCCCGTCTTGTAGAGCGCTCGCAACTAGCCACGGAGGAGGATTGGTCTGACGCTTGCCAGTGGCTGGTGAGTGTTAGACCAGATCTGCCCGTGGAGCAGTCGGCTAGCCAGCGTGAACACAGGCCGTGGTTAGCTGGTAAGCCTACTGCTAACGCTATGCCTTCTCTGCCGCTGGCAGAGCATGTCGTTGACATGTTCGAGGCGGCGGAGACGTCCATTAAGTCGAGTGGACGTCTCGCTAAGGCCCCGCGCGAGGTGGCCAGGCGTTGCCGCATCGTGCCCCTGGACTACCAGCGGTACGGTGTGGTACCAAAGCCCAGCGTGGATGACCGCGCGGCTTTGGGTGAGGATGCGCGGCCAGGCTCCCGTTCTGACATGGGAGTCTTGTGCTCGAACGTGTTGCGTTCGGCAAATGCCGCGTTGCGTGATGCGGAAGAGAGTGGGAGGGCTTCGATTGCCGCTCTGTCCCACGTCTCCCAGCTGTTACAAGGGGTAGTAACAGCATCCGCATCGCGCCAGCCAAGTCCGGTCACAGTCCAGCGAGCCATCCAGGATGGTATCAACCTGGCTCTGGACTGTATGACGCGGGCGGTGACCAGGAGTGTCCGGGCAAGGCGCACTTTTGCCTTGGATAATCTGTGCCCGTCCCAGGACCTCTACAATAGGCTACTACGTACGCCTATGACAGGTCCTGGTCTCTTTGGAGGTGAGGGATGTAGACACCTCCAGGAGACGGTTACTCTGGTCAATAACCAGAGGGCGCTGCGCGAACAGTTTGAGGTGCTTCGTCGTGCCAACGTTCGCGCCGCACCCCCTGCGTATCGTCCCCTGCAGGCTCGAGGTGGTAGTGGCCAGGTCAGAGGCCAACCACCATCGCAGCGCCGGCCTCGGCCGTGTGCGATTCGGCCAGCAGCGAGGGGGGCGCAGGCTCCTCAGGCGCAGTCAGCCAGGCAGCCGCCCGCGCACCGTGGTGCGCGCGGTGCTGGTCGTGGCGCGCGAGGATCTGGGCGGGGTAATCGTTCCTGATGGGACGGTTACCGCGGTGAGAACCGCGCCGGTGTTTCTGGCAAAGGAGACAGTGCCGCTCTTGCACTCCTTATGTCCACCTCTATCCCTAGGTGGACCGATGGGAGGCCGATTAGCCGACCACATGCAAGAGTGGGAACGGTTAACTCAGGACCGTTTAGTCTTGCGATGGCTTTCAGTCGGGTATCATCCCGATTGGATGACAGGCCCGCCATCGCGACTGTCTCAAGTGCCGATCTGGACTCCAAATCCGAGAGATCCAGATCAAAGGTTGTGTATCGAGGAGGAAATAAATTCCCTCATACAAAAAGGAGCTATTCAGCCGGCACAGAGGTGTCCGGGCTTCTATTCAACCCTGTTCTTAGTAACAAAGAACACCGGAGGGTGGAGACCAATTCTCAACCTCAAGCCATTGAACAAGTTCATAGAGACGCCCAGTTTCAAGATGGAGACTGTGCGCTCGGTGTTGGCGGGGTTAGAGAGGGGAATGTGGACAGCGTCGATAGATTTGAAGGACGCTTATTTCCACATCCCCATACACAGGAGTTTCCGTCGCTTCCTGAGATTTGCATTCCAGGGCAGACAGTGGGAATTCAGGGTGCTACCCTTCGGAATTTCCACGGCTCCTCGGGTTTTCACCCGTGTGGTTCTTGCGATCACCGCATACCTCCGCAGGAGAAGAATAGCAGTCCACACGTACATAGACGACTGGCTGTTGAAAGCGCACACCCGGGAAAGTTTGTCGGCCAGTCTGGAGATTGTTTTGAAAACTCTCACAGACTTAGGCTGGATGATCAATTTCCCAAAATCAGAGCTGACTCCATCCCAGAAGTTTGTTTACCTGGGGATGTTCTTCGATCTAGAGACAGGATATGTTTATCCTACTCAGGAGAGAGTTCAGAAACTCATCTCATTAATTCAGGCAGTGTGCGACAGTCGTCATGTCCTGGCACGGGTTTACTTGAGAATGCTGGGGTTGATGGTTTCATTGGAACCAGTCATTCCTCAGGCCGCCTTACGCAGGCGGCCGATCCAGTTATTTCTCATGACACAATGGACCCAGAGTACAGGTTCGCTGGACTCGAATGTGTCAGTGTTGGCGCCTCTGATTCATCACCTGCAATGGTGGTTGGACACAGAGAATCTCTTGGTGGGGGTTATGCTAACCCCTCCCCACCCTCAGGTGACTGTGTATACAGATGCATCGATGGAGGGCTGGGGAGCTTGCCTGGAAGAGTCCACGATATCAGGGCTTTGGAATCTGGAACAGTCAAAGGAACATATAAATCTACTGGAGCTAAGAGCAGTAGTCCTGGGCCTGGAACATTTCTTACAGAAAGTTCAGGGCAAGATTGTTCTTATTCGTTCAGACAACTCAACAGTTGTGACTTACATAAACCGCCAGGGCGGAACGAAGTCGCCCAGTCTCTGTATGATGACATTGAGACTGCTTTGTTGGTGTCTGGATCACCAGATTACCTTGAAAGCAGTTCATATTCCGGGAAGGTTAAACCTGCTAGCAGACTCATTGAGCCGAAGGATGAGTGTTTTACCCACGGAATGGCAACTAAATCAATGTGTGGCGGATCGTCTGTTTGACCATTGGGGGAAACCCAACATCGATTTGTTCGCAACGAAGAAGAATGCGAAGATGACGACGTACGTCTCTCCGATTCCGGATCCAAGCGCTTTCGCAACAGATGCGTTAGCTATCAGCTGGGGGAGAATGTATGCATACGCATTCCCTCCAGCAATCCTGATTCCAAAAATTCTTCAGAAAATCAGACAAGAGGAATGCCAAGTGCTTCTGATCGCCCCGGATTGGCCAAGCCGATCATGGTATACGGATCTGCTGGACCTTCTGGTCTGCAATCCGGTTCCTCTGCCTCTGATGGACGATATTATCTTCCAGGGCAAGGCCCTTCACAACAATCCGTCAATGTTCAGATTGACTGCGTGGATGTTGTCAAGGAATCTAGAATTAAGGAGGGCTTTTCTGAGCAAGCAGCCATGTTTATGGCCAAAGCCAGGAGGGGGTCAACCTCCAGAGCATATAATTATAAAATCAACAGATTTGCAGAATGGTGCTCAAAAAGATGTATTGATCCAATGGATGCATCTATTCAGGTAGTAGCTGATTTCCTCTGTCACCTCTATGATGCCTATAGCCTCAAGCCTAACTCTATTGCTGGTTATAAGTCAGCTTTAATGTCTGTTATTCCTTGCTTGGCTAAGAGGGGAAGTGATGAAGTGAATACATTAAATGTATTAATTAAAGGCATGGGCAATCTAAGACCAAGGAATCCACCGGTGATTCCGTCTTGGAGTTTATCGCTAGTGCTTCAAGTACTAGGTGATGAGCCGTTTGAACCACTTAGTTCCATTTCGATGAAACTATTAACACTGAAGACTGTGTTTTTAATTGCTGCGGCCTCGGCTAGGCGTAGGAGTGAGATTCATGCCTTATCAGCCGAGGATGACCGTTTTGTGGTTTCAGGGGAAGGCCTTAAGCTGCTACCTAGGATTAATTTCTTGGCTAAAAATCAGTCGTTGAAATATCCAGGTCAACCTATTATTTTGCCTGCTTTAACTAGATATGATCCTAATTCTAAAGCATGGTGTCCTGTCCGGGCGCTTCGCCGGTACAAACAACGTACGGCGGAGTGGCGCACCGACCAGTCAGCGTTATGGTTGTCATATATTGAACCCCATGGCAGGGCTTCTAAGGACACCATTTCCAGGTGGATTGTAGAATCCATTCAGTTTTGCCATAAATCCGCCACCGGGAAGCAGGTTGACGTGGCCAAGGCTCACAGTGTCCGCGGCGTAGTGACATCCACTGCCCTATTTAATGGGGTCCCTGTGGATGATATTATGTCGGTGGCTCAGTGGCACTGTGAGTCAAGTTTTACAGACCATTATCTCCGTGACACCTCTAATCCTCTCGCCTTGTCGATTTTGAAAAAATAACTAGGCATATATATTTTTGATGGGGTTTCCTCATTGCTTATATATTTCACAATTAATTTATGGAAACAACCACTAATTTGGGACTGCATCGATCTTCACCAATGGGAAGAGGATGTCAGCAGCCATTTCAACAAGGTCAGCCTTGTGTATGTGTTGTCCATTGTTGATTGTCTTGTCACGTTACCCGTTATTTATATGATGATGGTTTTGTGTATTTATGTGGTTCATTGTTGAGAGTATACGAAAATGGAGCTTTTCGTCTCTGTCCTGTAGTACATGGCACTTGTACGTAGAGAGCGTATAGGACATTGAGGTCATTCGACTCTTCCTCCCAGGAAGGAGGGGGGGGAGCGCATATGACATTCGGTCATCTCTCATACATCGGGGGTGTTATCCGATGGTTAGTCAAATCCTGACTGTTTTTTCATACAGTTTCAGAAGTTTAAGTGCCTTAAACGCAGAAAAGCGTATAGGGATGAGCTGGTCTTTTGACCTCGCCTCCCTCCCGCCGAATTCACTGTCAAATTCTGGCAATATCAAAAGTATTAGGGAGGTAAGTATACTCTTGATGTGAAATAAACGAAATCAAGGATTTCTTTTTTCACGAGAGAGTTGATACTTACCTCCCTAGATACGGACCCGGCCTCTCCACCCCACAGAGGCTCGGTCTTCAGGCTCTTTATAGTTGCATGTGTATCAGCCAATAAATTAGTCAGAGGAAGTGCTAGTCTGCGCATGCGCGGTGGTGGGGCTGGCATCCGCCAGACTACGCTCTGACTCCCTGCCCAGTAGGGGCACCTAACTGTTTTAATCTGAGTGTTTATTGAGTGAAAGCCAATATTTAGCAATATCAAAAGTATTAGGGAGGTAAGTATCAACTCTCTCGTGAAAAAAGAAATCCTTGATTTCGTTTAGATTCTTGTATTAACATAGTGCAATCTACCTGTGATGTTGCCATGGTTATTGGTGATTCTGGTATTAACATAGTGCAATCTACCTGTGATATGTTGCCATGGTTATTGGTGATTCTGGTATTAACATAGTGCAATCTACCTGTGATATACTAGCCATGGTTATTGGTGATTCTGGTATTAACATAGTGTAATCTACCTGTGATATATTGCCATGGTTCTTGGTGATTCTGGTATTAACATAGTGTAATCTACATGTGATATTTTGCCCTGGTTATTCTAGTATTAACATAGTGTAATCTACCTGTGATATATTTGCCATGGTTATTGGTGATTCTGGTAGTTATGTAGTGCAATCTACATGTGATGTCGCCATGGTTATTGGTGATTCTGGTATTAACATAGTGCAATCTGCCTGTGATATATTGACGTGGTTATTGGTGATTCTGGGCATTAACATAGTGTAATCTAGCTGTGATATATTGGCATGGTTATTGGTGGTTCTGGGTATTAACATAGTGTAATCTACCTGTGATATGCTCTGTGACATGTTTTGGAAACATTTTCACTTATGTATGGGCTGTACTGTAGGTTATGAACCTTGATGGGAAAAAGCAGCACCTTGATAAATATGCCAAAACACAATCTACAATCTTATGCTAACTAGATGGAGCTCTTAAAATCGAGGGATCTGATCTGTCACTCAAGTATATGATGTCATGTACTCAATTACAATACATATTAACATATCTAGCTCTGCTATCAACATTGAAAGTCTGTCAAGTATACAAATTGTATGTCCTTGATGGATTTCCTATTTAATAAACCTTGTTGAATATTTTGAATCTAATTTTAGGGGGGGGGGGGGAGGAGAGGATTTGTCTGTGTGGGGGGGGGGGGGGGGGTGTTGCTGAACATCAGCAATCAAATTAGTTTCAAAATATTCAACAGTTTACATGCACAGGTAGTTATCTTGAATTAGGATTTCTGAGAATTCAAGATTCTATATATATATATATATATAAATTGATTACAACACAATTTTGCAAAGTGGGTGGGGAATATTCTGAAATGGATCCATCTATGGCTAAATGCTTATCAATAAGTGTTTGGTTATTGGTGTATTACCCTTTCCCCATTAGGTGAAGAGGGTATTGTGACCAGTACTGGTCAGTCTGCATGCATGCATGTCGGTGTGTGCCAGCACATTTATCTCGCAAACTACTGATCCAATTTTGCTCAAATTTTAACAAGAGGATGGAACTTGCCATGCAAGAGGATTTTCAGACTTTCACCATGATCCGCATAAAAGAACCCAGATCTGGATTGGACGAAATTCTGGATATACGGATATTTATTTATAGTTGGACAAAGCGATTCTGCAAACAAATCTTGCCGTTGGTTGTATCATGAAATCTCAACAGCCAAATGTCAAATATAATAGGTGCAAAGCTGTTTCTGAAATTTTAGCTCGTTACTCTCAGGTATATATTATGCGACATAGTTTTCGTGAAGCAGGTATAATACAACATAGCTACCTCTATATTTAACCCATTCATGGTTAAATTTGGTCAAGAAAATTTTAATTTTCCCTTAGAAAATGTCCAATTGCAGGCCAAGAGAGGACTATTTTTGAAAATTTACTACTAGAATGACTGGCTTGGTTATCGAGCCAGACATTCTAGTGGTAAACTTTCAAAAATGGTCTTCTCTTAGCCTGCAAATGGTCATTTCCCAGGACAACTACAGAGGCCAGTTTTGGTCGACTTGACCATTAATGGGTTATAATGATAATTTAATCCGCTGATTGCTGCTTCCGTTTCAGGTGAGTTTATCTTGCGACCAAATTCTACACCTCTGTGTCTGATTGGAGCTAATGAGCCAGCCCTCCTTAGACAGTTTCACATGGGACTCGGAACACCCAATAGTAATGCCAATCAATGGAGATAACATAGAGATCTTTATCGATAGTCATTAACATCGGCCACGACTGCTGCATCCAGACCAACTTCACTTAGCATTGACATAGCATATCATATTCAGATATTTATCCCCGCTCCCAGCCCGCCACATCCATACACACGCACATGCATGCACACCACCACCATCACCACTTTCCGAAAGCTTGTGCCCATTCCCATTCATGCATGCTTGCATCCATTCATCCATGCAGATTCTTTGCTTTTATTCGATCACTTATCTTCTACTTGGAGATTGATGAAACTTAACATGGGTATATTAGCCATACATGGGCTACAAAGAAGCTATTACATTTTCATTGTCCAAAAGCAGACTAAGCTGTCTTGAAGAATGTCCATTGATAGGCCAAGAGAAGACTATTTTGAAAATTTACTACTAAAATAACTGGTTCGATACTGAGCCAGTCATTCCAGTGGTAATTTTCAAAAAAGTTATCTTGCGCTATAAATGGATATTCATTGTGCAAAAATTGCAACTTTCTTGACCCCTAAAGTGTTAAGTCACCCACCCTATATTTAATAATTCAGAGTATTTGTATGCCAAGGATCTAGTCAGAATGCATATCTTGTTATTCAACAGACTTCAATTTTCTGTTATGCGGCATGTTTTTATTATTACCATTATTAAGATACAAATTAAATCTAGTTTTAATATTACATTGTTAATTGTTGTATTGCGTTTTTGCAATAAAATTTAATTTGATGTTATTATTTCTTATCCCTTAAATATGCTATATCTTCTGTAACCGAATAAGGCGCGCGCATGCATGCACCCACGCACACACACATCTGTTATGATTGTATCAGAACTCTTTGCAGAAATGTGGACTATGGCTATGATTATTTTACATGCTTGTTAGAAGGCAACTCACATATCCAGTTCAAATTAGATTGATCAGTCGATGATGTGTCATCGCAAATCCCCACGTTCACCGCTTTGAACTTTTAACACCTTCCACAACCCACTCCTGGGGGTGGAGCCAAATGTAAATGTGCTCATCCACTCCACATTGATATGGCTAATTGACATACTAAATTTGGTTGAATTCCGTCCACCAGTGCCAGAGGAGTTGCATTACAATCAATTTCATGACCTTTTGACCCCATCCCCTACCACTGGGGGCGGGGCCAAATGTAATTGTGCTCATCCACTCCACATTGATATGGGTAACTGACATACCAAATTTGGTTGAATTCCGTCGAATGGTTTCGGAGGAGATGCATTACAATCAATTTCCGCAGGTTAAAATCTTACCTTTTGACACACAAACCTCCACCCCCACCCACCCCCACCCCACACACACACCCCAAATCTAAATATTGTCTTGCAAAGCGGAATCATATGGGTAACCGACACACCAAATTTGATTTAATTCTATCACCGTTTGGGATGAGATAGCGCAACGGACGGGCGGACAGACAGACGGATGGACAGAGGGGATTACAATAAACCCCGACGGGTTTTTTTAAACCTGGGTATAATAAGAGGCATGATTCTATTCCTAGATAAATACTTCCCTCTCCATAAACCTTTGACTGTTATCTTGTAGTGCTGGTGAGATATGAGGATATTTGAGAAATCAAATCCGTTGGAACCTGGCTCCTGTCAAGATCAACCAAGCTGGCCAGGTCTCTGATGAAAGACCAGATGAAACATTGCACTGACAATCGAGACTTGGGGTTGATCATGCAGTTAATGCACGTCGTTAATATCATATTGTTGCACAAACTGCAACCATAATTAATACACAATTCGTTGAAATCCTCAGCTGTATGAATGGTAGTTTGATTAATACTTAAATGAAAGCCTCACACCCCCATCCACCACAACTCATCAACGCAAAGTTGAGGATGATGGAGCCCACCAGGCACAGAAAGGCTGGAAGGTCAAAAGCGTCATGGTAGCAGTTGAAATGGCTGAGAGTGTACTTTCATGGGGGCGAAGCGCAGGCAGCAGCCAAGGCCAAGATGTGCATGAAAGCTATCATTTGTGACATGCCCTAACCAGGGTGAAGAGGGAAAATACATCCTGTGATGGGCAATGGAGCTCTGTTGTTACAACTTATAACCTACCTACATAGATTAACGCCTTACCTTTAACTGTAAATATTATCTTAGCACGCTTAGCCGTAAGAGACTGACAGGTCACTCTCACCAGAGGGTGTGTGTGTGTGTGACATCATCTCTGATGAATACAAGTAAGATAACCATTTACACCCACTCTTGTCAATAGTCAACCACCATATTTTATCAGTTTACTCCTCTTGACTTTGATACAAAATAGTTTTTTGTCACTTGTCTAGAAATTGTACTAAATTTTGCTAAAATCATAGACCACATAGCTCTAGACTGTTAGCTGCAGATTACAAGGCCAACCCAGCTACAGATTAGACAACCAAACCAGCTGCAAATATTAGAAGCTCAAAACAGCTACAGATTAAAAGCTGCTTGTGCGTGTCCATGCTGATGACGTATGCGGGAAAAATGAGCATGTTTTCCTTAAGTGTATTTTCCATATTTGATATAGCCGTGTGCATATGTCTTAATGTGACGTTTACCACATATAGTTTAAATGTATGTGTTGCGTTAAGGGGATCTTACTATATATGGTGTTGGTGAAGATTATATTAAAGGTGACTTACCTTCAATGAGATTATTGCTTCCACACTCCACATAGGTAAATCTCCACCTAAGTATATGTTCGCGCATGCATGCAGACCATCTTTCTACATAAATGACTAACTATGCGTTATTAATATTCATCAGCACTAATGGAGTGGAGTGACATATGCTGGATGGGTGAATGATTTTTCACCTTTATTTAACCCTTACCACACTGATGTCAGATTTTACAATTTTTAAATTAAATTAAAAGATGAACTGGTGTACAATTTTCAACAAATTTGGTGGAAGATGGTGCTGTCGAATGTCGTGTCAAATGAAAAGAAGCCATTGGAATCATAACCAAACTGATCTCTACCAACGCCTGTCAGATAAACTGTCAAGGCTCTGACTGAGGCCATTGTGGTATCAGCTAAGCGATTTATAAAATGGGGATGAGGGGTCAATCAAAGATTACATACTGGAGTATCTAATCAAGATGAATTGAATGACCAGAGCATGAACAGCTACACACAACCAGGTAAAAGAACATTTTAACAAAGCAAAGATTAAAAACCTCTGCCAAAGATGGCATATGAAGAACTCTTCTCAATCTCGACTGAGTGACACTAAGGGACAAAAGCGACATACAACATGACTAAATTAACATTTGCATTTAAAACCACGGACCACAGTCAAGGATGAGGATGGACCTCTCCATGCAGACTTGAGGAGCTTATAAAAGATTGCCTATTGGATGCTTTAAAAAAAAACCCAGTTGTTTCAAACATGGGGAACGAGGCCAACGCAAAACTCACTGAAAAGACCAGGCAGAATGACCCACCATTTCCATGACATTTAAAATAAACCAACTATTTCGGAGCTAAATAATACAATCAGTAAGCTTGAGAATATGTAGACGTCGGGGAAAGATGGAGTCAGCAATTGGATAATTACGAATCTAGGTCTTAGTACAAAGAGGAAATTATTCAGACTCATTGCCCATCCATGGGAAATTGAGAAGGGAGCTATCATGAATCTGGTAATAAAGAAGTGGAAGGGCGAATTGTCATAGGTTGAATTACAATTGCAAGAGAAGCGAAACTCATACGCCTAGTAGATACAGACGACTAAGGTACGGCACCTAGGTACTTAATATGTTTAACCATAGTGACATTTCAAGGGAAAGCATCACATACAACTGGCAAACCAGAAAAGCATGATAGTGAAGGGTTGCTGAACATTTTGTTAACTAAACTAGTATATGTTATAAAGAAAAGATCTAGAGTATATAGATCTTCTTTACAACATATACAAGTTTAGTTAACAGGTGCAAAGTTGTATCAGACATTTGTGGTCACAATATTGAGGAAACGGGAAACGTGGCTCTGACTGAGAAAAGTTAAATCGAATCCATTCACAAGGACTATACAGGCATCCATAAAGTGGTCGACAGTGAAGACCCAATCTCGCCAAAACCGCATCCACGTGGTTATGGGGGTATCTGCATGTTATGGCACTGTAAGCTTGACCTGTGCATAAAGAAGATGTAGAATCCTCATCATAACCCTTGACATTGACCCACTCCCAGTTTGTCTCATTACTGTGTATATGTCATGCAGAGGATCGAAGCTGGCAGAAGAGGCTTTTAATGATACATTGGCAGAGCTTACAGAGACAGTTATAAAATTTAAAAGCAATTACAATATCATGGTGTGTGGAGACTTCAATGAATCACTCTGTAGAGAGAAACGGGAGAAAAGAGATATAGCGTTGGCAAAATTTATGAAGGATACAGGGATAGTACTTGCACCCATTCATCCACAGAAGCCTATCTTCCACCATGAGAACGGTATTCACAGCTCAGATTGATTACATATTTAGTGACCAGGGATTGCGGACGCATCTAATTGAAGTTAGTATTCTAGATCGCCATCCAGCCAA
Source organism: Chaetoderma sp. LZ-2023a (assembly GCA_034401795.1). Taxonomy (NCBI): domain Eukaryota; kingdom Metazoa; phylum Mollusca; class Caudofoveata; order Chaetodermatida; family Chaetodermatidae; genus Chaetoderma; species Chaetoderma sp. LZ-2023a. The sequence continues at coordinate 35,913,323 of CM067362.1, forward strand.
TGTCTCGGATCATGTCCCAGTGAAGGGCATACTGACATACAAGAATAATAATAACAACAATGTGAAATCAACAGCGAAAAGCAACACACCAAATATTAAAGCATGCAAAGTTTATTGGAGTAAAATAGACATACAGAACTACCAAAGGCATATTCAAGAATCGCTGCAACCCCCTCTCCCCTCCCCCCCCCCCTCCCCCCCTCAATGGAGTACCTGTCTGGAACTGGACCTAACATTTGCCGTGAAATATCTAGCAAGCACCATCCAAATGGCTGCACAGAAAGGTGGTGCTAAAAGACCTGCCAAGAACTTCAAGCAGGCCAGGTTCCACCCATGGACGGAAGCAATATCCAAAGCTGTGAATGAATCCAAAGAGGCCCATGCCAAAGCCAAATGGTTAGCAGCTGGAGCACCCAGGGACAAGTCCCATGAACGCTAACAAATCGCTCTGTATTACAAGAAGCTACGACAAGCCCAACGCATTCATGCTGCAGTCAAATGGTAGGAACACTACAACAAAATCATGGAGGCTTCAAGCAGTGATTAAAAACTCCTACCAACTGATCAGTAAACAGAGAGCAATGACAAATGCCACAACTAAGGAATTGAGAGTGCAAGATGCAATCACGGATGGATGGAGAAAATACTTCCAGGTGCTTGCTGAGCCAAAAGCAAACACCAGTTTCGATGAGGAGTACAGCCACATGATACTGTACGATAATCTAATAATCAAGGATATGGTTGAAAAGTGCCCAAATTAAACGGTAACACGCATAGAAGTGAAGAAAGCTCTGAAGTCCTTGAACAATGGCAAAGCTGCAGACAAGATGGGGGTTACTGCAGAACATCTGAACCATTCTGGCGACTATTACTCCTTATCTTACAGAAGTGATGAATGTTATTTTCAAAGAGAGGTACATTCCAGACATCCTTAAGGATGGCCTTATTACACTGGTACTGAAAAAGGCCAAGGCTTCGGCTGAACCTGGAAATTATTGTGGTATTACCAGCTTAACAGTGTTTGGAAAGATAATTGAAAAGATCTGGCTTGAGAGAATGAAGACGATACTTAAACAAGTACAGAGCCCTCTACAAAGAGGCTTCACAGACGGTAGTTCCTTAGCAAATGCAGCCTTGTTAGTAACTGAAGCTATAATGGAGGCAAAGCAGAATAAGAAAGAGCTTTATCTCGTGATGCTTGATGCTGAAAAGGCCTTCGACATGGTATGGATTCCTAGGTTGCTAAACAAATTGTACCATTCGGGGGTTTCAGGACAAAGCTGGATAATATTGGACCAACTTTACAGCAATCCAAAGTCCAAGGTGAAATGGGAAGGTAAACAATCCGAAGCGATCAAACTAAAACAAGGAGTACGACAGGGAGTAGAGTATCAGCACAATGTTATGTACAATACATAAATCTGTGGCTCCGGCAGATCGAGCAGACAGGATATGGCACGCAGGTTGGGAGCATCAATGTCGCAGCACCAGCCTGTGCTGACGATGTAATATACATGACAGACAATCAACTACACATGCAAATCTTGCTCAACATAGTGAAATCTTACTCGGATAAAGAACGGTTTACTCACAATGTCTCAAAATGTGTCACCATGGTGGTCAAGAAGAAAAGTAACAGGCACCCTATACTCAGCTTGGGAGGAAACCAGTTAGCGACCTCGGAAACCATGACACATCTTGGACTTACCCGACTCAGCAATGGGAGTGTGGACATTAAACCGATGATAGCAAGCACTACCAGGATACTGTATGCATTGATGGGAGTGGGTATGCATGGAAAGAGGGGCCTAAATCCTGTTTTGATATATAAGATATGGACATTATATGTGTTACCCGGATTAACCTTTGGTCTTGAAGTAAGCTGCCTGACGGATAGAGCCATAGCCTGCATTGAGCAACTACAGAAGCAAAAACTCAAGCAAATGCGATCACTTCCAGAGAGATGTGCTGATGTGGCTGTATATGCCCTACTTGGGGATGAACCAGTTGAAGCCCAAATAGACAGGAAGGTTCTTTCTCTCTTTGGGAACATAAGCCGAGATCTGGACAATAAGGAGTATCTCGTGGCCATTCAACAAATTGTGCTTAAGAAGATTGACGATCCAAGTTGGTTCTCACAGCTACAGAGAATCCTAAGGAAATACGAATTACCTACTGCTCTTGATGTACTTGACAATCCAAAGTCAAAAGTACGATGGAAGACACAGGTTAAGAAGGCAGTGGCTGTGTATTGGACACAGAGATGACGAACAGAGGTCCAGAACAAGGTTTCTCTCAAATACCTCAACCCAGATACTGTACAACTTGGACCATCACATCACGTCTGGTCTTCTTGTAAAGCAAATACCCGGGATGTTGAAAAGGTGGTAATCAAGGCACGGTTGCTAACTGGCGCATAATACACATTGCAGGCAAGCCAAAGCAGATTTAACCAGTACATGACAGATCCAACCTGTACCTTGTGTGGGGAGGCAGCAGAAAATAGATACTATCTTATTATCACTTGTCGACACTACACAGTCGCTCGATCTAAATACTTAGCTCATCTACTACAAATCCTGTCACAATATCTACCAAAACAAGAAGCTGAGGCCATGGTCCAGAATAATGACTCATTACTACTGATCTCCCTAGACGCATCTATGCTCATTATGAAGATGGATTCCCTTAACAAACAACAACAAACTACAGCAATTAATGAAGTAAAGACTATACATATGCAATACATATTGCCAGATGTCAACACCTAAACCTACGCCAATGATCAAAATTGAACCTCATCATTTGAAACGAAAGTATATTTAGAAACGATCTTATGCAAATGATCGTATATCCATGACAACCACTGTTTTATAACCGCCATTTCTCCCTGACCATCTATGTTGGCCAGGAGATACGTTCTTATTCTTCACTGTACCTATGGTAAGCTGCTATATGCGGCCTAGTAAATAATAATAGCATTAACATTCCTCAAAACTAGGACAACTAATCAGAATCAGAGCACCTACCTATATGTAGTTAGCCAGTAATCTGTCCATAGAAAGTAACTCTGTAGTTTCTACATTATTAACACCTATGTGTCGTGACTGCTAAGTACTGTCTCAATAGTCATTGCTGTAGGATAACTAATGAACGCATATCTAGGACAAATATCACTAACTAGGTATTAACATGCTAGTGTACTGACTTCTACTTACCTTAACCAGTAAGCCTAAATGTGCATAGGCCTTAATAACAACAATTATCTTCAATTAGCACGCTATAGTCTGTTGCATGCTTATGTGTATGTGTGTATGTATATAGAGCGGCATAGCAACTAACAAATGTTTACTAATAAGTCATATCTAGCATGAACTCATGTAACAACTCATGTCCTTTATGTAATTGATATTAATTAATTGCACCTTTATTATTAATTATGGGTTAGTTAAAACTTAGTGTATATAGCCACAATCACCAGTTCTGCTTGGTGCGCCTAATGAAAAGGTGGGAGTTACAGAATAGAGTAGAATGGAATAGAATAGAATAGAATTGGCGGAGTTACGTCTCTACTCATCATGGGAACAAAAGAAATCAGAGCATTACATTGTTCACGATTGTCGATTTGGAAAAGGTCAACGAAGATTTAAAGATAAATTCTTTTACAAATCCCTCCCAAAAGCCATAGAGAAGCCAAATGAACTTCAAAAATGATATTCTGGATTGCCTGAACAAATGTGTCACAGTAAAGACTGATCTCTTAGCTGTATAGCCTACCATGGATCACTGGACAGGTTTAATGGCTCCCATTCCTTGTAAGACAGATACATAACACATTCTTTATATGGAGGGTACAGAATGAGACAAAGATTGGGTGCGGAATCACACCAGTCCTAATGTCTAAGCTATGTATTTTTTATAAGCTATCTACGTACTAGTATAATTTTAATTTGAAGAATGGAATGGGTGTGTAATCACATCGTTCCTAATATCTAACATTATGTAATCCACAGATGTATATCAATTGCTTAACTGTGGTATCAGATAGGGAATGGGTGTGTCATGACATTCCTAAACTCTAATTGTATGTATTTCACACGGATATAGGCCTATATAATTGTAAAAATGCAGCATGAGTTAGATTCTCCCCATTTATAAATATGAACTGCTAAACTGTAATATGAGAAAATGAGTATATAAGCACACCAGTCCTACTCTGTAAATGTATGTATTTTATATGTATATATGCGTGACTGTGATGTGAGATAGAGAATGGGTGTGTAATCACATCATTCCTAACCTCTATGTATTCACATGGGTATAATATATGAATTATAAAACTGTAGCAAGAGTTAGGGAATGGGTGTGAAATTTACACCATTCCTAAATTTGTCTCAATATGTTATTTTATAGGCATATAGTATGTATTGAAACATAAGCACATTAAGGAGCTAGGGAATTGGTGTGTATTTCACCCCCTCCAAATTAATCTCTAAAGTATTGGATTTACATAGGCCTAGTATATGTTGGTGTGATGTATCATTGAATGTGGAATGGGTGAGTTATCATCCATTTCCTTTTTCATGTTGCTCTACGCCAATACACATTGGTTATCACAGCAGTCCTAAAATGTATAAGCATGTAAATATGGATGTATGTAAACGCCAAACTGTATATAAATAGTATCTGGGTAGTTAACACATGTAATTATAAACTATGACAGGCATCACACTATCAATGTACGTATAATATAATCGTCATTTCAAATAAGGATTATGAGCAGAACATAAAGGCATTAGCCTGTATTCTGTAATCTATCTAATCTAATCTATGACATAAACAACCACCGCTCTGCAAAACTAAGAGCACAGTCAATAATCAGAACTGGGCCACATTCCATCACATTGGTAAGATCATGCTATGTGAAACCAGGAAAGTACACAGGGAGTACATAAACGGACTGATGAATCACTCACAGGATGCATCATTTAATAACTTCTGGCATTACCTGGCAAGACGTATCAGATATGGGCACTTTGAGATGTTTCAGCACATAATCTCCAACCACAGCATTCACATGAGAAAATATGAGTAACAAACTCCTCCTCAAGCACTCACCATTTCCATTCATACCTCCAATGACATTCACTATTACTAGACTATAGACTTTATTGACGTGACTAAGCCACCCAATGTCTTCTTCTTTTCGTTCGCTGATCATACCGCCAGTCCTGTAAGTGACTATCGACATGATCACCCAATGTAATAACCTCCGATCCCTTCTTACAAATATATGCTAGAGGATTCAAGGTTTTTGGCCTTCATCTACCAACGATTACTAGACTGGCACATGGGAAATGTGGTATCCATTTTAAACATCTGACTACTAGTCTACTACGAACTATAGACATATAATTAACACCAATATATTGTAAAAATGTGGGTGCTGAGACATCGTGAACAAAATAATATTGTCACAGACAAGCAGAATGAATTTAGATCGAGAAGATGCTATAGAAGCACTATTGCTTGCGACACGTGACCTTACACACATGGAAATATCAATTCAAAATTTAACTTAATAACACTAGCAGTCCTTGTGTGACGTGGTGGCTATTACCACTACGCATTATAACCTATTACATGTTGGGGATGGCGGCAGCTTCAGATAGTGTACAGCTAGTAGTAGTTGATAGTTAGGGTTAACCCTAACCCCACCTACTTTAATACGCCCTTGGCAGTTCTCCTTCGGAGGAGGTATTGTAAGTTGTATCTGTTATAGTCATTACATGTAATCCATAAACTATATAACTCTGTTGCCTTAAATAAGGCTTAAAGATAAGGTAATAGGCAAGCAAGGAAATGTGTATGAAACTATACTTCTAGAGAGACCATTGTTGTGCATAAAGTATCTTGGAGAGGAGTGTATATTATTCAGTATCGAGTATGGTAGAAATGTGTAGAGCCATGCTGAAGTAGGGCTATGTATGAGTTTAATGCAAAGAGTAGTTTGTATCGAGTTACGTGCAACATGTGTAAACGTCTTCTAATATACAGTTCTATTGGGTATAGATTATTAAACTGTTCGGAGTATCTTTGCAGCACTGGCTGCGTTATCAGATGTTAATTTCTAAGTTTGACATTTACAGGATGTTTAGATCTACGTTCTCAAGCAACACTCGACTAATTTCACTAATGATAGGTACTCTAATGCTTTGTAATGCCGGGCATGTAATGAGAAAGTGCTCAATTGTTTCTGGCTATCGTTGCACATCAAGCAGGTTTGACTTTCTGGGTTTCGCAAGAAGTGTGCATGGTGTGACTGCAACACATATGTGTTGGTAAGTAACTTGATTTTAACCAGGATTCTACTCGCTGAGAGGACATCACATCTAAATTGAGACTGTTTGCTGATGACTGCCTAATGTATCATGAATGCTGGAGACCATGATATACTACAAGCATTTCCGGATACAATCTAGGATTTGAATTAGACTTGGCAGAGTTAATTCAATGTATCAGAATGCAATGTACTCAAATTCACCAATGGCAATGTCACAAAGAGCAGTCACCAGCATAACTACACCATGGACCACCAGATAATAAAGGCTACACCATCATGTCCATACCTGTGTCTAGAACGGAATTGCAAATTGCAGTGGGATAGCCACATTAGCCCCAAAATGTGGCAATGCAGTGTCTTCTTGGGCCTTCTATGCCAAGCCTTACAATGCTATCCATGACAACTAAATGAAATGGCACATATGACCATAGTTAAGTCAGAGCTGAGTATCCTGTTTGCTTCTGAGATCCATATCAAAAGTACCTCCAGAGAAGACAGAAGCAGTGTGCTGGATGGCTGCATGTTTTACTATGAATATGCCCTACCACTATGATCAGCGTGATTCAGTGACTCACTATCAAATATCTATTGTAAGATCAATAGCTTGCTCTTGCATGCTACAATAATAGTCTGGCAATTCGTTTATCTTTTCAGATCTATGATTATACATTTCTCTATTAAGAATTTAATTGAATAAAAAAACTCTGATATTTTACTGACGTTTTGGAATTTATTAACAACTACCCACAGACCAAGATCAAACTTCAGGTTGTGGTTCTTGTGAACATGCGAGTAACATGAAAACCCCAAATCAGGAACCAAGTCAGAAATTACTGACCACATCAGCCATGAAAAGACAATGGCAACGTAGCTACTTGACGATTGCACAACAAAAAATGTCATCTGAATGTATCACCATAACTTACTGATGATACGTATAGATACTTACTGATAACTTCCAGTAAGGCTCGCACGGATCCTCTTCACTGGACTGTGAGTCTTCAATGGTTTCTAGTACCGTCTGACTTCCAGTTGAGGTTATTTTGGCCTTGAAGCCATTGTACACCAATTCTTGATGCACCTAAACTTATGTAGTCTGTTTTCGAAGGGGTTCAATGCTGGTGCTGACATAGCCTCCTCTGTTAGTCAATTCCAGATATTGGCCACTCTTACAACAAACAAATTCTTATGAAGAGTTGTCCTCGTGCAGAGTGAGATTATCTCAATCATGGTTTCTATGTGCCATGTCATGTCACAGTTTCAGAAGGTCTCCTGATGTGCTGTCGTACTTCCCGTTTATCAACCTCTAGTCATAGCACCGTGTACTCGCCTATAACTTAGTGTTGACAGTTTGAGTCGCTTTGGCCTCTCAGGGTAGCTCTTCATTCTTGATTGATTGAGATGGCGCATGAAACGGTCCTTGTGAAGATATATGATTCACAATTTCGCACATCCAGCCTTTTGAGATCAACTGCCATTTAAGTGGGGGCAAACTTATTACACGCTTAAGAGGACTGCCCAAAGCAACGCATGAAGCTCAAACCATAAAATCCTGCAACTGAAAATCTGTAATAACACTGGCAGGGCCAGAATTCACAAAGAATTGTAAGTTACACTTAAGTCTAAAAAAGGTGTAAATTGGGCGTAAATCGTAAGTTTTAAAACGGTCATAAATCCGTATTTACAAAAGTGTAGCTTACAACAATGGTGTAAATTAAACAAATATTGGCGCAGCTTACGCCTGCTATGTACCACATATAAGTCCTGAATAAACAGGTAGCTTTGGTAAAACACTAGCGGATGAACAAATTTAGAAAAGTGCATCAAAATTGTGCGTGACCTTTCAACTCTTGCAGACTGCAGTGAAAGCCTAGTTACCGTAGCGTACACAAAGCAGCTATTCTCTATTGTATTCATTTTGTGTAGGCTAGAACTCTAGATTGATTGATGTGATTGAGCTACTACTAATATCAAATTTTTGTTAATTTAAATACTTGTTTGACTGAACAAAATGAGTAAATCATTACCGGCATATTGCCCATCATTTCCGCAATTCAAACCATTGTTGTTTGCACATTCACATACGTAATTAATTCACATCAACATTTTTAGTTGACGGTCTTTGTTCCATGCATGCATCTAGACAAAATACAATATCACCACCATCACTGATACATTATATAGTTTACAAAATATTCCTAAAATTGTCATTGACAAGCGCATATTAACCCTTTATAATGCTCAAATTTTCTCAAAAGAAATCTTCCATTTTGTCATAGAAGATGTTCATATGCAGACAGAGGTTATTTTGAAAATATTTCACTGGAATGACTGGCTCTGTTCTCTGTTACAGAGCCAGTCATTCCAGTGGTACATTTTCAAAAATAAATCTCTTGGTCTGCAAATCGACATTTCACAAGAATACAACATAATCTGATTTTTGGGATGGCTTGAGTGTCAAAGCGTTAAAGTTTGATGTTATAAATTGTCAATGCTTGAATCATGTTATAGCCTAGACCACAGGCTTTTGATTTGTTGTCACAAAGCTCATGAAATAAATATATAGGCCCCTATCTGTTTACATCTACGTTTATGTCCTGTTCTTTGTGAGAAAAAATGCAAAGGCTGTGTGTGCCCAGACCTATGTCCTCAGAAAATTAGATTGAAACATATTAGTACCACCTAGGTTTTAGCCACCCATAGTTTATATATTTAAGAAAATGCAATTAAGGTTTCACAGACCATTTTTGTAATGTTAAATTATCCCCATATAAAATGGAGACGCTCCCATGGTATTATGGGAAATTTTATTGCAATGATGCATCACGCATTTATGAATACTATAGATATTATAGATAGACATAGCATAGATACAGCTACAGTACCCACCACACAATGCAAGATCAGATCCTAAAAGAGGCCATATCAAACCCATACGTCGGAGTGGAGTTGGCCAGTAGCCATGGAAAATATGGAACAAACATATCTCCAGCTTCACAAGCTCGGCTCACAGAGTTATTGAATTCCTCAATAGAACCCTTCATGGGTGCCCTCAATTTGTAATGGAGCAAGCTTACCGGACGTAAAAAAAAAAGATCTATGCCAATCCACCGACGCTGTCCATAGGAAAGCAGCAAGATTTGTGCTAGCTCGACCTGTCTGCAAATATCCAAGACAGAGTGTTACCGGCATGCTTACAAGCCTAGGATGTGAGACACTCGCACAGAGAAAAAGAAAAACAAATGTGACATTCATGTACAAAATTCTAAATGGCCATATAGTAATACCACCCGAATACCATCCTCAGAAAGTGTCCATATCCACCACCAGGCGCAGTCACTCACAAAAGCTACAGACAATCCAGACTAGTATCCAACAATACCAGAGTTCTTTTACTCCAAGAACTGTGCCGATCTGGAATGGCCTGGCTGACAGCATCATCTCAGCACCGGATGTAGACATGTTCAAGAGCTACATCCGGGAGGTGACTATCGAAGTCTCCGCAAATCACTGTAAATATGTATATAAACTGCTTTTATTCCTGAGACGGAGTGGCCATCTTTATCCAGACACGCACCTGTTCAGTATGAATCTTGCCCAGTGTTAGTACAGATACATATGCTTAATAAGCCCATACTCTTTTGCGTTCGGGAATGACACTCTTTTACTCCCGTGTGCTCATACAGTACGCATGCGCAAGTACCCTATGATACCTCCGATCGGGTTACTGCGACAATATATCCGATCTTAGCCTAGTTTACCCCGCGGTCTATTTGCACCGCGGCCTATCTTCCCCCAAAGTACCCTATATTGGTATACTTGCCAAAATGGCCGATGTTTTAAGTCTTGTTAGGCAATACAACACAAGCAAAAAAGATATCATAGAGAACGAAGATGAAGTCATATTCGGTGAATTTGCGTGGCCAAAGACGGCTAAGACAAACTACGTTGTTTGGGGGTAATTATGTATTTAAGTTATTAAGTTAAATGGTAATTTCATTAAGGTCAATTTAGTAGCCAGTTTTCGTACTCGTAATGTATCGTTGTGTTCCCTGTATTTGCGCATCCCCTCTCTTTGCGCATATGCATTCAACCTCCTGAGAGCCCGTCACGATCGCGCCATGCACACATTGATTCACATGTCAATCTATGGTTATTCATTTTGCTCATGCAAGACTTTCTCCACTTGAAATTGTGAAACTGCTTGTCAATATAATGTTAAAGCAGTGCTGTTGATTTCTGACACTGCCATGTTATTTCAAAATTTTCAGATCTATGGCCAAAATTGTTCTTAGAAACATAAATTATTTTAAGGCTTGTACTTATATTTGATGATTAAATAATTTCAGATGACATTTTCTTCCCCTTTAAGAATAACACAGACATTTTTACGCAGTCAGGGTCACCATTTGTCAAACCAATCTTTCAAATATGACACATATGTTACCATTGGTTAATCTTCAGCAACAATGCGTTTATGTGAAACATGTTAAAGATGTGGTAGCATATGCCGCAAAACAAATACTTTTTGCCTGTGCGCAAAAAGTGGGTATGCCATTGGATTCAGTAGCTTCTCCTTTTGGGCTGTATTTTACGCAGACCGACAATTAAAAAGTCAAGTTGCATACAAGTGAATAAGAACCCATGCTAGTTTCTTATATTTATTCAACAATTACAATTTTTGCTCAGACTATTTGATAGGAGGCGATAATCCAAACATGCGCAATATGTGGGTACCATAGGATATGCAGAATTTTCGTAAATTCAGAAGCGCAATCTGTGGGCTTCAGTGCATGATGTTACGCTCAGCATCAAAGTCAATTACTAACTGGTTTCTGTAAATCTTATTTTATAGCCCATAACCAGTGTCTAGTGCACTAATTTGAGCAGCGAAATTAATGTTCTTTAGATGTTTCGCTAGTCAAGGTCTGATCATTGGAAAGGGTTTCTGAATTTGAATACCACTGAAGTTTTCAACAATTTATTGATCAATCAACCTAAGATATGCTCAGCATGTGTTAGATGTTTTATATGTGAGTAGGCTAAAGAAAAATTATATGTCTAAATCAATATAGACATGAGAAACACCAGGAACAGGCAGTCATAACATTTATGATGACCACTGAAAAAAATTATGCGAACAAATTTGGAATTCCTTTGATGAATTAGTTTTATATAAGTGCTGGCATCTATCCAAAACGTAAAAACATCCAATCTCTGAATTGAACTCCCAATTGAGAAAACAAATTTTGGTTTCCAAATTTGGAAACAAAGTGTCTGAATTCAACAACGTTGCCTTTAGGATGATTACTGAAAATAAAACATGCCAGAAAATTCCTTTGATCAATTTTAGCCGAGTGCCACCTTTCAAAACATAAAAAAACATCCAATCTCTGCATTGTTGTTTCAATTGAGTTAATAAATTTAAGTTTCCGAATTTGGAAGTTTTAAGCACGTATGAATTCAACAACATTGCCAAATTTGGAAATGGGGTGTATCTGAATTCAGAAACATTTCTCTGTGTTCTGAGATTTCCCGAATTCATATGTCATCATCATCAGGTTCTCTGGACATAAACCTAGGGCTTGTATCATCCTGGTCGTTACACGCTGGTTTTTCAGGCTTACCTTGCCGATGTGGTGTATGGTAGGTCTGCACAATTAGTCAATTTAATTGATAATCACAATTATTAAAAAAAATAACTAATCGTGCATAAGGAATAATTGACAAATATTGAAAGTAAAATTACAAATATATTTACTCTGAACTTTTTGAATGGAAAACGCCGTACCGAGCGTATCGAGGACCATTGTGTGCTCAATGCTCACAATCTTTCCTATGGTATGTGCCTACATTAAAATTAAGATTTTAATATATTTTCAAAATATTTTGACTAAGATTTGTTACTTTCATAGACATTTACCAATGACAAATGCATTTCAATAAGATAATCTTTTGAGTATCTTGAGATTAATTTTACTGAAAGCTGTTTCTGTCTTTGACAGCAGCATGTTCCAGTAAAATTACGTTCACAATATCTAATGACTTTGCTGCACAAGTCAACAGTACTTCTAAATATCTCTAGTAAATATTTTGATCTGCCTCATCTAGCGAAATGGTTAATGGCTGATCTTGAGTCTATCATCATTGTATTGTCCTTTACCAGCACACTTGCGTGAATTGGCCGGAGTATAATTGTTGTGCAGTGATGTATTAAGATGAGTTAGACTTACTAATCATTAGTATACAAAGAACGGCTCTTGTCACTGTTAACACATACTATACTGTGGCTGACAGGCCTATACTATGATTTGACGTAACTTACTATTCAAGTTTTGTTTTAATATTTTAAAACTGATATGGGTAACACATTCCAAATGTGGTTGAATTCCATCCATGGTTTCGGAGGAATTGCATTACAATACATTTTTTTACCTTTTGACCCCCATCCCCCCACCCACCCCTGTGGCGGGACCAAATGTAAATTTGTGCTCATGCACTCCACATTGATATCGGTAACTCACATACCAAATTTGGTTGAATTCTGCTTAGCGGTTTCGGAGGAGATGCGTTACAATCAATTTCTCCATGTTAAAATGTGACCTTTTGACTTCTCCCCGCCATTTGAGGGCGGAGCCAAATGTAACTTACCTCTGGCACTCCGCAATCATATGGGTAACTCACATACCAAATTTGGTTGAATTCCGTCTAATGTTTTCGGAGGAGTTGCGTTCCAAGTGATTTAAACTTTTGAGCCCTGCCGCACCTTGTTGGGTCATGGGTTGGGGGGGTTGGAGTTTGGGGGCAGCCAAATGTAAATGCGCTCTTGCAAAGCACAATCATATGGTTAACCCACATGACATGAATTCCGTCCTACGGTTTCGGAGGAGATAGCATCACAGACGGACAGAGGCATTTTCAAAACGATGTGATAATAATGGTAACAAGATGAAATGGCAATCTGCCGTCAGGATCAAGGTCTGATCATCAAGTCAGTGAAAACAACACCCGTACTCAAACAGGTTTTATCTTAACATTGAGAAATGTCCATTTGCTGACTACGAGAAGACAATTTATTGAAGATTTACAGCTGGAATAACTGGCACGATCAATGAGCCAGTCAGGGTTCCCACCCGCTCTGGAAATCGGGGAAAATCGTGAAAATGTGCCCATTTTTCCTGTCAGGGAAAACTCAGGGAATTTGGAAAAAACCAAAAAATCAGGGAAAACTCAGGAAATTTGATAGTGGCCCAGAACTGATGTAACGGTTTTCATATTTTGCCAGTTTGCAGTAGGTACCGTTTTGTGTCATGTATCCAAGCTGTATCCATTCACTGAAAGCGGAATGTATTACAATTATTGTATGCAGAGGCTACCACTCTTGTATATATATTGATCTTAGTTGCTTTTGCTGCAGGCACCTCTTGTCTTCCAAGAAATACTGTTAAAGTGAAAAAATTTCTCGTGGAAGTTTGGAAATTTATCAGCGAAAACTCAGGGAATTTTGTTTTGAGAAAGTGCTGGGAACCCGGCCAGTTATTCCAGTGAAAGATGTTCTGTTGGTCTGCAAATGGACATTTTTAATGAAAAAATAATTAAAATCTTCGTGAACAGATTTGAGGGTTATAATGTTAATATGTCACCGACAAGAATATTTTTGTCATTCATGCTCTTATTATATATTATTATTGATTTTAATCGATTTATAATTATTTTCCAGAACTGGTAAAGATGGCATTCCGAAGGAGTATTATACGTTGGATTGTATACTGTTTCTGCTGAAGAATGTCAACCTTGCTCATCCACTGTATGTCAGAGAGGCTGTGGTAAGTAGTTCACATTCATTTGTGTGAGTTTAATAATAATTTTAATTATTAAATTCAAATTATGATCTGTCACTCAAATATATGATGTCATTATGGTATGATGTATATAGCGGTGCCACGAAAATGGAGAAGTCAGTCGCTGGTGTATGAATTATATGTCTGATGAATTTACAATTTAATGAATATTATCTTGAATATTTTGAAACTAATTTGACTGAGAGCTTTTGCTGCCATAGGCAGAAACAGCACCCAGTCAAATTAGTGTCACACTATTCAACAGCTTACCTGTATAGTTACTTTGACATTTGACTACTGGAAATTCTGGCTTCAGCGTTTCAAATCTGTTACAACACACGTAAAAAAGTGGGCGGGGCTTAATTAGCAATGGGCGGGGCATAGCTGGACATTAATCCATCAAGTATCATTTCGGTCAGGACCGCTAATTCAGCAAAGTGGCTTTGAAAAAAAAGCTGATGTTACACTTTGTGCATTGATTAAGATCGTATTTGTGTCAGCAATTTTCTTTTCCATTGTGCACACCTTTTACTTTATGACATACATATGATAACTCACATACTGAAAATAGGCTGGGTCTGTGTTATCATATATAAGGGTGTATAGTCGTTATTATATAGGTGTACATGTGAACTGTGGGTTTAAATGATGAGGACAATTAAAAAGGTATTTAGTGAAACACTAAGGAACATGAAAACATGCTCCATAAAATATATATATATATATATGTCCAAGTGGCTTAACAATGTACCTGTCCACTTTTAGACACCGCCCCAAACATTTTTCACGCCACCCACCCCATTCCTGGATATGTGTCTGATGAAATTCAGTCTCTTTGAGGCACCCTGGCATAGTGTATCTAGGGTCTGTGTTACCTGTGTAAGTTATAAAATGTGATCTGGTCAGTGGTGTTCCATCATTAATGATCGTCTTAGCAGTTTTTGGCTGAGGGTAGCGTGTGTCACCATGACGACTATCTTGTCCATTCTTGAATGCTCAAGGTGAATTAGCTTGGTGGCCCTTCACTGGTCACTAGTATCTGTTATTTAAAGGGTTTGGCTGCTGTCTAATTGAGAGCATTCGCAGATGAAGAAGACCACAAAAAGCTCCCGGTGGTATTGTTCATAACTCTATCCTCAATTAATGAATTAATACCCTCTCAGGCTCTTGTATAACACTCAGATCTATGCTTCATCTTATTATAAATTTGTAGTCCATTCACTTATCATGCTTAACCCTTTAATGGTCATACTGGCCAAAATTGGCCTCTGTTATGGTCTTGTGGAATGTCCATTTACAGGCCTAGAAAATACAATTTTTGAAAATTTACCACTCAAATGACTGGCTTGATAATGCTAAATTTGAAAAGAAAATCAACATCTTTGCTTGTTGAATATCGTTTGCAGGTCATTGAGAAGACTATTATATGAAAATTTGCCACTAGAATGGCTGGCTCGTTAAGTGGTAGATTTTCAAAAGTCTTCTCTTGGCTTGCAAATCAACATTTTGCAGCGGCCAGTTTGTCATGAAAGGGTTAACAAACATAAAATGACTGAGTATTTCTTGTCAAAAACAGAGCTCAGTCTATTGAACACCCACTTGTACCTCGGTGGTTACATTAGGGGTAGATGCAGAGCCATGGTTATATTTTGGGGAAATATGTCCATATTCACTAGAATAATCTCCATTGATCAAATTACAATTCATTGAAAACATGGTTATCGCGAAATAACCTGACAAAGTTTTAACAGATATTGCTAGATGTTGTGCCTTGTAGAAACATAATGTCATTGGCTGAACAATGCGATTTACGAGTATTTGTCAAAGTTGTCTCCCCTGAGAAACCTCTTAGACATGCATGGTTTATGGGTATTAAGTTGAGCTCTACTAAAGTCTAAAACTCTTGTGTTTAATTTAACATTGTAATTGTCTGACCAATGAGATTCATGTGGTATTTGCCAAAGTTATCCCCCTTCAAAATTCTCACACTTGCCATTCGTAAATATGTAGTTTTTGTGGGCATATCGTGAATTCCACTAAAACACTTGTTATTTTAATTTACGTTGTATTCAGTCACTTATTTCGGGGGGGTGTGTGAATGCGATTATTTAAAGATGTTTGCTTTCAGGCTGCCAATGTGTCAGTGGTACGTCGTCCCGACAGAAAAGACCTTCTGGCCTACCTGAATGGCGAGATTGCTACATCAACCAGTATTGACAAAAGTGCTCCTTTGGAAATCTCATTACAACGTCCTGCACAGGGTAAGACAATAGTTATGCGAGCATTGATACCTTTTATTACCATTTTAATCTTGTCAACCGTGTGACATTATTTTGTCAAAATAAATGGATTGGAATGGTAATGATGCATATGGTGTCTCCCATCACCATGGAAAGATTTCACAAGGGAATGCAGTTTAGTGGATACTGTCTATTCATAGTTCATGACACGCACACATTCACCCTCCTCTTGAAGAACTATTTCGAATAACTTCACTTAAATTCAGAATTAATTGCATATTGTCAACGTAATGTGATATGTATTGTGTATGAATATGCAGTTTTGTACTAATTTTAAAACTAATAACTTAACCGTTTTCCTAAACAGCATAAACAGCTTCTAGTCAAATTAGTTTTGAAATATTTAAGAGCTTCCCTGTTCTGTGAGTGAACCTGAGAGGCTGTCAGTTCATTGGAATGTGCATGTTTGTCCTTCGATGATGTGTGTTGTTGTTATTATATTTGTGCAGTGAAGAGGACAGGCGATGAGGCAGGTGGAGAGAGTGACAAGAAGAAACCACGACTCGAGGTATGAGTTTCATAATAAAATGGCGGAACCTTATTTAACCATTTCACCGATGAATTCCCCATATCTCACTTCAACATTGCAATACAGGAAAACTGTTGAATATTTTGAAATTAATTTAACTGGAAGCCATTGTTGCCCTTAGGCAGCAACAGCTTCCAATTAAATTAATTAAAAAAATATTCAACAAAATAAATTATATCGTAAAGAATATACCTTTGGGATTTGTCTGTGAAATGGTTAATGTAATAAATTCTATAGCATGTGTATCTGAAAATGCTATTAATTTGACATATCTGATCTTGAGTAGGCTATTAAAGTTTCAATTTGTAGCCACCCAAGTGTAACCATATTATTAACGCATGGAACATTGTTTGAATTATTTTATGATCACAGGAGGAGCAAGTTCAACAGGCCAAGAAGAACTGGATGAACAAGTTTGATACCCCCAGAGACTCATCTGTCATTGCGTCACAGATTGCGTAAGTCTGTGCATTCAAGCATGCATTGTGTGCGTGCACGCAAGTAGATTATTGTCACTCATATAATACAGGGTTCGTACTGGTCATGGAAATCCTAGAAAGTCATGGAATTTGAGAATTTTAATTCCTGGCCTGGAAAGTCATGGAAAATCAGCGTTTTTACCTTAGGTCATGGAAAAGTCATGGAAAATGGTAATCATGTAAAATAAAAAGAATACATTTCTGCAGTCACCGGCTCACCGCTATGCACAAAATATTACTGCAACAGCTTATCAAAACAAGGCTATGGCTTTGTTGTTGCAAGTGGCAATATTCAGACATTTTGCAGAATAACTCGGATCGTAATCTTTGGAGCTATGTCATAAACACAAATCTCCTAGATATTAATTCTTGGAGGTCATGAAATTTGTTAATTTTGGTCATAAAAAGTCATGGAAAATTCACAGGATTTCAAACAGAAAGGTGTACAAACCCTGATAATAAATATAAATGAGTTTGTACTGAATATTTAACCTTTGATGGTCAACTCAGCAGTGCGGTGGTTTTGAGAATTATTCATTTTTGGCTCACCTGGCCAGAATGGCCAAGTGAGCTTATGGCATGGTGACCGTCCAGGGTCCGTCTGTCCAGCATCCGTCAACCTAATTTGGCTCGAATGACCCTAATGGGGTAGGCTTCAGAACATATATGCAGAATTTTGATTGGTCGATTTTTTTCAGTGGCCATCTTGAAATTTCCGAAAAATGGCGGGAAATCGTTTAAAACGCTACTCCTCATTAACTGTATGGGCAATTTCTACCAGACTTACCTGAGAGGATAGTACGCTGGTATGGTTCAGAACGTGTATACATAATTTTGATTGTTCCATTTTTTCGGTGGCTATCTTGGATTTTCTGATTTTCTTAAAAGCCTACTCGATAACCACTTGGCCGATTTCAATCAAACTCGGATGGAAGAACCCTAGCGTAGTAAGATTCAGAACTTGTATACAGAATTTTGATTGGTCAGTTTTTTTCAGCGGCCATCTTGAAATTTCCGAAAAATGGTAAATCGTTTAAAACGCTATTCCTCATTAACTTGTTGGGCAATTTCAACCAGACGTAGCCGGAAGGATAGTATGCTGGTCTGGTTCAGAACTTGTGTACAGAATTTTGATTGGGCAATTTTTCCACGGGCCATCTTGGATTTTCTGAATATTTCTGGAACTCACTTAAAAGCCTACTCGATAACCACTTGGCCGATTTCGATCAAACTCGGATGGAAGAACGCTAGCGTATTATGTTTCAGAACCTATATACAGAATTTTGATTGGTCCATTTTTTTCGGTGGCCATCTTGAATTCTTTTTTAAATGGCTGAAAATCGTTTAAAACGCTACTCCTCATTAACTGCTTGAACAATTTAAATCAGACTTGGCTGGAAGGATACTAGGCTTGTAAGTTTCAGAACTTATATACAGAATTTAGATTGGTCCATCTTGTTTTTTCTGAAAATTTCTGTAAATCAGTTAAACGGGTTCTCCTCAGTAACCACTTGAACGTGTTCAAGCAAACTCGATTGGAAGGACCCTAAAGTGGTATGCTTCAGAGCCTATATACAGAATTTTGATTGGTCAATTTGTTCAGTGGCCATCTTGAATTTTATGAAAAATGGCTGAAAATCATTTAAAACGCTACTCCCCATTCACTGCTTGCGCGATTTCAACCAGACTGGCTGGAGTGAGCCTAGGGTGGTAAGCTTCAGAACTTGTATACAGAATTTTGATTGGTGTATTTTTCTGGCCATCTTGGATTTTCTGAACATTTTGGGAAATCAGTTAAACAGCTACTTCTCAATAACCACTGGGCCGATTTCAACCAAACATAACTGGAAGATCACTAGGCCAGTACGCTTCAGAACTTGTATACAGAATATTGATGGCTTGATTTTGATGGTGGCCATCTTGGATTTTCCGAAGAATGGGAATTTGTATAAAATGCTACTCATTAATCGCTTGGGAAATTTTAACCAAATTTGGCTGGAAGGGTCCTATTGTCGTAGCCTCTAGAAATTCTATTCAGAATTTTGATAGGTCATGTTTTGGCAGCCATCTCTGATTTCTGAAAGTTTTCCTGAACCATTTCAAAATGGTATTCCTTCAATCAATAGCCTGATTTCAACAAAACTTCGGTGGAACGATCATATGATGGTAGGCTTCAACATATTAAATGAGAATCTTGATTGGTAAATTTTTTAGTGGCCATCTTGGATTTTCCCGAAAATCATCCATGATGTCTATTTAAATGCAAATGGTTTAAATGCCAATGGTCCAGGCGAGCACCACAGGCCCTTGGGCCTCCTGTTCATTGTACAATAGATGACTATTTTTGAAAATATACCACTTTTATGACTGGCTTGATAAGCGAGCCCGTCATTCCAGGGATGAAAAAAGTTATCTCCTGGTCTGCAAATGGACATAATAATTCTGTCTGGAGATGTGTTTCACGCTTTGCTACATGTATGAAACCTCCAGTATATATTTATCCATTAATGTAGTCTTTAAACTCATAATCAGTTTACTTGCAGCAAATCGGTTTTAAAATATTCAACAGCTTGCCTGTATAGTTTTCTGGAAATTGAGTCAGGGAGTCCAGGGATCGATCGATCCCAACACAGGAACACATGGGTGGAGCTTAGCTAGAGACGGGCGGGGCATAGCTAAACTGGATTCCTCCATTGCATGACAGTTACTAAATTACCTTCCAACTGAGTATAACCACACTTGTTTATTCACCTGAAAACAGAAAACCCTATATAGCATACAAATCATTTGGTTTGTTTGTAATGATTACGTATGCCATTGTGTATTGCTAAGCTATCTGTTTAGATTGTATATTACCAATATATGGCATTATTTGTGACAAATCACGTTCCGTTTGCAGTATCAAAATGAACATCAGTTCAATAATAAAAGCTTTAAAGAGCCTTGCTTAATTAAGCATATTTAATTTAGACATAAAAATTTTCCTATACCACAGACCATCCTCTCTTCCTGATGCATTACCACTGGAGAAAATTGCCCAGATTAAAGCTAAGCGTCTGGCATTGAAGAGAACAATGATCAAGGCTGGAGATGATATCGGTCCCGGTGCCTTAGAACAGCGGAGCTTCGTAGACGCTGAAATGGATGTTACACGAGATATTGTTAGTCGTGAGCGATTGTGGAGAACAAGGACAACAATCTTACAGAGCTCTGGGAAGGTGAGATGGTCCACCCTTTAATGGTCAAGAAAATTGTGATTTTTTTTTTTCCCATAGTGAATGTCCATTTACAGGGTAAGAGAAGTCATCTAGTCAGTCATTCAAGCGGTAAATCTTTAAAAAATGGTCTTGGTCTATAAATGGACATTTCTCAAGACCACTGCAGAGGCCGTGTTTGGCCAACATGACCATTAATTGGTTAAAGCTATCACAGCTGGATATAAGCAGCGCTAGTGCTGCAATATTTACTCTGAACTGCATCTGTGCGGTAAGATTTAGTATGATTAAATGTGAAGAGCATTCATCGCTTTAATATCATTCATGGATCAAGATTGGGTAAAAGTCGCAGGATTCTTTGCTTAGTGAATGTCTTTTAGCAAGCCAATAGAAGAGTGTGTGAAAATTTATCACTGAAATGACTGACTTGATAGCTGAGGCTGTCATTTCAGTGGTAAATTGAAAATAGACTGATCCAAACCACTAAGAAGCTAGCTTGACGATTAACAATTAATTAGTGAATATTACTCAAAATTTGAGTGTATCTTGCAGTGATGGTTATAGCAACCTATGATAGCTTAAGATGCAGTGAAAGTGTTTTGAAATATACTGGTCACCATCTGTCTACATTAACCCTTTAACACTCATTTTAGCCAAAAACGGCTTCTGGAGTGGTCTTGAGAAATGTCCATTTGCAGACCAAGATACAAGAATTTTGTTTAATTTACCACTGGAATAACTGGCTCAATAAGCGTTGACTGTCAGAGTACTCAGAGGTCAGAGATCGATCGATCCCAAAACGAGTGAGGTGTAGGTGGAGCTTAGCTAGAGATTGGCGGAGCATAGCTAAAAATGGAAAGGAACATTGCTGAACATAATTTATCCCTTTCAAGCCTACAGACATGTTTAACCAGATATACCAAATTGTAAAATTCTTTATAATGACATTACATGGAATACATATTGTGTTGAATATTTTGAATCTGACAACAACAGCTTCCAATAAAATTAGTTTTACAATATTCAACACCATTCCTGTATGATGGCTAGAAAAACGGAGAAACTGGGATTTCATGTTTTGAAGTAATAAATTATGTACATGTTGTTTTTCATCTCAGCAATTTGCAAAGAGTATCTTCAGCTTGCTACAGTCAATTAAAGCTCGAGAGGAGGGATCACAACGAGGCGGAGGTCCTGTCGCTCACCCATCTGTCACTCCATCAATGAATGTAAGTGTCACACCTATCAATCACTCAATCAATGAATGTAAGTGTCACACCCATCCACCACTCAATCAATGAATGTAAGTGTCACACCCATCAATCACTCCATCAATGAGTGTAAGTGTCACATCCATCAATCACTCCATCACTGAATGTAAGTGTCACATCCATCAATCACTCCATCACTGAATGTAAGTGTCACATCCATCAATCACTCCATCAATGAATGTAAGTGTCACATCATCAATCACTCCATCAGTGAATGTAAGTGCCACACCCATCAATCACTCATCAATGAATGTAAGTGTCACATCCATCAATCACTCCATCAATGAATATGAATGGCACATGATCACCCATGGAAACAACTTTTCTAGAAAAATTATAGAAAGTTAAAATATTGTCATATGTGATTCTAAACATTGTATAAAATGTCGATGATCTTTGATATATCTTGTCCAAGTCTGCAAAAAATTTCCTGTTATCTTTGTTAAATTGTGGACTTGGTCAGTGATTGGAAATCCATCTTAAAATGTGTCTGAAAACCTGCAAAACCAGTGGAAAAAGAGTGGAATTTCAATCAGCAGAAATTATGTGACTTGCTGGAATAGTGGTGGATTGCTCATACTATCTCTAGACTCTAAGGCTTAAATACTTTGATTATATGCATGTGTTTGTTCTTCTAGCCTACTATTCTATTTATTAAGTGAAAATGTCTATATTACTTTTCATAGTTTTCAACAAAAATTTGTATAAAACTCTATGCTCATTAAATATTAATTCTCATTCCATTGCAGTTGACTATTATTGACCTCGAATAGATTTTATTGAAAAGCTTTATCATATTTGAACCTTACTTTTTAATTAAATTCTAAGATATAATCAGTTACAGGTTTTATAAGACACTATGAATCTCTTAGTTTAATACAAATGTATAATATCTTTCAGACACCATCAAAACCACAGCCTGCTGTTGGCTACAGTCGATACGATCAGGAGAGATTCGGGAGAAAAGAAGGTATTAACCAGTTTAACTCTGTAACCATTTAATGGCCAAGCTAGCCAAAACCGGCCTCTACAGTGGCCTTGCCATTTAATGGCCAAGCTGGCCTCTACAGTAGCCTTGCCCTTTAATCACCAAGCTGGCCAAAACTGGCCTCTATAGTGGTCTTGAGATGTGTCCACTTGCAGACCAAGAGAAGACTATTATTGAAAATTTACCACTGATAACCGAGCCAGTCATTCCAGTGGTAAATTTTCAAAAATGGTCTCATGGTCTGCAAATGGACATCCAGTGAGTAAATATTTTTGTTTTTTAAGACAATTTTGACCACTGAATCTTTAATGGTCACTATTTGTGGGGAAAAAATATAAATTTTTTGCTCATTAAATATACAATTCCCGGCGAAAAGATTATTAGTCCCCTACCAGTAAAACCAGGGGTGGGGGGGGACTATAGGGTTGCAATGCATCTGCCGCAGTTGGTTTTCCGCAGTCCTTCAAGGTATTCAGCTGAGAACTGGTTTATTGCTTTGTTATGAGACGTTACAGACCAAGTTCGAGTTTCAGGTGTATACGTCAACTTTTTATGGAGTTATGCCCCCTTTCTAGTTAAAAAATACGAAAAATATCAGCTTTCCGCACTTTTTTCGCATTCCTTCAAGATATTTAAGCGAAGATCGGTGCATCGCTTTAGTATAAGGAGTTACAAAGCAAGTTCGAGTTTCAGACATTTTCGTAAATTTCTCATGGAGTTATGCCCCCTTTCGTCTTACGCAATATGTAAAATATTAGTTTTCCACACCTTTTTTCGCAGTCTCAAGATATTATACTGAAAATTGCTACATAGCTTTTTTATCAGAAGTTCGAGTTTCAGGTGTATGCGCACATTTTTGATGGAGTTATGCCCCCTTTTGACTTAGGAAATAAGAAAAATATCAGCTTTCTGCACTTTTTTTTCGCACTCCTTCAAGATATTTAAGGAAAAATCAGTTCCATCACTTTAGTATAAGGAATAAGAGAGCAAGTTTGAGGTTCAGACATTTTCGTCAATTTTTCATGGAGTTATGCCCCCTTTCGACTTATGAAATACAAAATATATTATTTTCCGCACTTTTTTCGCAGTCTTTCAAGATATTATACTGAGAACTGCTACATTGTTTTGTTATGAGAAGTTACGGACCAAGTTGGAGTGTCAGGCATATGCGTAAATCTTTGATGGAGTTATGCCCCCTTCCGACTTAAGAAATACGAAAAATATCAACTTTCCACACTTTTTTCGCACTCCTTCAAGCTATATAAGCGAAAATCGGTGCATCGCTTTAGTGTAAGGAGTTACAGAGAAATTCGAGTTTCAGACATTTTCGTAAATTTTTCATGGAATTATGCCCCCTTTCGACTTATGCAATGCGAAAAATATTAGTTTTCCGCACATTTTTCGCAGTCTTTCAAGATATTATACTGAGAATTGCTACTCCTTCAAGATATTTAAGTGAAAATCGGTGCATCGCTTTAGTGTAAGGAGTTACAGAGCAAGTTCGAGTTTCAGGCATTTTCATCATTTTTTCATAACGTTATGCCCCCTTTCGACTTATGCAATACGAAAAATATTAGTTTTCCGCACTTTTTTCCGCAGTCTTTCAAGATATTATACTGAGAATTGCTACATTGCTGTGTTATGAGAAGTTACAGACCAAGTTCGAGTTTCAGGAGTATGCATAAATTTTGATGGAGTTATGCCCCTTTTCGACATGAAATATGAAAAATATTAGTTTTCCGCCTTTTTCTCGCAGTCTTTCAAGATATTCAACTGAGAATTGGTACATTACTTTATTATGAGAAATTACAGACCAAGTTCGGGTTTCAGGCAATTGCGTCATTTTTTGATGGAGTTATGTCCCCTTTCGACTTTTCGTTCAAGACTTTTTCCTTCTCCTTCACCATATATAACTGAGACTTGGTTTATTGCTATGTTATGAGAAGTTACAGATCAAGTTCGAGCTTCAGCTGCTTTTGACAATTTTTAATGAAATTTTTGACTGTCAATCTCTAAAGATTTATATCACCAGGTTGGGGACATGTATTGCAAAGCAATACTTACAGAATGCTTGTTTTTTAAAATTAATCACTGGAATGACTGGCTCATTCAGTGGTAATATTTCAAAAATTGTCTTCTTGTCCTGCGAAGGACATATTCCAAGACTACTGAAAAGGCTGTTTTGGCTGACTTGACCATTAAAGGGTTAAAACTTGGACCAATAACAATGTGATGATGTTGAGATTACGTGACCTTGGACCACAACTTTTCAACATTAAATTTGTGTGTTTAGTTCTGCATATATCACCCTCTGGATTGGGCAGTGTTTAAACCTGGACTCATAGTTTCCTTGGGCATGGAGAGATTAAAGGGTCATTCATTAATTTTACAGTCGAGGTCAAAGATCAAGATGATGTTGAACTTGCTACAAGAATTATATTCTAAATCTTTATCTGAAGTTTTGTATGCCCACAGGATATCAGTGTCTATCACGCCTCATGTGAGCTTTGAGGAGATGAATAGTCCTTTTAATGGAGTGGTTAATGTCAATAGGCAAGGTCATTCTGAAGTTGGTACATAAATAAACATTAACATGGGGTTTTATATAAGATTATTGCCATACCATATTGTAGCAAAACTAAATGTATTCTACCAAGTGAGCTCTGATGTTTATAGATTATGAGGACAGGTGCGACGTATATTGTCAGGAATTCTTCGTAGGAGTCCTATATTTATTAGCTCACCTGGCCTGAAAAGCCAAGTGAGCTTATGCCAGGGCGACCATCTGTGTGTCTGTCTGGCCTCGTCTGTCCGTCAACTTTTCCTTTAAACAGTCTCTTCTCAAGAACCACTTGTCCAATTTCAATATATATTTGGCAGGAAGCATCCTTAGGGTATAGAGATTCTGGTTTGTTCATACGAAGGCGATTGGCCAATTTGGCAGACGACCATCATGGATTTTGGCCGATTTTTTAAACATCTAAAATTCTTATCCGAAACAGTTTTGGGGGTTGATTTCAAACTCATGACATATCAGTTCAGGTAAGAGCTCAAAGGAACTTGATTGGCCAAATTGTTCGGTGGCCATCTTGGATGACCTAGTTGTCACGAAAACAACTTCTCTAAAACTGCTGAATGGGTCGGGACAAAATTTGGGAGATCTGATTAGAGACTAAAGACCATTAGAGTTTGTTCCATGGAGATATGTCAATACAACATGTCCGCCATGAATCAATCAAAATTTTGCTTTTTTGGTGGACATCTTATGTTTTCTGCAAATTTCCGAGAAAATCATACACAAGTTATTAACCACTGGGCCAATTTTAGTAAAACTTGGTTAAACCGTTTTCACACAAATTTGATGGATAAATTTTCCCAGTGGTTATCTCATTTTGTTCGTTTGTGCCAGTGGCCAATAATTGTAGGTGACGATACAGGCCTTTTGAGCCTTTTGTAAGAAGTACATGTACTCTCAAATTTGTTAATTACGGTGTTTTGTTTTCAAACATAACCAGACGACAGTGGCTAGTATCTAGAAGTAATTATATAAGTTTCTGTGAAGAACAATATCATTTCTTAGAGTAGGAAATGTTGTGTGTTCCTGAATGTGTAGTAGTCATTGGAATCTTTATGTAACTCTGTTAGAGGCGCGGTGGCCGAGTGGTTAGTGATCTGAGCTTGTAACTCTAGGTTCGCAAGTTCGCTTCCCTGCCTGTCTGCCATGCCCGCCACATTGTGTCCTTGAGCAAGTCACTTAACTCTGCATTGCCCAGTCGACTTACATTGAGCTGTATATAGGTACCTGAGATGACATAGCTCTCTGTGTGTCGTATGTGGCTGCCATGCTTGGACTGTCAAATGAACAGGGTAACGGATGTATAACGCTGGAGGTCAGCGCAATATAAATGTACAATCTATCTATCTTTTAAAGTTATATTAACCTATTTAGGATCAAGGCGGCTAAAACATTCCTCTACCTTGGTCCTGGGCAATGTTCATTTGCAGGTTAATTTGTCACTGGAATGACTGGCTTGGTAATCGAGCCGGTCATTCCAGTCATAAATTTCCCAACAAGGTCTTCTTTTGGCCCTCAAATGGACATTGACTAAGCAAACCTCTTTGTTTTCTTTACTAATCATGATGGTTAAAGGGATAATTGTTTTAAATTATTGAATATTTTTCTTACAGAGACGGAAGGTTTTAAGATTGATACTATGGGCACATACCATGGCATGACCTTAAAGTCAGTGACAGAGGGAGCGTCAGCACGTAAAACACAAATAACACAACCAGTGTCACAGCAACCACCACGAGCTGTCATGCAACCACCCAGGGTACAGGCTGTCCAGAAAAAAGGTATGATGATTAAAGTGGAGCTTGTTCTTAACCCTTACCACTCTGATGTCAGATGTTTAAATTTTCAAATTAAATTAAAGGATGAACTGGTGTACATTTTTTCAAAAGATTTGGTGGATGATGGTGCTGTCTAAGACAGCAACATCGTCCACCAAAATTGTTGAAGAATATACACCAGTTTCTTTGCTATTGACACAATAAAAGATAGAATATTGGCACCAGAGTGGCAAGGGTTAATCTCTAAATAGTATAGCATGTGATGGAATACTGGGTACAATTGAGGGATTTGATCTGTTACTCAAGTGTCTGATGTTATGATCAAATATGACATTTTTTATTTGACATAACAAACAAAATGGCGTAGATCCATGAATAAGGTGGTTAAAAACCATCACAAAAATCTCTGAGTTTTATATCGTTGGTGAATTTTCAATTTAATAATCGTTCTTGAATAGTTTGAAACTAATTTGACAGCAATAGCTCCCAGTCAGAATACTTTCGAATAATTCAACATCTTTCTTGTTCTATAGCTCCTTTGAAATTTGGATTCTGAGACTTGAGGTTTCAACATTTCAGATAGATTCTAATACACATACAAAGGTGGGGGAGGTTGGCTAGAAATGGGCGTGGCTGAGCTAGAAATGTCTTCGTACATTAGATGGTCTATGAAGTCAGCTAATATGATAAATATTGATGATAAGATGCATATAGCTGTAGTTCAGTCTTAACCATTGAATTTAACCATTTGATAGTCAAGCTGGCCAAAACCAGACCTTGCGTTGGTCTGGAGGAATGGCCATTTACAGAGCAACAAAAGACTATTTTAGAAAATTTACCCCTGGAATGACTGGCTCGATTAACGAGCCAGTCATTCCAGGGGTAGATTTTCTAAAAGCGTCTTTTTTAGCCCATGAATGGACATTCACTAAACAAAAATATCAAATTTTCTTAACCAATCTTGACCATTAAAGGGTTAATGGCAATCAATTATTAGATTGTTGAATTTATAGAAATTTAATTTAACCTGATATTTATTAACACCAACCATTGAGATTTGACTGCTTTAATTTCAAGACAATACAGGAAAGCTGTTGAATATTTAGAAACTTAGTTGACTGGAAATTGTTGCGGCAACATCTCCCAGACAAATTGGTTTCAAAATGTTCAGCTGAATATTTCTTACACCTTATAGAATCTGACGTTTCTGGTCTGGGAAGGTTAAAGGGTTACGGTGAAAATGATGTTCTGCAGGTTTCTGTGTTTGAAGGGTTAAACATTCATTCTGCAGTGGTCTTGAGAAATGTCCCTTTGCAAATCAAGAGACTATTTTTGAAAATTTATGACTTATCGAGGTAGTCATTCTAGTGAAAAATTTTCAAAAATAATGTTCTTTTGGTCTGCAAATCGACATTTTCTACATGAGGTTTTAATATTATTGAACAAATTCGAGGGTTAAAGTTTTGAAGAGTTTTAACACTCATCTTCCAAAAATGGCTTCTGCAGTAGTTTTGAAATATGTCCATTTGCAGATAAAGAGAAGGCTATTTTTGAAAATTTACAACTTACATGACTGGCTCAATAACTGAGCCCGTCATTCCAGTGGGAAATTGTCAAAAATAGTTTTCTCTTGGTCTGCAAATGGACATTTTCTAAGAGAGAATTTAGATTTTCTTGACCAAATTTGAGTGAGAAAGGATTAATACAAATCAGTTGACATTTGGTTGGTCACCTAATATTGGTTCTTATAGTGAGGTGCTCTTTCTAGACAGGTTTAAATGTTATACTTTGATCTTTGTTTCAGGCTCAAAGACGCCTATCATCATCATCCCAGCAGCCACAACCTCACTCATAACCATGTACAATGCCAAAGATATCTTACAAGATCTTAAGTAGGTTATTTCAGCTTGTGCTGCTTCTACTGTATTTGAATAGCATTCAATATTTAGTGTGCTTGATATCATATCTTAAAGTGAGGAACCCAGTTTCTACTTCGAATAATACTTACCAGATGTACTATAATGATAATGTCTATTATCTAGTCTAGCTCAAAATAAACAATTAAAACTCTGCACTCTCCTGGTCCTGCCCATACTGTGTCCGGGAATTACCATAGCCCCAGGTACCGAGTCAATTCCCAATCACAGTCAGATTCGTCTATTTTGCTGACTTGTGAAGTCGCGTGTTCTAAGCACTTTAAAATTTTCAATTTTAAACGGAATTCAGCGTTGTTGGAGCTATCTATTGCTGGCATCATGGAAGGGAAAAGGAAATCATCTCAGGGGCAGGTTGTATCAATCTAGAATTTATACATTCGTGCCGTAATGAATGATTGAATTTTCCTTAAATTGGCACATTATTTTTAAATGGTAGCCATTGTTGGAGTCGTTCTGGTACCCTTAACTGTTTAAGCATTATGCGGGTACTCGGTTAATTTCTCTTGCGACTCGGTTCCTTCCAAGATGGATGCGCTCTTAGCCAAGATGGCGCCGCCCATGAGTTATGTTTGCCTTCGGCTTGGCGTGTCTGCACTCTAATTGTGCCGATCTTTAGTCTTCACGTCATTGATGAAGGTGTTTGTAGCGATCGGTACGTTTTTCTTGGTTATTTTAACGGTTAGTTAATTTCCAAGCCGTGTTTATTAATTTTCACTCTAAAAAATTTCAAATATCTCCTGCCTTAAGTCTTGATTATTATTAATTTAAGAGAAAGTTAATGTTTCTAAGTAATTTTAATATTACAATCAAGTCATTGTGCGTTTGCTCATCATTTATGTCATGTGCAACATTTTAATTCTTGCTTTGTGTTCGCAGAGGGCTAAAGGCCTGGACACTTTGTGTACTAAATGCAATCGGTTCATTAAACAGAGATTTGCTGGTCACCACTGCGTAGCTTGCGCGAAGTGCAAGGTTGGAAGTCCTTGCAATGTTTGTGTGAAGTGGTCGTCGGAGTTAGTGGCGGAGTTCGACCGTGATCAGCGTGCGCAACTGGACAGAATCGCGAGGGACAAGTCGGCCAAGGCAGATCAGGCGTCCAACAGAGGCTTGGAGAAGCGGCTGAATGAGAGAATGGACTCGGCTTTGGGTGTATGGGCGGCCCAGTTTAAAGCCATGTTTGAGTCCCTGCAATCCACGATCCCGTCGATGCAGTCTGGTGCAGGACTACCTTTCGGTGGTCTGGCCAGTGCTGTGGAGGGTGTTGCACCTGTACCTCCTGTTGCGTTGGCTCAAGAGCCGACGGCAGAGGAGAAGGAGCTTTTGCTCATGGAGGATTCCGGCATGCCGGATCTTTACGCGATGGCTGTACCTGGTACATCCCAAGGTTCTCCTTCGGGTTATGTACGGGTTTGCCAGCCGGGTGGTGATGTTGACGTTCCGTCGGGCATCTTCCATCCAGATTTTGTTCAGCCCGTGCTGCCGTTGGAGTCGTGTTTGACGACATCCCGGCGCCGGTGGTTACGGGTTCTATCGGATTTCCATTGGCCACCGTGAGTAATGCGGCTGTGATCCCGGCTCCCGTGCTGGAACCGATGGATTTCAGTGAGTCCGTGTCCGGCGAATCGTTGGATACTGGAGCCGCGAGTGCACGGTCTGTGGGCATTGTTTACACTAGTAAGCAAGTTCCCTGTCCTCAGCATGGATCGTTGGTGTCTGTCTCGTCAAAGGGCGAGAAAGAAGATGAGAACGGCAGTCCCTTGTTGGATGAGTCGTCCTTCTCCACCGAGGCTGAATGGGTGCAGGTCCTTGAATGGATGTCCGGCCGTCTAGGGTTGGCATCGGACCAAGGATCTCAGCGCGATCCAGCAATGGAGCGGTTGTCAGAGCGAGCGGCTAGCGCTCTGTCCAGTGGCTCTTCTGCCATGCCTGCTTTGACTTTGGCTACGTTGACCTCTGACATGCTGGAGGTGGCGGCGTATTGTATGGTCCAGCCAGACTTTACGCTTCCGAAGGCCCCGAAAGGGATTAGGAGTAGGGTCTGTTTTCCGGAGAAAGCCTATCATCAGTATGCCCGAGTGCCACGGCTTTCCATCGGGGAGAGAGAGAGGCACTGAATAGGCCATTGGCTGGCAAAGCTAAGGGACGTTCTCGTCCGTTAGTTTGGCAGACAAATAAAGATCCTTTCAATGAGTTGACCCTCATTGAGGATGCGGCGAGAGCTGCCATGGCGGCGCTTTCGCACGGCTGTACCGTCCTGCAGGGTATGCTGGCCTGCGCGTCGGAAGGTGGGGTAGTGCCAGAGGCTGCTCCTGGAATTATCCGGGACACCATGCGCCTATCTCAAGATTGCCTGGCCAGGGTGATCACGAGATCATTGGCTGAGCGACGGAGAATGGTTCTCGATTTTGTAGAACCAGGACCTGAAATGAGGGCTGCATTCTCTACCGCACCATTCATTGGTCCAGGCTTGCTCGGCGCGGCAAGCCTTATCCAAGGTCGCATCAATGGTTGCTGAATAAGAAGTAGTCGGCAAGTCGTGGAAGTCGACGAAAAGGACTCGGCCGCAGCAGTCCTACAAGCAGCACCGACAGGAGCAGCAGAGGCAGCGCCAAAGATCGCCCTTCCATCCTTCTGGCCGTGATACCCATCAGGCATCCGGTTCGCACGGTCCTGGTTATTCTTCCTCATACAAGTCCTCTAGTAAGAGGCCGTATGAGGAGGATAGGAAGGGTGGCGGATCGGGTCGCGGCGGCTACCGTAAGGATAGCCGTGGTGGCGGTTCCGGACCGTCGTTTGCCAAGAAACCACGGGGTGGCCGTTGGTGACGGTCCTGACGGGTTTCCGGCGGGATCCGCTTCGGTATCACCGGGAATGAGGGGAGTCGAGGATCTTCACCTAGGCGAATTAACGTTGTCTCGTGCAATATCGATCGCGAATTGTGTGCAGATTCCTTCCGTCGGAGGCAGACTTCAACTGTTCTCAAACCAGTGGGAACAGGTCGTGCAAGATTGTTTAGTCTGTCAATGGTTAAGAAACGGCTACGAACCGGACTAGCTCATCCGGCAATCGTTAGTTCCGTTAACATCGACTCCAGTGTGGACTCGTTCCGAAACGCACCGGAGGGTGGAGACCGATTCTCAATCTCAAACCGTTAAACAAGTTTATTCTGTCACCAAAGTTTCAGATGGAGACTGTAGCGGCAGTGATGTCGTGTTTGAGGAAAGGCATGTGGGCAGTGTCGATAGATCTGAAGGATGCATATTTTCATATTCCAATGTCAATTCCTTTTCGGAAATACCTTCCCTTGCGTTCCAAGACAATGTTTGGGAATTCAATGACCTTCCATTCGGCTTGAACACAGCTCCGAGGGGGGTCTTCACCAAAGTGGTTCTCGCCATGACTACTTATCTTTGCAGGAGAAACATAGCTGTTCATACTTACATAGACGACTGGCTGCTGAAGGCGGGGAATCCAGTCAATCTGCGCAACAATCTTCAGGTAGTCCTAGCCTTACTAAAGGATCTAGGATGGATTGTGAATCTAGAGAAATCGGAATTGACTCCATCCCAGGAGTTTGTTTATCTGGGAATATTTTTCAATCTCAGGGACGGCGTAGCTTTTCCGGCGGAGAGCAGAGTCAAGAGCCTGATTGCAGTTCTGGAGTCGGTTTCTCTAGGAGCCTATCTGACGGCGCGCCAATTTCTCAGAATACTGGGTTTACTAGTGTCTCTGGAGAAAGTGGTTCCTTATGCGGCGCTCAGGCACAGGCCGATTCAGATCTATTTAATGTCGTTCTGGTCTCAGAAAACGGATCCGTTATCTCTGAGAATTCCAGTAAAAGAACCATTGATATTCCCTCTTCAGTGGTGGTTATCAGAACAGAATCTCCTGCGAGGTGTTCCTCTACAACCTCCTCAACCACAGATGTCCATCTTCACAGATGCATCGACGATGGGTTGGGGAGCGGTATTGGACAATCGATCAGTGTCAGGGAAATGGGATCGGACCAATGCGCAGAAACATATCAATGGTCTCGAATTATTAGCGGTGGTATTAGCACTTCGAAAATTCGAGAATTTAATCCGAGACAAGATTGTCCTAATTAGGAGAGACAACTCAACAGTGGTGTCTTATTTGAACCGCCAAGACGGGACGAGGTCACCAGAGTTGTGCATGATGATTTGGAACCGTCTGCTGTGGTGCCAAGTGAGAAATATTATTCTTCGGGCAGCACACATTCCAGGAGGACTGAACATCCTAGCAGATGCGCTCAGTCGAAGGATGGTTTGTCGTCCGACGGAAAGGCAGCTCAACTAATCGGTAGCGGAGGTTCTAATCAAACACTGGGGCAAACCAAATGTGGATCTGTTTGCGATGAAACTAAACGCAAAGATGGTCACATACGTGTCACCGATCCCGGACCCGCTAGCCTTGGCAGTAGACGCACTGGCGATAAATTGGAAAGGAATGTACGCATATGCATATCCTCCAACTATTCTCATCCCGAAAGTTCTGGCAAAGATAAGAGAGGGAGTATGCCAAGTACTACTGATCGCCCCTCACTGGCCAGGCCGATCATGGTTTACGGATCTGCAGGACCTTCTGGTTTGCAATCCAATCACTCTTCCAGACCGAAGGGATCTAATCATTCAGAATAAGGGTCTGTGTCTTCACGACAGACCGGAAATGTTCAAATTTACTGCATGGATGTTGTCAAGCAGCGTGCGATTGAGGGTGGCTTTTCTGAGCAAGCAGCGAGGTTTGTCGCTTCAGCCAGAAGAGGGTCAACCACCAAAACATATAATTATAGAATCAACAAATTTGCAGAATGGTGTCAGGGAAGAGATAGTAATCCCTTGTCTGCATCTGTTCAACACAGCAGATTTTATCTGTCATTTGTACGAAGTTGAAAAACTTGTACCTTCAACCCTAGCAGCATATAAGTCTGCATTAGCTTCAGTCATTCCCAGTCTGGCCATTGAAGGAGTGGAGAATGACACTTTGAATGAAGTTATTAAAGGAATGAGCAATCTGTGACCTAGACAGCCAATTCCTATCCCAGCATGGAATCTATCTCTTGTTCTACAGGTTTTAAGGTATACTCCCTTTGAACCGATTAGATCTATAGATATTAAACTGTTAACTATTAAATCAGTTTTCTTGGTTCCAACAGCATCGGCGAGAAGGAGAAGCGAGATTCATGCGCTATCTGTCGATCAAGACCGTTTTGTCGTCACGGGTGATGGTTTAAGACTACTTCCACGTCTTTGTTTCCTGGCAAAGAATCAGTCACTTAAATATCCAGGTCAGCCGATCAATTTGCCAAGTTTAATTAGACATGACCCAAACTCTTCTGCTTGGTGTCCTGTCAGATGTCTGAAAATGTATAAAAAATGTACTGAGGAGTGGAGAGATGACCCGAAATCTCTGTGGTTATGTCTCAAAGCTCCTCATTTGCGCGCCTCGAAAGATACTATTTCTCGTTGGATAGTTGATGCTATTCAGATGTCGCACAAAATTGCTACAGGAAAGCAGATTGATCGTGCGAATGCCCATCAGGTCTCATTAGTGAAGGTGATGTCTGTAGCACAATGGCATGCCGAGTCGTCATTTACTGATTTCTACCTTCGCGACATCTCCAGCGCACTTAATCTGGTAGCCGTCACCAATTTGTCGAACATTAGTTAAGCCACATCCGACCACTATTTCACAAACATCGCACGTTACTTCCTCCTGCGCTGAGCAAGAGCCATGCACATGACCAGTGAACGACCGTGGATTGGGCCGAGCTCCTGGGATGATCAAGAAAGAATAAGCACTCAAAATGGTGAGCGTTTACATTAATTAAGTGACTAATAATAATAATTTACTTACAGTCGAAATATCAGACTGCTTAGGTAAATAGTCTGGTGTAAGAGTATACTTATCCTCTCAAACAGACATTAGACTCATTCCAATTTGAAAACTTAATCGATATACTGATATTTTTTCAAAGTTAGAAGTTGTAGTAGCTTCTTTGCACTCTACTGGACTGCCCTAGCTGAGACTTGGGGCTGACACGGGTCTGGTGGGTGTTGCAAATTCTTTTTTCGACAGCCCTCTGGATCTTGTGTGGACAAAAGAGGGGGGGAGCACGGTCTAGACCATGGAAGTTTAGCACTCTATGAGTCAGATGGCAGAACCCAAGCGTATGCCAGGGTTCTAGTCTTCACAACCATCTTTGTTGGATGGTTGATGAGTGCTGGTTCGAGCCTCACCTCCTCCCACCGGTATTGCTTGGCTGTTGAAATCCAGAGTTTATCATAATAGTACATCTGGTAAGTATTGTTCGAAGTAGAATAAAAAAAAGCATCCGCATTTTTTTCTACGAGAATTCTTAATACTTACCAGATGTACTATGGCCCTGCCTCAGCCTCCCCGCTGAGGTGAGGCTGAGCTGCTTTCGCTATTTGTCAAGGCAAATATAAGACGAATCTGACTGTGATTGGGAATTGACTCGGTACCTGGGGCTATGGTAATTCCCGGACACAGTATGGGCAGGACCAGGAGAGTGCGGAGTTTTAATTGTTTATTTTGAGCTAGACTAGATAATAGACATCATAATAGTACATCTGGTAAGTATTAAGAATTCTCGTAGAAACAAAAGCGGATGCTTTTTTTATTTAGCTATGCCCCGCCCATTTCTAGCTCAGCTCCACCCACGCTTTGCCCGTGTTGGGATTGATCGATCCATGAACTCCCTGACTATCAATTTCCAGAAATCTATACAGGTAACAGCGCCCATTCAAATTAGTTTCAAAATAATCAACATCATGCTTATTAAATAGTAAATACATATAATTCATATAACCTGATGGACTATTAAGCATTTAAGACAGACTAAATCGAGTCATTCATGACATAATTGATTATGATGTCATCCTATACGTCACGTATTTGATTATGATGTCATATGATTGATGGATAAACTGGATTCCTCCATAGTTAGCTCACCTGAGTCTAACGGCCACACAAGTTTAGCCATGGATATTGTGTGCCCTCCGTCAATTTTTTTTTTTAACTACTTGACTGATTTTAATCAAAATTAATGGGAAGTATCCCTCCAGTAATCTGATTGACCAATCTTTCAGCGACCTTGAAATATCTGAATATGTCCAGGAATTTGTTATAAGATTACTCTTCAGTACCCGCCGACTAATTTCAGACACGCTTAGCTGAAAAGATAAATTTTATTGTTCAATTATTTTGGCAGGTCATATTGCTGAAAATGTCCAAGAAACTGTTTAAACGACTACTTCTCATTCTGAACTTAGAAAGCTGATTTCACAACTTTTTCTTGAAACTTCCCCCCC
The DNA here is from genome assembly GCA_034401795.1 of Chaetoderma sp. LZ-2023a. Classification (NCBI taxonomy): domain Eukaryota; kingdom Metazoa; phylum Mollusca; class Caudofoveata; order Chaetodermatida; family Chaetodermatidae; genus Chaetoderma; species Chaetoderma sp. LZ-2023a. The sequence goes on from CM067362.1 coordinate 35,949,931, forward strand.
CCCCCCCCCCCCCCGCCTCTCCCTATTGAGATCCTAATTTAATTTCCTAAAGTAAAACTAGTCTCACCAATAGCTTGTTCTAATATTTATGCACTCTGTATATTTCTAGGTTTTTCAGTACAGAATCCAAGAAGGGCTCTGGTTCTAAACGTGATAATGAAGTGCTGATTCAGCGTACAAAAGCTGGTGGTCTGACTGTGCCATACAGAATCATAGATAATCCTCTCAAACTTACACCTGATGACTGGTACGTCTGTAAAACTAATGATCACATTGTCACATCGTCTAGTTACACCGTCGACTAGTTGGTAAGAACAGCTGATCGCTTCATTCTTTAACCCTCATATCAGCCAAAACGTCTTCTGAAGTGGTCTTGAGAATTGTACATTTGCAGAAGAGTATTTATGAAAATTTACCACTGGAGTGACTGGGATAAATGAGGCAGTCATTCCAGTGGTAAATTAAAAAAAATAGTCTTGATCTGCAAATGTACATTTTCTATGAGAAAATTTTCTTTAAGAAATCGTGTGTTAAATGGTTTATTCTTTAAAGGCGAAACTAATGTTCTTGAGAAATGTCCATTTGCATACCAAGAGAAGACTGAAAATATATCGCTGAATGATTCGCTCGATAAATGAGCCATCATTCCAGTAGTACATTTTCCAAAATAGTTTTTTCGTGGTCCGCAAATGGACATTCACTAAGCAACTATTTGGATTTTTTGACAAATTCTTGACCGTAACTGGTAGTAAAACTAGCATTAGACAAGCACCATGTGTCATTACTCGGCTTCTTTCCTCTCCAGAGCACTGGTAGTAAAACTAGCCTTATACAACCACCATGTGTCATTTCTCAGCTTCTTTCCTCTACAGAGCACTGGTGTTAACACTAGCCTTAGACAGCCACCTCATGTCATTGCTCACCTTCTTTCCTCTACAGAGCGCTGGTGTTAACACTAGCCTTAGACAACCACCATGTGTCATTTCTCAGCTTCTTTCCTCTACAGAGCACTGGTAGTAAAACTAGCCTTAGACAGCCACTTGTGTCATTTCTCAGTCAAACATATCCATTATAACTGTTATGCCAATATGCCTGTCTGTATTTGCTCCTTCAGGGACCGTGTGGTTGCTGTGTTTGTACAAGGTCCAGCCTGGCAGTTTAAAGGTTGGCCGTGGGATGGAAATCCAGTTGAGATCTTCGTTAGAAGTAAGGAGATAGATTCCATTTATTAGCTCACTTGGCCTGTAAGACAATGTATAGTTACCATGAAATTGGGATTCTGCAATTCGGGATTCAAAGTATATAAATCGATCCTATCATGCACAAAGTATGGGCAGAGCTTATCTAGAGATGGGCGGGAAATAGCTAAAAGTGGATTCATCCATTGCGTAGTTTGATTCGATTGTTTGATGAGAGACTGTTGCGTGCACGAGCCATCGTAGTGAACATCTCATGGTTTCTTGTGTTGCTTTATTTCAGTAAAAGCATTTCACGTGAAATGGGCTGAGTTGCCACTGGACAACAATGTAAAAAAATGGTCAGTGCACATTCTGTCTCTAGATCGTAATAGACGCCATCTCGACAGAGCTACATTTAACGACTTCTGGTCCCACCTAGACAGGTAAGATTGTTATTGGGTTAAAGTCATAGATTTAGTATATACTTGCTAGATCGCTCATGACCCTCTCAAAAGCGGCACTTAGTTCAGTATTTTCACACTGGATGTGTAGTCTCTAAAATAATATGTTTTTGTTACTAGACCTATTACGTAGTCAAATAAAGTGTCAGATTAATATAGCCAATACAATTTTATTTCAGATAAAAATATGTAAATTTGTGTCCGTTCAATTTCTCTTTGAATGATCGCCAAGCGCAATTGTGATTTAACTGAACTCACGTCACCAGCGGTCGCGACACTAGCCCCATAGTGAAGGAAAGCATATGAGCCATTTAGTCAATATATTCAAATCTATGGTTAAAGCTGTCTTCTCTGACCACATGGGTGGAAACAACAGGATAGTCATCAAACACTTAATGCAACTCATGTGTCATTGACAGTGATTGGATGCAATATGAATTGGTGGCTCTTGACTCATGGAGCGGTGTATATGTTATAGGAAGTGGTTGCTCTAATGTGTTACAGGAAGTGGTGGCTCTAGGGTGTTATAGGAAGTGGTTAGTGGTGGCATTGAGGTGTTATAGGAAGTGGTGACTGGCATGTTATATGAAGTGGTGGGTCTGGGGTGTTATAGGAAGTGGTGGCTCTAGGGTGTTGTAGGAAGTGGTGGCTCTGGGATGTTATAGGAAGTAGTGCCTCTGGCGTGTTATATGAAGTGATGGCTCTGGGGTGTTATAGGAAGTGACGACTCTGGGATGTTGTATGACGTGGTGACAGGTGGTATATAAAGTGGTGGGTCTGGATTGTTATATGAAGCGGTGGCTCTAGGGTGTTATAGGAAGTGGTGGCTCTAGGGTGTTATAGGAAGTGGGGCCTCGCTCTGGGTGTTATAGGAAGTGATGGCTCTGGGGTGTTATAGGAAGTGATGACTCTGGGGTGTTGTATGAAGTAGTGACTGGGATGGTATATAAAGTCATTGGTCTGGATTGTTATATGAAGTGGTGGCTCTAGGATGTTATAGGAAGTGGTGGCTCTAGGGTGTTATAGGAAGTGGGGGCTCTGGGTGTTATAGGAAATGGTGACTGGGTTTTATAGGAAGCGGTGTCTCTAGGTTGTTATAGGAAGTGGTGACTGGGGTATTATAGGAAGTGGTGGTTCAGTGGTGTTATATGATGTGATGGCTCTGGTGTTATATGAAGTGGTGGCTCTGGGTGTTATAGCAAATGGTGACTGGGGTGTTATAGGAAGTGGTGACTCTGGGGTGTTATAGGAAGTTGTGGCTCTGTGGTGTTATATGAAGTGATGGCTCTAGGGTGGTATAGGAAATGGTGACTGGGGTGTTATATGAAGTGTTGACTCTGGGGTGTTATAGGAAGCGGTGGCTCTGGGTGTTATAGGAAGCAGTGGCTCTGGGTGTTATAGGAAGCAGTGGCTCTAGGGTATTATAGGAAGTGGTGACTGGGGTGTTATATGAAGTGGTGGCTCTTGGTGTTATATGAAGTGGTGGCTATGTGGTGTTATATGAAGTGGTGGCTCTGCAGTGTTATAAGAAGTGGTGGCTCTGGGGTGTTATAAGAAGTGGTGGCTCTGGGGTGTTGTAGGAAATGGTGATTCTGTGCTGGTATATAAAGTGGTGGGTCTGGATTGTGATATGAAGTGGTGGCTTTGTGTTTATTATATGATGTTGTGGGGTTGTTATATGAAGTGATGGCTCTTGGGTGTTATATAAAATGGTGTCTGTGGGTTTGGGGTTATATGAAGTGATGGCTCTGGGGTGTTATGAAGTGGTATCTCAGGGGTGGGTGTGTGGGGGGGTTATATGAAGTTGTCTCTGGGGGTGTTATGTGAAGAGGGGTCTCTGTGGATCTTATATGAAGTGCTGTCTCTGGGGTTTTTTTATATGAAGTGTTGGCTCTTGGGTATCATGATATGGTGTTATATAAAGAGTTGGCTCTGCGGTGTCATATAAAATGATGGCTCTGGTGGACCACACAAGGGGATTGTATAAGAACAACCTTTGTACACAAACAAACTCAATGGAATCTCAATAGCTGCGGGTGATGCATAAAAAGTAGGTCACGCGGATTGATCTACATTTGTTATGCTACATATCTGAAACCTACAATGCATTACAAATATGTCTTTCATGCATATGGGTTTCAAAATAAACATTTTAATCGTGTCACCATGGCATTGACCTTTTGACCCCAAATTTTTCACACATCTTCGGAACCGCTTGGGCACCCTTCCATCCAAGTGTGCTCAAGTTCTCTCCAATAGAACCAGAGTTATATTGACAAATGTGTCTCAGTCAGATAGTTTTCAAAATATTTATTTTAATCTGAAAATATTAATTTTAATCTTGTTGCTGTAGCTTTGACCTTTAGACTCCAAATTTATCACACTGTCTGTCTGTCTGTCTGTGTCTTCGTCTGTCTGTCTGTGTAGTTGTATCTCAAAAACTACTGATCTGATGTGGCTAAAATTTTAACACGACAAAGGATCTTGGCGTGGAAGTAGATTTATAGATTTTGCCCGCGATCCTCCTAAAACAATCTGGCTCGGATAAAATTCTGGATCTACGGATATCTCAGAAACTACTCTGATTTAGGTAAAAATTTTATAACACAAGAAATGATGTGACCGTACACTAGGGGTGAACAACTCTGGTCTTGATGCGAAAAAACAGGAAAATCTGAAACAACTGTAAAATCTTATGATTTTTACACTGACAAAAACAGGAGACTGATGTTCTACATCCTCTGATTACTCTTGTTAGGTATATTAATCCTTTAATGGCCAAAACTAGCCTCTGTTGTAGGCATGAGGAATGCCCATTTGAGGAGAAGAGCATGTTTGAAAATTTACCACTGGAATGCCTGGCTCGATAACCGAGCCACTCATTCTGGTAGTAAATTTTCAAAATACTTCTCTTGGTGTGCAAATGGACATTCAATAAGCAACTAATAAAATTTGTGTTACCAAATTTGACCATTAAAGGGTTAAGATATAGATATCTGCATGACCTTTAATTAGCTTTGCTGAGATGTGCTTTTGTTTTAAATTTCAGGTATATGTTGAAGAACAAACCACACTTACGATTCTGAAAACCTATCATTATTTGTATATCTGTATATAAGAAAGATGAGAGAATGTGTGTGCAGATGTGTTAGTTAGTGTGTGTGTGTGTGTGCGTGCGTGTGTTCGTGTTCTATAACCGTGGCATACAGATGGCTATAGTATTTTCATAGTATTATCAAGTCACAGTCTCATGTTTTATGGTATACAATTGATTAAAATAATTTTTTGTTAGACCGCTAATGATGTTAACCCTTACCACTCGGATGTCAATATTCTATCTTTTACTGTGTCAATAGCAAAGAAACGTGTACATTTGTCAACAATTTTGGTGGACGATGGTGCGGTCTAGGACAGCACCAAGACAGCACCATCTTCCACCAAATTTGTTGAAAAATTAACACCAGTTCATCTTTTAATTTAATTTGAAAATTTAAACTTTTGACATCGGAGTGGTAAGTGTTAACATAATTCAAAAGTAATACCTTTTAAAATAACAGACAAATTTAATTAATTTTGGCAAGCATAAATACGCATCATCAGATTATCTGAAGCATGTTTGGTAATGCTTTAATTGTCAATATTTCTTTAGACATTCTTCCTTAGCGAATGTCCATTTGCAGGTCATGAGAAGAGTATTTTTGAAAATTTACCACTGGAATGACTTGATAGGTTATCGAGTTATTCATTCCAGTACTAAAATTTCAAAAATATTGTCATCTTAACCTTTGAAGCATGTTAACATTACAAGTAACACTTTCTATAGCTATTGAAGAATAACCCAAATTGGTATAAGAAAAGAGAATTTTCTCAGGAAATATCTGTTTGCAGACGAAAAGAAAAGAAATTTATTTTTAAAAATTCACTCTTGGAATGACTTGCTCGAATATCAAGCCAGTTATTTCACTAGTAAATTAGCAAAAATAGTATTCTCTTGGTCTACAAATGGACATTTCTCAAGGCAACTGCAGAGGCCAGTTTGGGCTGGCTTGACCATTAAAGAGGTAATGGCCAAGACAATCTGAATCTTATATATGTCCACTTGTTGGCTCAGAGAAGACTATTTGAAAACTTACCACAGACTGTATATCTCTTGACCAACAAATGTACATTTCTAACTCACAACCCTTCCTGAAGCTGGTTTAGCTGCTTACCCTTTTGCATTCTGAATTCAGTTTCTTTTTTAATTCAAAGCAAGCTAAATACTAAGTGTAGAAGATATGTTGATTATAATTTAGCTGTAAATTAAGGAATCCAGTTTTAGCTATGCCCCGGCCATCTCTTGCTTAGCTCCACCCACACCTTGCTCATGTTGGGATCAATTGATCGATCCCTAAACACCCTGACTATCATTTTCCGGAAAACTAAATGGGTAGGCTGTTGAATAATTTGAAACTAATTTGACTGGGTGCTGTTGCTGCAATAGTAAAGACATACAATTCATACAACAACACTTAGTCCATCATCAATTAAGTGTTCGTGACGAACTTAACTACGTCATTCGTAACGTAATTGATTATGAGGTGAGCCTACACGTCACGTAGTTGATTATTACATCATATGATTGACTGAAAAACTGGAATCCTCAATTTCTGCTAGAAGCAGCTAAATATTTAATTTAAGTAACATTTATTGTAGTGAGTTGTACATAAGCATATGAATTATTACATCATAATATTGCACGATTTGCATCGTTCCATTTCAGATGATTAAAACAGCGCCTGTAAATATCCATAAGAAAATCTGTTTTTCTCATCAAATTTAACACGTTTAAATTAATGAAATCAGTGGCTATGTAATCAAAGGAATCTTACCTTCAAGAATGTTAATCTAATAAGGAATTTGTCAAATGCATAGAATCATGCTTGTGATTTATATGATCATATAACTTGATTGAAAGATTTCCTGTGAGTTTAACCTTTTATGGTCGAGCCAGCCAAAACCAGCCTCTTCAGAGGTCTTGAGAAATGTCCGTTTGCAGGCCAAGATAGGGCAATTCTTTAAATTTTATCATAATCAATAACCGAGCCAGTCCGTTGAGTGTAAAATTTTCAACAATTATTGTCTTGACCTGCAATCGAGGATTTCAGCTAATCCATCAATCATTTCACACCATAATCAACTATGTGACATGTTGGCTGACGTCATAATCAATTGCGTCATAAATGATGGAGCTAAGTTCATCATGAACGCTTAATTGATGACGATCTAAGCATTGTTGTAGGAATTGTATGTCTACTATTTAATAAACATTATGTTGAATATTTTGCAGCAACAGCATTCTGCCAAATTAGTTTCAAAATATTCAACAGCTTACATGTATAGTTTTCTGGAAATTGATAGTCGGGGAGTACAGGGAATGATTGATTCCAATACGGAAGAAGCCTGGGTGGAGCTCGGCTAAAGATGGGCGGGGCAGAGCTAAAAGTGTATTCTTCCAGATATTCACTAGGCAAAAATTCAAATATTCACAAATCTTGACCATTAAATGCACAATGCTTTAGTGGTCAAGCCGGCCAAAAATTAACTCTACAGACGAAGAGAAAAATTATTTGGAATATTTACACCTGAAATAACTGGCTCATTAACTGTGACTGTCATTAAGATACTAAGTTTTGTCTAATATTGTTCTCAACACTGCCTAGGAGAAGACTGTATTTTCTTGACCGATCGCTTACCATTTAGCACTCAAGCCGGACAAAACAGCATTTGCAACAGGTTTGTGAAATATACGTTTGAAGGCCAAGAGAAGACTATTTTTGAAAATTTATGACTGGAATGACTGGCTCGGTAACCTAGTCAGTCATTCTAGTAATAAATTTTCAAAAATATTCTTCTCTTGGTCTGGAAATGGACATTTTCTGAGAAAATTGAAATTTTCTTAAATAAATTTGAGAGTTAACTGATTAATATTCATAATGAGCTCAATGTGTGTTTGTAAGAACTTGATTGACAAAATCCATGTCCTGAATACTCATAGTAGAAACATTGCTATGAACAATAAACAAGGCGTGTGTGTGCGTGCTTGTATCATTTCTCATGTTTGAGTGCGTGCTTGTATCATTTCTCATGTTTGAGTGTGTGTGCGTGCGTGTGTCATTTCTCAAGTTTACGCATGTGTGAGCGTGGCTCTGCCTGTGATGAAATATGAAGTTGATCTTTGTAAATATTTGAATAATTATTATTTTGTAAATAATGTACATAATAATAATATCGTCTGAATTATAAAATGCATCTAGATGCTGTACAGGCTCATGTTATTGTTTATACACCCCACCCCCCCCCCCCCCCCCCCCCCCTATCATACCTTAGTCTTCATTATTAGCTAGCAAACATACTCGATTATGTTTTGATTTCTAATTTGTTTCTCGCATGAATAATTTGTTCATTTATTTCATTTCAATCAAAATTTCCACAAAAGGAAGTTAACGTTTTAATAGTCAAGCCGACCTTAGCTGGTCCTTGCAGTGCTCTTGAGGAATGTCCATTTGCAGGTCAGGAAGACTATTTTTGAAATTTTTCCACTCGAAGGTTATCGAGCCAGTCATTTGAGTGGTAAAATTTCAAAAATAGTCAATAACCGAGCCAGTCATTCCAGACGAAAATTTTCAAAAATAGTCTTCTTGGCCTGCAAATGGACATTCCATAAGGATACTAAGATCTTCTCTACGAAATTGGACCATTAAAGGGTTAAAGATGAAACTTGCTGAATATATATTTTGAAAATAATGTTACCAAAAGTCTTCAACAGCCTCATCCCAAAACGGGTTTAAAAAATGTGATCCATTCTGTCATTTAAGTGTCTGATGACATTGTTACCTATGTCACTTGTTAGCTGACCTCGCAATCAAAATGACGTAGTTGTGTCACGAAGTCTGTCACAAAAGTGTACGAATTGTATAAGAGGAATTTACAAGTTAATAAACATTATGTTGAATGTTTTGAGACTAATTTGACTGGGAGATGTTGCCATATGTAGCAAGAGCCAGCAGTCAATTTAGTTTCAAAATGTTCAACAGTTTACGTGTATAATTACCATGAAATTTAGATACAGGGATTTGAGGTATAAAAGATTCAAATCAATTCACAGACATGGAAAAAGTGGGTGGAGTTTAGCCAGAAATGGGCGTGGCATAGCCAGCAATGGATCTCTCCAAGGGTTTCACACCCACGGTGTCTGAAAACATCTTCTGCAGTGATCTTGAGAAATATCCATTTGCAGACCAAGTGAAGACTTTTTGAAAATTTACCACAGAAATGACTGGCTCGATAACCGAGCCAGACAGTCCAGTGTTAAATTTAAAAAAAAAATAATTTTGTTCTTGGTTGGTTAAGTGTGTGCATATTTATCAGCATTATAGTAAATATTGGCTGTGATATCTATATCTATAAAACCAGCTTCTGAGCCTCTGCTAATATTTTAACCCTTGAATTTATTCAAGAAAATGTCAATTTTCTCATAGAAAATGTCAAGTTGCAGACTAAGAGAAGACTATTTTTGAAAGTTACCACTGGGATGACTGGCTCAGTTATCGAGCCAGTCATTAGTGATAAAAAAATTTTAATTGTCTTTTCTTAGTCTGCAAATGGACATTTCGCAAGACGACTGCAGAAGCCGGTTTTGTCCGACTTGAGTGTAAAAGGGTTAATGGCAGTCAAATTATTTTCAAAATATTCAAGAGCATGTCTATTAAATAGACATTTAGTAAAGACACAATTCGTACAGCAATGCTTAATCCATCATCAATTAAGCATTCGTGACGAACTTAACTCCCTCCGTCATTTATGATGTAATTGATTATGACATCAGCCTATGCATCACGGAGCTGATTATGATTCTTATGGTTGATGGGTAAACTGGAATTGTCCATTTTTCTGTCAGCTTAATACAGTGAAATAGTGCTGGAAAAGATAACACAAGCTGACAATGATAACATGTGCTATGAGACATGAACATGCATAATATATGAACTGATGTCTTTATTGAAACTGTGCACTGTTTTGAATAGGTTTATAGAAATGAAATATAAGCCTATTTTCAGTTGCATTAAATTTGTTTGATTATCATATAAATGTATACATGTGTTTTGACACTTCACCCCGACGTCCTTTCACCATTGAACTCTACGTTTAGCATAGAATATAGTAGTTAGGGAGGTGTTCATTTGGTAAATTGAGGGAGTGAGAGATGTGTCAAACCTGAAATCCAAATTTCAAGACGACCATACATGGAAGATATTTGATATTTTGATATGAATTTAACTGGAAGTTGTTGGTACCCTTAATTAATTTGCTATATCTGCTTTGTATCGTTAACCCTTTAACACTCATATCAGCCAAAAACTTCTGCAGTGGTCTTGAGAAATGTCCATTTGCAGACCAAGAGAAAACTATTTTTGAAAACTGAATTTCATGTTAAATTTTCTATGAGCAAATTGAAATGTTCATGAAAATATTTGAGGTGTTAAAAGGTTAATTAAAACTATGTTTTAACCCTTTAATGGTCAAATTTGGTCAAGAAAATTTTAATATCTGCCTATTGGATGTCCATTTACAGGACAACAGAATACAATTTTTTTTAATTTACCACGAATGACTGACTCAGTTATCGAGAGTCATTCCAGTGGTAAATTAAAAAAAATTGTGTTCTCTTGGCCTGTAAATGGACATTCCATAAGACTATAACAGGCCGGTATGACCATTAAAGGGTTAATTAAGACTTATTGAGTCATTCTGTATTGCCAAAAACATGCTTTAACCCTTTCACGGATGAATTCCCTATATCTCATTTTCAAGGCAACCATGCAGGAAAAGTTGAATATTTTGAAATTAATTTGACTGGAAGCCGTTGCTACTTTTTCCAGGATTTGTCGGTGAATTGATTAAACCGAGGTCAATCTAGGACAGCTGCGAAATATTCTGAAACAATTTGACTGACGAAGGAATACGCTCAGTTTTGAGAAAGCCATTTAGGAAATAATCATCACCCTTTTAACTGTAGTGTAGAGGTTAGCATCTGCAGCATGAAATAAGTCACCGGTTCTGACCTGGACAATGTCCAGTTACTGTCCAGCTTATAGTCTAACAATCATCTAATGTTAGCGAAATCTGGCATTTAACATTGATTTAACTCTTGCAATATTAAATCTAATTATTGGTCAAATATTATGAATCATGATTAACCATTTAATGGCTAGATTTGGTCAAGAAAATTTAAATATTTGCTTATTGAATGGCCAAGAAAAAAAATTTCCACTCGAATGACTGGCTTGATAATTGAGGCAGTTATTTCAGTGATAAATTTTTTAATATAGAACTCTCTTGGCCTATAAATCGACATTCCATAAGACCAATGCAGAGGCCGGTTTTGGCCCGCTTCATCATGAAAGGGTTAATTAACACTTGCAGATCAGAAACAATAGATTCTGTATGATGTATGAAATATTGATGAATATTTTGAAACTAATTTTACTGGAAACTGTTGCTGTGTATCGCGGTAACAAGTACCAGTCAAATAAGTTTCAAAATATTCAAAAGCATTCCTGTATAGTTGTCTTGAAATTGAGACACCAGAAGTTAAAGTTAAAGCATTAATTCAATCTCTTCAAAATAATTCAAGCAAATCCTTTCGCTTATTGTTTACGATGTTTTCTACATTTATTCAAATTTGGTTGAATCAGCATTTTTATACAGTCATACCAGATTTAGCAGATTGTAATGATTATACAAATATTAAAAAATTTATTTGTAAATAAAAGTGCAAATATTTCAAATGATTTCTTTTGCTTCTTCTTTCAATTTTCAATCATTAACCCGTTCACATGTTCTTATGATGATGATAATGATAGGTGACTTGTTTTCTGCGGCTAAGAGGAGTGCTAACTTCTTTCAACTGTAATCAGATTTCTTAACCCGTTAGTGGTCAAACCGACCAAACCTAGTCACCACAGTGGTATTGATAAATGTCCATTTATAGGATAAGAGACGACTAAGCAAAAATTTGTATTTTCTTAACAAATCGCTAAAGTGTTAACCCTTTAACTTTCATATCAGCTAAAAGCGGCTTCTTGCAGTGGTCTTGAGAAACGTCGATTTGCAGACCAAAAGAAGAGTATTTTTGAAAATTAACCACTGGAATGACTGGCTCGATAACCGAGCCAGTCATTCCAGTGGTAAATTTTCAAAAATACTCTTCTTTTGGTCTGCAAATGGACATTTTCTATGAGAAAACTAAAATGTTCTTGAACAAATTCGAGGGTTAAAGGGTTAGTTTCTCCACTGTTACTTATCCGTTGTAAGCATCATAAGCTCCTTTAGCTTCTTTTGCGACTTTAGTGGTCTTAGATTTGTTTGGTCTGATCACAAAACACTTAGCATGTTAGTGTTATGACGTCCTCTGTATCCCTGATATTTGTTTCAAAACATTTGATAAAACCCCCATTCTGTTAAATATTTTGAAATTAATTTGACTTGTGAAACTTGTAATGTTCAGAGTCCATAACCATCAAGGCTTGCATCTATTACACATCATACTATTGTCTATGCTTATCTAACCAAATAACTTTGCCATCCAATGAATTGATCCTTTTAGAGTTCTCCAGCTTGCTCTCATGGTGTATGCACACAAGGCGGATTCGTGTCAGTAGCTTCTTTAAAATCCCAGACAAAAATGCACCATAACTAATGTTAACCCTTTAATGGTCAAGCCGCAGCCTCTGTAGAGGTCCTGAGGAGTGTCCATTTGCACGCCAAGAGACCATTTTTGAAAATTTACCACTGGAATGCTTGCTCGATAACCGAGCCACTCATTTCAGTGGTAAATTTTTAGAAATAGTATTCTGCAAATGAACATTCAATAAGCAAATATTTTAATTTTCTTGAGAAAATTTGAACATTAAAGGGTTAATTGTACTGTAATAGAGGAATCAATCTCAGTCACGTATATGACGTCATAATCAAATACGCCACAGATAAGATGATGTCACAATTAAAACATGTCATGAATGGCGTATCCACATCTGTCATGTACGAATTGTATGTCTCTACTACTTAATCATTCTGTTGAATATTTTGAAACTAATTTTACTGGGACCTTTTTATATGATATTCAGTGAATCCTGTAAAGTATGTCAGGATGACCTACATCTGCGATGTGACACCTTTAGCATACATCAAATAGACAAATCTTGGTTATGGTATACAAATAAACTTGAAAATAGTCAGGACTGATTGTTTTGCTGTTCAGTGAAGCTTGTAAAATGTCACACTGACCTATTTATGAGGTGTGACAAACAGGGTACAATACATCCATACAAGTTTAATTACTGTATATTAAAACCTCTCAAAACTAGCACAACCATGAAAAAGAGGTCACGCTGACATGTTTTTAATACATGACGCACCTTAATCCAGAAACCAGTTTTTAAAATGGCTACCAGTGCTTGACGGTTATCTTGGATTTTAGATCCTCATCAAATTCGAAAGCCGTATTACCAAGACTTAGTTGTTAGCTCACCTGGCCTGAAAGGCCAAGTGAGCTTATGCCGTGGCGACCGTCCGTCGTGTGTCCGTCCATCAACTTTTCCTTTAAACGACTTCTCAAGAACCACTGGGCCGATTTAAATTATATTTGGCAGGAAGCATCCTTAGCGCATAGAGTAGTAGTGTCGGGGTCAAAATGATACCACCTCCATCAACTGGCTGCCGTTCGGCGTTCTGTGGCCCCCACCGCCCTCTCAATCCCTGGGGCATAGGAATTTGAGACATGTGATGTTCGTGGTTGAGATGGGAGCTGCTGACATGGAAGGCTGTGGCAAAAATAAAACTCCCTTGGGAACCCCACTGTCCGGGAGAACCTACTCAGGATACCGGCTAGTGGCTGGCCTCTATTCTGTGTAGGCTCAAACAAACACGTAGTCTGCCAGAGTCGCATCGGCATGATGGAACCACCCATAGGGGCTTCCATCTACCTTGACAACGCTCACCTGGGAGGAGGCTAAAGTGATTAGCATGTGAACCACGGCAGACTCTGGCATGTTCACATGTTATGCAGAGAATCTGGTGCTGAGCAGGGGTCTCCAGCAGACAACCACGGCCTACCCTCTCCACCCCATAGAAGTGGCAGACAGACTCGATCTCTTTACGTGGATGAAAGCGGTAGTACATGTTGCTCCGCAAGGGGTTGACCCAAGGATTGTACTGGGGGTCATTCCGGAAGTGGGCCCACTTGGCATCCAATATCATGGCAGTCTCAGCGCCCTGTGCCACTGCTGTAGATGCCAGCACGAGCAGTATGATGAGAATCATGGCTATATATGAAGAGTTAAACTGAACAGAGTGAACCCCTCGAGAAATATCTGTGTCAGATCGAGCCCTGTTCCATCCGGATCGATAGTGATCTTCATCCCCTCAGGGCCAGGGGGTAGCTGCTTCACTCTGCCGCCGGCTAAGAAACATAGCTCTAGGACTATGAGTCGTTTGTGGGCTAGTAAGTCCGACTCGCTGAAGCAGTTTAACAGCATCCTTGACTTTGGAGACATGTTGTAGGTATCGGATTGTCTTCTGGGGGGGGGGGGGGGCATGACCCCGGGGACATCTTATATTTGCAGTCTAAGACCTCAGTGAATTATTGTATTTGAATACCAGAGGAGCTAGTGAACGGATAACTGGATGCATCAACAGGGGCATCAGTCGATGCGAAACTATAGCCGAAACATTGAGTGAAATTGGATAGAATGGAGAAGTGAAATTGGATAGAATGGAGAAGGACCTAGGGTTGTGAGTTGATGGTATCTGGCGGTAGTTAAAAGATGAAAGTTGTTGCTGTAGCAGCGGCACAACCTTTTATAGTATTCAGCAGAAGTTATGACCAATAGTTTCCAAATATTCAAGCAGGAGCGTCGGTAGGGTGCTACGGACAGAGTACAGGTAGCATAGTATGGATGACTCATAGAAATGACGTAGAGACCGACTTACTGTGGGACCGTGATAACGGTAACCGAGTTTCTGTAAAAGCGACCAACAACACCAGATGCTGGTGAGTCAGGCGGGCCACATGGTCACTACGCCACCGCTACGTCACAGCACCCTTGTAAAATGCAGGCGCAAGCCTAATGAGCAAGGGGCCAGACAAGGACGTAATAACGTCCGGCGCCAGGTAGAGTAGAAAACGAGACGAAAAACTGACAGAGGGCGTCCGTCAAGTAAGCTCTTAAGCTTGAGATTAGAAATGGTTGCCAAAGCAATATCCATCATTGAAGCCGAAATCCGACAGATCCCATCACTCAAGAACCAACTGATACTGCTTTGCCAATGTTCGGGTCTATCTTCGGAGTACGGAAATGGCCGAAGTGGATTGGTCAAAAGTTTTGTAAGAGAAGTAAGCAAAACGAGGCAAAGCGGGGGCTCCAAGGGTAGGGTGTAACAACCCGAACATGACCGTGACATGCGAAGCAGTACATAAGGGGAACTTTCAATTTTGATCGGGAGTCCGAAAATTATTGCGCTTAGGTAAACCTAGCCTCGAGTCCGTATAGTTCTGTGAAATTGAATTTGTCGAAATTCAAACAAGTTCTTGGTGAATGGCTTTAAGTAGCCAAGAACAGTATTTGACGAAAGTGATTTAGCAAATCGTGAAACGCAACTTTGAAATGATAGAATAACCAGTATTCGTATTATGTAAAAATCAGTTACTTCTATAGACGCGAGTGACAGAAAAAGTTACTCCAAGTATTTGGTGGTAGTATAAGCCACCCATAATTGCTAGGGAAATATATATAGTAACGATATTAGTAAAATAAAGTTATCACTTCGATATCCTCGAAGCAAGAGTTTGGGTTGTTGCTAAGTAATTCTGGAATCGACGGAAGACCACCGTCACGAACCACCGACTTCTACACCAGTCAGATCAGGCCCAGATACGAACATAAATATCGTGACTTACATCTATACACGAGGCGAGCTCGTATCGATCACTTTCCTCGTCGGTAAGACCGGTTGTCGCAGCAACCAGACATACAGGCCTTACTGCCGTGGGAAGCGAAGCGTTAATAAGTAAGAAGAATAAGTATCGGAAAACTTCAATGTGACACCCCATCTACCTGTAGGGTGCCCTCCTGGAGGATAACAGCTTCTTCTGGTCTATCAAATGGATGATGCAGCAGGATCTTTCCACCTGTAACCCCGATCCGGTGACCCACCCTCGTCAGGGATACACCTTCACCTAAGTAGGTGCGGAAGGATGATCCCCGATTGTAGAGCTTTTGAACTGTCCCATCCTTTTTCACAACAGTGGAGAGGGGAGTAACCTCTATGTCAATGACTGCAGGAGGCCTATATTGTGGCAGCCATGTTTGCCAGGCACCCCCAGGTCAAGCGCGGTACCACACTTCATTCTTCTCAAATATGAACTGCAGGTTTTTTGCCAGGGTCAATAGCAAGCCATCATGGGCCATCGGTGGGGCACCGCTCGAATAGGGTTTGACCAGATGAAAGCTGAGGTCATTATTTAGGGTGTTGATGTCTGCCACCTCTGTATCCAAGAGCTTAATCAACGGCTCGAGGATGTACTTCCTCTTCGAGAAATCGTACCGAAACACGATCTTGTGGCCATCTATGTTGCGACCCAGGCACCCCTTCATCACGTCCTTGAGGTCTGTGAGCAGCTCCACCCCATCACCACCAATGGGGTGGAGGGAGAATGCCTTTGAGCTTGCTCCGTACTGTAGGGCGAATGACTTGGCATCGCTCTCTTCCACCGTGGCAGCATCAACTGCGTACACATCTGCCAGGTCAGCAAGACCAGTCGAGTGAGCAAATATGGGTTCCATAGCACGCTATAGAAGGGGTTTAAACAGGAGATATAACCATGTCGATTGTCCGACTGCTGCTCTCCGGTGGTGAGAACGTAATCTCACCCTCTCTAGAGGGGAGACGGGTGGTACAGTACCTTGTAGAATCGGTCCTCTTCGAGATGCCCCAGCGGGGCACAACATACATACACGCCAATGTGCTACATCAACCTCCGGGCAGTGCACACAGCAGCTCACTGGTAGAAGTCAGCCGGGACGTGATAGAGTATCTCCCAAGTGCCAACAGCAACCTATGGAAAGCTATCAGTCCTAGCCTGTTCACACCTGTAAATCACCTGTTTGACAGCCCCTCCATTAACATATATGCCAGCACGGATGGGATATCTGACGCCCATTTAGAGTTTACACTCTTATTACACCTTGACCTGACGACAACATGATATCAAACCCGGAATATCTGACCTTTGCCGAGATGATGAAAGAGGGTTGCCCTTCATGACCCCTGCACAAAACGAACAGATGCTCGCACTGCACCAAGAAGGAGAGCGACTACAGCGGGAGAGCCGGTATCAACAGAACGTGAGCATTGCAAGGAGGCGAAGGAACAGTGAAGCTTTCAAATACTGGCAGGACCTCCTGAAGAAGAGTAAGCGGGATGCAGGAGTCTTGACAGACGGCGATGAGCCAGATGTCTTCACATACGACGATGAGCCAGATGTCTTCACAGACGAGGACGAGCCAGGTGTCTTCTCAGACGAGGATGAGCCAGAGGTCATACAGTGGGAAGAGGAGATGGCACAGAACTGTAAGACCAAAAAAGCCATCCAGCGGCGGACCTACTAGCTTGGTGATAAGGTGAAGTTTCAGATGTCATGTCTCAGAAAGCTACTGGCACCCGACATAGTGCTGGATGACCACTGTCGAAGAGACATCTGTCTCAACACCCGCAAGCTTGCCCTGTAGGTGGGGCTTAGAATACACCTTCCATATCCTCTGCGTGTCGTAAAAGGCGACTAAAGGAGGTAAGGGTGAGGTAACCCTGACAGAAACCTCGGGTGCTGAAGACAGAGGTTCCAGGCTGCATGGCGCACTCTAATAAACCATGGATCCACACACTTAACGGTTATGATCATGTCGATAGTCACTTACAGGACTGGCGGTATGATCAGCGAACGAAAAGAAGAAGAACACCCGCAAGCTGGTACGGTTCGCCGAGCTCTCCAAAATGAACCCTTCTATGACTCATGAGCAGATTCTGCAGGTGATGCCGGTTTAAGCCTCCAGATATACTATGGCAAAATCAGAGTGGCAGAAACAACCAGAACTATACCCCTCCCTGACTGCTGACGAGGGCGGTACCATCCACGGCTGGCGACTCCAGCAGATAGATACCATCAGGAAGAATCTCGTCCGTGAGGCAGAAAAGTACAGCAGAACGCGCAGGCGATATAAGACAACATACTACGTCCTCGTTTGTACAACCACTGCTGCGGGTGTGATTGAAGCCAGTGCTGGTGTGGCAGCTGTGGCCACTCTCGCTACAGGGGTGGGTGCCTTCGTCGCCATCCCGCTGGGTGGTGTGACACTAGCCGCCACTGTCTTGGCCACGGGCTTGGGGGTGGGGCAGTGGCAGATCACAAGGAGGCTGGAGAAGCATGCTAAGTACGTGACACTGGCACAGAGTATGCTACGGACTATCGACGAGTCTGTCAGCAAAGCTCTCGAGGATGGCCAGGTCACCGATGAAGAGTACCACCATATAATGAAGGTCCCAGCCCTGTACTGCATGGAGAAACCTAAAGTGCGACAGCAATACCTTAAAGGCTCCAGCGGGCGGGTTGATATGGAGGAGCTAAAAAAACCGAGATGTTACGGCGAGTTCACCTTGCCGGTCTATGGAGTCGAGACCACTACAAATAGTGTGCTGCCTGTACGGTAGCTTTAAGAACACCAGTATAAACAATGACGTCAACGGTACAGATCATGAAGCAACTGCCCGAGAGCCAGGCGAGTCTTCAGAAGGTGGAGAACCTGCTTCTAACCAAGACACAGAGGTTACTGACCAAAGCAAAACTTCGGCAGTCCATGTCGCCAGTAATGTGGCGGCGAATGTGGCCGTGGTGAAGATGACAGGGGGAAATGAGTTTCTTCCTGCCGCCACTGTGGCTGTCCTCGCTACAGTGGTGAGTGGGGTGGCCTGGCACTGTCTCGGAATAACTCACCCCATCTCAAAGATCTCCCTCAGTGGTGACTCCTACACTGTTGCGACCAAGATTATGGGTGAATGTGTTACACTAATGGAGGCCGTGGTTCTAGGGCTAGCAACGAGTGCAATGGCTGAGATAATCGTCGCCTACGTTTAACCCCACTGAATAGTGAGAGATGGATCACGAGACCCCTGCAGCATATGAGGCATGGCGTGCCACAGGGCGGTGTGTAGCCCATAGTCGAGCATGCAGACTGAGGATCACCAATGCCTGAGAATGGTGGACCGCCCAAAAGGCGTGCCCCTGCAGAGAGGGTCAGTACCCTGAGCACTGCTACCTATTACCTTAGCCAACTGTGTGGTCCTCCTATGCCCAACTATTTCACTGGGGGTATGAATAGTAGGTTTAAGCCGTGTATATAGCACTATGACTCTGTCACAACCAGACCTAGAAAGCAAAGAGCTAGGCGAACTTGCGAACTTGGGCGAGGCACGCCTCGGTTCAGAGGACACTGTTGCCCCTATCTCCTTCCTAGACTCCGATGAGAAGGGAGACCCACGGGAGATCCGAGGTACCATTCCAGCCCGAGATCTCATCGGGAACACTGATACAGTAGGACAATCAGCCATTAACAAGGCCAAGACTGTATACAATGGGATGAGCATCAAAGACAGGGCAACGATGCGAGGTATGCTCGGAGTCGATGAGGCTGGTGCCATCAAGGTTATGTCTGAGTCCTATGCACAAGACCTGGTTAAGGATCTGAAACCACAGAGCTCATTCCAACAGGATGGAGAGAATCTCAGGGTAGGCACCCTCGGCCTGAGCCATATCACTGTCGATGGCAAAACAGGTGCTACCGCCAGCCTCCAGCTAGCAGAGGTGAAGAAGTCACGGTTCTTTGGTTTGCTGTTTAAGACCACAGGATATTCGTGGCTTCCCGTGCATGTATCATACAGATACTGGATGTGCTAGACACTGTGGGTGCTGACACAGGCCCTCTACACTATCTTCTCAGCTGCTGCTGGGATTTCATGCTTGATGCCTCCATCGCATCCTTCGTATCTGGCGGAGGTGCAGGATTCCCCGCTCTGCAGGCGAAAGAGCTGGTGCAGGAAGTACTGCCGTTTAGTCTCCCAGATATAGACGAGGCTACCGCTGACCAAGTGCTAACCATCCCCCCCCCACGCATGTCTGTACCATTTGACAGTAGGCCAGCCGATGGTGGCCAGGTGGTGCTGATCATTGCCCCGTCAGGACACGGGAAAAACATCTTGCTGCGGGCTCTCCTGGCCGAACATCTACACTCTCAATACATCCTTCTGGTGTCTGACTCAGCCGCTGAGGCGGTTGACCGTAATGATCAATGGTACAATGGCCCAATCACCAAGACGCAGAACCTGCAAGCACTGATGGAGAAGCTGCTGGCAGCCCGACTGGCAGAACCATTTGTTCTAGTTATCGATGACCCTGCAATGGACCAGAAGACAGTCACCTACCTCAGCAACATCACCAGGCGCATCCGGCACACAAAGATAACTGTCTTCATCCTCTTTCAGAAGTACACCCGCGAGATCTCACCAGACATCCGCCATAGTGCCCAGTTGCTATACTTCAGCTCCAAGTGTGGACGTGCCCTGCTCGAGACCATACACGACAGCCTAACCCTCAAAGAGACCAAAGGGGACTTTATCGCAGGTGTACAGAGGGCAGCTGAGCTGTACCGCTTCATCTTCAGCAACAAGGAGACAGGTGAGCTGTCACACTTCAAGCCATCTCTGGAAAAGGCACAGACCTTCACCTACAAGCTGAATCCAGCCAGGAAACTGGCCTGCTCTACGCGTCACCGCTGACAGACTGTCGCCGCTGCCACAACTTTTTTTTCATTCATCAGAAGGCTGCGCGGTCTCCGCCACTTCGTCCGCGGTCTCTGCTACTTTGTCAGATGCTTGAGGAACTTCGTCAGAAGCTTGAGGAACTTCGTCAGAAGCCTGTCACTTAAACTCTATCCACTGAGGGTCAGATGGTAGGACTCTCTTCTTCTGGAACTTGTCACGGAAGATCCACTTTGTCCATGCGTGATGAGCATCTGACTTGCGAGTGGATTTGATGAGGTAGTCCTGGTAGTTATCTGGGAATTTCAGAAATGATGCCAGATCACTGGCTAATCTCCTGCGCCCTTCTTCGTTGAAAATATGCTCAACAGCCTCCTTGCGGCTAACAGTGAACCCCTCCTGATTACCTTCTGCATGACCAGTGTCATGGCTCTCCGCTACAGCGGCACTGACCTCCTCCCTTAAGTAGTTATTTGCTCCAGACTGGAGGCTATCCAGCATATCTCGCTCTTCCTGGCTATGGAGGCTAAATACGGCAGCCCACTTCCCGACCATTAGTAGATCTTTGTGGTCAACCCTCGCCTTTTGGAGAGCTAGAATAACAGGACTGTTGGTTTGGGCCACAGGTAGGTCGAGTGTCCTGCCCTGGGTGCTGTCAAATTTCCAGTAGAGTATCTGAGTCAGACGTTCTTTTGTACTACGAGCTGGCGCTCCTTCCCCTATGGTGACCAGTATCTCCGCATCAGACGGAAGTGTGACCTTGGCTCGCTCGTGGATAATGTTGATGTTACGAAGCAGTCCTCGGACCCTGTCACAGTGGGACAGTGCACGCCGTGGCTGTCGTGCCGACTTGTTCTGCTGCCTATAGACAATATGCTGGAGAACTTTACTAAACATGGCAGACGTTTAACTCCTCTATATACCCAGATCTTAAACATGCTACAGTATGTGCAACATCCAGATGGGGCCATTAAACCCACGACATCACACCACACTGATCCTCGGAAGGACTGCCTGACGGTCATTCGACCCAGTATACACGATGAGAACCCATTGTCTGCTGCTGGGAAGTACATTGACTTTGCAATCTCGGCACAGATCCACGAGATCAAGAGCATGACACTCGAGTTCAAGCTTCAGAGGACAATAGAACAGACGGTAGAGCTCCCGCAGGTTTTGAACAGGTGGGAGATCGTGCAGAGCAACAGCACCGTGGACACCACCTATGTGAACGATGAGTACTGAGTCCTAGGTCCGCTGGCTCGTGGACCAACCTTCTATGCGAAGGGAACGGGGTACTACGCTGTGGGTGCAATGAGGGGTTCACAGAATTTGAACTACGGGCAGGTGTCGAGAAGCCTGTGGCAGTTCCACTCTTAACCCTCCTCGAGAACACACACGTGCATCCGGCTGCCATGCAGGATAGGCTATTCCTCCGGGTGTACACTGAGAAGCTTGCAGATGCGACGATGAATGTTCCAAGACTTCATGTCTGGCATGACGAGAATGACCAGGAACTGAAGCAAACTGGTTCCAAACAGCGGATCGTGCATGTGGAGTGAGAACACCAGCAGGTCAAAGCCACAGCTAACCAACGGGTTGAGCTGACATTGCATCGTGGTGCATCGAACTGTGTCGCTGTTGTGGTCCTGGTTCAGAAGAGAGGAGCCATCCAGCAGGTGTAAGCTAGACGACTTCAAGCTTGTGGTTGCTGGGACCAATGTTCTTGGTGAGGTACGCGAGCTGGCTGACTGCCAACTCTACAGACAGAAAACTACGTCATATGCACCTATGTGACTAACCAGTGGAAGTGATGACCTCGAGTCGGCACTAGAGGGCCGTCACCACCTCGGGGGCAGGAACATCCCACCTAATCAGGGCAACCGACTCAGCTTCAACATTGGAAACCTCATAGCTGGGACTCGCCCATTAGGTGTGACAGTACTTTACTTTGGCTGTGCTAAGGTATGCGTGTCGAACACATCAGGTATTCAGCTTGAGCGTGCATAGAGCACGACTCCTGTCGTCACAGCTGCAGCTGCCACCACTACTATAAGCTCTGCTGTCTTCTGACCTGTCGATGCTTCATAGTTGGGCATTGGCTCAGATATCTTTACAGCCTCATTATACTTATTGACTCTCATCTGCCTCTTTGAGGCTCTGGTTGGCCTGAGCTTGGAGTTGGCGTCGGCGTGCCTCCCTCTGGCGCATATACTCGAGGGCTTTGCTGTACTCAAACTTCTCCTTAGACAGCTTCTCCATCGCCTGGTTATGATGCTCACGCTCGACCTCTGCCGCCTTCTTGTCGGCGGAGCTGAGTCCCCAGTTCGCTAAGGCAAACACACCCGCATTCAAGATTGCAGATGCCATGCTATAGACTACAGTCTAAAGCTACTATATAGCTGTCCCCCAGCGACAGATATGTATGAACCAGAGGCTTATGAAGATCCAGTCGAGGATAGAGATGACAAGGACTATGAGGAGGACTATGATGAGGAGGATTATGATACAGATGATTATGATGTAGCGGAGACCGCGGGTGAGTATCATGATGTAGCGGAGACCGCGCCTGAATCCTGCAAGCTAGTATACAGAGCGAAAGAAATCTATCGCACTTACATAAAAGGTTCTATCGATCCGCTGGCAGCAGTTGGGGCTCTGATTGCTCTGTTCACAATGAAGGCTGGCGAGATGGTCTGCAAGATCGCCAACAATGCTCTCCATGGGGTGGAGAAGATTTCTGAAGCCATACCAGCCATCGCCTCAGGAGTAGGTACGTTCTTCAGAGTTGCAGGCCCTTGGCTACCGTATGTTGCCATAGCGCTCGCAGCCATCTGGGCCGCTGAACATTTAAGCTATACTATATAAGGAGGGCGTCTCTGTACGACCTGGTCAAGTCCCTTAACTTCTGAGGGTTGGTCGATAAACTACTGTTCAGGAGGTCTTCAGTGATGGTCGAATGAATGACGGCTGTCTGTTTAGAGTTCACCCAGGCTGTGCGTGACAGGACGGGAGTGGACGTCAGTGATGAAATCCGGGAGTTTATCAAACGTCTTTCTTGAGGAACTCTACTATCAGCCTGGTGGATATTACTGTGAGCCCACTCAACTACTCGAGGCTGCACGTCACAAGGGACACAACTTCACATTGGAGACAGTTAGCCAGTGGCTCAGCCACCAGGCAATGTGGCAGATATACAGACCTCGTCCACGGCACATCAGGCATGCCCATTTCGAGGAAACTGTCCTGAACAGAGTTCACCAGGCAGATGTTCTATTCCTTCCACATGACTCGGTTGGTCGTAAGACCTACAAGTATGCCCTCACCATCGCCGATGTCACCAGCAGGTACAAGGCTGCAGTACCCCTCACAGACAAGTCAGCTGACCAGGTGGACCAGGCATTCCAGGGTGTCTACGAGGCTTCAGAAAATCCCCTCCAGTGGCCAGAATTGTTGCAGGTGGATGAGGATAAGGAGTTCAGAGGTGAGCCTGCAGCACTCATGCGGAAAAACGGTTTGGCAGTTAGGCGAGGCGAGGTAGGGCATCACCGTGCCCAGGCTATTGTTGAGTGGTGGAATCGGACATTGGCAGAGAGACTGTTCCCACACCAATACGCCCAGGAAATGGCCGCGCCGAGTGAATGTTCTAGAGTATGGGTGAGAGGGCTGCCTGCTGTGGTGGAGAGATCCAATGCTGAGGTTACCCGGCTAATCGGGAAGAAGCTGGTAGAGGCTATCAGACACTCTGCTGGTCACATCTCTAGAGGAGCGAACAAGAGAGAGGAGTGCCTACCACCTGATGCTCTGGTTCGGTACCTGTATGAGTCTGGTGAGCTGGAAGGTGGTCGACGGCGTGCAACAGATCCTAACTGGTCGATAGATGCTCACAGGCTTGACAGGTATGTGGAGGCAGAGGGGCGGCCTACACTGTACTACCTGGCACACCAGCACGAAGTGCCTAGGCGACCGTTTGTCGTAGAAGAGCTTCAGGTAGTCCCTGAAGACACACAGCTACCACCCCCTAGGGTGCTGACATGATACTCAATGGGCTCGGTATGGACCCCATCTGGCAGCACATGGCGCTTATCATAGTAAGCAGAGTCCGAGTTTTTCCTGCACATACATCACCATACCCTAGTTGCGCATGCGTAGGCCTCAGTTTTTAGCTCTGTCCACCCCACCATGTAGGGCGCTGTAGAAGACCTCATTCTGCCGCTTTGACATTCCCTTAGCCGAGCACTTACTTGCAGCTGCGCTCTCCATGTAGTAGCATTTGGAGCAGAGAGTGATGCCACGAGAACCTTCGAACTCGAGCTTGAACAGTCCCGGAGTCTGTCCAGACCATTTGTCCCAAGCTAACCAGTCCCGCTTATGAGCCTGGCACTCTGCTCGCATCTCAGGGCAAATGACGTCGTCGAGGTTGGAGCCTGCTATAGCGATATACACGGAGTCGGTGTCCATCTGCAGGTACTCAAAGCTGTCACGAGCTACGTAGCGATCGAGGAAGTCGTAGTAGAACTCCAGCATTCGCAGCCTCACAAGCTCATAAACGGTTATCCCGCCCTCCCTTTGAATGGTGATTCTCGGCTTGTAACTCTGGAGCTCGTATGACTTACCGATCTCGAGATCTTCGAACCATGCACTACGCAGGGCCTTGTCTACCACACGTTCATCCTTCGTGAAGCTGGTGCTGCTATGGCATTCTAGGGCCTCGATGAGCTTCCCGTAGGCACTGTTGCCGAGGAGTTTGAAGAGATCTGCCAAGAGGGCTTTGCTCTTATCTACATCTCCGGAGCGGTGGGTCTCTGTAACATTCTTCACGAACCACTCGAATGGGCGCTTGGCCTCATAGTCTATGGTGTGGTATACAGCAGTGATCTCCAGAGCATGAGTTATATACCACTTGAGTGTCGGTGCATACAGCAGCCGCTTCTTGCCGGAGAGTGCGCCGACCAGCTTCTGGGTGGTGGGTCGCTTCTGCCCTGTACGCTCTAGAAGAGACGACCTCTACCGGGATCTCGTGGTTATAGACGAGCGGAGGCATTTCCTCGAACTTTGCCCACATAGCCTTAGGGACCTCTATATCCATCTCAGCAAATCCAAACCAGCGGTCTGCTAGGAGCTCCTCAAAGCGGGCTACACCACTGGCACCGGACCAATGGCACACTGTCTCCTTACCACAGGGCATCTCTTTGGCCATCGTTGACAGGTACAGAGCATTTGCGTCGTAGCCGAGTAGACGTTGGCAGACACGCTCACTCTGGCGGATGCGTGTCACACCTGCCTCATGGTATCTGGTGAACACGATGCTGGGCCCTCCAACAATCGCGTCCTTCAGCATCTCCTAGGCCTCCTTGCCCGGAGAGTAGAGGCTAACATCCGGCATGTGCTGAGCGGTTCCATGTAGGAGGTACTGCAGTGATACACCTGGGAGAGACACTGCGTCTGAGGATGTCTATTTCTCGTTCTGTGTAGAACTCCCGCATCCGCTCTAGGGCTTCGATGAATGGACTGACGTCCAGGTTGTTGTAGTATCACAGCCAGTCGGCGAATGTCCGCATTCCCTGCTGGCTGAATGTCTGGTTACATTGTTCCCACTCTGTTCGCGTCAAGAGGTAGCTACCCTTGAGTTTAGAGTTCCATGCTGAGTAGTCAGGAAGCCCTGGATAGCTGAGCTTCTCATGTGTGTCAAACCATTCATACGGGAGCCAGCTCTTCTGCTGTGTACACCCGTAAGCTTTGACCCATACCTCGTACGAGACTCTTGGGCTGAGGTAGTTCAGCACATCGAGAAAGCGTAGCTCAGGTGTTATGAGGAACATGGTCTGACTAGCCTTCTTGGCGACTTTCACTGTACCTGTACTGTCAGTCAGCTCATCGACAAAGTACTTCTTGATGAGGTTCAGGTCATACCGCCCAGAGTTGAACCCCAGTACAGGAACTTGGTCACACCACTCGTTGATCAGTCACTGCTGTCGCTTTGGGAGCTTGTCCAGGTCTGTCGATATGTACTGTGCTCTAACCCTTGTCCGGATTAGAGATGTTCGCCGTTGGATCACCAGCATGAACTCTCTGATCAGTTCTTTGGGGTCAGGATTGCAGAGGTGAGTGGGCTCACTCGTGGCGCCCTCTAAGGAGCAGCCAACTGACACAGAGATAGGTATGTGAGTACTCTCGATTGTGAGTCTCCGTAGGATGAGTCTTGATACCATCTAGGAGTGCTTCGAAGTCGTAAACTATGAAGTGTGGGTATGGGACAGTCCGAACTCGTTTAGGGAGACTTGGACAGCGTTTTATACAGCACTCCCACTGTACCACAAGCGTGCATCCAGACACTCTCAGCTTCTCCTCTCTCAGGACTGTCTTGCGGTATCTTTGTTCGGCATCCTCACCTCGCTGGTGTTGTGGACACCCATGCCAGTGACAGCCATGGAACTGGTAAACGGTGTTGGTCGGATCACAACCATCTATGGGAGCACCGTCGATCCAACGCTCGCCACCGTGCCCACACTCTACATGGTGTATGTGTACGCCTCTGTTTCTCGACTCATACTCGACCCAACGAGTAGCCGCTGAACTGGATGGTTGGGGCGGATAGAAGGCTTTCTCATACGCAGACTGTGGCGCCTCAACCGTCTTACCAGGACATACAATTTTTGTTCTGCCACCTGTACAGTGATCAGCGTGGCGTTGAAGATGGCATGCCTTTGTAAACCTCTGCTGACAGTGACTGCAGACTAGTGTATGTGCCAGCTTGGAGATGTTCTTGATGTAGATGGTATGGTGGTCCCACACCCCGATGGTCATGGTGTCACGGTAGTGAGCCGCTTGCCTGATCATGTGCCAGGTGCCCTCTTCGGTTGGTTCATACACGCGAATCCCGATCTTGGCGAAGAATGATGTCCGCAAGACCTCGCTGAATCAGCTGAACAAGGTAGCTTGTTCAGCTGATTCAGCGAGGTCTTGCGGACATCAGGTACTGTCTTGCCATAGAACTGTGTGGCAAGCTCTCGTACAGGAGCTGTACTTCTATCAGCTCTTGCTCCTCGGTGGACTGCTAGACATCGCCAGACACATGTTGTCCCTGTAGGTGACGAGGGCAGTCATACTCTTCTTCTGTCGTAGTCACTCTGGGAGGGGGGGGGGCCTGTCCCAAGCAGAAGTTGGCGGTCGATGACGGCCTTGACCTCAACGTTGATTGATCGAACGAAAGCCCACTAGGTGTTGGGTCAATCGAGATTGTCTGTGTTGAGGCGGGCTTGCTCTCTTGCTGCCACCCAGTCCTGAGCCGCTCCTATCGTGTTCAGCCACGGGCTCCCTGGAGCATTCTTATGGGAGAGCATCACCCTACCGTCTTCGATGTGACGGGTGCGATAGGTATGGGTGTAGCGGAGGTAGAAGGCATTCTGGACAGTCTGCTGGATCTTTTGCATGATCTGGCCTGTGAGGTCTCCTTCTAGACCTCTGAAGAATGTCCAGCGTACTGACTGGCATCCTCTATCCTCTGTCTCCCTTTCGCAGAGACGCTGGTCGAGAATATGTTCGCCTTCTCGCCTCATGCTCCGGTCTAAGGGTTCAGACCTCGGGCCCCCTCATCACTCGGTTAGTGATCCTGTGTAGGAGAGGTAAGCGCTCCAGTGGATGGTGCGCCCTCCGCCTCGCTACAGTCTTGGCTCGCAAACTAGCAGTCACCTCCTCGTTCAACTGACGAAGCTCACGTATCCGCTGCGCTTTCTTGTGGGGATTCCAAGGATCATCTTTGGTATGCGCTGGAAACCTCCCCGTCTTCATTGCTCGGGAGAGTCACTTCTGCCACTCCTCGGCACGGACCTGTCCGATCATCTGGAGCAGGTCTGCTTTCTTGGCCTTAGAGTAGACTCTAAGGCCGAATTGCTTTGCAACAGTGCGAAGCTGTGCAACAGTAATCTTGGTGTATGTCCCTGTGGATGCCTGTCTCTAAATGGATGTTCAGACCTATTATGTGTGGTGATCACAAGGCGATCAGTACCTGTGGGGTGGATCGTCGTGTCGATGTGATGTGGATGCTGGTCTCTAAATGGACGTTCAAACCTATTATGTGTGGTGATCAGAAGGCGATCAGTACCTGTGGGTGGCCCATCGTGTCATGTGATATCGACGGAGACTATGTGTGAGAGACTGTATGCTTATATTGTACCGAGAAATCACTTCATTCTCGGCGTTCTTGTCACCGATTAGGACCGAAATGAAGCGAGAATTTCAAAACTGTTTACCATTTTAATATCGGACCAGAAATGGCCGAGCTATCCACAAGTGCTAATAGTGAGATTTGAACCTGTGATTTTAAGTTTGCTAATAAACATAAGGATCCAACGCATTAACTACCTCGGCCATGTATTAATATGTAAACCTGATAAGTTATGTGTTCTCATTGCTGCGCTACATGTGTGAGATGTGGTCGATGTTCAGGAGCTGATACGTGGGAGTAGCGCGCATTGAGAAGTTGGTGGGTGAGGATCACTGGATTATTTCTTGCTTCGAAGCGAGAATTTCAAAACTGTTTACGATTTTAAAATCGGACCATAAATGGCCGAGTTATCCACAAATGATAATAGTGAGATTTGAACCTGTGAATTTTAGTTTGCCAATAAACACAAAAAACGTGGATCTAACGAGTTAACGACCTCGGCTATGTATTAGTATCATTGCTGCGCTACATGTGTGAGATGTGGTCGATGTTCAGGAGCTGATACGTGGGAGTAGTGTGCGCATTGAGAATCACTGCATTATTTCTTGTTTCCACTCTTGTACCAACTCGATAGCAGCATCCACATCAAAACTGCAAACCGTTTCTAAATAATTCATATACTTGAAGTGTTTCCATCGCTATCACAGTCATCAGATAACGCGTAAGGCATGTTAGTGGAAATGACGAGCGGAATGTTGGGATCCCTGAGCTTCTCCTCCATTTCTCAAGATTTCGATCTGCATAGTTGCCCATATCACGGAATGGCCCGTGTACTTTTTCTCGTCGCGCCGCACAGCCTACATCATGCATGCATGACCATAGCTCTTCAGGCCAGCCCATTGTGTGTAATATTGTTTGCAGATGAACGTTTACACGTAGTTGAGTGTTTACACGTAATGTTGTGCGTGTATTATCGCCGGTATACCAATGGATGCTGCGTCTAATTAGGTGTTAACGCATAGCAGCTACTATTCTTGACTTTCAATGACTGTGCGAGTTGGTCTTGACGTGATGTCTTACGGGTAAAGAGTAATTGTAGACATGTTTACCTTTTACTAATAACGAGATTTGAACCTGTGATTTTACAATCTGAAAAGTGAATGATACAACGCACTTACTCTCAGCCACGTATGCGTTAGTACATAAATCTGATAAGTTGTGTTCACAGGTTACTGCGCTATCAGCACTATAGATCTTGACGTCACTTCGAGATAACACGTATCAGCGATTTCACAACTCAGAGATAAAATTACTAAGCCACGTGTCAGTATTGTGAGACTGTATGCTTATATTGTACCGAGAAATCACTTCATTCTCGGCGTTCTTGTCACTGATTAGGACCGGAATGAAGCGAGAATTTCAAAACTGTTTACCATTTTAAAATCGGACCAGAAATGAGTTATCCACAATTGGTAAAAGCGAGATTTGAACCAGTGATTTTAAGTTTGGTAATAAACACAAAACAAGGCTCTCACGCCTTAACTACCTCGGCCATGCAAGCATCAGTAACTATAGTTGATAAGTTATGTGTTCTCATTGCTGTATTGCTGCGCTTATCAGTCCCTCTAGATCTTGACGTCACTTCGAGATAACGTATATATTATAGACTGTAATTTTGTAGTTACCAGTGTGTTATTGATTTGTTTGCTATTATTGCACAAGTGTAGTTACCAGTGTGTTACTATTATTGCACAACAATTAGTATCATTATTTGTAATCTAATTATTGGTTCTCCGTTGCCTCAGCTGACAACAGTGCTGAATTCTAAACAAAAAACCATGGTTCAAATCTCAAAAGTAAAAAGGTGGTGGTACCAAGTTGACGGTACGGAGCAATGGAGAACCACAGAAAAAAACCCATAGAGAGAGAGAGAGGGGAGGGCCAGCGATAATAAGCAGGGGTTCTCCCGAAGAGGTGGCGTGGGAGTTTTAGTTTTTTTAATTTTTTGTTTCATGACAGTATTACTCTTTACCCGTCGTTACCGCATGACATCACGTCAAGACCTTGGCTCTAAATGGGCATTCAAGTAGTGTGATACTACCTCCCTCTCAACAACCTATGCCCCAGGGATTGAGAGGGTGGTGGGATTGCCATCTTGGATTTCGACCGATTTTAGGAAACGCCTTTAAAAATCTTCTCTGAAACCACTTTTGGAATCGATTCAAAACTCATGAAACATCATCTAGGGAAAGAGGTAAGCCAAGTTTGTTCAAGAAGACTTGATTGACCAACCGGTTCGGTGGCCATCTTGGATGACCTAGTTTTCCCAAAAACGACCTCCAGAACCGCTGAAAGGATCAGGCCGAAATTTGGGAGATATGATCAGGGACTAAGGGCCATTAAAGTTTGTTCAAGAGAAGTTGATCCATCAAAAAACATGGCCACGGTGGGTCAATCAAAATGTAGCGTGTTTGGTGGCCATATTGGATTTTTTTATTTGATGGATTTTGAGGCCGAAATTGGTTCTATATATGGTTTTGGGTATTCAGAGCTCAAATTTACCATTTTCAAAACTGTCGGATAAATGGTTTGGCCATCTTGTATTATTTTCCCGCCAAAGGCACCCATACTAAAGCAATGAGAAATTTAAAATGTCTTCTAGCGAACTACTAGGCCGAATTCAATTATATTTAGCAGGAAGCATCCTTAGGGCATAGGGATACAAGTTTGTTCAAATGAAGCCGATCGGCTAATTTGGCCAGTGGCCATCTTGGATTTCGGCCGATTTTAGGAAATGTCTTCCGCCATGGACCAATCAAAATGTAGCCTGTTTGGTGGCCATATTGGATTTTTTATTTGATGGATTTTGAGGCCAAAATTGGTTCTATATATATATGTTTTTGGGTATTCTGAGCTCAAATTTGCAATTTTTGAAATTGTCGGATAAACAGTTTGACGACCATCTTGGATAATTTTCTCGTCAAAATCTCCCATGCTAAAGCAATGGGAAATTTAAAATGTCTTCTCGAGAACTACTCGGCCGATTTCAACTATGTTTCGGCAGGAAGCATCCTTAGGACATAGGGATCCAAGTTTGTTCAAATGAACCCGATCGGCCAATTTGCCCGGCGGCCATTTTAGATTTTGGCCGGTTTTAGGAAATGTCTTTAAAAATCTCTGAAAGCACTTGAGGAATCTTCATCTAGGCCAAGCGGTAAGCAAAGTTTGTTCAAGAGGACTTGATTGAGCAAATGGTTCGGCGACCATCTTGGATGACCTAGTTTTCCCGAAAACGACTCCTCCAGAACCGCTGAAGGGATCAGGTAAAAAATTTGGGCCATTTAAATTTGTTCACAGGAAGTTAATCCATCAAAAAACATGAGCGCTGTGGGCCAATCAAAATGTAGTGTGTTTGGCGGCCATATTGCACTTGCAAAAATGTCCACAAATTCGTTTAAGACTGCTAAAGCACCCACCAAACATTTTGACAAAAATTGATGGTGCTCCAGGTGAGCGACACAGGCCCCTTGGGCCTCTTGTTTCAAAACAAACTGATAAATGCTAGTGGATATATCACCCGGAAAGCAATTTTCAAGATGGCCAGCGATGGCTGTCAGTCACGTGGATTGCGGATCGTTGATTGTGATATGAAGTTTCAAAGCGATCAGATAAATGTTAGCAAAGATATAATTGGGAAAGCACTCAGTCACCTACCTGTCTGCTCCAATGGTGCCATCACATAATACCCCGCCAATCATTTTTATGCACAATGTCACCTGCAGCAGATGGCTAAGGGTTATGAAACTTCCTGGCCAGCTCCCATGAGACTTCCTGGCCAGCTCACATGAGACTTCCTAGCCACCTCACATGAAACTTCCTGGCCAGCTCACATGAGACTTCCTGGCCAGCTCCCATGAGACTTCCTGGCCAGCTCACATGAGACTTCCTGGCCAGCTCACATGAGACTTCCTGGTCAGCTCACATGAGACTTCCCGGTCAGCTCACATGAGACTTCCCGGTCAGCTCACATGAGACTTCCCAGTCAGTTCACATGAGACTTCCTGAGCAGCTCCCGCTTCAATGATAACAAACCATCAACAGTAAATTATTATTTACACTTTATTATACAAGTTATATTTAATCACATTTTATCCTAAATTCTCCCAAAACTGAATATATCTTTTCTTAACAGTGTAACAGGAAATTGTTAGTGACTAATGGGACAAAACCAGCTTTCAGTTAACATGCTTAACCCCTTAATGGTCAAGTCCGCCATAACTGGCCTTTGCAGTCCTCTTCAGGAATGCCCATTTTCAGGCCAAGATAAGACTATTGTTGAAAGTTTACCACTGTAATGACTGGCTCGATAATCGAGCCAGTCATTCCAGTGATAAATTTTCAACAATAGTCTTATCTTGGCCTGAAAATGGACATACACTGGTGAAAATATTTAAAAAAATTTTGTGAAATATCTTGACCATTAAAGGGCTAATGATTTGATCCTATGCGTTTACAATGCAATAAATACAGAGTGAAATGGGACATTCGGGATAAAATGTGACAGCTAAATAACCGTGCTATTGTACAGTAGATAACTTCAGGTCTGTACACAATTTGAAAACGAACATAAGAAGCGATTTGCCAGAAATTATTAGTCAAATTTTAGTTAAGAGTATTTCGAAACTAATTTGAATGGAAGCCATTCAGCAACAACTCCCAATCAAAATAGGCTCAAAATATTTATTAAACTGCAAATCATGTTTTGTATTTCAGGTGCATAAAGGTTGGTTTAATAAGGCTATTCTTTGACAATTTACAACTGGAATGTGTGGTAAATTCTCAAAAGATATTCTTCATGACCTGTGAATAGACATTTACTAAGCCAAAATTTCCATTTTCTAATGCATAAGGCAACAACAGCTTCCAGTCAAATTAATTTCAAAATACTCAACAGTTTTCCTCTATGATTGCCGTGAAAATGAGATATAGAGAACTCATCAGTGAGTGTTAACCCTTTAATGGTCATACCGGCCCAAACCGGTGTCTGTTATGGTCTAGTGGAATGTCCATTTACAAGTCAAGAGAATACACTTTTTTAAAACTTACCCCTGTAATGACTGGCTTGATAACTGAGCCAGTTATTCCAGTGATAAATTTTCTAAAATTGTATTCTCTTGGCCTGTAAATGGACATTCAATAGGCAGATATTAAAATTTTCTTGACCAAATTTGACAATTAAAGGGTTAAGAAGCATTCTGTAAGTATTGCTTTGCAATAAATGTCCCCTACCTGGTGATATGTTGACAGTCATAAATTTCATTAAAAATTGTCAAAAGCAGCTGAAACTCGAACTTGATCTGTAACTTCTCATAACATCGCAATAAATCAAGTCTCAGTTATAGATGGTGAAGGAGAAGGAAAAAGTCTTGAAAGCCGATATGTTTGTATTTCATAAGTCAAAAGGGGACATAACTCCATCAAAAAATGACGCAAACGCCTGAAACCAGAACTTGGTCTGTAATTTCTCATAATAAAGTAATGTACTAATTCTCAGTTGAATATCTTGAAAGACTGCGAGAAAAAGGGCGGAAAACTAATATTTTTCGTATTTCATAGGTCAAAAGGGGACATAACTCCATCAAAGATTTACGCATATGCCTGAAACTCGAACTTGGTCTGTAACGTCTCATAACAAAGCAATGTAACAATTCTCAGTATAATATCTTGAAAGACTGCGGAAAAAAGTGCGGAAAACTAATATTTATTGTATTGCATAAGTCGAATGGGGGCATAACTCCATGAAAAATTGACGAAAATGTCTGAAACTCGAACTTGCTGTAACTCCTTATACTAAAGCGACGCATCGATTTTCGCTTAAAAGTCGAAAGGGGGCATAACTCCATGAAAAATTGACGAAAATGTCTCAAACGCGAACTTGCTCTGTAACTCCTTATACTAAAGCGATACACCGATTTTCGCTTAAATATCTTGGAGTGCGAAAAAAAGTGCGGAAAGCTGATATTTTTTGCATTTCTTAAGTCAAAAGGGGGCATAACTCCATCAAAAAATGACGCAAACGCCTGAAACCCGAACTTGCTCTGTAATTTCTCATAATAAAGTAATGTACTAATTCTCAGTTGAATATCTTGAAAGACTGCGAAAAAAATGGCGGAAAACTAATATTTTTTGTATTTCATGTCGAAAGGGGGCATAACTCCATCAAAGATTTACGCATACGCCTGAAACTCGAACTTGGCCTGTAGCGTCTCATAACAAAGCAATGTAGCAGTTTTCAGTATAATATCTTGAAAGACTGCAGAAAACTAATATATTTTGTATTTCAAAAGTCGAAAGGGGGCATAACTCCATGAAAAATTGACGAAAATGTCCGAAACTCGAACTTGATCCGTAAGTCCTTATACTAAAGCGATGCACCGATTTGCGCTTAAATATCTTGAAGGAGTGCGAAGAAGTGTATTTCTTAGCTCGAAAGGGGGCATAACTCCATAAAAAATTGACGCATACGCCTGAAACTCGAACTTGGTCTGCAACTTCTCATAACAAAGCAAAAAACCAATTCTCACTTGAATATCTTGAAGGACTGCGAAAAAAAGTGCGGAAAACCAACGGCGACAGACGGAGTGCACACCTATAGTCCCCCCCAGTTTTACCGGTAGGGGAATAATAAACTAGAATGCGCAAATCCACATACTTTCACAAATTTTTACATCCCCCCACCACTCACACATCTCTAACTCACTCAGGAGCAGTGCCTAATATAGATGCCATCTCTCAATCTGCAATCATATGAGTGAATTCTGACAAATAGTTTCGAAGGACATAGCCAGACAGACAGTACGGACGTGATTGCAATATCCCAGCTGTTTTTCTTCAAATGTGTGGGGATAAGGTGATCAGATTTTACTTGTAATATATACAGCATTTGAATTTGGTTAAAATAATTA
Source organism: Chaetoderma sp. LZ-2023a (assembly GCA_034401795.1). Lineage (NCBI taxonomy): Eukaryota > Metazoa > Mollusca > Caudofoveata > Chaetodermatida > Chaetodermatidae > Chaetoderma > Chaetoderma sp. LZ-2023a. The sequence goes on from CM067362.1 coordinate 35,985,611, forward strand.
AAACTTGTTACAGTTTAACGTGTAGCAATGAAATACTATAGAAAATATAGAGCAAATACGGTGAAATGGGTCTTAAAAAACAGCATGATACGATACAGGTGGTCACTATATACAATTGGTCTCTACATGGAGGGTGAAATATACGGGTTACTTGGGTGGGGTGGGGTGGGGGTGGGCGGGTTGAGGTTCAATAAAAGCATCCTAATAGGGGAATTTGATCTTTATACAGAAGTAGTCGCCATACAGAGACATTTTTAAAGCATTCAAATTGTATATTATGTATATATATATATTTACTATACAAATGTAAGAATAACATTTTTCTCAAAGAACACTATAAATCCATAAATTTAACCTAATCACTAAATATTAGTGTACTGATAAATTTCTGCCATTCCCTCATTCTGAATTCTCAGAAACCACTTAAAAACCTTTTCCTGACTGAATGTCCAGTCTCTGAATGAAGGGATCCAATCTGTGACTCATATCCGACATCATAATCAATAACAATAGTTAGCTGATATCACAATCAACATGACATACCTCCATCACGAAACTTGAAAAGCTTGTCACGAAAGTGTATGACTTGTATGTCTTTAGTGATTTATAATCTAATAACCCGATAAAGCGATTCCAACATCCGTACAGTGGGTGAAGCTTAGCTAGAACTAGAGCCATCCATTAGGCAGCTTCCAGTCACGTGAGTTTCACCATAGTAACACAATCATTCTTATGTGGTAACAAAGTTCATGTTCGGCTGAGAGGAGAATGTGAGTCATGCTGAATATTTGCTGAGCAATTTAACAGGCACGATGGTCAAATCTGGCCTCTGTAGTGGTCTTGAGAAATGTAATGCAGAGAATGATTTTTTCTAAAAACTACCATGAAATGGCTGGTTCGATAATGAAGCATTTATTAACACTTAAACATTCGTCGGCCAAAAAGTGCTTTTGTAGTCATCTCGAGAAGTATTCATTTGCAGACCAAGAGAAGACTATCTTTGAAAATATACCATGGGTATGACTGGCTTGATAACCAAGCCTAAGCTAAATTGTTCATTCTCTTGACCAATCTTGACCAGTGAAGAACTAGTGATTGTTGTGTTTCAGTCAAATGCTTTTCAAAATAATCCAGATGATTATATCTAAAGTATGTTGGGCAAGCATCCTCAATGATGTGGACAGACCTAAATCTGTCATGGTAAAAGTCTCAATATTAACCCCTACTACAAACAGTACTATCAAACAATATACACTTTTGGTAGATATTGCTCAAGCACTATAAGGATTTGTTCAACACACAAAAAAATGAAAAATGTCCATTTGCAGGCAAAGAGAAGACTATTCGTTTTTAATTGCCACTGCAATGACTGGCTTGAGTCATACATTTTCAAAAATAATCTCTTCACATGCAGTCCTGTTTGCCCTATACATGACTCCGATTGAGGACATCATCACACACCACGGTTTAAATGCTGTGATATATGCTGACGACTTCCAACTGTACATCGCCTGTGACTCTCGAACGGTCAGCTGTACTGAGGCCTGTGTTGATGAGATACGTGATTGGATGTGAGCAAATTTGCTCGCATTGAATGACGGTAAGACAGTAGTCTGGTTCTAGTCACGCAGCAAGGAAGCGGGTCTTCAGGTGGCCACATGTGATGTGCGTGTTGGTGAGGTGTATGTTTCTCCATAAGCATCCGTTCGTGACTTGGGGCATCTCATTCACTATGGCATATAGGAAAAATCCGTCATCTTTTGGATCAGGCCAGCACTGAGAAATTAGTGCATGGTTTTGTTACATCGAAGCTAGATTACTGTAATAGCTTGTTCTATGGTCTTCCGGACTACAAGACCCAAAAAATTTCAGCATATACAGAATTCTGCTGCTAGACTAGTCACCAGATGTAAACTAGATCGTCATGCAGATATGACTCTGGTACTCAGAGCTTCACTGCCTCCCAGTCGAACAGAGGATTCTGTTCAAAATTTTGTGCATAATTTTCAAGGTTATACGCCACGGTGAGTCAGCACCTAGCTACCTCACTGATGTCATTTAAGTTCAAAAGCCTTCATACCGCACTAGGAGTAGCGTTGAGGTGAAGCTGACCAGCTTCTTTTATAAATCCCATGGCAAGAAAACCTCGAAACAGTACGGTGACCGCATCTTGAGTGTAGCGGCACCGAAACTGTGGGGCACACTCTTCCACGTGAGTTGAGATCTTTTCCTAAATTTACCAATTTTAAATCAAACCTAAAAACATTTATTTTTAAACAACACTAGTTAATGTGTATGTGTCACTGCTTTGTGTTATATATTATATGATATGCTTATTTTTATTGTAGTACAGACTGTTGAGACTTGCGTGTAATGGTCTTTATTATTATTATTATTATTATTATTATTATTATTATGCAATTGGACATTGACCAACACAAATCCGGATTTTCTTGACCAATCTTGACCATTAAGTGGCTTAAGTATCAATACCTGAACTCACAACAGAGTTATTGAAAAAACAGAAATGTTTTGTTACTAGTAGAGGTTAATATTGATTGTTTTATCTTGACTATTCATCTTTAATGTATACTGGATGCCATCGAAGTTATTAAATAACCTTGCACAGGTGTGTCTGTGCACAACACTGTACACGCCAGTGTCCTCTGAGAAGCACACAGTACATCTCAGATATAAATCAAAATGCTTCCAAAACAAAAACAGAAACATGCTAGTTAGCAAAAAATAATCTGTTGAATATTTTGAATATAATTGAATTGGAAGACATTGCTGCCTCAGGCAGCAATGTCTTCCAATCCAATTATGTTCAAAATATTCAACAGTATGTTTTATTTTGTTTTGTAAACATTTTAAAGTTATTACTGAGCTGTACTATATATTTACATACAATATACAAATTCTCTAGCACAGTCATATTAACATTACTGCTATAGAAAGTACGGCGTCGTGATACGAGGCGGGATAATACGGTCGCTGTCTGGCACTGCCTGGAAAAGTTTTGGTTCTCTTTGATCTGGGTCGCTTAGTGCAAGGACGGCGGCGATGTTGCCGCAGCGATAGCAGTAGTTTGGAGCCGACCATACCGTGACAAGCGTCTCATCAAACATGTACTTGTAACCTAAAGATACAGGTAAACAAAGAAACATGGTGAAACACAACCAGAGCAGACAGGTTACTAGAAACAGTTAACACTCACCGTTCTTATGTAACCTGTTCATGACAAGACCGGACAAAACTGGCCGTCGCAGTGGTTTTGAGGAATGGCCACTTGCAGACCAAGAGAAGACTATTTTTGAAAATTTACCACTGGAATGACTGTCATTCTAGTGGTAAATTTTCAAAAATAGTCTTGACCTGCAAATGGATATTTAATAAGGAAATATTTTGATATTCTTGACTAAATTTAGTCATTAAAGGGATAATAATATGTAGTCCATTTCCTATCTGGATCAAGACCATAGTTTACACGAATACATATCCTTTGTTGTCCAAATTTGAGCTAAATCTGTAATCAGTATTGCTAGAAAGCATAGGAACAGGCTCTAGAAACCATTTTAAAGATCAAAATCAGTCACAAATTTTTGTGGTGAAGCATCAGTATCTTAACCGTTTAGTGGCTAAATTTGATCAAGAAAATTTCAATTTCCTCCGAGAAAATGTCCATTTACAGGCCAAGAGAATACTATTTTTGAAAATTTACAACTGGAATGACTGGGTCTGTCATTTATTTAGTCATTCCTGTTGGAAAATCTAGAAAAATAGTCTTCTATTGACCTGCAAATGGACATTTCTCAAAGACACTACAAAGGTTGGTTTTGGTCAGCTTGACCATTAAAGGGTTAATTTCTTTAGAAAATACAATGTAATACACTGAATATTATGAAACCAACTTGACTTGCCAGCTGCGTGGGATATTTCCAGGTATACACAACATATTTTAACGTGCAAGTTGAAGTGCACAGCACTGCATGCATTCGTGCATGTGATTGATGTTGCTAGGTGTATGCACCATACATTCATGTACAAGCTGAAGTGCACAGCATGTGTGTGTGTGCGTGCGTGCGTGTGTCTGATATTGCTAGGTGTATGCACCATACCTTCATATACAAGCTGAAGCGCACAGCATGTGTATGTGTGCGTGCGTGCGTGTGTCTGATATTGCTAGGTGTATGGACCATACCTTCATGTACAAGCTGATGTGCACAGCATGTGTGTGTGTGCGTGCGTGCGTGTGTCTGATATTGCTAGGTGTATGCACCATACATTCATGTATAAGCTGATGTGCACATCATGTGTGCATGCGTGCGTGCGTGTGTCTGATATTGCTAGGTGTATGCACCATACATTCATGTATAAGCTGATGTGCACATCATGTGTGCATGCGTGCGTGCGTGTGTCTGATATTGCTAGGTGTATGCACCATACATTCATGTATAAGCTGATGTGCACATCATGTGTGCATGCGCATACGTGTGTGTGCGTGCGTGCGTGCGTGCGCATACATGCATGTGTGCATGTGTCTGATATTGCTAGGTGTATGCACCATACCTTCATGTACAAGTTGATGTGCACGACAAATAAGCTTGATGTTGTTGATGTGAACAAACTGTGGATAGAAACAGACATGCACTATGATGAGGATCTCACATACACTCTAAATCACATGATAATAGTTTGTTAACTCATCATCTTGGTAATCTCGCTTAGCTTGGGGTACAATTTTAAAATGAGCGCCGCTTAATCCTTTAATGGTTGAACACATTTGTCAAGAAAATCTAAATACTGTCGTAGCAAAAGTCCCTTTGCAGACTAAGAGGCTACTTTTGAAAATGTACCATTCGAATGATGGGCCCATTACCAAATCCAATATTCTAGTAGTTCATTGTCAAAAATAGCCTTCTTTTGGCCTTCAAAAGGACATATCTTAAGTCGACTGTAGAAGCCATTTTTTGCCGTCTACCCAATAAAGTGCTAATGCTGTTGTTGTGACCATAGCAATTTAAGTGCCTTCAGAATGGGGGAATAGTTTTTGCTAAGCACAGCCCATCTTTACCTAAGCTCCACCCACATTTTGCCTGTGTTGGGATCAATTGATCCCTGAACTTCCTATCAGAAAACCATACAGGTAAGCTGTTGAATATTTTGAAACTAATTTGACTGGGTGCTGTTGCTGCCATACAGCACCCAGTCAAATTAGTTTCAAAATATTCAACAGCATGTTTATTAAAGGGATGCTAATCTCATCTCAAATGTTGTATTGCATCAATAGGTTCTAGTTTATATATTCCATATAATTCATATTCTGTCACATTCCCTTATCTGTATCACAATTATCTGCTTTGTAATATCGCGTAAACGTTGAACTGTATCTCCACCATTTTGTTTCCTATAGCGATAGTGTGTGATGTCATCTAAGTGCCAATGCATTACATTCTTTATTATGCAATAATCATCCTGTTGAATATTTTGAAACTAATTTGACTGGAAGTTGTTGCTGCCTTATCAGCAACAACTTCCAGTCAAATTAGTTTCAAAATATTCAACCGCTTACCTGTATGGTTGCTTTTATACCGCATTGTCACGCTATAGATGGTACCTTTATGACTGAGCGCATATACCGAGGCAGACACATTAGGTTTTTCTGATTGGTTGAAAAGGAAATCATGACAGCTATCATAGGCAGTAGAAATGGACCAACATTCAGCTACTAAAGCCTGAATATCTTTCTTGATGAAAAAATGCTCAAAATTAATGCATAGTTTATGAGTGCCCTATTGGATCACCTGTATAGATATCATGAGATAAGTTTAGTTATCCTTTAAATAGTCTTAAATAGACAAACAATTCGTACAACAACGTTTAGTCCATCATCAATTAAGCGTTTGTGATGAACTTAGCTACATCATATGACGTAATTGATTATGACATAAACCTACACATCACGTAGTTGATTATGACATCATATGATTGACTGAGAAACTGGATTTCTCCATTAAGGCAAACTTATGAAGAGCCATTTCAACAGCTCTATATAACAGGCCTGAGAACAATGAGGCTAATGGTTATTTTAACTACCAAGATAAGCATGCCCACAATCATTGACTGTGCAACCTGAAAATCTAAAATCTATTCCACTTGCAAAAGGCAAAATACATCTCAAGTTGCATCATTATTTGGTCAAAAAATTATGAAATACACACGCATATTAACCAGTTAATGCTCAAGAATATCAAACATAATGCTTATAGATTGCCCATTTGCAAGCTAAGAAGAGCATTTTTCAAAATTAACCACTAGAATGACTGGCTCAATAACCAAGCCAGTCATAATTGTGGTAAATTTTCAAAAATATTGTCTATCCTGAAAATAGTCATTCGTTCATATATTTGCAACATAATATCTCACAATATTGTTTCTGTATACAAAGACACTAAAAGGTATGAATTCAATGATTCCTCTTCACAAGTCGTTTAACCATTTAACACTCAAATTTGTTCAAGGTAATTCTATTTTTTCCCCTAGAAAATGTCCAGTTGCAGATGAAGAGAATACTATTTTTGAAAATGTATCACTGGAATGACTGGCTTGGTTATCAAGCCAGTCATTAGTGGTAAATTTTCAAAAACAGTCTTCTTTTGGTCTGCAAATGGACATTTGACAAGACTACTACAGACGGCGTTTTTGGCTGGTTTGAGTGTTAAGTGAGTGGTTAAAGTCAGGTGAGCTGATAACATACAATTTTCTCAGACTATAAAAGATTTATTACAAGCCCACTTATTTGCCTCAGAAACCGCTACAGTACAGTTCAGAAATGACTTAAAATGTTTCCGAAACAAAATACAATGTACTGTTGAATATTTTGAACGTAATTGGATTGGAACACATTGCTACCTATGGCAGCAATGTTTTCCAATCAAATTATGTTCAAAATATTCAACAGAACATTTTTACATTGTGTTCAAATTGGTCTAACTAACATGCTTCTGTTTCTGTTTTGGAAACACGTTAACTTATTTCTGAGCTGGACTTTATACCTGCTCGGTCGCCGTAGAACCAAATAGCCATCCACATCCTCGCGGGTTGATTACCCATTTCTGCGCGGTGCCATCTGGCAGATCAGGATCTGACCACATTAAGTCTGGCCTTTATTAAGGAGCTATCCATACAAATAACGACTCATCTAATCTACCAGTGTTGGGAATTGGTACTATTTTTGTGATGGATGATTGGTTTTACATACTAACCAATGATTCCCATTGTGAAATTTTGAATGCAATAATTATTGCATGTTCATGGATATTTAACCATAATAATTTAAGAAATAATCTGTTGAATATTTTTAAACTAATTTGTTTGGAAGCTGTTGCTGCCTTAGGCATGAAACTCAAATGGTATTGCAAAAAAAAAAAGGAATCATCTGCAGTTTTAATATCGTAAATTTATAAACAGTCAAAATCAGTTTCTGAAATAATGATCGATCTGTTGGTTGGACATGCAAACCAATCAATCGTTGATTAAATCGATTAATTGGAACAACCCTATAACCTACTATGATTAATTCCTAGTTAAAATAAATCTGCCAAGGTGTATGGAATGCAGATCAAGTTTTTGTAAATCTTCAAAAAGATAAACGATATGATTGATGATACAGGTAAGAACTTCTCACCTTCGCTCATTCGAATGAAACTGGCTATAAAATGAAAAAATACTTTTTTTGTGTATATAATTCTTTAGAATTAATTTATTTTATGACAAGAACTAGGACCATGATGAGCAATATCTTCATTTGACCTAATTATACAGCATCATCTTACCCAGATATCGAAAATAATCAGATAACTTCAATTTTCTTAACAAAAATGTTAAATTTCTAGCAGGCATCATGTCAATTTGAACTTGGCATTAATAATTAATAATTTCTGGCCAGTTGCGATTAGATTTAACCTTAAAATAGATGCCACGGTATCTGTCTCACTAGCTACAAGAATAATGATGTGGTAGGAAACTAGCGTCAGAATACCAGGAGGAGAAAAGCAATGTGCTCCCGTTAGCCAAAGCAAAAGTAGAGGAACTGTTCCATACCTACCTCATGTGTGACTTTAGCACCAAACAGCCATCCAGCTCCTCGTGGGCTCAGCGCCCATCTGTCCACATCCTCAGGATCAGACCAAACTAGATGTGTGCGCAGTTAAGGTAGGTGGCGGTAAGCAGACAGATGTGCAAGAAATCAATGATGGAAATAAAATACAGACAAACCTACTCACATGATATCACAACTTTTGAGATTTCATACCTTTAACTGTCTGCCTGCTGAATTTCGGCAGACTACATTTCCATGCCATTTATCTCTGGACGTGCTGAATATTTTGAAAACAATTTGACTGAAAGTTGTTGGTGGCTAAGCCACCAACAACTCAGTCAAATTGTTTTCAAAATATTCAGCAGATCCAGAGTTACTGGTCACTTAAATTATAGCCTTGTGGCATGCAGCAGCAAGAGAGTTAGAAGATGGTGGTTATTGAAGAGGTGGTCAGATTGATCACCTGTCCTAAACAACCACCTTCTTTAAGAGCCAAAAGACGCTTATTGATATATTAGCAGAACAGGACCAGTCTTTAGTGGCAACATTATACTTCTCCCTGAAGCCACGATTAATCCCTTCACCCCTAAGTTTCGTAAATGGATGTTTCTATGCATAGAAGGAACAATACCATAAGAGGTATATAGGGGTAAGAGGCCTGAGAGGTTTGATTATATTGTATGTGGTAGATATATGTAAGCAGCATGGATGATAAAATTTAGAGAAAATGGACCTTTCCAGTTTATCCTTCAATCATATGACATCATAATCAACTACGTGATGTGCATGATGAGATCATAATCAATGACACAAATTCGCCATTAACGCTTAATTGACTAAGCGTTGTTGTACAAAATTGTATGTCTTTACCATTTAATAAATATTCTGTTGAATATTTTGAACCTAATTTGCCTGGGTGCTGTTGCTGCCATACCCAATCAAATCAGTTTCAAAATATTCAACAGATTACTCATAGTTTTCTGGAAATTGATAGTCAGGGAGTTGAGGAATCGATCAATCCCAACACAAGATATGAGGTTTATGCTGGAACATTTCCATGTATATTTTTTGTATAATGGCATTTTCTAAACCACTGGTCAAGCTAGTCATTCCAGTGCTAAATTTTCAAAAATAGTCTTCTCTTGGTCAGCTAACGGGCATTTCTCAAGACCACTGCAGAAGCCTTTTTAGCTGATAAGAGTGACAAAGGGTTAGTTTGTGTTTTAGAAGAATACTATTTATTTCCACACATTTTGAAAACATGGGGATATTGCAATCGCCTTCACCCATCTCCTCCGAATACATTTAGTGGAATTTAACCATATTTGCTATATCAGTTACACATATGACTGCAGATTGCAAGATACTACTTATATTAGGTGCAGCTCATGGTGTGGGAGTGGAGGTAAGATGTCAAAATTGGTGAAAGCATGGGGATTTTCAATGGCACATCATCGCCTGCACATTTTAGGTACCTATTACAAACATAAGATAATGTACATATATTAATCCTTTATAACTCTTGAAATGTCAGTATATCAAATTCAAAGCAAAAGTACAGGCAAGCTGTTGAACATTTTGAAACCAATTTGACTGTAACCTGTTGTTGTCTAGGTCAGCAACAGCTCCCAGTTAAATTAGTTTCAAAATATTCAACAGACTATTCCAGACCTCAGAAACTTTGCTGTTTCTGCTCTGGGAGTGAGTACACCATTCCATGGATTAACCAAGATCGGTGTACATTTTAACCCATTAAACCTCAAATTTTGTCAAGAAAATTTAAATTTTCTCCTCAGAAAATGTCCATTTGCAGACTAAGAGAAGACTTCTTTTTAAATTTATAACTGAACTGATATTCCAGCGGTAATTTTTCAAAAATACTCTTCTCTTAGTTTGCAAATGGCCATTTCTCAGGACCGTTTTTGGTCAGTTTGAGTGTTAAATGGTGAACTACTTAGCAAACTCACCCGCAAAGCTTGGAAGCTACAAACTACAACCACCATAGCAAGCGTAAGAGGGGTCACTGAGCACTTTCAATCACAGCTATTTGACTTGTCTATCAAAAAGCTCTAAAGTGTGGAACAATTCTCTTTTCTTCTCGGTCAGGATAACCAAGATCACTGAATCCTCACCCCCAAAAGCAATATAATCATCAGCTCCTAAAGGGCAACTTATCAGTCAGGATACATGTACGTACACAAACAAACACATGCAGGCAGACATGCGTACCTACACACTTCTCCTGTGAAAACAACCCACCTCTTGAGCTCGCAGCATATGATTATAAATGTATATATAACTATCAGTATGAAACATTGATTATTGACCAGATGGATGAATGGCAGAGCACTATGGTATACTCTGAATCTGATTTATCGTCTCATAAAAATAGGCACAACACAGATAATGGATATTTTTTGAGATAATGAACAGAAGAGACTTGCGGGTAGTTGAAGCATTGATGAAAAGCCTGTGCTCTAAATATAGTGATGAAATGAATAGATAGATATATGCTGACACGTAGGGCACTGTATGGGCTAGATAGCATGATAATGATAGATATTATGGCTTGCTTGTGATGAAATGAATAGATAGATATATGCTGACACGTAGGGCACTGTATGGGCTAGAATAGCATGATACTGATAGATATTATGGCTTGCTTGTGATGAAATGAATAGATAGATATATGCTGACACGTAGGGCACTGTATGGGCTAGAATAGCATGATAATGATAGATATTATGGCTTGCTTGTGATGAAATGAATAGATAGGTATATGCTGACACGTAGGGCACTGTATGGGCTAGAATAGCATGATAATGATAGATATTATGGCTTGCTTGTGATGAAATGAATAGATAGATATATGCTGACACGTAGGGCACTGTATGGGCTAGAATAGCATGATAATGATAGATATTATGGCTTGCTTGTGATGAAATGAATAGATAGATATATGCTGACACGTAGGGCACTGTATGGGCTAGAATAGCATGATAATGATAGATATTATGGCTTGCTTGTGTCATTTAACACTTGTACTTCTATTACAGTGTTGCGAAACCATTCTAGTGTTACATACTTTCTTCAGAGCTGGATTAAGCCAAAGGCTAATGGGGTTGCTGCCCAGGCCCCCAAAAATATTTATCACATTTTACCAATCTGAACTGTTTAATTCCAGTATTGCATTTTTACAGTCATGATATACTTAAGCTGTTGAATATTTTGAAACTTAGGGAGCCCCAGCTTTCAGTCAAATTAGTTAGTAGTAGTAGTAGTAGTAGTAGTAGTAGTAGTAGTAGTAGTAGTAGCAGCAGCACCAGTAGTAGTAGTAGTAGTAAGAGTAGTACTAGTAGTAGTAGTAGTAGTAGTAGTAGTAGTAGTAGTAGTAGTAGTAGTAGTAGTAGTAGTCGTAGTAGTAGTAGTAGTAGTAGTAGTAGTAGTAGTAGTAGTAGTAGTAGTAGTAGTAGTAGTAGTCATTCCTTCCTTAAACCACTCGATAAGGGACTCCACAACGATTTAGACATGGGCCCCCAAATAGGATTAATCTGGCTCTGATGGCATTGGCTAATCCTTGACCTGCTAGGTAATGTATTGGCTAATCCTTGTCCTGCTAGATACTGTGTTGGGTAACCATTGTACAGTTAGTTAGTGTTGTAAAACCATTCTACTACTTAGTACTGTGTTGGCTAATCCTTGTCCTGCTAGGCACTGTGTTGGGTAACCATTGTACTGTTAGGTACTGTGTTGGGTAACCATTATACTGTGAGGTACTGTGTTGGCTAACCATTGTACTGTCAGGTACTGTGTTGGGTAAACATTGTACTGTCAGGTACTGTGTTGGCTAACCATTGTACTGTCAGGTACTGTGTTGGGTAACCATTGTACTGTCAGGTACTGTGTTGGGTAACCATTGTACTGCTAGGTACTGTGTTGGGTAACCATTGTACTGCTAGGTACTGTGTTGGGTACCCATTGTACTGTCAGGTCCTGTGTTGGCTAACCATTGTACTGTCAGGTACTGTGTTGGCTAACCATTGTACTGTCAGGTACTGTGTTGGCTAACCATTGTACTGTCAGGTACTGTGTTGGGTAACCATTGTACTGCTAGGTACTGTGTTGGGTACCCATTGTACTGTCAGGTCCTGTGTTGGGTAACCATTGTACTGTTAGGTACTGTGTTGAGTAACCATTGTACTGCTAGTTAATGTTGCGAAACCCTTGTACCCACTAAACTTTCACGTATATTCTTTAGGTGGTGTTCATTTTGAAAATTGTTTTGACCATAGCTGTTTCTTTCTACAATAGCAATAGATCGAAGCAAGACTATTCTCAGATTGAACACCTGTTCTGGCACAGATTTTAGATCTTGTAGCGGGAAACTTTTGAGATCTTGGATAAGAATTAATAAATCTAAATGAACATAAATTAATAATTCTTCAAATAATAGTATCTATCATTATTGCTTATAAGCACGGAAAGTACATGTAGGCGGAAGACCTCTGTATTATTATTATTATTATTATCATAACCATTATCACAATCATTATTATTATTATTATTATTATTATTATTTTCAAGGATATCACAAAAGGCGCCTTTGTGTGGTATTTCCTGGTTCCTATTTATTGTCCGTATTTGGTCGATAGTTTTGAGGTCAGGAGAAAGACCACCATGAACACATAATACACAGTTATCAATTATCTGAAATAAATACACACAATAGACCTTTGAGATGTTCATTAAGAAATTTAGACAAACAACAATCGTGCAAAATCACATTGTAACCAATCCATCGCGTAACTCACATTAGTTATGTTAATATTAGACATGGTACATTTGCAACAAGAGCAATCAGAGATTGCAGACCATTGCCCTCCCGTTTCTGTCAGCAGCAACAGCAACAAGTAAAATTAGTTTCAAAATATTCAACAACATGTTTATTAAATAGTAAAGACATACAATTCATACAACAATGCTTAGTCCATCACCAATTAAGCATTCGTGACAAACTTAGCTACGTTATTCATGAAGTAACTGATTATGATGCCATCCTACACCTCACATGGTTGATTATGATGACATATGATTGACTGACAAACTGAAATCCTCCATTCCAAGGCTAAGTGGCTTAAAAGTCCTCTTATGAACACATGCATAATTCTTGACTTAAAAGCTCATCAGACTGTTAATCAACCTCATAGTTCTATAATGAGACTGATGTGATTGTCAATATATTTCATAGATCTATCTATTTTAGAAGTGACTATTTTAGAAACTTACTGCAGGAATGACTGGCTCCTAAGGATCCAGTAAATCAAATGTTAAATTTTATAAACACATTCTGCTCTTGGCCTTCGAGTGGATGTTTCTCAATACAACTTAGTCTAAACGCAATCATGTAACCAGCTCACACTAAAAATCTAGACATGCATTACTTACACCTGCTACTGTGAACAAGTCAAATAATTTACAGTGCAATACCGCCTTAGACCTGCTACCATCAGCACGCCAAAGACTTTACAGTGCAGCATCTCAGTATCTCCTTACACCTGCTAGAGTGAGCAAGTCAAACACGTTACAGAGCACTATCTCCTTACACCTGCTAGTGAGCAAGTCAAACACTACAGTGCAGCATCTCAGTATCTCCTTACACCTGCTAGTGAGCAAGTCAAACACTACAGTGCAGCATCTCAGTATCTCCTTACACCTGCTAGTGAGCAAGTCAAACACTACAGTGCAGCATCTCAGTATCTCCTTACACCTGCTAGTGAGCAAGTCAAACACTACAGTGCAGCATCTCAGTATCTCCTTACACTTACTAGTGAGCAAGTCAAACACTTTACAGTGTAGCATCACAGTATCTCCTTACACCTGCTAGAGTGAGTAAGTCAAACACTTTACAGAGCATAGCTCCTTACACCTGCTAGTGAGCAAGTCAAACACTTTACAGTGCAGCATCTCAGTATCTCCTTACACTTGCTAGTGAGCAAATCAGACACTTTACAAAGCAGTATCGCCTTACACCTGCTAGAGTGAGCAAGTCAAACAGTTTACAGTGCAGTATCTCAGTATCTCCTTACATCTGCTAGTGAGCAAATCAAACACTTTACAAAGCAGGTATCTCCTTACACCTGCTAGTGAGCAAGTCAAACACTTTACAGTGCAGCATCTCAGTATCTCCTTACCTTGTTGGTGAGCAAATCAAACACTTTACAAAGCAATATCTCCTTACACCTGCTAGAGTGAGCAAGTCAAACAGTTTACAGTGCAGCATCTCAGTATCTCCTTACACCTGCTAGAGTGAGCAATCAAACAGTTTACAGTGCAGCATCTCAGTATCTCCTTACACCTGCTAGAGTGAGCAAGTCAAATAGTTTACAGAGCAGTATTTCCTTACACCTGCTAGAGTGAGCAATCAAACAGTTTACAGTGCAGCATCTCAGTATCTCCTTACACCTGCTAGAGTGAGCAAGTCAAACAGTTTACAGAGCAGTATTTCCTTACACCTGCTAGTGAGCAAGTCAAACACTTTACAGTGCAGTATCTCAGTATCTCCTTACAACTGCTAGTGAGCAATCAAACAGTTTACAGTGCAGCATCTCAGTATCTCCTTACACCTGCTAGAGTGAGCAAGTCAAACAGTTTACAGTGCAGCATCTCAGTATCTCCTTACACCTGCTAGAGTGAGCAATCAAACAGTTTACAGTGCAGCATCTCAGTATCTCCTTACACCTGCTAGAGTGAGCAAGTCAAACAGTTTACAGAGCAGTATATCCTTACACCTGCTAGTGGGCAAGTCAAACACTTTACAGTGCAGCAGCTCAGTTTCTCCTTACAACTGCTAGTGAGCAAATCAAACACTTTACAAAGCAGTATCTCCTTACACCTGCTAGAGTGAGCAAGTCAAACAGTTTACAGAGCAGTATTTCCTTACACCTGCTAGTGAGCAAGTCAAACACTTTACACAGCAGTATCTCAGTATCTCCTTACACCTGCTAGAGTGAGCCAGTCAAACACTTTATATTAAGGTATGTACTTACAGCTGCTACTGTGAGCAAATCAAACGCTTTACAGCAGTATCGCCACGCATTCGCATTTCCATACTTCGTCTGGCATTCATCTGAAAACAAGTAATAAATATACACATGCGCTTCCAGACATTAAAACAACCCTGAAACAACCGCGCAACCGACCAAAATGAGATGACCACTGGAAAAATTTACCAATCAAATTTCTATGAAGAAGGTTCAGCCTAGGCTTGCGCGATTATTGCTTTCAATAATCACGATCGATTATTTAATAATAATCGCGATTACTCGAGTAATCAGTTTGAGTACCCATTACCCAGTTATAACAGCTAAAAAGCATATCAATGACGAAAGCTGCAATGATGTTGAGAAAGGCCGATTTGCAGGCCAAGAGAAGACTATTTTTGAAAATGTGTCACTGGAATGCCTGGCTCGATTACAGTAATACATTTTCAAAAATAGTCTTCACTTGGCCTGCAAATGGGCATGCATTCGCTGAGCAGAATGTAAATTTCCGTGACCGATCGCATTAAAGAATAATTAAAAGGTAGGCTTTGAAACATTTTATGCTGTAGAATTATTCACGATTATTCGATAAATAAATTTTTAATCATATAAATTCATGATTTAAAAAATAATTGCGATTTTCGATTTAATCACATAATCGCGCAAGCCTAGTTCAGCCAAGTTTGACTAAAATTGGCCCAGCAGTTAATAAGTTGTCTTTTATAATTTTTCCAGAAATTTGCAGAAAATACCAGATGTCCACCAAAAAAGCTGAATTTTGATTGATTCATGGCAGGCATGTTGTTTTGACATATCTCCATAGAACAAACTCTAATGGCTTTTAGTCCCTAATCATATCTCTCAAACTTTATCCCAACCCGTCCAGCGGTTCTGGAGAAGTCGTTTTCGTGAAAATGAGGTCATTCAAGATGGGCGCCAAAACATTTGGCCAATCAAGTTCCCTTGAACAAATTTGGTTCAGCTCTTACCCGAACTGATATTTCATGAGTTTGAAATCAATCCACCAAACGGCTTCAGAGATTTTTAGACATTTATAAAAATCGGCTGAAATCCAAGATGGGCACCGGGCAAATTGGCCGATCGGCTTTGTTTTAACAAACATAGATCTCTATGCCCTAAGAATGATTCCTGCCATATACGAATGACAAAGACATTTTAAATTTCCCATTGCTTTAGTATGGGAGCATTTGGCGGGAAAATGATCCAAGATGGCCGCCAAACCGTTTATCTGACAGTTTCGAAAATGGCAAATTTGAAATCAGAATACCCCAAAACATATTCAAAATCAATTTCGGCCTCAAAATCCATCAATAAAAAAAAATCCACAGACCACGCTACATTTTGATTGGCCAGTGACAGCCATGTTTTTTGACAGATCAACTTCCCGTGAACAAACTTTAATGTCCCTTAGTCCCTAAGCTTATCTCCCAAATTTCGGCCTGATCTATTCACCGGTTCTGGAGAAGTCGTTTTTGCCAAAAGTAGGTCATCCAAGATGGCTGTCGAACCATTTGGTCAATAAAGTTCTCTTGAACAAACTTGGCTTATCTCATGTCCTAGATGATGTTTCATGAGTTTTGAATCGATCCCTCGAGCAGTTTCGGAGACGATTTTTAAAGAGGTTTCTAAATCGGCCAAAATCCAAGATGGCCACTGGCCAAATTGGCCGATCGGCTTCATTTGAGGTGAGCTAATAAATGTTAACTGTAAACTTTTCACTGCCCTTAACATCTTAATTGCAAAGCCGGCCAACTCTGGCCTCTGAAGTGGTCTTGAAAAATTTCCATTTGAAGGCCAAGAGATTATTTTTTGAAAGTTTACAACTGGAATCACCACTTCAATAACCAGTCATAACACTTTAAAGGGATGCTAATCTTATCTCAAATGCACCGTTAGATTAGGTTTTATAGCTTCCATATCATTCATATCCTGTCACATTCCCATAGTTGTATCACAATTATCTGCTTTGTAATATCAGGTAAATGTTGAACAGTGATCGGCACCATTTTGTCTCTTTCAAGCGAGTGTGTGATGTCATGTAAGTGCCAATGCATTACATTCTTTATTATGGAATAACCATCTCATTGAATATTTTGAAATTAATTTGACTGGAAGGTGTTGCTGCCTATGGCAGCAACAACTTCCAGTTAAATCCGTTTCAAAATAATTCAACAGCTTACCCCTATGATTGCTTTTATACTGCATTGCCAAACTATAGCTGGTACAACTATGACAGAGCGCATATCCCGAGGTAGACACGCTAGGCTTTTTCTGATTGGTTGAAAAGTGAAACATGACAGCCATCATAGGCTGTAGAAACATATCAACATTTAGCTACCAAAGACTGAATATATTTCGTTGTCGGCATGATAAAAGGCTAAAATGTCAGGGATGGACTATGGGTGGCAAACTCTATCACATGAATGGTTAGTATAAGGTGAGATTTCCTTTAATAAACAACCTTACCGGGTCTAAGCTACAAATAGACCTTTAGAATTTCATTATATCTAGAGGTGGTTATGAGCTCCCACACTGGTTGTGCACACAGTATCTGGAGATGAAATGGGAAGATGTAATGCGAAGACAAGGTGCAAACGGTTAATCTTGAAAATCTGCACCATGGACACAGCAACCTCAATGTCATTGTGCCCGAGCCCGGCATTCCAGCGGTAAATTTTCTTATAAAGTCTTCTCTTCTCCTACAAATATCCATTCCGCAAGACCACTTTTGGTTGGGATGACCAGTAAAGGGTTACCCTTAATGCCACTGAGACCTTCTATCACTACTCAGTATGGGTCGCCATGTGTCAACGACAGTTAACATAAGACTAACCAATCCTCAAAGAGCAGACAGATGCATACCAAAATAAAGACTTAGCACTGAAAAATAAGTTTTGTATCAAGGTCACTATTACCATGACCATGTGACTTCAATCAGTGCACTGACTCATCAACTATTTAGGTAGCGTGGTATCAAAGCTTATTTCCAATATGTTAATTAATCCTGAAACATAAGCGGAGAAGTTTGTTATACGCGAAAACCTAAGTTCATGGTGTGTACACATTTCTGTGCTTGAAATACCACAACTTTCCCATGAATATTCATGAGCAAAATTAACAAATTTCATGACCTGCAGAGAATTACTATTTACAAGATTTGTGTTTAATATGTAGGTACAAAAATTATGATCCGAATTATTCTGCAGTGTCTGAACATTGCATATAAGCCTTGTTTTGACCATCGGTTGCCATACATTTTACTGCATAGAGGGGAGGGTGGAAATTTATGCCAACAGATTTCTTTTACTTTGCATGATTACCATTTTCCATGACTATTCCATCACGTATGTTAAATAATGATGATTTTTCATGACTTCAGGCCTGGAATTTAAATTTTCAAATTCCATGACTTTCCAGGATTTCTATGACCAGTATGAACTCTGTAAAATTGTTAAATCCTGAAACATTCGAGTTGAAAGGCTTTGTCAAAATCACAGCGTTAGTTTTGATGCCGGCAGCACTGTTGGAAGATCATACCTGTCTCAGTTTCTGATTCAGAGACAATAAATATGAAAATCATTAAATTCTGTGAAATAAAACATTTTAATATTATGTCTTACCATAAAAGCCATATATTTGTGTGATTTGTCTGGACTCGTGGTTGCCTCGTAATAAAGTGATCTTGTCAGGCCATCTGTAAATAACAGCAACAGAGTCAGGAAATAGGGCTGGACATGGTCAAGAGACCACACGCCTGTCCTTTTGTGAGACAAGAATAACTGTCATGTCTACCAAAACCCACCTTTGTAGTTACCGTATTCTGCCTATTTTAAGCCAATGCTCTTATAGAAGCGCACCCCCTTACTTTGACATATGAGCTCCAAGGATTTCTTAGCCATGTTAGCAGTTTCAAAATGGCAAAACTCTGTATTAGAAGGCCACCACCTAATTCAGCAGTTTGTATCTAAAAAAAAATTTTAAGAGCAAATTTGTAAGAATAGTTTGTATAATAATAATAACAATCGTATCACGGGATCGCTCTACTTTACATCGATCTCTGCCCTAATACATCGGCCCACCCCAACTCATCCAAAAATGTATGCCCAAATGGACAGTACTGTGTCTTGGCCTGCAATCATAGTTTTCTTACCTGGCTTTTAACGCAAGCAATAATGTGAATGTCTCAAGACTGTAGTAGCCACGATCTACAAAGTCACCCTGAAACACAAACATATAGCTCTGGTCACAATACAAAAACATGCAGCTTACATCTAAACAGGCATATATTCCTTATAATACAATGTCTACTATGACACAACTAAGATTTCTCATCATATTTGAACTCATTTAACTCTCAAATTCGTTCAAGAAAATTTCAGTTTTCTCAAAGAAAATGTCCATTTGCAGACTAAGAGAAGATAATGTAAATTTATCACTGGAATGACTGGTTCAGTTTTCGAGTCAGTCATTTCAGTTGTAAATTTTCAAAACTATTGATAACCATTTAGTTGGGAGACCATTTTTAACAATCTCATCCCGCTTCATTTATGCCTACGGGGCCATGAAATGTAGCTGGTGGAGCCAGTGGCTTTCTTTGGCCTTCCTCCAGATTGTGTCCTCATCCGGGTCCGAAGAAAGGACGTAGATGATGCGGAACTTGACATCACTTATCGAGTGGTTTTCTGATGTGAAGTGTCTTGATACTGCTGTGTCGTACCTAATGTTCTTTTGGAAATTTATTATGGAATGTAGGTGTTCCTGTATCCTTATTTTAAAGGTGTGGTTTGTCTCTCCCACATATTGCTTTATGCACCTTTTGCAAGTCATGAGTTAGATGCCCTTTCTTGTGATGCAGTTGCCGGCTATCTTTGCTCTGTATGAGAGGTGTGTGTGTGTGTGGTTACTCTTGAACCATTGGCTTTGGTCGATCACTTCGCAGAAATCACGTTTGCCTTTTGGGCATGGTTTCAGAAGTCTTTGTGCAGGTTTTGTTTCTTTTGGATCATTGAAGTGAGCTCTTATTAGCTCTCTGGGAAAGCGTGTCGGCATCTATCACTGCATTCCAGGATGTGCCAGTTCTTAGGTTACGGATATGTTTTTCTGAGAATTGGCTGGTTTCATGGAATTCGCAAATGAAGATCTGGCTATGTGATCTTGTGTCCTTTCCTTGTGTATTGTCTTTGTGTAGTATTCTACATGATCTTGGAAAAAGGTGAAGACGAGCTCTTGGAGTTCATTTTCTGCATGAACTCCGCTCACCTCACCATCAAGTTCACAGAACAACACTAATACACAGAAATCACATTCTTGGACACAAAAATCTCAAAAGGAGAAAATGGTCACTTACTACTCCTACTTCCCCCCCCCCACAACAGATACACACAGGTACCTTCACTACACATCGGTCCACCCCAACTCATGGAAAAATGCAGGCCCATATGGACGGTGCCTACGGCTTCATAGAATCTGCACCGTAGATTCAGAATATATCAAACACAGCACAGACCTGATATCTCATTATGAAGCCAGAGGCTATGCCTTAACTCTACTGATGAAAGCACAAGAAAAAGCTTTTTTAAAAGTTTCTCTTTTGAGTAAGTTTTTTTTGTGCTTTCAGCTTCAAAGAGCTGTTTCTGGATCCGGTTCCCATTCAGACATCTGTACAATAAAGTACAAGGTGTAAGGCTTGTCAAAGTCTACACCTGTACATGTTGTTATAAAATAAATTTTCAAAACTAGTTTTCTCTTGATTTTCTAATGAGAAAATTGAAATTTTCTTGAACAAATTTAAATTATTAAACGCTTAAATGAGTTAACCCCACCCATATTTGTGAGAAATGAAAATGGTTAATTAACTTAGCAATCACATCATACAGTTAAACCTATCTAATACAGTCACAACCATCTTATCGTGCAAAAAAATGTTTTCTCAGACAAATGACTTGTATTAATGGACCATTCCATTTTTAGCTATGCCCCGCCCACCTCTATCTAAGCTCCACCCACACCTGGTCCGTGTTGGGGTCGATTGATTTCTGAACTTCCTGACTATCCATTTCCAGAAAACTATACAGGTAAGCTGTTGAATATTTTGAAACTAATTTGACTGGTTGCATGTTTATTAAATAGTAGAGCCATACAAGGCCAAAATAAAAAATAGTTTTGTTTCCTGTAAACCTCCCGGGTAAGGTTTTTCTCTTTTTCACCCGGCCGGGAATACAAATTTTTTTTTTTCTATCCAGCAGAAATGTTAAACAAGAGGCTCAAGGGGCTTTTATCGCTCACCTGGACCATAGGCATTTCAACTAGAATGCTCTTTATCAACAAGATGGCCACCAAACCGTTTATCCGACAGTTTCGAAAAGCGCAAATTTAAGATCAGAATACCCAAAAACACATATAAAACCAATTTCGGCCTCAAAATCCATCAAATAAAAAAATCCAATATGGGCGCCAAACATGCTATATTTTGATTGGCCCACGATGTCTTTTTTTCAGGTTTTTTGACGGATCAACTTCCCTTGAACAAACTTTAATGGCGCTTAGTCCCTAATCATATCTGCCAAATTTCGGCCCAATCCCTTCAGCGGTTCTGGATAAGACATTTTAACTACAACTAGGTCACCCAAGATGGTCGCCAAACCATTTGACCAATCAAGTTCCCTTGAGCAAACTTGGTTCAGCTCTTGCCCTAAATCATATTTCATCAGGTTTGCATCAATCCCATAAGCGGTTTCGGAGGTTTTTATAAAGATGTTTCTAAAAATCGGCCAAAATCCAAGATGGCCACCCGGACCAATTGGCCGATCGGCTTCGTTTGAACAAACTTGAATCTCTATACCCTAAGGATGCTTCATGCCAAATATAATTGAAATCGGCTACGTAGTTCTCCAGAAGACATTTTAAATTTCCCATTGCTTTAGTATGGGAGCTTTTGGAGGGAAAATGATCCAAGATGGCCGTCAAACCGTTTATCCGACAGTTTCAAAAATTTCAAATCTGAGCTCAGATTACCCCCAAAACACATAAAAAACTGATTTCAACCTCAAAATCCATCAAAATAAAAAAATCCAATATGGCCGTCAAACACGCTATATTTTGATTGGCCCACGGCGGCCATGTTTTTAACTGATCTGCATCAATCCCCTAAGCGTTTTCGGGGGAGAATTTTAACGACGTTTCCTAAAATCGGCCTAAATCCAAGATGGCTTCCGGCCAAATTGGTCGATTGGGTTCATCTGAACAAACTTGGATCCCGATGCCCTAAGGATGCTTCCTGCCAAATATAATTGAAATCGGTCCAGTGGTTCTTGAGAAGTCGTTTAAAGGAAAAATTGATGGACGACGGACAGGCTTTCAGGACGGACTTTCAGGCCAGGTGAGCTAAAAATACATACAATTGTCAAACTATACAAATTTGGCAATTACAACCATATTTTAATGGACATCTAGTCAAATATCTGAAAAACAAATATTTATGACATTTTTTAAATAAATTAATAATTGGAAAAAAATTAATTCCCTCCCTCCCTATTGAAGTCTTTTTTCCCCCACCCGGTTTGCAGGAAACAAAATCTTTTTTATGGATGGCCCAATTCGCACGTGTCGGACTATTAAAAGTTAAAGATGGGCCATATAGAATCATTTATGACATAATGATTATGACATCATCCTGCAGGCTGCTTAGCTGATTATGACATCATAAGATTGATAGATGGATGTGCTGGAAAGGTGAATTATCTCGCTGCTGCAAGCCACCAGACAATGATTTGAGTGAGCAAACTCTTGACTTGCTAAATATTTTGAAAACAATTTTAGCCACCATCAACTTTCAGTCAAATTGTTTTCAAAATATTTAGCATATGTTGTCTGGAAAAACTCAGCAATCAGATGGTTAAGTGACCACCATTCCTTAGTCATGACTCTTTGATGACACATTTTATATGTATATATTTTTCACATATTTTGAGTGTAGTTATAACCTACCATGAACACATAGTTCGTGTCTGGCATCTGTCCACCAGTCTTGAACAATTCTATCAAATCGTAAAACTGAAAGAAAAGGCAGATTAACACAATGCTTAGAATATACGTTTACATAGTACCTCACGATATATAATGCTTCCATATCGATAGATGAAATACATTGCAAATACAGACTGAATTGGTCAGATTTATCAAGCCTTTGACTACTAAAATCCAGCATACTCTATAGCTATTGCATATTTAAAGTAATAATTTAATTGGAACTGGAAGCTACGGGCAATCAAGATTTTCAAAATAATATATCTGACATAATAAAAAATTTATACCATATAAGATAAAGAATTTTAACCTTTAACTGGTCAAGATTGGCCATGAAAATGAAATTTTTTTCTTAAAAGCGAATGTCCATTTGCAGGGCAAGAAAAGACAATTTTTTTAATTTTAGCACTGAAATGGTCGACTCGGTTTTCGAACCAGTCACTCCAGTTGACCAAATTTCAAAAATATCCTTTTCTTGGCCAGCAAATGGACCTTCCACAAGATCATGCAAAAAGCTGTGTTTGACTGACTTGACCATTCGTAGTTAAAAATTATTCAAAAATATTTGCTCAACAGATGCTGTATCTTTTATGAGTGTTTTTTCCAGTTCTTGAATTTAGATTTTAAAATTTCATGACCTTGTATGAAGAGTATGAATTGTGTTATTCACCTACCTGTCCATGGATATCTCCACATACAGTGACCGGGGTGGACACAGGTTGGACATTGGACTCCTCAAGCAATAGTTCACATACCAAGTCACACAATTTCTGAAAGACAATGTAAAATTCATAAATGAATAACAGTAAATACAGTTCAACTGGACTGGTCAACTTGCTTGGTTTGTCCAGATTTGTCCCGACGCTGGTATTATGTGTATCCAAATCTGAATGTCAGTGCAGTGTTCTGCAGCTACTTTTAATTAATTGTTTTTCTTGCCAGTTACAGAGGCTCTACTTGTGATGCCCCTTGTGAAATTGATGGTTACGTGCACCCCATTGTAACCAGGATGTAACCATTTTGACTGTTCTTTTAACATACAATGGCCATCATGTAACTGTTAATTTAAAAATAATTTTTGGTCTTGTGTAACCGTTAAAATAAAATCTCTAACCGGGAAATTTTCCAGGGCAGAGATTATGTAACCAGATATTTTTTATAACCGTTGATTTGGTTTTTTAGTGGTTTGTGTAACCCGGAATTAGTTTTTCAAAGTTTTGGTTAATTTTGATTTTTTTAAATTATTGTTTAGTTTAATTTTTTTAGAAATCCGGTTTTGTTGTTATAGAAAATGTTTCTTCGACTTTTTGCAGGTTTTTTACATTTTGACACATGTATGTAACATACGGTTTTTAGCTGGACATTGCCTTTTCAGTAATTATGAAAGTGGCCTGGATCGATCTTTTGATTAAAATTTTTAGCATTTCATACTTTGTTTAGTTGTACTCATCAAAGAACCATCATCAAAGACATTTTTTGAACATATTGATCTGTCTCACCGTTATGGGTCAGTGCCCCTTTTATATGCTTTGCAATATCGCGTAAATGTTCAACAGCGATCACCGCCATTTTGTCTCCTCAAGTCATGCGTGTGATGTCATGTATGTGCCAATGGAATGCAATGCATTCTTTATTATGTAATACTTATCTTGTTGAATTTTTTGGAACTAATTTGACTGGAAGTTGTTGCTGCCTAACAACTTCCAGTCAAATTAGTTTAAAAATATTCAACAGCTTACCTGTATGGCTGCTTTTAACCACATTGTCAAACCATAGCTGGTACCTCTAATTACTGAGCGTATATACCGAGGCAGACACACTAGGTGTTTTCTGATTGGCTGAAAAGTAAGTCATGACAGCCAGCATAGGGTGTAAAAATGTACCAACATTTAGCTAAGTTATAGTCTGAGTATCTTTCTTTAGCGGCATGATAAAAAGCTTAAAATGATCTTCATATTCTATGAGTGGCATATTAGATCACCTGAATAGCTATCAAGAGATGAAGTTAGAAGTCCTTTAAAATGTTAGAAATAAGATTTTTAAAATCGATCCGACTAGCTGATTACTGATAAAATAGATTGATAATTTTTTAATCTTATACTTTATAATAGCATAAACACTATCCATTTTAAAATTATATATTTTATAGCAAGCCTATGTAATATACGATGAAATGTGTTATTTTTACAACTTCAGAGGCGTTTCGGATTTACTGGAAATGCAGATTTAGTGCATGTTCAACTGGCCAACTACAGATAAGTGACATGATTATTTGCCAGCTGAAAATAGTGCATTCAACTGAACAATAGTCACCGCTAGTTAGCTATATTTGCCTAGTCGAATGTGTCTTTAGACCTATTTCCATCTTAGCCAATCAGATTTGAGCTTTGGGAATTCTCTTTTGCAAATGGTGAATGTTCTTTTTATGATAGAAATTCGTCAAATGGTTGAATAAAACAGCGAGAACGGCATAAAATACAAAGCTAATGCTTGTTTTATAGTGAACGCAGTGAGCGTATATAGATAACATGTACGTACGTGTAATGAGGAACAAGAGGTCCTACGGGCCTGTGTCGCTCACCTCGAGCAGTGTCGAGCACTGTGCATTTTTGTCAAAATTGTTGGTGGGTGGTTTAGGAGTAGTCTTTTAAATGAGCTTGTGGGCATTTTTGCAAGTCCAATATGGCCGCCAAACACGCTTTAATTTGATTGGTCCACTTCTGCCATGTTTCTGACTAAGCTCCTTCCCGTGAACAAACTTTAATGGCACTCAGTGCCTAATCATAACTCCCAAATTTCGGCCCAATCCGCTGTGGTTCTGAAGTTGTTTTGGCAAAAAATAGGTTATCCAAGATAGCCACCAAACCATTTGGCCAATCAAGTTCCATTGAACAAACTTGGTGCAGCCCTTGTCCTAGATGATATTTCATGCGTTTTGAATTGATCCCCCAAACGGTTTTGGAGGTCTCTAAAGACATTTCTAAAAATCGACCAAAAGTCAAGATGTCACGAAAATACATTTTAAATTTTCCATTGCTTGAGTATGGGAGATTTTGGCGGGTAACTGATCCAAGATGGTCGCTAAACCGTTTATCCGACAGTCTAAAAAATGGCAAATTCGAAATCACAATATGCACAAAAATACATAAAACCAGTTTTTGCCTCAAAATCAATCAAATAAAAGAATACAATATGGCTGCCAAACACGCTATATATTGATAGGCCCATAGCGGCCATTTTTTTATGGATCAACTTCTCTTGAACAAACTTTAATGACCCTTAGTCCCTAATCATATATTACAAGTTTCCACCTGATCGCTTCAGCGGTTCCGGGGAAGAAGTTGTTTTTGCGAAAATGAGGTCATCCAAGATGGCCGCTGAACCATTTGGTAAATCAAGTTCCCGTGAACAAATTTGAGTGAGCTCTTGACCTAGATAATATTACATGAGGTCTGAATTGATCCCTCAAACGTTTTAAAGATTTTTAGACATTTCTAAAAATCGGCCGAAATCCAAGATGGCTACTGACCAAATTGGCCGATCGCCTTCGTTTGTACAAAATGAAATCTCTATGGCATAAGGATGCTTCCTGCCAAATATAATTCAAATCGGCCCAGTAGTTCTCAAGAAGATATTTTTAATTTCCCATTGCTTTAGTATGGGAGCTTTTGGCGGGAAAATGATCCAAGATGGCTGCCAAACTGATTATCCAACTGTTTCGAAAATTGCAAATTTGAGATCAGAATACCCAAAAATCTATATAAAACAAATTTCGCCCTCAAAATCCATCAAATTAAAAACCCCAATATGGCTGCCAAACACACTATCTTTTGATTGGTCCACCGCGGCCATGATTTTTGACGAATCAAATTCTCTTGAACAAATCTTAATCGCCCTTAGTTGCTAATTATATATCACAAATTTCGGTCTGATCACTTCAGCTGTTCTGGGGAAAAAGTTGTTTTTGTGAAAACTATGTCATCCAAGATGGCCGCTGAACCATTTGGTCAATCAAGTTCCCTTGAACAAACTTGATTCAGCTCTTACCCTAGACCATATTTCGCGAGTTCTGAATCAATCCCTCAAATGATTTGGGAGAAGATTTTTAAAGACATTTCTAAAAATCGGCTGAAATCCAAAATGGTCGCCGGCCAAATTGGCCGATCGGGTTCGTTTGAACAAACTTGAATCTCTATGCCGTCATGCCAAATATAATTGAAATCGGCCCAGAAGTTTTCGAGAAGATATTTTTAATTTCCCATTGCTTTAGTATGGGCGCTTTTGGCAGGATCCAAGATGGCCGCCAAACCATTTATCCGACAGTTTCGAAAATTGCAAATTTGAGATCAGAATACCGAGAAACCTAAATAAAACCAATTTCGGCCTCAAAATCCATCCAATAGAAAAATCCAATATGGCCGCCAAACACGCTATATTTTGATTGGACCACGGCGGCCATATTTTTTGACGGATCAACTTCTCTTGAACAAACTTTATTGGCCCTTGTCCCTAATCATATCTGCCAAATTACGGCCTAATCCCTTCAGCAGTTCTGGAGGTTATTTTCGCTAAAACTAGGTCAACCAAGATGGCCGCCAAACTATTTCAGCAATTAAGTTCCCTTGAACAAACTTGGTTGAGCTCTTGCCCTAGATCATATTTCATGAGGTTTCCTTCAATCCCTCAACCATTTTTAAAGACGTTTCTAAAAATCGGCCAAAATCCAAGATGGCCGCCAACAAACTTGGACCCTTATGCCCTAAGGATGCTTCCTGCCAAATATAATTGAAATTGGCCCAGCAGTTCTTGAGAAGTCGTTTAAAGGAAAGGTTGATGGATGGACGACGACGGACGGTCGCCACGACCTAAGTTCACTTGGCCTGTCTGGCCAGGTGAGCTAAAAACCAACAGAAAATGAGACCGGGAACCAGGCTAAAATACATATACCATGCAACTGAGAAAGCTTCGTTTCCCGTCGCGAGGGTTTTTTTGGTTCTGGTTTCGACTTATGATATAGTTTTTGTGGTTTCTTCATGGGGTTCCCCCCCCCCCCACCTCTGTTGCATTATGGGATATGGTTATATTCATTATGCGTATGTTCTCCTAGTTGTTTTAGAGCAACCTACTGTGCATTTTCAATGTCCAAAGTTTGTACGGTGTCTGCGTTCGCTTATAGGTAATGCCTATTTCATATTATATCACATGTGGCTTTTAGATCACCTACCGTTAATTTCCGTGTATATTGCGCTATCGTGGATAGTGCGCACCCCTAAATTTGACCAAAATCGGCCTGAAAAAACCTTCTTTCCGTGTATAGTGCGCAGTAAGATTGAGAGACATGTGAACGAAAACTGGTAACAAAAGAATCAATGACTTACTGCGTGTCGAATACGCTTTCCTTATAAAATCCCATTTGTGGCGTGCGTTACTCTGTTGTTTAATCACGGGAATATCATTTGCATATACTTTTAGCAAATATTTTGTATTAAACTTTATTGAACGATATAAAACGATATAAAAATACAAATATAATTTCCATCAGAACAGGTTAGAATCCGAATTTGATTTGAGCAGAGCTCATTAACATAAATGGTCGTTAGAACATAAAAAATCGGATATTTATTTTGTTTCAATTCATAATTTCAATTCAGTTTTGTGCGCTGATACTCGAGAATAAAATCGATTTTAATTTTAAAAAACTCAAATCCATTTTGGCTCACTAATAGTGCCGGTAATTACTTTGATAACTATATCAAAGGCGAGCCCATGAGATTTTGTTCAATCAGATACGCAGTAGATGAGTGGTTTCAAGACTCGGTTCTCAGTCAGTGTAGTCAGGTGGTGGGGCGGGGTGGGTGGATTAACGCGGTCAGAAGTACAATAAACAAAGGTGATAGAGCTGACCGTCTGCCGTTTACAAAATCGACAGTGATCAATTGTGGGTATTGTTTGAGTGGGGGTGGGGTTTATATAATATATTATAGTATATCATCATCATAATATATTATAATATAGGGCAATAATCTAGTTTATTCCACGCATTGTTTATTAAATAAATTGAATTATCTTCAATTTGAAATGATTTTCTATTCTCATCCTTTCGTTTCTAGTTACTTTGTCATACGTTGACGGCTGTGACCTTTAACCTTAACCTGTCAATCATAATCATCCTGCCCGCCGATTGGTCAAAACATTGTGCCGTTTAGCACATATAAAACATTCCTTTCTATATCTATGTAAATGCTAGATCGCCTTGAAAACAGGGTTGATAAAAATCATGATTTTTTTATAAAAATCAAAAAAATCGGATTTTTTTGATTTTAATCGATTTTTTTGATTTAAATCAGATTTTTATAACCATGTTTTTTATATTACTAATTAATGATAAGATATGCAATTTTAAGTCAATTTAATTAATTTATTTCAAATCAGATCAATATAGTTATACATGTATATGATGATTCATTTGTTAAGTAACTTGTAAACAAAAACAAGCTTGCCAGCTTTCTCAGTACCAAGACGGTTTCTCACTTTTGAATGCACAAAACCAAAAGTTGAGAATATTCTCTCAACACCTGCACTAGAGGCAGTAGCACCAAGTATTGCATATATCATGTTTAGCACATGGTCACTGACTCTGTCTGATAGAGATTTCCACCAGGCAAAGGGAGACACAGATTCCAGAACAGATGAACTAAACAAGTAATCCTTAAATGGATCTGCTCTGGCCCGGTAGTTCATGATTATAGGTATCATGTCTGGGGATGACACAGACACATACTCCATCACACTGTCAGTTTCCTTGGTAGACAATCCTTTACCAGCAGTACGCGGATCCAAAATATAGGCGAGA
The DNA here is from genome assembly GCA_034401795.1 of Chaetoderma sp. LZ-2023a. Classification (NCBI taxonomy): domain Eukaryota; kingdom Metazoa; phylum Mollusca; class Caudofoveata; order Chaetodermatida; family Chaetodermatidae; genus Chaetoderma; species Chaetoderma sp. LZ-2023a. The sequence continues at coordinate 36,015,651 of CM067362.1, forward strand.
TAGTGGGCAGGAGTGAGTGCCTGCTTACATCGTTCGTGGAACTTCTTCATAATGCTTAATGATACCCCACCTTCTTCAAAGTCTTTTTCCAACTTCTTCCATACACTAACTGCATCACTGAGAAAACAGCTATCACTCTGTACTATATCCAGGGCAATGGAGATTGGCTTAAGGAGCCTCAAATAGTCCTCTGCTTGTCTCTTTATCCCAATATTTTGCACTTTACTAGCCACATTTGTGTCTATACTATCCCTATTTTCCTCACACACTTTCAAAATGATGGACCAGTTATCCAGGTAGCACTGAAGGCAGTCAGCTAGCGTATTCCAGCGGACATCTTGTGGTAGGACGAGTCGCTTGCCTCCCTCTGCCTTGTACCATGCTGCTGGTAAATGTGTATTGCGAAAGTACTTCACAATCTGTGTGACGTGTTCCTTAACACCCTTGATCTCTATGTCATGAGCAAGTAGGTTCATGAGGTGGGCTGAACATCCATGGGCAATAATGTCTTTGTGGTCTTTCTTCAGTTCTTCACGCATCTTACGCATGTTAGCCGCATTGTCAGTTACAATGCTACCTATGTTACATTTAAACTGTTCTTCGCAATGTTTAATAGCACTACTAGCAACCTGTTTCATGTACTCAGCAGTGTGACTGTGGCCTGACGTATCCACAGTCTCAGTAAGATAGGAATCACCATCCGAAGTGGTTACAGAGACACAAACTACAGGTTCATTATGTATATTACTCCAACCATCTAAACACATGGAGACAGTCTTGCCTTCAAGCCTTTCTTTACACTCATCCTGCAGTGACTGCTGAACCTTGTCCAGTAAACTACCGGCTACTTCATACCGACTTGGTGGGCAGTAGCCTGGTCTCAGCATCTGGACTAGTTTAATGAACTCTGGATGTGTGACTGCAGAGAATGGTGTGTTAGTAGCGTACACGTAGCGACCGACTTGCTCATCGATGGCGTCTTTCTCAATTTGGGATGTTCTCAAAACATAGTGGTCTAGACCTGCAAAATAAAATATTACTGTATCAGCCAGGAAAGGTAGACACATGTGGGATAATGTTGACATTAGTGTGCTAAGGGTTAACTGGCTGACTGCTCTGAGCTACTTGAGAATAGTTTCAAGCTGCATTACTCAAAACCTGCTAAATAGTGTGAAAACAATATAACTCAAAGTTGTTGGTGATTTATTCACCAAGAAGTTTCAGTCAAATTGTTTTCAAAATATTCAAGTAAATTTTTTTAGTTATTAATTTAGCAATATTACTGTTTCAGCCAGGAAAGGTAGACACATGTGGGATAATGTTGACATTAGTGTGCTAAGGGTTAACTGGCTGACTGCTCTGAGCTACTTGAGAATAGTTTCAAGCTGCATTACTCAAAACCTGCTAAATAGTGTGAAAACAATTTGACTGAAAGTTGTTGGTGATTTACTCACCAAGAAGTTTCAGTCAAATTGTTTTCAAAATATTTAGTAGTTTTTAGATGAGTCTCACTATAGTTTTCTGACATAAATCTTTTTAGGAATTTGGGATTAAAATTACAGTACTATGCAGTGATAAGGTTAATGTGTCCAAATTAAGCCAATTAACTACCTGACTGCTTAACTGTTATGTAACACCACAGGTGTTATCACCTCACACAATCAATAAAGGGGTCTGCTCTTGAACAACACTGCTGTCCTATAAAGATCTCACAGTAATAGACTAACTAAGGTGGTAACCCTTTGATTGCCTTGTTTATTTAATTTATTTTTAAATAAGGCAGTGTATTTGTTTGCAAAATTATTTAACTGTAGAAAACATATAGACTGTAACTGAAGGATTAGCTATTAATCAGTTTTAATTACTTGGTCAAGAGTTAGGCTGAGTTAGTGTGTGGTCTGTCGGTCAGATTATCAGTCTGTTTGTCAGTTAAATTTTTATTCACAAAATATTATATTCTCTTACCTGCACTGATTTTGGTTCTCTTGGTAGGCGTACACAACGGTGATGACTCCCCTGCCTCTGGGGCAGGGCGCTTCCTAGGCGTAGAGACTGTTATTGCTGGTGTATCTTGTGTATCAGTCTTACATTCACTATGATGCTGCTTCATACGTGCTACTATGCCTTGCATAGATTTGCCACATTCTTTACACTTAGCCTTACAACCAGATTTACCAATCTCAACATCCTTATCAAAGTACATCCAAATGTGATCTTGCTTTCTTCCAGGCATCTTAACTTATTTTGAACAAATGATGAGTTAAGAAACATTCTATTTGCTTATATGTACTGTGGGATTCAATGTGTTTTCTTAACCTGGCTGCATGTAAACCAGATCTCTCTTACACGAGTGCTGTCTATGTTTTTTTATCCATCAATGTCCATCAGTTTACATACATTGTTTATCAAAGTCAGAGAAAGGAGTTAGCCTGAATGTTTTGATAATCTAGCAAAGTCTGGGCAGTAAATGGGGATAATGGGGTTATAGTATCAGGGACAGAAGCAACACCTATAAAACAACTGTGAGGCAAGGTCAAAACAACAGTTTTTAAAGGTTATTGGGTGTATACAGATGAAATAAAGCAAGTAATACAATATGATGATTTTATTAAAAAAACACTGACTTTTAAAAAAATCGCATCATGATTTTTTTGATTTTTTTGGACTGATTTTAATCATGATTTAAATCACTGATTTTAATCATTTGATTTAAATCAAACAACCCTGCTTGAAAAACATCGGCCCTATCATTATTTTTTTAACACATTTATGTCCGTATCTGTGTAGCAATCTATGGATTTTAAACATCTCTATGTTCAACTTGGGAAGACAAGAGTAACCTCCCCTTATATATATAACTTAGAACAAATTACAGGAAACAATGGCGTTGTAAAAAAGTTGAATGATGGTTTATTTGATCATTTTACAACACTATGATATTTAATAAAGGTATAACACAGTATTTAGACAGTAGTAAGGCATTTCAACGATCTATTAGTACCATTATAGACATGTTAGAATGCGATCGTTATTCCCGACTGATTCCCGATCCATAAAATCACATTTTCAGCTCTGAATTTTGTGATTCTGAGGAAAAATTCTGAGGAAAAAAATGGGACAAATATTTATCCTTGTATATAGTGCGCAGGAGCTTTTTATAGCATGTAATTTGAGTAAAAAAGTGCGCAATATACACGGAATTTAACGGTAATCCATGCTAGTGGCGATCAATAATGTCATAGATGTTCCATTTGTGGAATGAGCTATGATTTTGGCAAAGGTTGGGTTTTGCGGCAATTATTACCAGTTTGAAAAACATCTTATCTTAAAAGCCCAATCACCTAGACAGGGTTCATACACCTTCAACAGAATTAAATTCCATACCTTTTCCAGACTTTTTCCAGACTCAATTTCAAATTTTCCAGCCCTCATTTTGGGACTTTCAATCAGACAAAAAACAAACACAGTTACTAAGTTCATCATATTATCATATATAAACTTTATTAAACAAGAATGTCAAAACACAGCGTGCGCACTTTTGCCTGTGGAACTGAAGCAACTGCAGTAGTGGAAGACCTGAGGACAATAACAAACTGCATATATCCAGGGTTCCCACACCTTGGGGAGAATATTTTTCCATACCTTTTCCATACTTTTCCCAGACCAAATTAAAAAATTTCCATAGCCATTTAAAGACATTTTAATAGTGGACATTTGGGGAAAATAAAACGTAAAAAATTATTTTTAACATTTGAGGCTTTTAATTGGTTCTATTTTGTACATCATATCACAGTTAAACATGAGAAAACAATGTACATGTATAAGTAAATTTCATAATTAAACTAGCAAACAGTTTTAACAGCTACCAATATTTATCATCCGCTTCTGATTTTCATCCTCTATGTCCTTTGAAAGGCTATCATATGTCCTCCAATTGACATTGCGGCCATCCATTGACAGTTGGAACATGCCACGAAGACCTAACTTATCACAACATTCATGGAGTTTTTCATGAATATCTGTTGCTGTGACATGGCCGAGGAATTCTGATGTGTAGAATCGAGTGGAAATCTGATCTGCTTGTCAGAACCGAACATGAACATCCATTTGTTTAGACTGAAGATGTCCATCAAGGCTTTCGTCGAATAATAAAACATAATCCGTCTCAGCCTTCACTGTTGACAATAACAGTGACTGAAAATATGGTACAATGCCAAAAGTAGAAAGATAAGCACACTTCGTCTCTCCACAAGAGAATTTCGAGGCGATCATACTATCTGGAAACATTATACGGAATAAATCTCCAACCTTCTCACAACTTTTGAATGAGAAGTGATTCTGTATGACATTAAGGCACGAGTAAATCTCGGATGAGAGGACTTCATTTGTTGCTACGAATGATCCTAACGAGGCTGATGGTGTAGAAACGACTATGGGTTGCTTGGGAGGAATGACTGCTGGAGTTCTGGAGTTTTTCAAAATTTACAACAAACTTATTTGACACAAATATTTATTTTCCTTTCGAAGGGGGAAAAATTATTTAATTTAATTTAAAATTTTTACGTTCCCGGTAATCGCAATGTATTGGAGCTTGGCGGTTACTGGTACCCAATCCAGACTTGCGAAGCCAGGAACAAGGAAGACTTTGTTGACAAAATGGCTGGCGGAAAAAATTACAAATCCCAATATTTTAATTTTCCATACCTTTTCCATAGCGGTACCGCGAAATATCAAATTTTCCATAGCTTTTCCAGCCCTGGAAATGCTTTTCTTAAATTTCCATACTTTTTTCAAGTTGAAGAAGACAGTGAAGACCTAGTACAGGCTAGTTAGCCCATACAGCAGAGGAGTATATATATGGGCTTGTCCACACTAAAGTGACCAAAAGTGTGACATGAAAGTCAGATTTTAGAAATGGGTATGAATAAAGTTAAACATGTTTTCTGTTAAGGAAAATGACTTTATCTACTGAAAAAAATCAAAAGAAGATAGTAATTTGTGGTTTAAGCGTAAAAATCAACAGAATATCAGATGCTGTCAGAAAGTTACGGTTGTGATTTTGACAATGAAAAATGAGAGACTATCTTTTGAAAAGCGACCAAAGTAACCCTTTATGCTACAAAACAAAAGTTACATACCATGGAATAAGATTAAGGCATTAAATTTTACTATTGAGTAATTTTGCAAAGCTTTGCAGGACAAATTGAGGGGGGGTTACGGTTGTGATGTTCATATTTTTGACAAACTTCTATTCTTTTATTCAATTATCAATCTTGCACACAAGAAAAGTCTCTTCAAGAAAACTGAATAGCTTCTTATTATGCCGGGAATCGATTGCAAACACAACAAGAAGGAATTAATACAGGAATTGATAATTTTTGTTACGGTTGCGATGTTGACATTTGACGAAAGAAGGTCGTTACGGTTGCGATGTTTGACACTGACAGAACGATTTCGTTAACAGGATAAGAATATAGAGTAAAGTTGGCGCATCTATCAATCAGTAAATCATTCTTTTGAAAGAACTAACAACAGAAGCCATGCTAATATAAATAAATGGCAAGCAACATGATCAAAATTATAGAAAACAGTATGGAAGAATGTTCCCGTTGCGACTTCAGTATGTTATCAGCTTGCTTTGCTTGAATTTGAATACTGTTCTTTACTGCCTTTTGTTCAAATTTGCAGTTGTTTTTAACATTGCTGTTTTGTACTAACATATTATACATGATTATGTTGTTTGGAATTCATACAAAGAGTAATTTATTCTACAAGCTGAAACAATTGGCAGAATGGTTTTCCAAGGAAGCATCCGTTCCACTAGGGTTGCACAATATCACCATTGACTGTCACAATATATCATGCATGAAGTTGTACATGTACAGCAATGGCTTCCAGTCAAATTATATTCCTAACAGCACCTTTCATGTAAAGATGATGGTAAAGGAAATTCATCACTGAAGGGGTGAAGCTGAATGAAGCAACACATTTTGTTTGTCATTCTAAATACAGCTCTTTGATTTTAGAAATAGCTTGCTGCCTAAGTTTTTACGATATAAAGAAGAGGACATTTTCTATTTTTTTAAACCGATTAGATGTACAATGAACTTTCAAACCATATCTTGAACTGTTAACAACCGTTCCTGTTGGTCCAAGTTCAGGTGGTCTGTTAACGTGCTGATGAGTCCAAAACAGACTGCATGGGCCCAATAACATTATGGATGAAACTATAACAACCTTATAAAACCTGTGCAGATTTGAATAATGCAAACTTTAACTAGTATCCTCGTTTCATATAGCTTTGAGGGCGATAAACACAATAAATTCTGAGAAATAAAGAAATATATCGTCCGACGGTATGGCCGTTATTCATGACACAATTCTGAGTTGTGGTCGTGATTTTTGATTGAGAAAACTGCGCGTCAAGCGTCACGACCACCAAGGTCAAGGTTACATTTGCGACGGTAGTTGATGTCTCGAACTCGGTGACCTATGCTCAAGAGTTAAATATGGACATAAAATCGTGAGGTTATAGATTTCTACTGTGGATTTAAAAAATATATAGGAACTATTCATTAAAGGAAGCATAGTTTGCGTGGTCGTGACGATTGTTTTGGTCGTCACATGGAGTAAAAAATGTTGACAGAACATTTCTTACCTTAGCTTTGGCGCCATTGTTTTCTCATCACCGTAAAAACAAAAGGCTTGGCGTGTCACATGACCGGTTTTACACCATCACGTGATGCTTGGTTCTTATTTCCTGGAGCCGTGCTATAAATTTATGGATTTCTTGTCCACTGTTACGGTTGTGATTTATTGACAGAAAGTTGACAGAACATTTCTTAGCTTTGGCGCCATTGTTTTCTCATCACCGTAAAAACAAAAGGCTCGGTGTGTCACATGACCGGTTTTACACCATCACGTGATGCTTGCTTCTTATTTCCTGGAGCCATGCTATAAATTTATGGATTTCTTGTCCGCTGTTACGGTTGTGATTTATCAACAGAAAGTTGACAGAACATTTCTTACCTTAGCTTTGGCGCCATTGTTTTCTCATCACCATAAAAACTAAAGGCTCGGCGTGTCACATGACTGGTTTTACACCATCACGTGATGCTTGCTTCTTATTTCCCGGAGCCGTGCTATAAATTTATGGATTTCTTGTCCGCTGTTACGGTTGTGATTTATTGACGGAAAGTTGACCACTTAACTTTTTTCTCATAATTTAAACATAATCTAGCAATAATCAAAACTATCCAAGTGGCAGTGAATGAACAAAAGATATAAGAGATAGTATTTGGATAGAAAAGTACAGCCATACAGGTAAGGAATAGCAACTAAGCTAAAGTGAGATTTATACTAATTTTTGACGGAATGCATCACAACCATAACACACAACTTTGTAGTGAAATAAAAAATTTTCTCCTGTAAATCATGACAAAAATGAGCATATTCATAGAAAGCTATGTCCTTTTCTTTAAAGTGTTTAGGCTGAAATCCAAAATAACTCATTTAAAATGCTTCTTCAGCACTCTGAAAATTGGCTCATTCTCATGTCACACCTACCCGCTCTAATTTCACTCATATTTGTGGCTGTTAGTTGAATGAAAATAATTTTATTCTGCACTCATTTAACTTTTTTTATCTGTAATTATCTCTCTGAGATACCTTCAACTTGGAAATGATAAGAACAGGAAAATTAATTGGGTCTTTATCATCGAAATTAACAATTCAAATGTGGACCCGAAATAATTCATCAAATACAGTTTAGTGTGGACAAGCCCATATATGTGTATGTAATGTATAAGTATAAACGAAAACTGGTAACTAAATCTTTTAAACAATTTATTAGAGATACATTAAAAGATAGCATTAATGGTATACTTAGAACATGTAATTCTGCTAAAAGTAATCACCTTAAGGTCATTTTCTGGCAAGTATTTACACTGTTGTGATATTTCAATCCATTTGTCAAGGTTGGCCATTTTTATTTGTAATGTTGTATGTGTCTATTATCCTCAGGCGCACCGCAATTAAACGGTTTTGCTAAAAACGGGACTAATGTGTACGGGTTGTGGCGTATTGACGTGGCGCATTGACGTGGTGCATTGGCTCGGTTGGCAAAACCGTTCGCCGCACATGCTTGGAATATGAATCCAAGGAGCCGGGTTCGATCCCATGTTCAGGCATGTGACCAAGGTGTAAAAATCTGCGCCCTTCCATAAGTCATTCAAATGACATGTCCTTTGGAAGGGATGTAAAGCCGTCGGTCCCATCTTCGCCTGTGCCATGGAGGACGTAAAAGAACTCACTCTGAGTGTCAGGCCCTGTATCTGGAGCTCAGTTGTGAATACACTGTGATAGTGTAAATAGTAGATGGCGGATGTCAGCCCTGCCGTCAATAGCCATAGATGCCATAACTGAAGCCTGTAAGAAGCATATCTAAAAAGGCGAGTGGTGCAGATGTGTGCAGACTGGACATCACTGTGCAGCATAGCTGGTAGCCTGCTCTAAAACCAAGCTACATCACAGCTCTCAGCAACGCTGTCGGTGGCCCACTGTTTCACTATCTAGATTGTCTGTAAATAAGTTACAAATAAATATAAAAACACACAAAGGGGTACGGAACCTCACTGAGCAGTGACGCTGTCAGTCTGGGCGCTGCTCCTAATAGAGGAGGGACCTCCGAAATACAATAAAATACAATTGATGTCGTCGGTTAAACTGCTGAGTCATGCATGCTTGGAATTCCAATGCAAAGAATTGAGCATGTACACGACAGAATTTCCGATCTCTAGGTCCCAAATCTCTTGGCTATTTCATTCTGATCACTACTTTATTTCATGTTTTACTATTTTGTGCTGTGGAGTATTTTATCATAAATTACCAATTTTAGTAGTAACCATTTTAACTTGTATTGTTAATTGTTGACCTAGTTTTTATTGCAAATGCAGTCTTATTCATACCCACTTTTAATCAATTATTAACTGTTAATCGCTAAACAATCTCCCTACTGTCCTGTACGGTTAAGCTAGTTTACTATTTGTTGATCTAGTCCTTATTGAAAATACAGTCTTAATCCTACCCACTTTTAATCAATTACTAACTGTTACTCTATAGATATAGCTGTCTTAGGATTTACTCAGTACGATTCTATGGACTCAGGCCTGTATAGCCTTTATGTTCGCCTTTTCTTTTGTCACTGCTGGGTACGACTCACACACGTGACTTCCTGGCAATGTGACTTCCACTGTAAAGTTGTACTTTACTTCCAGCATTTCCCCAAATCTGTCTAATCCTGCCTCAAACAGGAAAACTGTTTTGGAGTTTACTACAGCTTCTGGTAGGCTATTCGATAGGTCTACTGCTCTGCTGGTGAAAGAGTTCTTTCTGATATCCAGTCTGCATCCGTTCTTAAGAAGTCTCCAATTGCGCCCTCTCGTGATACTTTCTTTGACAGTTTTCATAAAATTTATGGTTACTTCTGGGTCATATATACCCCTCAGGATCTTAAAGGTCTCTATCATATCTCCTCTCATGCGTTTATATCTGAGTGTTTGGAGTGCTAGTCTCCCTAGTCTTTCCGGGTAATCTAGCTCTTTGAATGGGGTGACTAATTTTGTTGCTCTTCTCTGCACATTTTCCAGCACCAAGATACCCTTTTTGTATGTAGACCCATACATTCACCACATATTCCAGATGTTGTCTCACGAGTGCTTTGAACAGACAACTGAACCTCTCTTCATCGAGGTATGTAAAAGATCTTCTAATCACGCCCATGATGCCATTTTCCTTGTTCACTAGTGCTTGCATAAGGTTATATCTTTGCCGAGAACTACGCCTATGTCCTTTTCTTTGTGCACACTATCAAGAATAACCGTTTCTCCCTTCGTGTTGTATAAGTGGTATGTTCTATCTTTTTCAACTGTCAACCTTCCACTCTGTACCACCAGTATCTTACACTTGTCCAGATGAAATCTTAATAACCAAGTATCTGTCCATTTTTCTAGTGAGTTTGTGTCATTTTTGCATTTTGATTTCATCTTCTGGTCCTTTAATCTCATTGTACAGCTTTGTGTCGTCTGCAAATAGGTATGCCATTGTGCTCACAGTTCCCGGCAGGTAAGTTATGTATATTACAAACAATATTGGTCCTCAGACACTACCTTGTGGAATTCCACTTGTCACATCTTTGGTTCCAGAATTTACTCCATTTACTACTACTTTTTGTGTTCTTTGTGACAGGAAGTTTCCAGTCCATTTAATTACTTGACTGCTCAGACCATAGCTATTTCACTTGCTTAGTAATCGTTGGTGTGGCACCGTATTGAAGGCGTTCATAAAATCCATAGATATGGTGTAGATTTTTCCTCCTTGGTCGAGGATCCTGATCCACGCATCCATTACTTTAAGCTTTTGCAAGGTATCTGACCTTCTGGATAAACATCCAAAGCTGTTTGCTAAAAAGCTCATTCCTAATCATATGATCCACAATTTTGGCTCTAACCAACTTCTCCATTAGCTTGCACAGGACGCTTGTCAGACTCACGGGTCTATAGTTTCCTGGATCTGACTTGTTTCCCTTTTTTAAGATTGTTGTCACATTTGCAGTTTTCCAGGTGCTTGGTACTTGCCCCTCTTACATAGATGTGTTGAATATCAGTTGCAGGGGCGTGTAGAACACATCTTGCAGTTCTTTAAGAACATTAGGTTGAATTCTATCTGGGCCAGGAGCTTTATTCTTCTGAATTCCTTTTAGTAACTTAAGTACTTCTTCTGTAGGTAGTGTGTCATGGAATTCATCCTTTATTTCCTTTGTTTCAACTTTTGGTATAGTCCCCAATGGCTCATTCGTGAACACACTAGTGAAGAAATTTGCCAACACACCTGCTTTGTCTTTATTGCTACTAACTATCTTCAGCATGCCATTCTCAATAGTTTTCAGTTCAGCAATTCCAGTTTTCACCTTCCATTTTGACTTCACATACTTCCAGAATTTCTTCGGATTTGTCCTGTCCTGTACAGTTAAGCTAGTATATTATTATTCGCTAATTGTTGATCTGATCCTTATTGCAAATTGTCTTATTCCAACCCATTTTTAAGCAACTATTAATTGCTATTTACTAAACCATCTCCTTACTACCCTGCACAGTTAACCTACTATATTATCTTGGCTGCATTGACGTCCAAAGTGTACATATAATATGTAGTCAAAATAGTATTGTGCAGTAAATAAAAATCCTAAAATCTGAATTTGCTAGAATATTAAGTCACTTAAGCATCTGTGCGGGTCTCCTATGAAGGAGGTAAAGATAAAACAAGAACAAGATCAGTGTTGAAAAACATGTGACACTCCATTATGCATCCATCGGCTATTCACAAGACACATTCTTTGGAGGAGAGGTAAAACTGTCAGTCCTATCCACACAAGAGAGGACGAGCGGCTTTACGCTTCCTCCTAAGAACATGCCATGTGAATCATACAAGACCACACAAGAATATCTATTGACAGTAGACCTGATATTGCCTCTAATGTCATGCCATTTTGATTGATATCTAATAGGGTTCTACACAGCGGTGTAGTCGCAAGGTTTGAGCATCTGGAGAGCTTAGCAGCAGCAGGAGTGTGGGGAGAGGTGACAATATTATTTCAATGGGACAGGTGTCTGAGCAGGTGGAGCAATGCTTCGGCATACTCCGGTCCCACTATACTGATGGACGTGTTTATATCATTTTGTAAGCAGGATCGGATTCATAATCAAATTTTAATTGGTGGTTTTTCCATATTTTGTCTAATTTATTTTTCAAAAGATTTTACTGTTTGTGCACTGATAACATATTCTGGTAAACTCATCATCATTTTACGAGGCATAACCCCATGGCTTATTATTGCCTCCGGAGAGTAAGGCAAATATATATGGAGTCTATGTCATGAGGGCACGTAAAAGAGCTCTGCAGGCTGAGAGCCAGGCTCTGCATCATGAGTTCTTATATGCTATGATATCTGTATATGTCATGATGTCGACTGCAAGCTATGCTGTTCGTTGTCTTCTATATGTTGCTATAGCTTATGCAGATCACGGGGTAGTGTCGAGCCATTCCAATGTCTGGTGTTGACTCGCCGCGCCGCATGTGCATGACGAGTGAGGAAGCCGGTTACCCTCCAGTCTCGGGGTTACGGATCCCGTGCAATACTGCCCTACGGGTAACAAAAGACTGGCTCCTAAGGATCGTCGCGAACATTAAACACTACAGTCTCATACCAAGAGTTTGTGTCACCAGTATGACTATCCATAGCAATTTCGTGATCTATGGACTTACAAGATTTGATTGGTGACCTAATGAAAATAAGTCTATACAATGATTTTACCTAAAACAGACCATCAAGTATGCTAGATAAAAATGAGCATACGAAAATACAAGACATAGAGACATCCTGATGAACTTTTAAACGTGGGGCTCCCGGAGGTACCACACAGACTCGTAGGTCCACAGAGGTATCCCCGTAATGGAGGCTCCTGCAGACGAGATAACTAATTAACTTAATATAAGCTATTATACCTCTAAGCTGAATGGAAAGAAAATTATCTTTTATAGTGTCGAAAAATCATATGCCTCATGCAGGTACTACTCCTAGTGCTAGTTTGGGTGAAGAGTATTATCCTCACGTGGGCCGTCACCACTGAATCCTTGCGAGAGGCAAGTGCCTCGCGCGGGCCTCCATCACAAAAAAATGTCGCCATCGCTTAAAGCGGGAGAAGAGTATTGGCCAAAAAGGACTTACTCTAAAAATTTAACCAAAATGCTGTAAAGAAAAGACCATACCTATAGAAATTATGACTATACGGTTGCGTGCTGTTTTACGTGAAGACGGGACAAGCGATTCCCGAAGGATTCCTACGTCACTGCCTTATGCAGTTTTCAATATACTGAATTCGTAGTTGCTGCTTTTATTTATGCTGGCCTTCTTCTATGCCTAAACTAATATTTTGTTTTTAGAGACAAGAACTATCTTAGGCCGCAAGTGGCTGGCGTCTACCTAGCTTTTAGATATGGCTGTCATTGAGAACGGATACCATAAGCCATCAATACTGAAGACAGCGTGCATACAGGTTACTTCGCAAGATCTCCGAACTGGGTAAGAATCTGGACATCTTGCTCCGTAGCCACATAAAATGTCACAGGACATTGGTTACTTTTCACAAAGGCATTTTTAGGCAACTGATCTATCGTTATGGTGGGGGTAAGAGAGACGAATACCCACCACGAATGTCCTTCGCATGAGGGGCCTGGCAGATCTTAATATCATGCCCAGACATTCTTATGGAATTCGGTGGGGATGCGCATCTCGCCCCGTCACCAGGTCCTATGGAGCTATCTTTTTAACCTAACGTTAGGCTTAAACGCAAGTTGCCCAGTTATGCACTGCAGTGCGGGAGGATTGTCCAGCAGATAAAAGGAAATAATAATTAAGATATGTTTTCGCAGTGCTTCCTACCTTGGCAAGGGTAACTAACTACTAAGTATCCGACGATACACGGGGAAATGTGTGTGACACCACACCCTGGCCATCACCGCTCGGAAACCCCAATAGTTTCCCAGGGTCGGATCAGTCCATGGTGCGGATAGGGACATCCAAACAATTAAGAAGCCATAAGGCTTAGTGGAACATGAAGAGTGACAATAACTTAGAAATATGAGGCCCATTAGGTATGTTGGCCAATCTTACACAACCTTGCCGGAGTGCGGGGCTAAATTATCGCAACTACTGGAAAAGAGGCGTACACTATGTGTCTCCTAATGAAGAGATTGTCTCTACTCATATTAAACCTATCCTATCGAGCTAAATAGAAAGGCTTTTAGTCGGTTGCATGCCAGGCTTAACAGAGTTATGGCATGGACAGCGACCTCAGTGAAAAATTGTTGGTGGCGGGAGAACATGCTGCATATATAAATGTTGCTGTATAGTGTTTCCTACGTGCACCACAGTCCTATATTTTTCTATAAATAAACAAAACATATAAACTGATGGCTACTTGCCATATATAAAACTAACCAGAACAAGTAATACAATGTGAAATGATTAGAATAATATATAAAGTACAGGTTGAGAAACCTACTACTGTGCGGTTAGTAAAAACACCTTACAGAAAATAAGAATAACTATAAACAGACACAGAAATTATAACTACCAGTCCTAAGACTGTTACGGTTCCTTTTAGTCATCATGACCGCTTATACAAACAAAGTATAATTATTAAAGCTGTAATTAACGGAATAATTAAAATGTTAAGTATAGTTACTTGAATAATCGGTAGCCATTCTTAAGCATGGCCTATCGTGTTACTGAAATTGATACGTCATCCTTGATGTGACGTGAATTGACGCGTTCTCTGGAAGCTGGAAAGTTCCCGCATGTCGGTTCCCACAAACAGGATTTCTGCATGCAGTCCAGGACGGGAGCAGATCGAACTCAGGACTGTAATCACAATATAGAATGTCTAACGAGTAGTAAGTAAGAGATACAATAACATAACTACGAAAGTTCCCGTACACTGATGGTACAGATGGAAGTTAATAACAACCCGATCATAAGGGGGGGGGGGGTTGTTGAATACAGATGAAGATACATAACTAAGCTTAATGGTGCGGGGTATGTCAGTTAGCTCTTAAGACGTACCGGGCAAAGTTTACTTGCTGCAGTCAAAATGTTTAAATAAACCAGCACGATATCAGTGCGGGGATGGTTGAGTAACCACTTTTTGGCGTGGCCGGCAGATCCGGCGAGTCATCCACTAAAGAACATCGCTGTCTCTACATCAGGGAACGAATCCAGCTGTAAATATGTTATGTTATTACCAAGTAAGATTGTCAGCCCACTTGCATAATCAAAGAATGTGGTATCCATCACGAAAAGGAATCTCAAGAGGCAAGCAGAGCGAAGTGGAGATGCTGGCAGAGGTATTTTGAGACCCGAGAGCAACGAAAATACAAACAATAAACCAGGCAGAGGAATGTGGTGAGGGAAAGGACTAGAAAGAAGCAGAGCGATATGGAAAGCGAGATTGCCAAAGATGACAAAAGCATCCAAAGCTCCTTTGGAAATACATCAAGAGCAAGCTCAAGACCACAGAGGCCATCAAAGATCTGGTTATGTCTGGCACTGATGGGATGGAATTCTTAACTAAAGGAGATGAAGGCAAAGCCTGTGTACTTTCTGACTTTTTCTCCGGTGTTTTAATGAGAGAACCGGACTGAGATCCTAGACGTACCTGCACAGCATATGCTGCACCACTGGACGAGATCCCAGTCATGGTAGAAATAGTAAGGAGAAAGCTTTCAGAAATTAGAGTTGATAAGTCAGAAGCTGGCTACGTAGCTCAGTGGGCTAGAGCCATGGTCTACACCTCTGATGTGAGATTTGAATAAAAAAGGAATTACAGGCTTGATCCCATGTTCAGGCACGTGGATAAGTGTAATAACCTGTGCAGTCCCAGTCCTTTGGAGGGAATCCAAAGCCATCAGTCCCAGCTTATGTGGTGTCTGTGCCATGATGGACATAAAATAACTCACTCAGAGTGTCAGGCCCTGTTGGGAGCTCAGTTGTGTATACATTCTAATGGTATAAATAAATGTCAGATACCAGGCCTGCTGTCAGTGCTTCCATGATGCCATACGTGATGCTTACAGTAGTAGAAGTACAGGTGTTGGCATCATAGCTAATGCCTGCAGTAGTAAAAGGACTGTTGGAGTGGTATAGTCAGATTAGATACTGAGGGCCTAACTCGCAGCCTACCCAAATCATTCTAACACTCAATGTCCATCTGGAGGTTTGACAACCGAGGGACAGGAGATACTGTACCATACCATACCATACCATACCATACTCAATAATAAGTAAGTTATCCTACTTCAGGTCAGTGAACACTGAAATCATTGAGTATTTTGCAACCGATTCAAGTGTAGTCTGTTACTGTCACAGGCGGCAACAGTGGCAGTTCAAATTTGTCCCAAAATATCCAACAGAACATTCATTACATTATAGGAAATTACAAACTTTTTTGTCATTAAGGGTTTCTGGTGTGTGTTTTAGTAATCTGGCTTCTAGTAGCTCTCAATAATTTTGTTTTTTATGTACTTTTTAATGACTTTGTTGTAATAATTTGCGCACGTGTGTCTGCATCTGTGTTATTCCATAATTGTATTGCTTGATGGGATGGTGCGCGTGTAGCTGCCTCTGTTCGGTGATATGCGACATGTAGGTTAGAACTTGTTCGTGTGTTGTGAGTATGTATGTCTGTATTGGGTGTAAAAATATTGATGCCTGCAAGCACAAAACTCGTAGCTGCCAACACACCATGTGTCAATCCAAAGTGGATGCATATATACATAGTTTCTTTCAGAGGACATTAGTGGCCTGGAATCAACTCTCAGATGAAGTGACTATGACAGAGTCACTCAGCCAATTTAAGACCAAATTGCCTGCCACTGCTGTGTAAACTATCAGGAACTGTTTATAAATAGTGTACATAGAGAAATTCACCACTCATGCCATTGTGCCTTGGCAAAAGTCTATATTAGGTGTTGACGAGTATTATCCAGATCCAGATCCATTCTCGGCGAGTGAAGGAGACAGGCAGCTTTAATGCCGCTGGCCCATTATTAACCCTTTCTCGGACGTTTCTATGCCACTATCTGAGGCTTGTCCGTATCATCACTTTAACTCATTTAAAGTACGTCAACATGAGAGAGATATGGAATGTGAGATTGTCAAAGATGGCAAGAGCAATGAAGCATGATGAGACACTAGCGTCAGAAGTCCATAATAGACTATTAATAGCGTGGATTCCATTTTGTTCCAGAATCTCGTTCAGATGACTAAAACCACTGAAGCAATCACAAGCCAATGGCGTATGCCTTGTCATTGATGATGATGATGATGATGTCATGTCAAACAAAATATTTTAGGAACCGGGAAATTGGCCGTCTCTTACAAGTAGTCGACTTGATCATTTTTTGGATGGAATACGGTAACTGATTCTTCTTTAATGCACTTTTTGTTAATTTAGCCATTTCCTACATAGCGCTTGAATAAAACCGCTGCAGTACTACGATAAGAAATAATTATTCGCGTCTGTTGCTGCGCCACATGTGAGTAATTCCTAATTTCATGATTTTAAACTTAAAGACTTAACAGGCCCATAATCATCCGCCATATCTCACAGACAGGGGTACATATATCCACAGTGATATATCATAGTCTGACTCTAAGGGCGTGTTCTCACTGGAGAGTTAATTGGGAATAACGCCATACCTCAGTATTTCGCTACGCCGGTTAAGTCTCCAGTGAGAACACGGCCTGAGTATACACCGTGACTGTATGGTCACATGGTGTAGTAGAATTAGGGTTGGAGTAAGTTGGACCCGGAAAAAATTGCTATCAAGCTAGTTTTGGTGTCGTTCGAAGCAGAATTTGTTGCTCTATATCATATCCAAAATTCACAAAAATCCCTTTTGGGGAAATCTTACAAAATACATATGAGTGCACACCAGATATTCATAATATTTGCGGTGTACCGTAACCATACGCACGGAGGGGTCGCGGCGCAAGAAGTTTGATCACTATGTTTTCTGAAAATGTATGGAATATGCTAATTCCTGTCCATTATTTACATACTAGCAATTGATTTGAGTACATGAGAAATTAATTGTAGTAGCCTGTCATTCTCCAAAACTGCATATACCAAGTATATGCATGTGTAATCTGTTTCCGGGATCACACGTAACTTATATTTATAATGCTGATGCGCCTCGCAATATGCTGACATATACTTTACTCAATGACCATTTAGCCTAACTCATCAACAAAACATGTTAATATCACACTGTAATTGCGTTAATTTAATAATTTAGCAGTGGTGGAATGCTGTGAGGATGGGGTGGGGTGAGTGATGTTACTTGCAAATCAGTGGCACGTCATGTGATTAATAAATAATTCATGAATTTACTACCGGTACTTTGATATTATTAGCAGAGCATCTGATGAGGGTGAGGGGATGGAGAAGTGGGATGCAGTGGTGTGGTGAGTGTATCTGGAGCCCTGAGGGTAAAATACGATTTTGTGATCCTCTCTTAACAGAACAAGATTAATCCTGGTGGTGTGTTAGCGACTGGTTGTCCTACCAGGCTGGTGTAGTCAGGAAAATTGCCACAATATAGATGCTCTCAGAGAGAGAGAGGGGAGGGAGGGAGTCATAGTGTGCAGATGTCATCAACGTTTACCTTGCCATTTCATGACCAGATTCTTGACATGAGTAAACAAAGGAATGGTGCATGGAGTCGTGAAGCTGAAGGAAATCTGCATCAGTGTTTCGACTTCCTTGCTGCTGAAGCAGTCTATCACAGATCTTGCCAGTCAAATTTCATGTCA
Source organism: Chaetoderma sp. LZ-2023a (assembly GCA_034401795.1). NCBI lineage: Eukaryota > Metazoa > Mollusca > Caudofoveata > Chaetodermatida > Chaetodermatidae > Chaetoderma > Chaetoderma sp. LZ-2023a. The sequence goes on from CM067362.1 coordinate 36,034,081, forward strand.
GCAAAGGTCTTATCTACTACACATAGCCAAGACAAACCAATTGTTGGGCCTGACAACCAGGATATGCTGAAAGCATTTACTGAATTATGTGAATAGCTGGAGTCCGGAGCAGCTGCGGAATTGTGTATATTGATGGATCCTCAAAGTGATCCCGTTAATAACATTTTTTTCCCAGACATTGTCACAGTGATTTGGTTGAGTCAGATTTTAATAGTGAGTCATTTGATCGATATCCTCAATCTCAAGATGTTGGTAAGATTCTAGATGAGACAGATCATCACAGTGAAACTGATGGGAAAGTGCCATTTGAGATGTATTCTAAGCATTAAACTGTTGTTAATGTTCTGGTTGAGGATTTTCAAAATAAAACGGTGCTGGTGTGATATTGGAGATAGATCTTGCATGTGAAACTGTTGATAATGTGTATGTTAAAAATGTGAGAGCGAAGCTCGTGCTAATTTGTTAGATAGTGTAGATGTTGTAAGTGCCATATTGATAATATTTTGAATAATGAATTACGTCTAGTTGACGAGGATTACATACAAACCTTGTTCGATCTATATGAGGGTGTTGTGCAGATACAAGACACTATAGAGGATGTCGCCAAATTTAAAGCTCTGCAGCAATTACAAGAGTCAATGGATAAGTACAAATACATGCGTGCAGCCAATTAAAGAACTGCTAGGTTGTGGCTTCAGTCCACGGCATACACTGACACGCTCAAACTATTTATAAGAGCCGAAAGGACAGGTGATTGGCATTTGCATCTTATTGCAGTCGGCAAGATGATCAACTTGTTTGCAGCGACTGGCCATAACAATTATGAAAGGTCCACTCGTCTGTATCTTCAACTTATGCTTGAATTGTTGAATACCGACCCATGGTTATATGATAAGTTCATGATTCGTGGATATCACACAGTATGCAAATCTGACAGATATTGGGCTGGACTCTGGAGTCAGACAGATCTTGTTATTGAGCAAGTAATGATGCAGAGCACAACAAGTCGATGACGTTTGACACACGGACGAGGAATTACAGAGTCAGTTTGTGTCACCTGGGTCAACAACATACACATGTGTGCCAGTGTTCATGATGCTATGACTTCTCTGTATAATCATCAACACATAACAAGCATGCAACATGTTGAGCTGGGAAAATCAAGAGGCAACCATGACTTCCAAAACCTCAGTGTTATTGACTGGTTTGATATCTATGAACCATTTGACATAGATGAAGAAAGGTTGCGATGCCTGGTCTCTGGCCTAACTGCCGGTGATCATGATGGAATCAACTGCAATTAAGCTGAAGAGGTTAAAGCCAAAATACAAAAGGAGTTTGATAACATCAAAGTTTCTGACGGATGGAATGAAATCATCGTATGTTAAGATTTATTTGGTATTCTTATGTCTAGGCACATACTTTAAGCCTCTAAAAGTACATACAGGGTTCATACACCGTTAGCAGAATTACTTCGGATTTGTTCTGTCCTGTACAGTTAAGCTAGTATATTATTATTCGCTAATTGTTGATCTGATCCTTATTGTAAATTGTCTTATTCCAACCCATTTTTAATCAACTATTAATTGCTATTTACTAAACCATCTCCTTACTGCCCTGCACAGTTAACCTAATATATTATCTTGGCTGCATTGACGTCCAAAGTGTACATATAATATGTAGTCAAAATAGTATTGTGCAGTAAATAAAAATCCTAAAATCTGAACTTGCTAGGATATTAAGTCACTTACGCATCTTAAAGCAGCAATAGTTTCCAGTCAAATTATTTTCAAAATATTCAACAAAAAATGTGCTGCTGTAATGAAGTTCATATCTGTGTGTGCGCACGCTGTGCTTTGACATTCTTGTGACAATTATTTATTTCGTTTCATTACATTTAGATACACAATTTAAGCCTCTAAAAGTACACAAATTTAGCAATTTTATTTTCAAGCATTTGGTGTGAATATGCACTCTTAATTAACTAATTTGCATATTAGTTATTTTAATTTATTATAATTTAATTAGCTGATTGTTTTATTTTTATTGTAGCATATATGGTATGTGAATCGGGTAATATAAAACAAGTTAGATAACAAATACATTCATGGTATGACAGATTAAATGCTTTATACCACACAAAGCTCATTATACACATTAATTAACTAATTTGCATATTGTAAGATTTCCCCAAAACAGATTTTGGGGGATTTTGGATATGTTATAGAGGATGAAATTCCGGTTCCAACGAGAGTAAAACCAGCTTGATAGCAATTTTTTCCGCGTTTAATAGGCTGGTTTTTTTTGGTTCAACCGGTATTTCACAGGAAAAAATAGAGCACCAAACAAGACTGAGCCAGGCCGTGTAGCATGTTTTGCGAAGTATGTCATGTGATGAAAAATATGAGAACGCTGGTTGTTATTGCACCACAAAAACATCTATAGCATTCAATCACTACTTGCTAAATCAACTACTCTGCATTTAGCCACCAGAATAAGATTTTTATGCTTGCTTACATTTCTCCATATGCCTATTCCATTTCAATGTATACCCTCAACCAGGCTACTGGTAGGGTACAGTACACCCCCAGCATATGGCCTGATAGAGACTGGCACCAGTCTGTACTCACTCCTTGGTGATGCCTGTCACTAAGTATGCCCGCACATGCGCTTTGGAGCCCAAATAGGACACAGATTCACTTCAAATATTCTGCAAGCAGTACAGTCTGCAAATATTCCAGCTAAGTTTTTATAGCTTTGTGCTGAGTTCAGCTTACTTATTTGAGAGTGCTTCAATCCAGGATTATGCCTAATATGAAGTCTATCCTCCCTAAGTTATGTTTATGGAGTATTTCATGGTTTTATTGCTATTTATACTCTGTATAAATGTGTTACCGGTTTTCGTGATGTATCTCGTTTTTGTGGTTTTCAATCAAAATGCCTAAGTCATCATCATCATTTCGAAACCTCAATTACTCTAAGAGCCTTTATTTACATAATTCTAATCATGTTTTAGTGCAAAAGAAAGTTTGCTCTTTTTTCTTTAGGAATTTTTTGTTATTTGAATTTGAAGTTTCCCACCTTTTCTAAGCATGCGCTTGTTTGTTTTATCTCAGACTCAATATTTTAGAGAAGTTCTTATAAGTCTTTCGAGGCTGTATGCTTCATTCTATATTTTTATTTTCATTTTTAGGAGTCTGTGCGATCGAGTCCACTCCGTAGAGTTTGGAGGCCATGTTTGCCTAAAATGCACTACGTGTACTCCTTTAACGATGTACAGAGTATGCAAAGGATGGTCTTCGACCGTGTCTAAAGCATATTTTAAGGATTTTTCCGGCTAAGTCTGCGTTGCCCACTGATCGCTCCCCTCCGTTGCTTCAAAGTCTTAAGCTTTGTCTTTTGCTAATACTTTTGTATCTTCTGCACCAGCAACGGAGAGGGGGGAGGGGGTTGCCCTCTTCGTCTAATTCCGATGTTGTTTTAGCTCTTTTTGCACGATTCAAGTCTTTTGCGACCGTCTTGACAAAGTCGTTAGACGTTAGGTAAGCGAATTTTATCAGCCATTCACGAGGCTAGAGAGGTTTCAGCCAAGTCGGACAATAACCAGAAGGTTAGCGGACATGTCCGCAAAAGAGGGAAGCCTGCTTCCCTCACGTCCAGGCAAGAGATTTGGTCTCCGAAACCGAAGTCTAAAGACTCAAAGAAGAAGCCCTTAAAGGTGATTTCGAGCAAGTCACCAGGCAAACCCCACCTAAGTCTTGAGGAGGGTCATTACCCTCGAGCAGTGGTGTCGACAGAAGTCCCTGATTCAAACACCTGTGCCAATGTCAAGTTTTCTGTAATTCCGGTAGCCAGGAATGTTAAAAGATCACCAGTTCCTATCTTAATGCAGTCAGGAAGTTCGGTAACTTCCGGTTTGTCAAGCACTTCTGGTTTGTGCTTAGTAGATTCGGGTCTCCAAGACCCTGGGCTATTTCCGGTTCTGTTTCTTCCGCTTCCGGTTTGACTTCCGGTCTTTCAGGACATCCGGGTCCTCAGGATCCTGTTCTTTTTTCGACTTCCGGTAGGAATTTTTCCACTTCCTGTTCTAGTGGCTCTTCCGGTTCTACCGTATATCTGGGTCCTCTGGACCCGATTAAGTTTCCGACTTCTGGTAGGCGCATTTCCGTTTCTGATCCCGGTATTTTCTCTTCCGCTTCCAGTTTGAGGGGTGCACTTCCGGGTCTTCAAGATCCGGCTACGCATCCAGTTTTGATGAAACTTGCGGTTTGATCAATTTCCAGGGTCTGCAAGATCCGGTTACGGCCTTATCCCAGCGCCAACTTCCGGTTTCTGGTTCTCCTTCCAGGATTAGATTTTGCGCATCCAGTCAAGAGCTTCCTGTGCTTACAGGTTCTTCTTGTAGTCCGTCAATGTTTTCGGACTCGCATTTGGTTGATAAGAGTCAGGTTTCTGTTGATAGAAATTTGGTTAGCTCTGGATGTTATTACACCACAAAAACATTTTGACCGTTCAATCACTACTTGGTAAATCAAATATCTGCATTTAGCTATCAGAATAAGATTGTTATGCTCGCTTACATACTCCCTTATGCCTTTATCATCACCATGCATACCCTTAACCAGGCTACTGGTAAGGTAACCCCAGCATAAGCCTCAGTATAGACTGGCACCAGTCTGTACTCACTCCTTGGTGACACCTGTTACTAAGCGGGCCCGCACATGCGCAACAGATCCCAAATAGGAAACAGATTCACTTTTCTAAATTTAATTGCGATATATCCTGACTAGATTCTCAAATCATTACCCTGCGGGGTGGATGAGGCCGGGTCATAGTGATTGAACGGTAAGTATGTTTTTATAGTGGTTAATAAAACTACAGACCAACCCACTAAAGTGGGTCTGTTGGGGGTTTTGCTCCTTCTCGTCTTAGGGATGTTTCTGATTTGTATTATTTTCGTGATCATTTGGTTCAGGATTTTGGATCTCGGTCTCCTTCCCAAGTAGTTAATGTTGATGCGTCTTCAGATCCCTTTGCTTCCTCCTTTCGTGATGTAGTTTTAGGTTCTTCTTTTGATGCTAGGCTCCAGGGTTCAGGGTCATAGGTCTCTTCCTTCTTCTTCCTCTTCCCTTTCGGCTAGAGATTTTTCTTCCAGTCATGTTTCTAATTCTTTTCTATTTTTCAGTCCTCTTCGATCCTTCCTCCTCCGGGATTTTCCCGCCTTCCTTCTGCTATCAATTCCTTCCCTGGATCTTCGGATCCTGCTCATTCTTCCTCTTCTTCTGTTGATCTTAATTATTCCATTCCTCCTTCCTCCTCTTCTGCTTCTTCCTCCTTTGATCATCTTGACCCGATAGTTTCTGTTGTGCTCTCCACCGAGTTAGAATTTCAAATTGTTGATTCGAGTCTGGGTTTTTTCCTTGTTTTCTGTGGTATGGGATCCCTCTCTTGATCGTTCTTTCGTGTCGGCGTGTTTTTCCATTCTATCTAGGTTTTCGGCTAGTGGTCTGGTTCAATTTCCCATGTCTTCTGATCTGCAGAGTGACGTTAACCCCATTCTTTCTGATCGATTTTCCTCTATTTCCGATTCTTTGCCTGTTTCTTCTCTTCAAGCGTCTTAGGAGGCCTTGCTCTCTTCTGTCTTCTAGAACTCTTGGCTTTTGTCTCTGGTGACTCGTCTTATCAATCTTCTTCTTCCTCTCCTAATCCTTGTTCAATTCCCAAATTAGTCAGGGCCAGGGATCTGAAGTGGTTTGTCCGGTCAGGGCCTCTTCGGAGGACTGGTCCCTGGCTCATAGGTGGATTGCTTCTAGTCTTTCTCTTCCTCTCAAGGATGAATTCTCTATAGACTCTCCTTCTTTTGGATCTGCTCTTTCATCCTCTGACTCCTCATTGTCTCCTCAGGTCCTCCCGGTTGATAATTTGGTAGTTGACATGTTAGACTTGCGCGATTATATGATTAAATCGAAAATTGTAAAAGTTTTTTAATCGTGATTATATACGATTAAAATTGAAATAATCGAATAATCGTAAATAATTTTAACTATATAAGATATTTTAAAACATCGATCAAATTGAGCCGGATAAAACGTACATAATCCATTCACACAATTATTCTTTGTTATTTTATTTCATCCTGTTCCCGCACGTATACTCTAAGGAGTAATCAACACGCACAAGGGATAAGATAAACACACTCGTGACAGCGAGCTAACTACTTAATCGTTCAAACAATCAAAGGTGTTAAACTTGCCATTTGATAAGCCGACATTGTCAATAGCCTAGCTAAGTAATAGTTATTTGTAATCAGAAGACAATGCTCGGCAAATGGGCTCTGATTGCAATGATCGGCTTATCAAATTCGACAAAAATGTATAAAAGGTGAAAGTATCCAAGGGAATGTCTCCGGTCTGGGATTACTTTGGTTTTGAACCTGGTGAAAGTGGTGTAGTGTTGAAAGATGAGACGAAGGCGGTTTGTATATCGTGTGCAAAAGTAGTTTCTGTGCCAAGTGGCAATACGACTAATGTGATGAACCATTTAAAAGCGCATCACATATCTATTTATAATAGGATCAAGGTTGTTGGGGGGGACAAAGCGTAAACATGAAAATGACGAGATAGGACTAGTTGATGACAGTGATAGGGTAACGCCAAGTAAGCAGCCTAAAATATTGTCATGCATGACCGGCATTGCCTATGACAAATCATCTTCTCGTTGGAAGGATATTACGCATTCTGTGACTCGTTTTATTGCCGGTGATGCGATGCCTATCTATACCGTGGATAAGCAGCACTTTCGACACATGCTCAAAACTCTTGATTTGCGGTATGAGCTCCCTGGAAGAAAATACTTCACTGAAACTGCCATACCGAAGATGTATAATGATGTGCGTGAACGTGTAAGTGCGGAATTACAGGACACAGAATTTATCTCGCTAACATCAGATATGTGGTTCAGCGTGGGTATGACGCCATATCTCGGCGTGACTGTTCACTTTATAGACAGACAATGGAAGCTACAGAGTCGGCGTCTACAGACACTCTTCTTTCCACAGGACCATAGCAGTGAAAACATCGCCGATGGCTTAGTGGAAGCTCTGGAAACATGGTCCATTCCAACCAGTAAGGTGTCGTGCATAATTACGGACAATGCAGCAAATGTGTTACGCGCAGTAGATACCATTCTTGGTTGGCCCCGTGTATCTTGTTTCGGGCATAATCTAAACCTGGCCGTCACAAACGCCTACAGGAATGATGAATGTGTGAAGCGATCGTTTTCTGTCTGTAGATCGATTGTAAGTGCATTTAGCTACAGCTGGAAACGTAGGCGGGAACTAGCAACCAAGCAGCCAGAATTGTCACTGCCGAACCATCAGCTCATTGCAGGAAGATATTTAGTTTAACTTTAACCATTTCACACACAAATCTCTGAAAAGTATATTGATTACGAATTTATGATATATAAAACTTATTCTCTTAAATATTTTGAAATAAATTTAACTCGACGCCAGTACTTCTTAAGGCAGCAACGATTTCCAGTCAAATTAATTTCAAAATATTAAACAGTTTTCCGTATGGTAGAGTTGAAAAAGAGATGTGGGGAATTCATCAGTGATGCGGTTAATGAATGGATGGCTGTTTGAATGAATGAATGAACGGACGGATGGATGGATGATAATACTTTAATTTATTTAACCCTTTCATGGTGAAGCTGGCCAAAAACTATTTATTAAACAGGCTGTTGAATATTTTGAAGAGAAGACTATTTTTGAAATGTTATTACTGGAATGACTGGCTCGATAAACGAGCTAGTCTTTCTAGTTGTGAATATTAAAAAAAGTGTCGTCTTGGCATGCAAATGGACATTCAAGAAGCAAATATTTGTTGAAAAAATTAATTTTTTCTAATACGATTTCTCTTTTAAACCAACATGACTGTTGTACACGATGGGGCTCCGTCCATGCCATGGCTACACGCTTCTTAGAACAAGAGACAGCCTTACAAAAAGTGCTCAGCGATGACCGTAAATTTACCCACTTAATCCCGCGATATAACGATGTTCAGGTTTTGGAGGCGGTAAAGCTAGCATTCGATCCATTTGCCGACATGACCGATATCCTCTCAGCTCAAAAGTATGTTACCTTTTCAACGGTCTTGCCACTTGTCAAACTTATTGAGACCAAAACTCTGGATACTAAGGCTGGCGTACATTCCTTAACGACGACACTAAAGAACAACATTCGCGATTATATCAGTAACAAGTACTCAGACGATAGGATCAAAGACGTAGTTTGTTTTGCAACCTATATAGACCCGCGGTTCAAGCGTGAACATCTTTCAAGCGAGGAGAGCGCCCGTGTTCGTGCTAAAATTATTAGTGACTCAACCATGCATGTACAGACAAACACCAAGTGTTTGAAAGTTACTTCTAATGTGATTAGGACACCTGCGAAAAAATCATTCGCAATGCTTTTTGGTATAGCTAACTCGGAATTACAGCTCGGCGAAACCAGCAACAGTATTGACAAAAGTGTCTCTCTAAATAGGGAAATATCTTCTTATGAATGCGTTAGAAGTGTCAACTTTGACTGCGATCCAATGGATTGGTGGCGTCTAAGCGCTGCACATTATCCAACTCTTGCGAGGTATGCATATGGCAGCAACAACTTCCAGTCAAATTGGTTTCGAAATATCCAACAGCTTTCATATATAGAAGTCTTGAATTTGAGAAATGGAAATCACATGCAAATAAGTAAGGCATGTTATCCGGACAACAGTGTTCAGCAATACTGTTTTCAAAATATTAGCAGTCACACATCGCTTGCACACATAATCAATCACATAGATATTGCAGGCAGAAAATTATTTAAAAAAATAAAATGTATTTATCTAAGACGGCTATGTTTTGACATTCCAATAATAAGGGAGACTACTTTGGATAGCCAATTGTCTGTCCAAAGTTACCTCCCTTGTATTGAATTATCCAAACGTAGCCTTTGCCTACTGCGTATGAATTTATGTTTTTTTGTGTAATGTAAATATTTCTTTATATTCCATCATAGTGCTTCAATAGCTTGCATTGTGCTGTTTTACATTAACTGATTTTAATAGAAAGACATGATTAAAACTAGTGCGTTTTGTAATGTGTTTTCATTTGAAAATAGCTATTCAGTCTTCAGCCTACATCACACAATTCATTGCGCTTGCTACAGTTTGCCATTAACTGGATCACTGTTCCTGGTACAGGGTCCGGTTAATGCTAAACAGTAGTAAGATGCATTGTGGGAAATTAACTGGAGACTGAATAGTCATGTCTTACCTTCTCGGAAATTCCCGCTTCCGGCGATCATCCAAATTAACGTCACATTCAGTAAGCTAATTAGAGCTTAAATCTCATAATTTTACCATTCCCAACAACAACACAGAAGTAAATGTGTATTTCTAAAAGCATATGCCTTTATTATTGATCAGTAACCCGCCCATTTGTATCCCCGGTCATTGTGTCAGTTTGATATTTCATAACCAAGTTCCTGCTTTCGTCACTGATATGACAGTCCTGGGTAATTTTTACACGTGATTAATTGAGTAATCGCAATTATTTTTTAATAATCGATCGCGATCACACAAAGCAATAATCGCGCAAGCCTAAATGATGTTCATTCTAAGGACTTTTCTCTTACTCCCAAATTTGATGCTCCTGTTCAGATTTCAAAGGACGATTATTTGCGAGTTGCCACCCCTCAATCGGTCAATGGTCCTGATAGGAAAGTTCTTTCCTCTAATTTAAAGGTTTCCGCGAAAGTTGAGGCCTCTTCTGATCTTTTTAAATGTATGTGTAGGTCACAGCTCAAATCGGCAAATTTTCTTGCCTTACTTTCAGAGGCAGTTCTTAAGTCCCAAGAGAGAGGCGAGCAGGTCCCTGTTGAGGTTTTTCGCACTATGGCCGATATTTCGAGAGGTTCTCTTAATTCCGTCAGCAGATCTTTAGGCTTTATTACCTCAAAGAGAGGGTCTAGGAAGCTTGTAGAGGTAAATATTTTGAATAATCTCAAGAGTAGTCTTATTTCGGCTCCTCCTTTCGGCAAGGATATTTTTGGTCAGTCTTCCTCTAGTCTCATTCGGTCAGAGTCTGAGATCCTCTAGGGATCTTCAGGCTCCGATCTCTCTTTCTAAACCTTCAGTGAAACTCTTCCTCTGTTAAGAGCCCCAAGAGGAAGTCTTAGGCCAGATGAGTTTGGTGCGTATCCCTCTTCTTCCCAAGATCGATCCGCGGAGGAGGATCGTTTCGAATCAATCTCCTCCCACCGTTCGAGATCCCAGGTTCGGCAACCCCCTGCTCTTAGGGCGAGAGGGGGCCAAGCTTATTTTCATAGACCTAGTTCAAGGTCCGGAGGTCGGTCGTCTTTCAGAGGTTTTCAGAGTAAGAGAGTTTGAAGGTGTAGCCACCGCCCGGGTAGTCCAGCTCTCTTTTTGGATCCATCGGTCCAGTGCCTTCTGCCCAGCTTGCCAGTTGGAGGGCGCCTGTCTCTGTTCTGGGAGACTTGGCATTCCCTCGTTCAAGACTCCTGGCTAGTAAATCAGATTCGCTGGGTGTATGCACCTTCTTGGATCCTTCATCCTCCTCCTGTGTCGCTTATTCCCAAGTGACACCAGTTCCTTCCAATCTGGAGAAGTTGGTGGCCTTAGAAGAGGAGTTGGAGTTCATGATCATCAAGGAGGCCATAGAAGAGGTTCCCCTTTGGAGTGTAGATCCGGGTTACTATTCAACCATTTTCTTAGTTTCCAAGAAAACAGGAGGTTGGCGTCCTATCATCAATCTGAAAAAGTTAAACCTCCTTATTTTTACCCCTAAGTTCAAAATGGAGACCAACTCCCAGATCATAGCCAGTCTAGATCCAGGCATGTGGACTTCCTCCATAGATCTCAAGGACGCGTACTTCCATGTGCTTATTCACCCGTCTTTCCGAAAGTTCATGAGGTTCGCCTACAAGGATTGGGTATGGCAATTTCGAGCCATGCCCTTCGGCCTGACCATGGCCCCTTCCTCTTCACTCGTCTAGTTTCAGCCGTGGCAGGAATCTTGCACCATCGTTCTATCCATCTTCATGTTTATATAGACGATTGGTTAGTAAAAGCAGTCTTCCTCAATTCTTTCAGATGTCATTCCAGAGGTTTGCAGTCTGGCATGCAGCCTAGGTTGGATTTTAAATCTCAAGAAATCAAGTCTAGTTCCCTCTCAAGTCTTCACGCACCTAGGCGTTTCTTTCGATCTGGCTCAGGGCCTCGTCTTTCCTTCAGATCCAAGAGTAGAGGCTATTTCATTGGCAATTGACATTCTGTCAACTTCTTCCATGGTCTGAGCAAGATTCTTCATCGGAGTGATAGGCTTGATGGTCAGCGTCGAGAATGTCATTCCTTGGGCGGCGCTGATGAGAAGACCTTTGATGTACTTGATGTCCCTTTGGAAGCAGTCAAGTCACTCCATTTATCATCAGATTCCCATAAGAGATCACTTAATTCCCCATCTAGAATTTTGGAAAGATCGTTCTTTGCTTCTGAGAGGTGTCCTCCCCTCAGGTAATTATCTTCACAGACGTTTCCCAGGAGGGATGGGGAGCGGTCTGGGATTCCCTGTCAGTCTTTGGTCTCTGGAGGAGTCGACAGCTCACATCAACATCTTGGAATTGTGGAATGTCAAGAAGGCTCCTATCCTGATCGGATCGAGTAAAGGGCTTCAAAATCTCGATTTGATCGGACATTTCGACGGTGGTTTCTTACATCAACGGACAGGGGGGAACGAGATGCTCCCTCCTTTGTATGGAGGTTTGGAACCTCTTGTGGTGCCGCAAGAATAAGATTTTTCTAGTGTCCACTCATGTCCCAGGCAGTCTGAACTTTCTTGCGGACCAGCTGTCACGTCCCAGCAAATTCGCCCACGCAGAGTGGCAGTTAAAGAGGTCGGTTGGCAGAGCAATTTTCAAGCTCATGGATCGTCCCCACGTATGTCTATTTATGACCTGTCTGAATGCCCAGATCTCCTCTTTCATGTCTCTTTCCGGACAGTCAGGCGCTGGCGGTGGACGTCCTTTCTCAGTCCTGGACAGGAATGTTCACTTATGCATTCCCTCCAACGATCCTGATTCCTTTAGTCTTGAAGAAGGTCAGGGACCAGTTCTGCGAAATTCCTCTGATAGCTCCCTTATGGCCAAAGCGGATCTGGTTCATAGACCGCCTAGATCTAATGGTAGACTTCCCTCGTCTCCTTCCAGTCTCCCAGATCTCTCTCAAGTAAGGGGAACGTGTCTTCATCCAAACCCGGAAATCTTCAGCCTGTCTGTTAGGAGGATATCAAGCCTCAAGTCCCTGAGATCAAAGTTTCTTCAAGATCTCAGGAAATTATTGATTCTGCCAGGAGGGAGTCGACCCGTCGAGTTTACAAGGGTCGACTTAAAATTTTTGGAGAATGGTGTTCAGAACATGGTCTCATGCCCGGATCTGTTTCTATTCCCCAGGTGTTGGATTTTTTATCCTATCTTTGATTCTTTACAGTTATTTGCTAATACAGTCAGGGGTTATAGATTTTCTTTGGCTTCTTCGCTTCCTTGTCTTTTGAATGCTGGCGTCAAGGATACGAGGATTCTTAATGGTTTTATCAGAGGATTGAGCAATATTCCTCCTCCAGTAGCTAAGCCTTTGCCTTCCTGGAATTTGGCCTTAGTTCTTCAGGTTTTGACAGGCCACCATTTTGAACCTATTGCTTCTTTTAGTATAAAACTTAACTCTTAAGGCTGTTTTTCATGTTGCTTCTGCTAGATGTTCAGAGATTCATGTTCTTTCTGCCGAAAAGGACAGATTTATCGTATCTGGGAACAGTTTAGTTTTATATCCCAGAAGGGATTTTTTTACCGAAGACACAGTGTAACCATTTCCCAGCTAAACCGATCATTTTAAATTCGTTATCTTCTTTTTTGCCATCTGACAAATTTTAGTGTCCTGTCAGGGCATTAAATGTTTACAAGCAACGAACCGATTTTAAAAGGTCTGATCCGCCCCATTTATGGGTTCCGTATGCGGAGGAGGTAGCCAGACCAGTCTCTAAGGCTACGATTGCCAGATGGATTTGTGACACCATCAAACTTTGTTACGAGATTGCTTCTTCTGAACAAGTTAATTTATCTCATATAAAAGCTCACAACGTTAGGGGAATGGCTACCTCCTTTGCTGTTTTCGCTGGCTCTTCTTTAGACGAAGTCATGCAGGTCGCAGGAAGGAAATATGAGTCTACTTTTACTTCATTTTATTTAAAGGATCAGAGTGCAGCGGCCTCGTTTTTTCATAATATCACGATTTTAACTAAAAAATCTGAAGCACATCCTGCCATTTTCGTTAAGACTGTTCGTCTGTGAGAAATGGTGAGAGTTTTCTTTGTTTTTTTGCTCACCTGGCCTGAAAGGCTAAGTGAGCTTATGTCGTGGCGACCGTCCGTCGTCCATCAACTTTTCCTTTAAACGACTTCTTCTCAAGAACCGCCTGGCCAATTCCGATTATATTTGGCAGGTAGCATCCTTAGGGATACGGGTCCAAGTTTGTTCAAATGAAGCTGATTGGCCAATTAGGCCGGCGGTCATCTTGGATTTTGGCCGATTTTTAGAAACACCTATAAAAAAATCTCCGAAACCGCTTGAGGGATTGAAGGAAACTTCATGAAATATTATCTAGGGCAAGAGCTCAACCAAATTTGTTCAAAGGAACTTAATTGGTCAAATAGTTTGGTGACCATCTTGGTTGATCTAGTTTTAGTTCTCCAGAACCGCTAAGGGATCAGGCCGTAATTTGGCAGATATGATAGGGACTAAGGGCCAGTAAAGTGTGTTCAAGAGAAGTTGATCCATCAAAAAACATGGCCGCCATGGGCCAATCAAAATAGAGCATGTTTGGCGGCCATATTGGATTTTTTTATTTGATGGATTTTGAGGCCGAAATTGGTTTTATATATGTTTTTCGGGATTCTGATCTCAAGTTTGCAATTTTCGAAACTGTTGGATAAACGGTTTGGTGGCCATCTTTGATCATTTTCCCGCCAAAAGCTCCCATACTAAAGCAATGGGAAATTTAAAATATCGTCTTCTCGAGAACTTCTGGGTCGATTTCAATAACATTTGGCATGAAGCAGAGAGATTCAAGTTTGTTCAAACGAACCCCATCGGCCAATTTGGCCGGCGACCATCTTGGATTTCAGCCGATTTTTATAATGTCTTTAAAAATTTTCTTCTCTCAAACCGTTTGAGGGATCGATTCAGAACTCATGAAATATGATCTATGGTAAGAGCTGAATCAAGTTTGTTCAAGGGACCGTGATTGACCAAATGGTTCAACGGCCATCTTGGATGACATAGTTTTCACAAAAACGACTTCTTCCCAAGAACCGTTAAAGCGATCAGGCCAAAATTTGTGATATATAATTAGCAACTAAGGGCGATTAAGGTTTGTTCAAGAGAAGTTGATTCGTCAAAAAACATGGCCGTGGTGGACCAATCAAAATATAGTGTGTTTGGCAGCCATATAGGATTTTTTTATTTGATGGCTTTTGACGCTGAAATTCGTGTTATATAGGTTTTTGGGTATTCTGATCTCAAATTTGCAATTTTCGAAACAGTTGGATAAACGGTTTGGCAGCCATCTTGGATCATTTTCCTGCCAAAAAGCTCCCATACTAAAGCAATGGGAAATTTAAAATGTCTTCTCGCGAACTACTCGGCCGATTTGAATTATATTTGTCAGGAAGCATCCTTATGGTATAGAGATTTCATTTGGATTTTGGCAGATTTTTAGAATTGTCTTTAAAAATCTTCTTTAAAACCATTTGAGGGATCAATTCAGACCTCATGTAATATGATCTAGGGCAAGAGCTCACTCAAGTTTGTTCAAGGGAACTTGATTGACCAAATGGTTCAGCATCCATCTTGGATGCTCTCGTTTTCGCAAAAACAACTTCTTCCCCAGAACCGCTGAAGCGATCAGGCGGAAATTTGTGATATATGATTAGGGACTAAGTGCCATTAAAGTTTGTTCAGGAGAAGTTGATCCGTAAAAAAAATGGCCGCTATGGGCCTATCAATATATAGCATGTTTCGCGGCCATATTGTATATTTTTATTTGATTGATTTTGAGGCAAAAATTCGTTTTATGTATTTTTTTGTGCATATTATGATTTCAAATTTGCCATTTTCGAGACTGTCAGATAAATGGTTTAGTGGCCATCTTGGATCATTTACCCGTCAAAATCTCCCATACTCAAGCAATGGGAAATTTAAAATGTATTTTCGCGACATCTTGGATTTTGGTCGATTTTTAGAAATGTCTAGAGATCTTCTCCAAAACCGTTTGGGGGATCAATTCAAAACACATGAAATATCTAGGACAAGAGCTGCACCAAGTTTGTTCAAGGGAAGGAGCTTAGTCAGAAACATGGCAGAAGTGGACCAATCAAATTGTAGCATGTTTGGCGGCCATATTGGATGTGCAAACATGTCCACAAACTCATTTAAATGACTGCTACTAAACCACCCACCAACAATTTGAACAAAAATGCATAATGCTCTAGGTGAGCGACACAGGCCCGTTGGGCCTCTTGTTATTTATTTCTTTGTTTGATAATCACTGTGTGATTGATTAAGATGCACTATTATGTTATGTTATTAACATTTGGATATGATTTGTTTAATTTTTATCCTTGTTTAACGCTTCTCAATTCTCCACCCACCAAAGGTTTTAAGTTGGGCACTGGCCAAATCTACGGGTTTAGCAAGTAGTGATTGAACGGTATAGATGTTTTTGTGGTATAATAACAACCTCCCACAGACCCCCCCTTGCGGGTTGGTCTGTAGTTTTATTAACCACTATAAAACATACTTACCA
The DNA here is from genome assembly GCA_034401795.1 of Chaetoderma sp. LZ-2023a. NCBI lineage: Eukaryota > Metazoa > Mollusca > Caudofoveata > Chaetodermatida > Chaetodermatidae > Chaetoderma > Chaetoderma sp. LZ-2023a. The sequence goes on from CM067362.1 coordinate 36,050,001, forward strand.
TTAAATCACTGACCCGGCCTCAACCACCCCACATGGGAATGATTTGAGAATCTGTTTGTAATATTTGGCACTTAAATTTAGAAATTGAATCTGTTTCCTATTTGGGCTCCGATGCGCATGCACAGGCATGCTTAGTGACAGGCGTCACCAAGGAGTGAGTACAGACTGGTGCCAGTCTCTATCAGGCCATATGCTGGGGGTGTACCCTACCAGTAGCCTGGTTGAGGGTATATATATTGAAATGGAATAGGCATATGGAGGAATGTAAGCAAGCATAAAAATCTTATTCTAGTGGCTAAATGCAGAGTAGTTGATTTAGCAAGTAGTGATTGAACGGTAAGTATGTTTTATAGTGGTTAATAAAACTACAGACCAACCCGCAAGGGGGGGGGTTTCTGTGGGGGGATTTCTAGGGAGCTGAACTCTACTATTACTCACCATTTGCTATGACTGAAAACAGCGCTGAAAGTTTTATTTTCACAATTGTAAACTTTAGACGATATCTTATTTCTGCCCTTCCATACATTTTTTTTACACTCAGCAAGCATATACATGGGTAACTGACATACCAAATTTAGTTGAGTTCCATCTTACATTTGTGGAGGAGTTGTGAATTGTAATCAATTAAAGCAGGGATAACAGGTCAAGACCATACTAATATTGCTATTTGACCTCTGCTTTTTCAACCATAAGTTTCCATTCAGTAAAGCATTGATATGTCAAGACTGGTTAATCATATTGGAACTAAACTTGAATACATAGTTACTTATAATGTTAGGAATCAGCATGATAATATGGAGGGCACACGGTCAAAGGACAATGCCACTGACAAACAGGAGACAGGCGATACACTTAATTCTGTGGAATTCTTGTTGTGTACTTATGTACCAGTTTCTAACAGGGATGTAAATCTATTATTTATATAGGCCTATATAGCGACAAGATGGTGATATGACATCACTGCCTATGATATGACAGGAGGAGAGTTAGTCAGGAAAAGTAATGATACAAACGCCGCTAAAAATGGAGCGCAACTTAATTTATTGTCGTATGTCTAGACCTGGTCAAATTCCATTTTTCGCAATACCCGGTATTCGGCTAGTTTATATGATTAAAAATTAAATAATCGAATGATCGGGAATATTTTCTATTGCATAAAATATTTCAAAACTTATATTTCAATTACTTTTTAATGCGATCGATTTTGCTTAGTGAATGTATGTCCATTTGCAGGGCAAGAGAAGACTGTTTTTGAAAATATATTACTGGAAAGCCTGGCTCGAGAGTCGAGCCAGGAATTCCAGTGATACATTTTCAAAAATAGTCTTCTCTTGCCATGCAAATGGACTTTTCTAAACACAATTGCAGTTTTTGTTATTGATATTTTTTTTTTGTGGCTTGGTAATTTGTATCCAAGCTGATTAATCAAGTAATCACGATCATTTTTTAATAATCGATCGCGATCACTCAACGCAATAATCGCGCAAGCCTACCCGGTATACATAGACAGCAGCAACACAGTTTCAAAATCAAAATCTTGTATCCTTGCTTTGTAAACTAGCAAAGCGGGTGTTTAAAATGAAAATAAAGATTGTTGCATGCCATAAAACGTTACAATAATTTTAGTTGTTACCATATATAGAAACTATGGCCGTGTTTGGATTGGGCATCAGCGTGAAAAAAAATCAGTCTAGCTATGTAAACAATATAATCACCCCATGTCCCTTTGGTTCATCGGTAGAAAAGAATTATTGTTATGTTGGTGAAATCAACGTTGATTGACGTGTTTGACGGCAACTGGCAGATATCATCTGACATGAAGATTCACTGGACCATTTTTTTCCTTTATTTACAAGTCCATTTTTATGGACCCTGAAAAAAGTTGTGGTGAAAACACGTTACATGCCAAACAAAAAATTCTTACGTATTAGAACTTCTGCATTTTGATAAAATCTTCAAATGCTGTGTAAAAATGATATATTTATTGAAATAAACATGTTTTGACAATCTCACCAAAACATTAAGTGCAGGAAAACGCAAAAAGGACCAATTGTTAGAAATTGAACCCTATTAGAAACAGGTACCCTGACCATACAACATGGGACATAACTCCAGTAGCGCATGCAACAGTCAGATAGCTCAGGGGAGATACCTCCAGTAATTGATACAACAGGGGCGATAACTCCAATAACTCATGCAACAGGGGAAATAACTCCAATAACTCATACAGCAGGGGAGATGACTCCAATAAGTCATGCAACAGGGGAGATGACTCCAATAACTCATACAACAGGGGAGATGACGCCAATAACTCATACAACAGGGGAGATAACTCATACAACAGGGGAAATAACTCATACAACAAGGGTGATAACTCCAATAGCTCATGCAACAGTGGAGAGGACACCAATAATTCATACAACAGGGGAGATAGCGCCAATAACTCATACAACGGGGGAGATAACGCCAATAATTCATACAATGGGAAATAACTCATACAATAAGGGCGATATCTCCAATAACTCATGCAACAGGGGAAATAACTCATACAACAGGGGAAATAACTCAAACAACAAGGGCAATAACTCATGGGAAATAACTCATAGAACGGGGGGAGAGAACTCCAATAACTTATACAACAGGGGAAATAACTCATACAACAGGGAGATAACTCATACAACGGGCGAGATAACTCCAATAACTCATACAACAGGGGAGATAACTCATACAACGGGCGAGATAACTCCAATAACTCATACAACAGGGGAGAGAACTCATACAACAGGGGAGATAGCTCCAATAACTCATGCGACATGGAGATCCCTCCAATGCCTTGTATAAAAGGTGAAGTAACTCATATAACAGGGGACAATAACCCCCTTTAACTCATTTACTTTGGATGGGGTGACCAAAACTCCTGTAGGTTATACACGATGTGGACATAAAGCCAGTACTTCATACAGCGCCAGGCATAACAGAACCATTCTGTGTAAGTTCAATCAAGTTCACATATTATTATAATACAGTCGGGCTTTCAGATTTTGGTGAAGAATTTTCAAGGTGACAAACACATTTATAAATAATTGTCAGTAATTTTCAGTTCAATATTTACAATGGTTTCTGAATTATCGAGCCAGTCATTCTAGTTATAAATATTTAAAAATAGGCTTTTTTAAGCCTGCAAATGGACATTTCTCAAGACCACCACTGCAGAAGTTATTTTTGGCCAATTTGGGTGTTAAAGTACATGTGTAGGTTCCTCTGTTGTCGAAAATGGTAAGATTTTGTGGTTTAAGTTTGGACACCCATAAATCGAGCTAAGCCATTCCTATGTGAATATGTGACTGAGATTTCATAATCCTATGCAATATATATTCATCTGAATATTGTGTTTAATGTATGCTTTAAGAATTAACCTTCAGCAAAATGTGCAAATTTGATGTTTAAAATGTGTTGTTTGAGCTTTCATGGAATGACCCAACAAGGGACATAACTCTAGTAGCACACACAACCCAGGCTATAATCTCAGGTGTTATAACTAGTGGGATTGGAAAGTCCGATCAAAAGCAGGCCAGCAACAATATTAGGTCAAATTATTTTTTATATATATATATATTAGTTGTTTCCACCCTTTACCCTCGAATTTGTTAAAAAAAATTTCAATTTTTTCATAGAAAAGCTCTATTTGCAGACCAAGAGATTATTTTTGAAAATTTACGACTGAATGACTGGCTCGGTTTTTCGAGCCAGTCATTCCAGTGGTAAATTTTCAAAAATAGTCTTCTTGGTCTGCAAATGGAGATTTCTCAAGACCACTGCATTTCTAAGCTATTTTTCGCTAATATAAGTGTTAACGAGTTAAGCTATCTTTCTGGACAATTCCGGACCGATCATTCTGACCAGATCTAGAGACAAGCTGCTACAGGGGAACATGTGTTCATGGAAGAAATTTGCCTTCTCAGCTTTTGTTTGGAACAAGTCAAAGATGATAACTATGTTTATTGTCTGACCTACATTTTGAGGTAGCAGAGTACACCAAGTATTACCACCACCACCCACACAATACCCTTTACTATGCATGCTATTGCTATGTTTAAACTTGTGCTTGGTGAACAGTAAGCTATCAGTGGGTATACAGTCAAAGCTGCTATGAAGACCACCTGTATTAAGAGACTTTAACACTCATATCAGCCAAAAACGGCTTCTGCAGTGGTTGTGAGAAATGTCCATTCGCAGACCAAGAGAAGACAATTTTTGAAAATTTCCCACTGGAATGACTGGCTCGATGACCGAGCCCGTCATTCCAGTGTTAAATTTTCAAAAATAGTCTTCGCTTGGTCTGCGAATGGATATTTTCTAAGTTAAAGTTGAAATTTTCTTGACCAAATTTAACGATGAAAGGGTTAAGAAACTGCCTGTCTTAAGAAACCTCTCCTCAATTCCCAAATCAGATTAGGCAGTGCATTTGAACCTCTATTAACCCTTTGACGCTCAAATTTGTTCAAGAAAATTTAAATTTTCTCAGAAAATGGGCATTTGCAGAATCAAGAGATTATTTTAGAAAATTTCACTAGAATGACTGGCTTGGCCTATTATTCCAGTGGTAAATTTTCAAAAAATACTCTTCTCTTGGTCTGCAAATGGTCATTTCACAAGACCACGCTGTAGAAGCCGTTTTTGTCTGGCTTGAGTGCTAAAGGGTTAACACATACCACTCTGATGTCATTATCCTATCTTTTATTGTGTCAGTATCAAAGAAACTGGTGTACATTTTTCAACAATTTTGCTGGAAGATGTTGCTGTCTACGGCGGCACCATCTACCAAATTTGTTGAAAAATGTACACCAGTTCATCTTTTAATGTACCGGTAATTTAAAATTTTGACATCAGAGTGCTAATGGGTTAAGTGACCAACAACTGCCATAAGAAATGCCTTTTGATTCTTCCTCGGTGGTCTCTTATCAAATTCCTAATGGATGGCAAGCGGACTTCCACACGGCTTTCGCGAACGAAGTTGTTCACGTGAACACAACATGTATTGCCATAGCAATCACAACCATGACAACAATATGAAGTACCATTTCATGCAAAGAAAATATGATTCTGACTTTTGATTGGATAACTTTGTAATGTTTTTGTCGTACGGGCCAATAAAAATCTATGGACTGGCAGATTTTAGAAGAAATCTAATAAACTCATTGATTGTTTCATTGTTAATTCTATTAGGAAGAGAATATATTGTTGCAAATTTTGATTGGTGCTTCTTATTTCTTTGTTTTTCTCTCAATGTTGATTGAATATTCTCCAGTATATGGCAGGTATTAGAAGGAATCTCATAGAACTGATTTTTTATCGAGTCCATAGCGAAGCGGAGGATCTCGACATAGCGATCCAAAAGATGTCCGGCGTGACAAGAATTAGGTAAATGTTAAGTTTTTCAAAGGACATTTAATTTATTTAGGATTTATCCGATGTTAATAAAAACATGACAGATAACATAATTGAAAAGATTTTCAAATTTTTTCCGTATTTTTAGGGGGCTTGGACTTTGGACTTAGGTTATTTTGCACCAAGAATTAGGTAAATGTTAAATGTTTTCAAGGGACATTTAATTTATCAAAGGCTTATCTGATGTCAATACAACTTTACAGATTTGTTCTGTGCTATCATTGCATCCAGTCTCCATCTGGGGATCATAATGATTGTGATTTTCAAATTTTTTTCATACTTTTCCGGCATTTGGCGATGGTTTAAAATATTTGTGTGTGATATTTATCCTGTTTAGCCCTTTAATCGTCAAATTTTGTAAAAAAAATTTAAATATTTTATTACTGAATGTCCATTTACAGGCCAAGAGAATAAAATCTTTGAAAAATCGGGCCAGTCATTCCGGTGGTAAATTTTCAAAAATTCTAATCTCTTGGCCTGTAAATGGACATTCCACAAGACCATAGCAAAGACCGTTTTTAAAAGCTATTTGCTTAGGCACTTTCCATTAGGAAACAAAGGAAGAATATTTTTGAAAATTTACCACTCGACAAATGAGCCAGTCATTCAAGTGGTAAATTTTCAAAAGTAGTCTTCTCTTTATTTCCTAATGGACAGAGACTAAGCAAATATCTTCACCTTCTTTATCAAGCTTGCCCATTAACCTTTTAATGATTAAGCCCGCCAAAATCGGCCTCTGCAGTGGTCTTGTGGAATGTCCATTTGCAGAACAAGAGAAATACAATTTTTGGAAATTTACTACAGGAATTACTGGCTCGATAAACGAGCCAGTCATTCCAGTGGTAAATTTAAAAAACCAGTTTTCTCTTGGCCTGCAAATGGCCATTTACTACAAATTTTGACCATTAAAGGGTTAAAGGATTAACTATCGTAATAATGTGACGTTACTGATGCAATCAGAACATTTGACTGATTTTATTCCCCTTGCGGTAGGAATACGCGAGATCTGATGTACTCATCTGTATGGATTACCATTAACCCGCTAACACTAGAATTTGTTTAAGAAAATTCCAATTTTCTCACAGAAAATGTCCATTTGCAGACCAAGCGAAGACGGTTTTTGAAAATTTACCACTGGAATGAAAGTCATTCCAGTGATAGTCTTCTATTGGTCTGCAAATGGACATTTCTCAAGTCCACTGCAGAGGCCATTTTTGGCTGATATTAGGGTTAAAGGGTTAAATAAAGTAATTTCTAACCCTGAAAAACGTAATACATTTCTTAAGTACATAGTGTACATTTAGTCTATAATGTTGAAATGATTAAGTTCTGCACACATTCTAGCTCTAGATAGTAATTATATGCTTGTTATTTATTGATACATGAGAGCTTAATTTATTGATTCATGAAAGCTTTAAGTAGAATAAGGTGTATATAAAAAACTACCTCCTAACTGATATACTAGACAGGTGCGCCTGTACACAGGTAAGGAATTTCAGGCGAGATATATTACACTGACTAGTTACACAGAGAAAAAGAATGAGCTGAACAAACTTGGAGAAGAAAAAAATTGCTCTTTGCCCTAGTTTTCTTCCAGAGAACCTTGACCGTGAAATTCTGTGTCAGTTTCATGCTCGTATATTATACCTCCCACTATAAGTAAAAGTTATGATACATTCAAGATTGTAGGTTGAGAGAAGGTGTTTATTTTGATAACAACGCAGCTTAAATGTGTTGCTGTTTATGTTAACAACAACTTTCATTTGCAGCAGTCTCATGATGAGCACATGGTATCCATGCATGCTGATCTATAGGCACTGAATGCTCATATTTAGCATACGGTGTGGTACAAACGGTCTACGTGGAAAATGACAAGATTTTGTGCGCTAATAGAGTGAAGGTGCACATTTTCAGAATGGTATATTGTAGAACCTAGCTGATTACATTCAACAGTAAAATGAGTACCGGTAACTAACACGTTCATCATAAAGTAGAGGTCGAACACATTCTTTGCAGATGTAACTAAGCATCAGTCAAACTAATTTGATTGATTGAAAGCTATTGCAACAAAGATTCTCCAAAGTAATTTGACTGAAAGATGTTGCTGTTTAACTCTTACCACTCTGATGTAAATATTATATCTTTTACTGCATTAATAGCAAAAAAACTGGTGTACATTTTTCAACAATTTTGGTAGATGATGTTGCTGTCTATGACAGTACCATCTTCCATCAAATTTGTTAGAAAATGAACACCAGTTCATCTTTTAATTTAATTTGAAAATTTTAAAGTTTAACATCAGGGTAGTAAAGGTTAAGATGGCAACAGAAACAAAGGTTCTACACACTAATTTGACTGAAAGGTGTTGCTGCTTAACTTTCTGACTGGTACAAGTCATTGATCAATAAATTCAATGGACATTAACCCCTCCTGCTGAATGTTTTGAAAACAATTTGATTGAAAGTTGTTGGTAGCTAAACCACCAATGACTCAGATTTGGGCCCTCCCCCGCCGCTCTGCGAATGGAGCCAAATGTATCTGTCTTCGTGCAATCCACTATCATATGACAAATTCACATATGAAATTTGATTAAACTCCACCCAAAGGTTTCGGAGGGGCTCAGTTATGTTGTAATCAGTTTCAGCATGTTTACAAGTTTTACCATTTGAACCCCCACTCCTGAGGGCAGAGTCAAGTGTAAATGTCCTCTTGCACTCCGCAATCATATGGGTAACTCACATACCAAATTTGTTTGAATTCCTTCCAACGGTTTCTGAGGAATTATGTTGCAATCAATGTCTGTACTCTCACAGCTTTGACCTTTTGACCCCTTCTCTTTGGGAGCAGAGCCAAATGTAAATATCCTCTCACTCTGCAATAATATGGGTAACTCACACGCCAAGTTTGATTGAATTCTGCCCAATGGCTTTGCAGGAGTTGCATACAAAATCAATTCCCCCACATTTACCGCTGTTGACTTTTTAAGCCTTCCCCCACCACAACCCCTCCCCCTGGGGGTGGAGTCAAAGGTTAATTTCCTCAAGATTGCACTCCACAGGCATGTGGGTAACTCAATAACAAATTTGCTAGAATTCCATTCAACAGGTTCAGAGAATTGACACACACACGTGCACGCATGCACCCGTGTGCACACATACACACTCACATGCTACCTGCATGTCTGTCAGGCTATGTCTGAAACCATATGGTGGAATTCTCCCAAATTTGTTACATATGTTACCAGTATGATTGTAGATTACGAAATGACAAAAGTCCTTTATATTCGTCTCCACCCCATGGGGCCAATGGAACATGGTCAAAATATCAAAATTTATGTTTTTTTCCAGTGAAATTAATTTCAAAATATTCAACAACTTACTTGTAAGATTGCACTTAGAATAAATATGCAGTCTCAGCCACCCACCTTTTGCAATGACATTGACCTTTGACCCAAGGGTAAATGTCTGAGCCATTATTGCTGAAGCAGGTGTTGAGGCATTGCACTGGACAAACAGACAGTACTAAAAGTTTGTGGTGTGATTAACCCTTTAATGGTCAAATCTGGTCAGGAAAATTTAAACATCTGCCTAATAAATGTCTATTTACAGGCCAAGACAATACAATTTTTTAACATTTATCACTGGAATCACTGGCTCGGTTATTGAGCCAGTCATTCCAGTGATAAAATTTCAAAAATTCTATTCTCTTAACCTGTGAATGGACCTTCCACAAGACCATAACAGAGGCCGGTTTTGGCCGGTATGACCATTAAAGGGTTAATAAAATACCAGGATTCAACAACAGTGTCTACAATATTAATTAATTTTTATGCAAGGAATACTGTTGAATATTTTGAAACTAATTTGATTGGGAGATGCTGCCGCCTATGGCAAAATATTAAACAACTTTATAGTTGTCTTGAATGTGAGACGCTGGAACTTCAAGAGTTAAATGGTTGACTGAACTTAACTGTACGTCTGCTGAATTTCTGCAAACTACAATTTCCATGGGTCTAACGCTAGATCTGTTGAATATTTTGAAACCAATTTGACCTTCAGTCAAATTGTTTTCAAAATATTCAGCAGCTCGAAAGTTAAATCATGTTGAAATTATTGTCTGGTGGCTTGCAGAGGTCAGACAGTTAACCAAGCCAACCTATAGGAGTAGTTCTGTCTTTCTTGTCTCTCAGCAGCATATGTTCTCTTTTCCTCTAGTAATACCACCACTGCTGCTTCTTGTCTAGTTCTGTAAGCTCATCCTGGACTCTCTCTCTCTCTCACTCATACACCACCACCACCACCAGGTACACAATCTCACCTCAACCAGCACATCACCAGCAGAAAGCCAGCTTGTAAGTGGTATCAGTGAAGCGCAGATAACATCTAAATAACGCCTCAGGAAACGAGTGTTTCAGCTCCGTTAAATGACTGCTTCTTCTTCCTCTTGTCAGTAATTACGTTGAATGATCTCACGGAAATATTCCTCATTCGTATTCGTGTTCTTCATCCTGGTGTTTACCAGTTATTTACCTCTGCGAAGGTGCAAAGGTATGTATTTGTATTTAGAATTGTGATGTTTAAATTTTATATTTATGGCGGTTTAAAATTTTTTTTAGTTAACATTTTTTGTTGTTGCCAGTTATTTCTTTGGCAGTAACAATTACCATTTCCAAGGGAGATAATTACATTGTAACTAATTAAAGTAATTGCTGTTTGCTTCAACCACATGTTCCAAATGAGAGGACTGCTGGCCTCTGAAGATAGCTAGCAATCCACCGACAAAGAAAGATTCTTTCTAATGCAGACTCATAACACTGGTTCTTTACTAATCTTTAATGGTCAAGACTGACCAAGAAAATCAGAATTTTTGCTTAACCATCCGAGCACTGAATTTTACAGACATGTTCCGGGGCATATAACTCTAGACTTGCTGAATATTTTGAAAACAGTTTGACTGAAAGTTGTTGGTAGCTAAGCCACCAACAACTTTCAGTCAAATAGTTTTCAGAATATTCAGCAAGTCCAGAGTTATTTCCCATTGGACTTATTGTCAAGTGGCTTGCAGCAGTCAGACAGGCAATGAATGCCCATTTTTATGACAAGCAGTCAACAGAAGCCTATTTTAAAAATTTACCCTTGTAATAAATGGCTTGGATATTGAACCCGCCTGCCATTCCATTGGTAAATTGTCAACATAGTCCTCTCTTGGACTGCATATGAGCATTTCTCAAGCCCACTGAAGAACTTTAGAAGACATCTTTGTCCGACTTGACCATTAACTGTCTGGCTGCTGTAACCCGCCAGACAATAATTTCAATGGGCAATAACTCTGGACCTGCTGAATATTTTGAAAACTGACTGAAATTTGTTGGTGACTTAGCCACCAACAATTTTCAGTCAAATTGATTTCAAAATATTAAGCATATCCAGAGTTAAATCAAATGAAAATTGTAGCCTGCAGTCAGCAGAAATTCAGTAGGCAATCCGTTAAATTGTTAAACTTAAATGAACTCCGTAAATACACTATAATTTATGGGAAACTTTCTTGTGAGATCTGAGAAAGGAGAACTTTTTTTAGAAAAACAGTCTTACGTAGCCTGTTCTCGACCTACCTGTACTATAGGTGATCTATATAGCCACATGTATACAATATATACTATTGATAATACCAACATGGCTGCATTGGTTGGCTATAACTTGCGTTCAGGATAGAAGTACTGTTATTCACGTCAAACTTGTACCACAAAAGAGCGAAACCAGTCACCACTGCAAATGTTTCTTGAACTGTTCAAGATCTATTCGTGAACTGTTCAGGAACAAATGTTCAGGCACTGTTCTTGAACTGTGCTTCCTCCATTCTTGAACAGTTCATGAACATTAAATGAGACTTATTAGAACTATTGCTCTAGAACTGAGCAAGAACTTATATTCTAGAACTATTTTTGGAAATGTGCTAGAACTATTGAACAACTTACATTGTTCTTGAATTTTTTTCAAGAACAGTTTAGGAACATTTTAAGAACCTTTAGGCCGGAATTCAATAAGGAGGTTTAAACCCGGTTTAGCCAATGCCTGGTAACAAATCACAAAGTAATTGCATGGGTAGTATTATAGATAGGGCGATAACCCCAAATTTTATTAGTTGATACCCAGACCACAGACCCTTCAGGGTGGGTGGTCTAAACACCAAAATATGGGCACATTTCAGAAGTGGGATGGGCTCTGATGCCCCGCCCATTTAGAAGGAATGCCCATATTTTGGCATTTAAGCCATGGCCCTTGTTGGGGATGTGATCTAGCTCTCAACCGATGAAAATTGAGGGCTATTGCCCTATCTATACGACTAACCTTGCAATTACTTCGTGATTTGTTACCAGGTTTAGGCTAAACCGGGCTTAAACCTCTTTATTGTATTCCAGCCTTAAAGTTCAAGAACTGTTCTTCATTTGTACTTGAGGATTTTCAGAAAGAGTTCAGGAACATATTAAGAACTTTAAAGGTTTTAAACATTAATTAAATTGTTCATGAATTCTTTCAAGAACAGTCCAGGAGCATTTCCTATTAGTTTAAGTTCTTGAACAGTAACAAAATTGCCTCAGAACAGATTAAGAACAGTGAAAGTTCTATGAAAATTCAGGAAACATTCTTGAAAATGTTCCAGAACACTTTAAGAACAAAGGTTCTAGAACACTGATCAAATACAAGTCAAAAACAGTTCTAGTAGTGGAATGACTGGCACAGTTATCGAGCCAGTCATTCCAAGGGTCAATTTTCAGAGATAGTTTCTCTTGGTCTGCAAATTGACATTTCTCAAGACCACTGCAGAAGCCGTTTTTGGCTGATGTGGATTTTAAAGGATTAAGAACAAGAACCATTTCGCAGGTGTATGTAGGGAATGATTCCTGGTATGTGTTGTTAATTCCCTAACTACTGAGATGCTAGTGATGTTTTCCATTTGTAGCAAAATCATTGTCGAGCGTCAAACAGTCTGTTGTCTGTGATTTTGTCTAAGTAAAGTGGATTAACCTTTTTTTCCTCAAATCTTCAAATTTTTTTCCATAAAATTTAAATTTTCTCACTGACAATGTCCATAAGCTTGCAGAGTTTGAAAATTTATCAGTGGAATGACTGGCTCGATTATCGAGGCATGAATTACATTTGTAAAATTTAAAAAAACTAGATTGATCGGTCGATGACGCGTCATCACAAATCCCCACATTCACCGCTTTAAACTTCCGACAAACCCCACAACCCACCCCCAGGGGCGGAGCCAAATGTAAATGTAATTTTGCACTCCGCGATCATATAGGTAACTCACATACCAAATTTGGTTGAATTCCGTCCAACAGTCTCAGAGGAGTTGCATTACAATCAATTTCATAACCTTTAGACCCCATTCCCCACCCCTGGGGGTGGAGCCAAATGTAAATGTGCTCATCCACTCCACATTGATATGGGTAACTCACATACCAAATTTGGTTGAATTCCGACCAATGGTTTCGGAGGAGATGCATTACAATCAATTTCTGCAGGTTCAAATTTAACCTTTTGACCCCTCCCGCCCCCTGGGGGCAGAGCCAAATGTAAATGTGCTCATGTACTCCACATTGATATTGGTAACTGACATACTAAATTTGGTTGAATTCCGTCCAACAGTGTCAGAGGAGTGGCAGGGTGGGGCCAAATGTAAATGTGCTCATGTACTCCACATTGATATGGGTAATCCATATATGCCCTTATTGAATGTCCAGTTCAGCAGGCCTAGAGAAGACTATATTTTGGAAATTTACCACTGAAATGACTGACTCGGTTTTCGGGACCTAGCCAAATTAGTTTCAAAATATACAACAGGCTACCTGTCTATACATGTACCACGTAGTTACCTTGAATTTGAGATTTGGTAATCCAAATTCAAAGGAGATAGATCAGGCATAAGCTAGAAATGGGCGGGTCATGGGTAGATACGTATCCCTCTATAATGAATAACCCTTTAACGCTGATGCCAGACGAAACCAGCCTCTGTAGTGGTCTTGGGGTAGGTCCATTTGCATGCCAAGAAAAGAAAAATTTTTGAAAATTTACCACTAGAATGACTGGCTCGATAACCGAGCCAGTCATTCCAGTTATTCGCTGCAATGGATATTCTATAAGTAAATATTTAAATTTTATACCAGATTTAGTCATTAAAGGGTTAAATGGAGTTTGTGTTTTTCTCTCTTTCAGACTGAGATCTTGTGTGCCCTCCATTCTCATGCAGATGTTTCTGTATTGAATACAGTATCATTCGCACTCATTTTTCAGTGTGCATTGACCAAACCTAACAAACATCATTATTCTCCGATCCGGAGCCGCATTTCTTCATTATCTACAGAAAACAATCCTTGGCTCCACCATGGCTGTGGCTGGATCCACAATACAGTCTCCTGGATCTATATCGAATTCAAAGCTTAAGCGTGTTCCAGATATAGATATGGATAAAAGTGGAAAGTATAAATATATTCTTCTCAAACTTCATGACCCATCAAAAGATCGCGAGTTTAAACACATAGTGCGAGGATATGCACACCTAGAATATCACGGTAAGTTGATGCACATGGGCGCGCATGCACACACACAGACATACGCACACATACCGTTAAATCTCGACTACAGGACGCAGTATTTTTGAGTCAAATTACATGTTCTAGGAAAGGGGTGCATCCGATAATCGAGTACATTCTTGGAGCATATTTTTGGGTCTAAAGTTTTCTAAATATCTTAGAAAATTATACCACGAAAATTGTAATCAATTTTGCAGTACACGTTCTCGCCGCCTTACAATTGTTTAATGTCTACCTAAAAAACAACATCACAGAAGTGAAATTATTAAATTGAAGCGCCTAAATATTGTGTATTCTTTAAAGGAAAGGATCAGGGAACTAACATATGCTCTTCAATGATAGCTTTATATAATAATCAACCTATAGCCCCCAGTAAAAAACAGAAATAAATCAGAATAATTAGAAAAAAGTAGTTAAATACCATTTATGTCACTCTGACAGGAAGCAATTAGTGACGCAGCTGGACCTATGCTCTCTGGTGTATGTTGAGAAAATAAATAATACCCGCTATAGCCGGTCATATAAGCTCAGTTATATTCGCGTTAAGCTACTTCCTGCAGGTAAAATAGTGTCTAGTTTTAAAACAATTTGACTGAAAGCCGTTGTTTCCAGAGAACGTGTCTACATTCAGTCACACAAAATTCAAAATATTCAGTAAACGTCATATTGCGACCTTGGAAATCAGTCGTGTATTTTGAAATCATTTTGACAGAAACTTGTTGCTTCCACCAGAAAAAGTTACTCTCAAATATAACGTTTTCAAAAGGATCAATAGTGAATTAGCAGTAGTGAGTTAATCGCTCTACATCGGCGCCTATAGAGAATACTATTCATACCACTTGCAGAACTATATTCATGTGTGCTTTCGTTATATTCAGATAGGCCTGTGCTGTATATCTGCATACGCAGTTGACACACGGCGGAGTGAGAAGCACCAGCTTGGTCACCAATTGGCTCCAAGTTAAGCATTCCTAGATTTAGAAAAGGCTTTTTCTCAAATAATCCTGATTCATTTCTATTTTTACTGATGGTAGTTTATTTAATAATGTATGAAATTACCAATAAACATCATTTGTTATTTCCCTTTTCCATTCATTTAATAAATATCATTTATTGCATCAATATTAGTCCTGAATTTGACATAAAATGGCGTTGAGAAAAGATATAAATCATATGATTCGCCTCCAATCGCAAAAGAACTTTATTTAGAGCGAGTACTCGGATATATAAATATTCTGGTCTCAGAACTCGGAAATTGCTATATATTATCATTGCGTGATAGGAACTGAGTATTGTACTTTCGGTCTGATCTGAATAATGAGTACGTACCTGTTTGATTACAAACTCCCGTTAGCGTATAAGATCTCGCGAGAACACAGCGCCTCCAATCGCAAAAGAGCCCGAGAGCGGCTTGCCAACATAAGAAGCTGTTTATCTCGTTTTAATTCTCGGACTCGAGCAATTTTTGTCATACGTCTTGATTCTGTTTTGGATCATTTGATGTTGGTCAGCATTACAAAAGTAATGCGCAATATGAGAGAAAACACTTATGTTCCATTATTAGCTCACCTGTCGCGAAAGGCCAAGTGAGCTTATGCCATGGTGGGCGTCGTCCATCCATCCATCCGTCAAATCGCTTCTTCTCTTTAACGGTTTGACCAATTTCAACAAAAATTGGGTGGAATGATCCTATGCTGGTACCCTCCAGACTTTTTTCACAATTTTGATTGTTCAATTTTTTTTGAGTGAAAATCTTAGATTTTAAATTGTCAAAATGCTCCTTAGGTACTAGCATATTTCAACCGAATTTGACTAGATGCATTCTATCGTAGTAGACTCTAGAATTTCTATTCAGAATTTTGATTGATAAATTTTATGGGTGAAATGGTCAAAATGCTACTCATCCCTAGCTGCTTGACATATTTCAACCAAATTTGACGGTGCATTCTATCGTAGTAGGCTCTAGAACATCTATTCAGAATTTTGATTGATCACTTTTTGGGGTGAAAATCTTAGATTAAAAAATATATTTACCAGAAATTGTCAAAACGCTACTCCTCATTAACCACTTGGAAGATTTCAACCTAGTTTGGCTGAAAAGGACCGTAGTTCAGAACTTGTGTACGGAATTTTGATTGGTCCATTTTTGGGTGAAAATCCAGAATTTTATGAAAATTCAATTCTCTTGGTGGTCATCTTGGATTTTCTCTGTTCTGATTGGATAAATTCTCCCATACAAGCTAATGAAAATAGAGAATGGCAGATATTAGAAGAAATATAGTAAACACAACTGGTGATCTTGCCACATTCCTAATGCCATGTGATTTCTATATTTTCTAGCCAACATTTTATGTCAAAAGTAGCATTGATTTTGATGTAATTCAAGGATTTTTATTGACGATACTTGATATTTAGGCGGTCACATTAATAATTCCACTTCTACGATGATGTTTTTAGGCATACATTAAACATAGTGGTACGGCGGTAAGCATGTGTACGGAATTTTGCATTCAATTTTCGTGTTAGTGTCTATATGAGTTTTAACCATTTTAGAGATTTTTGGGGAGGGTTTGAGCCAAAGTTTAGCCTGCGTCCAATACAGCTAGCGTCCTTTCCTCAAATAAAAACGGTACGCACGCACACCAACATGCACACGTTCGCACTCATGCACGCACACACGCATGCACGCACGCATGCACACACACCCCCACACACTGTACTGCACCATATGGAATACTTTGAACGTTGCTTGTCAGCGGTCATCCATCCTGGATTTCCAAGAATGTACAGGAAATTGGTTAAAAGGTTACTCATTAACTGCTGGGACAATTTCACCCAATCTTGGATGGAAGGGACCCTATATAGTGGCAGGCTTCAGAAATTCCCTTTAAACGACAACTACTCATTAACCGCTGGACCGACTTCAACCAAACTTAGCTGGAAGGACCCTAGCCTGACAGGGATCAAAACCTCTAAATAGAACATTGGACATTTCTTTTTATGGGTCCAGCTTGCATTTCCTAAAATTCCCAGACAATTGATTATAAAAAAATTACCATATCATATCATAGCAAATTTCGCAACACCACCCCTTATGATGGTGTCAAATACAGGAAAACAATGGCTTGACATATGCGACAGTTATTAGCTATTTATGGTAAATAGAGGAATCCAATATTGATCCCAACACATGCAAAGCATGGCCAGAGCTTAGCTACAGATGTGGTGGGGGTGGGAGGGGGGGCATGGCTAAAAGTGGATTCATCCATTGCATTAGTGACAGTCTAAGCATCCATTGAAGCAAGTTTGAATGAAGTTTACTGGGACTCGTGACAGAGTTTGAAAACTAGAATAGAGGGAACTGATCTGTTGCTCAAAATATTTGACGACATAATCATATCAAAGTGACATAGCAATAGACCTTTCCACTCTATCCATCCAGCATATGACGTCATAATTAACTACGTGACATGGATAATGACTTCATAATCAATGATGTCATGAATGACGTAGATAAGTACGTCACAAATGTATATTTGAAGACGGGCTATGCATTGTTGTGCGAATTGTATGACGTTGCTATTTAATAAAAATTATGTTGAATATTTTGAAACTAATTTGACTGGGCGATGTTGCTGCCAAAGGACTATAGACTTAGTAAGCTTTACCGGCTCCTGGAACCGTGTACTCGGCTCCCAACTGCCGAGTACCCGTTTGCCCTGAAGCTCATTCTTGTTTGCATAGCAACAAGAGCTACATGTTTTTTGTGTAGTTGGAGTCTGAAGTCTTTTTCTGTGAATTGTGATAGCTTTGTGCGCTCTCTAAGGATTATATTGGATTACCATGGAAGGAGCCGATGATAACCAGGTTGTATATTTCCATGTTATTCTATGGTTAAAGGACTTCAAAATTTTGTCTGTGTCGCATGTTCCAATTTCTGCCCCCGAATCTGGGATGTGTGTTAACAACGAAATATGCCAGATTGATCGCCTTCCTTTAACCCCAACAGGCAATCGGCAGATATGAAATAAGGTGTTGGCTTTACGGTGTTTAAACACGAAAATCGGCTGACATCGTTTTCCGTAAGATCCGAGCGGGTGAGGTCACACTCGTGTTGTCTCAGATTTTTATGTGAAGAAAATGTTTCATTAATTCACGCATCTGATTCTGGGTGCTGCGTACTTTATTCGTACCAGAAAAACTTTGGAATTTTCAAGTTTTGTGTGTTATCACACGATCTGTTTGCAATGATCGGTGGTTTCAAAATTCTTGATTTAGATGTGTGGTCTGCGGTTTTACCGTGTGCTACAGCAGTTTGTTTACATTTTGTTGTTTCTTCACATATCGTTTTGGCCTTCGTTAGGAGTATAATTTATATTGATTAGTAAATATACCCCGAATGCTATGCGATGTGGTTCCTGGTTCCGTTATACATCTTTGAGGATCAGTTTATGGGTGTATTTTGCCTGCTTCGTTCTTGTCGTCCTAATCAATGCGATCTTTGCTGTAACGTTGCGGGGTGGGTGCGGGAGGGTTAACCTTTAATTTATGATCAAATTATTTGAAAATTAATTGTCTGCCTTACGTAGCCAGCCCTGCCATCATGTGACGAGTGCCATAAATTCGTGAGGGTTCTGTTCAAGGACCATGTCTGTTTTTGTTGTACAAAATGTAATCTTGATAGTAGGTGTAACATTTGTGCAGTGGGGTCGTCTGACATGATGGTCAAGTTCCTTGCCGAGAAGGACTTGGCAGGGTCTGATGCGGGGTCAGGCGGTCCGAAAGCAAATCGTGGAGCATCCGTTTCGGCCCTTGGGGGCGTTCCATGTCTGCAACCGGAGGTTGCGGAGATGGCACCGCCGGCGTAGTTTGGTCCTGCTGTGCAAGGCTTCTTGCATAGCATTCTGCCTACGCTGGTGTCGTCTCTGCTTCCAAAAGTTGTAAGGCAGTCTTCCCGTGCTTGGTTCAGACCCTGGGAGCCGTCCGCTAGGTTTCCTCGTCTAGTGACAACTTCGGGGTCTGAAGACGAGGAGGCCGAGGAGGAGAGATTGCTGTGGCCTGAGATGCCGCGGGTGGAGAGCATGGAGGTCGATTCCATCCTGGACGGAACCGTCCTCCATCTGTCTGGCTTGGCGCAAGCCAAGGGCAGCGGTTCCGCCCGTGGTTGAGGCCACTCCGGTACCGGGCACCGGTCCCGTGATGGTTGGTTTGCCGCCAACCGACACGGTGATGGGTGTGGCTGGCCAGGCGTGGTACTCGCCTGGTCCGGCGGTCAGGCATGGGGTGCCATTGGTGCCCGTGTTTGGCCACGGTTCCTCAACCATTACGGGTCCGCACAGTTTTCCATGCGGACCTACTCCATGGACAGGTGTTTTTCATGGGGTGGCGGCGGAACCGTACGGTACCGGAGTTCCTGGCGTATCAGCAATGGCTCCTAGCCGGGAGGCCGTTGCTGGTAGGGCCGTGAACACGTCAACGGGTGACGTGTTCACGGGAGTGTCCTCTTCGGAGACAGACTGGTCAGAGGCTCTGGCTTGGCTAGCCAGGGTAGACCCGTCTGTGGTTTCGACCACGGCCGAGGAGGATGCACCCTGTCCATCGGTGGCATCGATTAGGACGGGGATCTTTTATAGCAAACAACTCCTGACTAAGGGCCAGTTTCCTGCGGCCTCCAGGGAGGTGCGTGCGAGGTGTCGTATCCCACGGGGGAAATATGACAGATATGGTGTTGTCCCAACAGTCACCGAGGATGACCGCTGGGTGCGGGGTGTCCAGAGTGCTGGAGCGGACAAGTCTCAGGTACACCATGAGGAAGTCCTGTCCCTATGCGATGAGGGGGTGAGGGCAGCAATGAGTGCTGTCAATCATTCTTATCGCCTTCTTCAGTCGGGGGTGGGCTGAAGTGGGGGCAGGCCACCCTGTGCCACCTTTGGCGCTTTCATGTGTCAATGACGGCCTGGTGCTGTCTATGGACGCATTGGCAAGGGCGCAAGCGCGAGTGACGAAGTCTAGGAGGCAGATGGTCCTTGACCATATGCGTCCAGCTACTGCCGTTAGGGAGCGTCTTCTTGGGACGCCCCTTACTGGCCCTAGCATCTTTGGTGGCCAAACGTGGGCCATCTTAGAAGACACTGCCAACATCGCGCAGAATCGGTTGGCGGTTAATCTACAGCTAGAGCTAGTGCATCAGGCGCACGCACTAGGGGATGTAGCCAAGCCACTAACCGGGCAATCTTCTAAGAAGCAGAAAAAGCACAAAAGCAAGGCAAAATCTAAGCCTAGTGCTGCTTCTGCTTCTACTGGGTCTTCTCAGCCGCCTCCGGCGAAGAAGGCCAAGTAGGTTGTGGAGGCCCCTACCCTCCCCAATGTTGCTCCTGATCGCCTGAGAGGCGGGAAGGGGAAGGGTAAGTCCTCTAAGGGTGGAAAGAAGGGAGCGGATCGTACCTGAGGGTATGAGGGCTCTCTTCGTATCTGCCTGGACCACACCTGTGCGACAAGAACAGCGGTGCCAGTTAGACCGGCCAAGCCAAGACCAAAATGGTTCTCACTCTCTCTCGTCAAGAGAGGTGGGGGGGGGGGAGCAGATCGCGGTTATCCCAGGAGTACATGCCGGAGTGGTGGGATTTTCCACCACAAAATGTGTCTTTGGCACCTGTCTGGACACCCGTTCCAAGGGAACCAGACAAGTTAGAAGCCATTCAAAACGAAGTGTCAGGTTTGCTTCTGAAGGGAGCAATAAAACCAGCAAACCGGAACACAGGCTTCTATTCAAACATGTTCCTTGTCCCCAAGAGCACAGGGGGATGGAGACCCGTACTCAATCTCAGGCCATTAAATTGGTTTATCCATACGCCTCGGTTTCAGATGGAAACTCCGAGGTCGGTAATGGCAGGATTGAGGAAGCGAATGTTGTGTGTATCAATCGATCTGAACGATGCATATTTCCACATTCCAATGAACAGGAGTTGTCACAGGTTTCTGAGATTTGCGTTTCAGAATCATGTATGGGAGTTTGTAGTCCTCCCAATTGGCCTGTCGACAGCTCCACGGGTTTTCACCAGAATGGTCCTTGCGGTGACAGCGTTTCTCAGAAAAGAGAACCTGGCACTTCACACCTACATAGACTATTGGCTGATCAAAGCAGACACGTCAGCCAGGTTAGAGGTGGATAATGCTCTGACTCTGAAGTTACTTTCAGATCTAGGCTGGATAGGCAACAAGGAGAAATCCGAGTTGACACCCACTCAACAGTTCGTTTATTTAGGGATGCGATTCGATCTCGAGGAGGGCAGGGTTTACCCGTCAGAGCCCAGAGTGGTGTCTCTGTTAGCCATCCTCAAGAGTTTTCGAGTGGGAAACCACATTCAGGCGAGGTGGTTTCTTCAGATGCTGGGCATGATGGTCTCCATGGAGCAGGTCATCTCATAAGCTGCTCTGATGCGAAGACCTATCCAGTTGTATCTGATGTCTCTGTGGAAACAGAGAACAGAACCCCTGTCAAAGCTGGTACCAGTTTTGGAGCCAATAATGTCGCATCTTGTATGGTGGAAAAGCGTCAGAATCTCCTGGCCTGCCTGGGAGAACACCAGGTCTCGGGCACATGGACTTTCCAAGAGAGCCAGCTGCATATCAATCTGTTGGAAATGATGGCAGTGCAACTGGCATTGGAAAAGTTTCTTCCAAAAGTCAGGGGCAAGGTGATATTGATATGGTCAGACAACTCGACATTAGTATGATACATAAATCGCCAAGGCGGGACCAAGTCACCCACACTATGTATGAAAGTGTGGCACTTGATTCAATGGTGCAGGAATTACTCGGTTGTTTTGAAAGCAGCTCACATTCCTGGGCGATTGAACATTCTGGCGGATGCTTTGTCTCGGAGACAGAGAATTCTGCCAACAGAATGGTCTCTCAACCCTCCAGTTCTTCACAGGATCTTCGCGCATTGGAGCAAACCCAACGTGGACTTGTTCGCCACAAAGGAAAATGCTCAAATCATGACTTATGTCTCGCCGATTCCAGATCCAAATGCCGTCGATACAGACGCTCTGGTGATTAGCTGGAGAGGGATGCACGCTTACGCATACCCACCCACCATTCTTCTGCCGAAGATATTGGTGAAGATCAGGGAGAAACCATGCCTGGTCCTGCTAATAGTGCCATTTTGGCCCAGCAGGGCGTGGTTCACGGATCTTCTAGATCTGTTGGTGGACAATCCAGTGCAGTTACCCGAGATTCCGAACATGATCTCCCAGGCCAAGGGACGCTTCCTACACGAGCATCCCGAAATGTTCAAATTGACTGCGTGGATGTTATCAAACGACGTTCCACATTGGAAGGTTTTTCTCGACAAGCTGCGAATATCATCGCAGCTGCGAGAAGGAGGTCAACCTTCATGTCATATAACAACAAGGTTAACAGATTTGCAGACTGGTATGAAGGAAAGGGTATTGATACCTTTCAATCCACTATTCAGCAAATAGCAGACTTTCTCTGTGAGCTGTTCTTTTCAGGACTAGCTCCTGTCACAATTGCTAGGTACAAGTCAGCTTTGGCATCAGTTATCCCTTGTCTAGCCAACAGGGATAGTCCAGATGTGGCCCAGTTGAATGTGATGGTGAAGGGAATGAGCAATCTCCGACTGAGACAACCGGTAGTCATTCCAGCCTGGAGTCTATCTTTAGTGCTTAATGTACTGGCCAAGCACCCTTTCGAACCGTTGCGTTCGGCTAGTCTAAAGCATTTGACTCTAAAGGCGGTTTTTCTATTGGCAGCTTCTTCAACTAGAAGGCGCAGTGAGATCCATGCACTTTCAGCAGAGAGCGACCGATTTATTGTCTCCGGAGAGGGTCTGCGTCTACTGCCAAGAGCAGAGTTCATGTCAAAGAATCAATCTTTGAGATATCCCGGCAAACCGATCATTATATCGAAACTCACTAGGCTTGATTGTGATGTCAGTCTCTGGTGCCCAGTCCGTGCTTTGACTAAGTAGAAAAGACCGACAGACTCGTTACGGTCGAATGATAGACATCTGTGGATCTGCCATAAGAAGCCATATGGCACCGCATCCATGGATTCTATCTCTCGTTGGGTAGTCGAATGCATTCAGACTACCCATGAGATTGCGACTGGGCACCAGGTGCAATGCGCAAGGGCACACGATGTTAGAGGAATAGCCGCCTCGACCGCCCTTTACAATGGTGTTCCATTAGAGGACATCATGGCTGTTGCACAATGGCACTGTGAGTCCTCTTTCACAGATTACTATCTGAGGGATGTGTCAGACTCCGCCAATCCACTCGCTTTAGCTGTTTTGAAACGATAGTTATACGACCCACTGCTCTTCTCCATTTTTTGGCATTTGTATGAAAGAATTAAGAAGCAGACATGGTCGAGCGAGAGGATATCAACCAGATTGTGTCACTGATGGCCGGACAAGTGAATTGTTGGAGGCTCCACGTCTGAAATCCAAATATCATGAGGTAATTCAAGATTGAGAGTTTTTTGTATTATGTCTATATATCATGTTCATTCATCTTATATATTCATGCTCATTCCCAGGCTAATATATGCAAAGAGCAGTTAACCCTCTTGGCATATTTGTGTTTCAGGCGAGATGCATGTTCGTGAGTTCTCTCCCTTTTCTTAAGAGAAAAAATGATGGGGGTGGGTGGGGGTGGGCAGTGATGCGAATGTGATTCGGTTCTGTTAACTTGATGGTCCTTTTATGTTTCCATTAATCAAGTTTACGTCTAAGCTCTTTCTCCAAGGGGCAAAAGTAGCAATTGATGGCTTGCCCCTTCCCACCAGGTTACTGTCTAAATCTGGTGTATATCAGAAGTAATAGAATGGTGAGTATTGATCGAAGGAGAATGAAGGAAATTTCAATTTCCCTTTCTCTGAGATCTAACAATACTCACCATTCTATTACGGACCCAGCCTCCCAGCCCCACGGAGGCAAGCCATGGGTATCTCTTGTTTGGTGGCTATGCAAACAAGATGAGCTTCATGGCAAACGGGTACTTGGCAGTTGGGAGCCGAGTACCCGGTTCCAGGAGCCGGTAAAGCGTACTAAGTCTATAGTCCTAGGGCCAGCTATCCAGGATAGCTTGTATCAGAAGTAATAGAATGGTGAGTATTGTTAGATCTCGGAGAAAGGGAAATTGAAATTTCCTTCAGTCTTTGATGAACTTACAATTTAGTAAACATTCTGTTGAATATTTTGAAGCAAATTTGACAGGGAGCTGTTTTGAAATGTTCAACAACTTACCTGTAGTGTTACCTTGAAATTTAGAGGCTGTGAATGTAGATTTCAAAGTTTCAAATTGATTTCAATAAGCGTAATAAGATGGGGTGAACTGAGCTAGAAACGGATAGGGCATAGATAGAAATGGATCCCTATTAGACTTCCTCCACGGTGTCCACCCATTTGGTTTCCAGAGCATAACTTGACAAAGCCAGTGCGCATTTGCTTCAAATTTGTTATGATAATAGCATGAGAAAGGACCTCACTTGAGATTGTGAAATTACAGTGAAACGCGTCCATATTCACTATTCAGCCAACTTAGTGACCATGAAATATCAAACCTCATAAACAGTTGTTTCTGGAGCATAATTTTAGAAGGCCCATGACAAGACCATGTTTGGGATTGTGGTGTAGCGGAATTCATCGCTATACCGCCTGTGGAAATATAAAACTCGGCAAACATCAGAGTTTGCATTAAGCTATTAACCCCTTAATGGTCAAGCTGGCCAAAACAGGCCTTTGCTGTGGTCTTAAGAAACGTCCATTCGCAGACCAAGAAAAGAGTGTTTTTCAAAATTTATGATTGGAATGACTGGCTCGATAACTGAGCCTGTCATTCCAGTGTTAAACTTTTTAAATAATCTCTTCTACAAATTGGCATTTTCTCTGAGAAAATTGAAATTCTTTTGACAAAATTTAGCTGTAAACAGGTAATGACAGGAGAGATACATGACCAGAATTGGTTTGGTGTTGGATGTTGAGTATGTTATCGAAGCCCCACTGCATGAAACATATGTAACTGTTTACGGTTATTGTAGCCTATTTCAATGTTTGTAGCATGGCCATGTGGTGAGTATCTGTTAAGTTTTAATTTTAAATAAAGTATTTAAATTAGTCTAGTTAACTAACTATTGTAACTAACACACAGCATTGAACGTAGTCCTGTTAGTCTCTAACACAGCCCATGATGCGGTGAGAGCCTGTAGATGCCTGATGTATAACACTAGATGCCTACAGGTGATTGGCTGAATCGTTTCTGACAATAAGATTCCTTGCCAGGGAAATATCACGTACATGTATGCTTGCTGTATCCAAAGCTGTGATTGGCTGATGTTTTACAACAAATGAATTCATTACCATGACAGTATGACGTCATGCAATTTAGTATTACAATGTGATGCCATAGTACTATTATGACACCCATTCTATTTTCCATGCCCAACTGCCAATCAAGGTGTCAACATTTTGATGCAAATATGGCAGCCATTTACGCTGACAGACTGGGTCCTGACCTGTTCTACGATGTGAAATCTCTAAGCATCCAGTAGTCCTGTTATACATGTAGTTGCGACATAGGTGGTTTTTGTCGCAAATGTCAAAAGATTTAAGATTCACTTTTTTACTACAGTACAGCTCAAAATAAGCTAACATGTTTTCAAAACAAAAACTAGAAGATGTTACTTAGTAAAATTTTGAACATGATGTATGAAATGCCTATGGCAGCAACAGCGCCCAGTCAAATTAGTTTCAAAATATTTGACAGAATGTTTATTAAATAGTAAAGACAATTCCCACAATTCCTACAATGTGTCGGACTATTAAGCATTTAAGACGGACTAAATCGAGTCATTAATTCTGTAATTGATTATGATGTCATCCTCCACGTCACGTAGTTGATTATGATGTCATGATGGATCGATAAACTGGAAAGGGCCATTGCATAGATCGGTTCTAATTTTTAAATGTTGTTGAATTGAATGATGTAAGTAGCATGATGCGATTAATCAACCCCATTAATGATTGTTGCCCGTAGATATACAAAAATAATCATAGATACATCGCAATTCTACTATGAGTAGTACTAATCATTTAAAAATCTTAAAGTATTAATTGCATATATATAACAAAGTATTTTCTCTCATGCGTGTTTTCCCGTGTGAAGCACGTTGTTTTCTGCATGTTGCATGCGCTCTACTATTGCCTAATCTTAGAGGTGTATATTTCTCACAGCAGATATCTACGATAAAGTCGCACCACAGATTGAGGAGAATGGGCTGGACTTGGAGTGTGTGGGTGGCGGACGGATGGAGCATGAACCAAACAAAAAGAAAATCAATGTTTTTGGATACTCACAGGTTAGTGTTTGTAGATAATGGTCAACTCTGTCTATAGCAGACACAATATTGGTCATCAGAGATGGTGCGACAGACAGGTGACCACTTAAATCATGATGGTGTGTGTGTGTGTGTGTGTGTGCGTGCGTGCGTGCGTGCGTGCGTGCGTGCGTGTGTGTGTGAGTTGTTATTAGTTACTTACCGTAATTTTGTGTCTATTGCGTGCTAATATTTGTTATACACGCAGGGCAAAATTGGACAAAATATGAGTAAAAAAAGCCTTATAACACACAGTCAGTTCAGAAAGATTGCAAAACATTTTTCCGACGAACGAAAATTGGTACCGTAAAACGCGGCTTCTAATAGGACAAGGGCTGTAAATTCTTTAAATCCAAACCTCTGAGAAAGGGTGCCGACTTCTATTAATTAGGTATATTTCACGAAAAGATTGAAAAAAATGATACAAAAAATAACACAAAATTTTGAACACATTCTAAAGTTTTCACACTAGAAATTCTTACCATCTTACGTCTATGCTTAGTGTATACCTTATATCCATCATCGCGGGAGTGAAATCATTAATTGGGACCGCCTAAATATTGCGTATATTTTAATAAACATTGTTTCATCAAAATTAATCCAAAGTTTGACATAAAATGGTGTCGCGAAAAAATAGAAATCATGTGATGTATTAGGCTATAGGACGAGTTTAGGTTGTTACCCGAGTAGCGCAAAGAAGCTAATAGTAGTACCCAGTTAGAGACTTGCACAATCCACATATAGGAGGGGAGCTTCGAGTAGCTACGAGAGTGATGACATAAACTCGTCCTATAGCTAATTAATACAGCGATTAATACTTGGTAGAATGTAATGTAACCAAGTCAGCCAGGACGCAATCGCCCAAGTGAACAAAAATCGTGCCAGTAAATATACTGCCGAATACATTTACTGATTAGGTAATAGTGAATTTATTGCTCAAATTGTTTTTTAAAACATTACCTTCTGTATATATTTAGTATTAATTTGCGATATTGGCATTTGCTATGTTGCAAAATCTGTTTTTATTTTGGGAGGTCTCCTAGGTCAGATAAAGTTCAGTGGAATGCCTACAACTACAAAAGAGCTTTAATTGGGTCGTCCAACTTAAGAAGGGATCTAACCTCATTTTATTTCTTACATTGTTTTGGAACATTTTATTTTGGTTTACAATAATACATGTACAATGACTTGTCAGTTTGAGTTTTATTTCATCATTTAAGACTCATACACGTAAGATTTACAAATATTACATAGAATACAATTATTACACACAATGTAGCCCACAATATTGGTTATTGCAATACAGCAGGCAAGAGGAAAGAGTGGTTTCCCTTGGATGATATCGCATTTTTGGGCTGAATTGTACATCAGGGAGACCCAAAATTCTGAGCCCAAAAATATGATAAAAGTTTATACTAATGCATAATATGCACACCCCTTCTGGCCTGGAGCATAGACACGAAATTATGGTATCACTTTTTTGTATGCCAGTACTGAACACTTTAACTCTGGAATTTATTCAAGAAAATTTCAGTTTTCTCATAGAAAATGTCCATTTGCAGACCAAGAGAAGACTACTTTTGAAAATTTACCACTGGAATGACTGCCTCGGTTATCAAGCCAGTCATTCCAGTGGTAAATTATCAAAAATAGTCTTCTTTTGGTCTGCAAATGGACATTTCTCAAGACCACTGCAGAAGCAGTTTTTGGCTGATATGAGGGTTAAAGGGTTGAAATTCTGTCCTCAATTGTTTCGCGGATGCCCAGCCAGAGATGACACATTCTCATTTCTAGAGTCTGCAATGTCTCTCAAGATATCTTCTTAGACCTATTGTACAGTGTTGAATTACAATTTTTAATACTGGACGAAGGGCAACCTGCAGATTGACTGTCCGCACATGTTTACTGTTCAAAATCTCACTGCTGAATGACTAGCTGGAGACACACTTCTGCTTTTATTGGAGAATAGACCTTTCACACATTAGCGTACTTTGGGAAAATACCTTCCCGGAATGCATCACGCATACCACTTCCGGCTGGTAACCGCGATAGCCGATGCGCAAACAGCATTACTTTACTATGGGAATCCGATACAGTGCACTTTAAGCAGCGCCTATGAAAAACTATCTTCATAATATTTTTGAAGTCATACATCATTGGAAAGCTAAGCCAATTTTCTATACATTTCTGTATTAGTTTTTATAGTTTTGTAAAACTTAATACAGTTGATTGCAATTTTAAAATATCCCCTATTATCCACTTGATTTAATGAATCTAAGTCGAATGGTGTATTATATATACGCAAATAACTAAATATAAAAAATAATGCATTAATGTTTCAGCAATTGAATGTGCTTTCCAATGATATATGATTTAAATAATATAATGATATTAGTTTATCATAGGAATGGTTTAGATTGCAGTGTATTTTAGTGCAAACGTAATGGTCAGCGGCTTGTTGGCGGCTGTACCAGCCAGCAGTTTTACTCTGAGCGTTGAATTAGGGAAATCCCGGCGTAATGACGTCGATGTGAGAAAGGTGTATTTCCAGTTAGCACAGATAATAGGGTCAACTACTACGGCAATGTTAAACTAAATCTAAAATGGGATTTACAAATCTAGTTAGTTAGAGTGCCCATAAACTAACAAATAGTCAACAATTTATTTAAGATTAGTTAGTGTCTTTTCTTAAATTATGAGAACTTTAAGATCCTCTATGTATGTCGCTGATACATTGACTTAAACACAGTTGTCTTAATAAAAGGGTGTCGCCGCCATAATATGACAACATTGCAGTAACATCACCTAGCATAAATTGTGCACTTGGTTATTGTGTTAGAATAACTTTAAGTAGTAGAGACTAATGGAGAGATCTGATCTGTCACTCAAGTGTATGATGTCATAATCAATTATGTCACAATCAAAATGTGTAAGGAATGACCGATCTAGCTTTGTCATCCATGAACATCTAAAGGTCTGTCAAGTGTAAGAATTGTCTGTCTGATGGATTTACTATCTAATAAACATTTTGTTGAATATTTTGAAACTAATTTGACTTGGTGATGTTGCTGCCATTGGAAGCAACAGCACCCAGCCAAATTAGTCTCAAAATATCCAATAGCTTACCTGTATAGTTACCTTGAAATTGGGATTCTGTGAATTTACAGTTTGAAGTATGTAAATCGATCCCAACACACGCAAAAATGTGGGCAGAGCTTAGCTAGAAATGGGTGTGGCATAGCTAGATTATAGATGCTTCTCTTGTATATGAGCTATTTACATATCAGTTATTAACTGATTTTCTGATCTAACCCTAAATCATTCTAAAACAGAAAGTCAATAGCCAATATTACTGTTACCTATGATAACAATAACTGTCAGTCAAATTGTTCTCAAAATATTCTACTGGATTCATGTTTAGCTCTAAGATAGAACAGTGGTTCCTGGAATTCAGGAATGCTGTTAGTCTTATGATGTTAGTCTCTGATAAATTGATTGAAGTTTGACTTTGACTAGATCTTCTCGGTGTTCTGTGAGTTCCACGTTACATGGATATTATTTAGCTTATGTTTTTTCCTGCTGCGTCTCCACATGTGGTGGAGAGAGAATGCTATTCACACACAGGAAGCGGTAAGGATTGGATTCCTGATTCTGTCTGCACCTAATTACATAACTCAGTAGCTGGCCATCAATTGCTGCCTGAAACAACCACAGGATATGTGCTACTGTATGCTGCTACACAGCTGCCTTTCTCATCCTTTTTGTTCCTCAATATCTGGCAACAGGTTCTTAAAAGAAAATACAGAATCCACTGAATATTTCTAAAACATTTTGACTGAAAGTTGTTTCTTTCATCAGCAACAACTCACAGCTTTAGCTTAATGTTAAGAAGTAATATTGGTGTTGTGTTACCAACTGCGTCGTCCTGCGGTGGCAATAGCAGTGGTGTTGTCAATTTGCATTTAGCTCAACTTAATGGTTCATATATCATGTTTGGTTAATCATACTGGACTCAAACTTGGAGAATTCTTATTTTCCTAGAAGAGACCATGGCACAATAACACGGGTGTCAAAAGATCAAAGGTCAAGGTCATTGTGATGTCAAAAGATCAAAGGTCAAGGTCATTGTGACCTAAAGTTTTTACCAACATCAATATTTTGTGATTAACCGAACTTTGTGGTTTATTTTGTATGCTTGCTTAATTATACTGGACCGAAACTTGGACACATGCTTCCTAATAATAAGACATCATAACACAACAATGTTGGGATCAAAAGGTTTACGGTCAATGTCTTTGCAACCTTGATAAAAACCTTATTTATTTCCTCATATAATGTTGTTTAGCTCAATGTAGTGGTTTATATCTCACGTTTGGTTAAGCATACAAAGCCCAAATTTTGACAAGTGCTTCCAAATAATGCGCTTTCATGACTCAATCACCTTTGTATCAAAAGGTCAATGTCCGTGTGATAATGACAAAACATTTTTTTTCAACAATAATGTTTTGCGTTAAGCTATACTTAGCTGTTTATATCTGAGGTTTGTTTAATTTTACAGGGCCTAAGCCTGAACATATGCTTCCTAATGATATAATGTGAAGGCCTATCACAATGACGTTGATGTAAAAAGGTCTTTGTGACCGTGATAGTAAGACCATGTTTTTTACAACATTAACCTTTCGCTTTTAGCTCAACTTGACGGTTTATATATCTCATGTTTAGTTAAGCATACAGTATGTCAGGCAGTTTCGGATCACTACTTAAAAAAATATTTCCTGTGAATTTATTTATAGAATATTTAAAATCAAACGTGTTAGGTTTTGATGACACACATTTATATTTTATATAAGTATAAGAAAGATTTAGTTTGACCATTGCCCCTCAAAGAATTTCACAAAAGCGTGAGTTGGCCAAATACAGCAATTTTGATCACTGGGTAGTTCCGGATTACGTCATTTAAACTCAGTTTGATAACTATAAAATAATATTTTTATGCCATTGTCATGTTTTGACAAGGCAAGAAATGGGAAGATAAAAATTACCATTGACATACAAACATCTATTGTCTTTAGAAACCTTTTCGGCATACACTGCTGTAAGATTTGGTGTTGGCCGTAATGGATGGTTATCGCGACAGAGGATTTATTTTTAATTAAATGCTTGAAATCTGACACAATTGAGACACAGATTTTTATGTTTCTTGGTCATCAATAAACTGAAGTTATTGAAAAACAACAAAATGTTAAATCAAAGCCTGGTTTCAAAGAATTTGATTGATGATTAAGATAGTGATCTGAAACTGTCAATGATCCGGAACTGCTGTATCCACTGTATTGGGCTGAAACTTGGGCAGGTACTTCCTGATTACAATAACCTTGGTGTCATGGGCTTTGTGCCCGTGATAGAAAAAACTTGTTTTTTACAACATCAACATTTTCCAGTAAGCTCGTCGTAGTGGTGTTTCTTCAAGCTGGGTTAATCATACTGCAAGGAGATAATGGGAGTGCATGACAAAATGACCATATGGTCAAAAGGTAAAAGCTTTGGTCACTCAGTCCTTGGTTACAACTTTGTCCATTTCTAAAATAACATTTTGTGTTTAACTCAACATAGTAGTTTGTATCTCTTGTTAAGATACTGAACGTGCACTTGGACACATACTTCCTTTTAATGAGAGGGAAAGGCACAAGCATGGTGGGGTCATGGTCTGTGATAAATGTATTGATAGGCCTCTATTTATCCTTAGTCTATGTAAGTAGAATTGGTTTTGAACTCAAGCTTCACAGTTCATTGGAACATCATACAGTTGAGATTTATGGTTGTAATGCAACAAAGTTTCTGGTTGTTTTTGCCTTCGTCTTGTCAATGGAAGAATATAGTTTTAGCTATGCCCCACCCATCTCTAGCTAAGCTTCACCCATGCTTCACCCGTGTTGAGGTTGATCAATCCCTGAACTCCCTGACTATCAATTTCCAGAAAACTATACAGGTAAGGTGTTGAAAATTTTAAAACTAATTTGCCTGCCTGTTGTTGCTGCATATGGCATGTTTATTAAATAGTAAAGCCATACAATTCGTTCAACAACACTTAAGTCTGTCATCGTTCATGACGAACCTAGTTATGTCATTCATGACGTAATTCATTATGACATCGGCCTACACCTCACATAGTTGATTATGACATCATATGACTGAGAAATTAGAATCCTCCATTGAAGAGGGCATTGCATTCGTTTCTGTCCATCCATCCGTCTCTGTATTTCTCTGTCTGGACCTGTGCTATCGCAGAAACTACTAATCTGATGTGGCTCAAATTTCGAGATTTTCTTGTCATGATCCAGATTTAAAACCCGGGATCTAGATCGGATACAATTCTAGATCTATCTATATCTTCGAAACTGCTGAGTCTATTCGACTTAACTTTTAGTTCTCGAACTAGTGATATTATCTCTACTTTGGAACACGTATTAATATGAAACTACCCTGGAAAAAATCTTGGAAAAAATAGTGAGTTGAAGTGTCTGCAATTTCTTGTCGCCGTCATCGTCACCACCGTTGTCGCCGCCGCTGTTGTTGTTTTTATCCCCACATCTTTCAAAGAAAAGTGGGGATTATGTTGGCCATCCATCTGTCTGTTTGGCTGTGCGAATCCTGATTGTATTGCAACTCCTTCGATACCAATGGACAGAATTCAACCAAATTTGGTATGTGAGTTACTCATGCATGTCATGATATGATTGTGGAGTGCAAGAGGACATTACATTTGACTCTGTTCTCACGGGGTAGTAGTAGTAGTAGTAGTAGTAGTAATAGTAATAGTAGTAGTAGTAGTAGTAGTAATAGTAATAGTAGTAGTAGTAGTAGTAGTAGTAGTAGTAGTAGTAGTGGTAATAGTAGTAGTAATAGTAATAGTAGTAGTAGTAGTAGTAGTAGTAGTAGTAGTAGTAGTAGTAGTAGTAGTAGTTTTGTTGTTGGCGGTGCCGTGGTGATGGGGGAGCGGGGTAGGTGGTTGTTATTGTTCGTTGTTGTAAACAGCTGCTAGTTTGGCATATTGAGATTGATGTTCCCTGCTGGGCGATAAACCTCTGTATTGCTAGTAGTGGCCCGATCTTTGGGTGGCAGCCATTAACCGTTAACTATCACAGATCGAAAGCGACAAATTGCTTACGATGTAAGGAACATTCTGTTAAATATTTTGAAGCTACATTGACTGGGAGTTATTGCTGCCTATTGTAGCAACAGCTTATTAGTTTCAAAATATTCACCAACTTACGTGTATAGTTGACTTGAAGTTCAGAAAGTGTCATTTCAGGGGTTAATATAATGAATGACGCTGGCCAGTCTAAACGTCATTAGTCAGAAATTATTAAATATCATTACTTATCTTAATCTATGCGCATCTGCCGCTCACCAATACTGTTTAACAGTCAGAGCGCTGCAAGTCAGCAGACAGTAATTTCAATGTACAATAGCTCTGCACCCTGCTAAATATTTTGAAAACAATTTGATTGAAAGTTGTTGGTTAGCCGCCAACAACTTTCAGTCAAATTGTTTTCAAAATATTCAACATGTCCAGAGTGAAACGGCATGGAAAATGTAGTTTGCAGAAATTCAGCATACAGACAGTTAATAGATAGGGTCTTCAGCTGGTGGGTGGTATGGTTGGGGTAAAGGGTGGGTGTACAGGTAAACTTTATATATATATATTTATATAAATCTGTCTAAGATAGAGATATTGCAAAAATAGATCTATAATTAGTAGATGACCATCTTGAATCATTAGCTATTTGAGGCCCACCACACATGTCGTACATTCAGATTCATAAGACGGTTATAGTGATGGTACTACTCAAACCACTAAAAGATAGAATTAACCCTTTAATGGTCAAATTTGGTCCAGAAAATTTAACTATTTTCTTATTGAATGTCCATTTACAGGGCGAGAGAATATAATTTAAAAAAATTTATCACTGGAATGACTGGCTCGGTTATTGAGCCAGTCATTCCAGTGGTAAATTAAAAAAAATTGTATTGTCGCAGCCTGTAAATGGACATTCCACAAGACCATAGCAGAGGCCGGTTTTGGCCGGTATGACCATTAAAGGGTTAAAATCAGATTTTGTGGTTCCACCCAAACTCGGATCAAGGGTAACAATGGAAAAAAATTGAGCGAACGAATGACCGACAGACAGAATTATACTAGTTTTGAGTCATAGCTAAAATATTAATTAATATTAGGTTTTTACCATCACCCCAAAAGGGGAAGCGGGTATTGCAATCGAGCCTGTCTGTCTGTCTGCATGCGCGTGTGCATGTGTGTCCAGAGCTGTATTTCGAAAAGTACTGACCCGATTTTGCACAAATTTTAACACAACTTTCTGTGAAAGACGATTTCCAGCCTTTGGCTGTGATCCGGACAAACTAGAACCACGATCTGGATTAGATCAAATTCTGGATGTGTGAATATTTCAAAACCTTCTGGTCCATTTTGTCTCAAATTTTAACACAAGAAATAGTGGGACAATACACTAGGATTCTACAATATTATGTGTGATTTAAAAGAAACCCCAGAAATCCAATCTGAAATATCCAGAATATCCGAAAACTTTGTACAATGTGACAAAAAATGGGAGGGTGAGCATCTGCAATCTCTCATTGGTCTTGAAGGAATTTGAAACAGATATATATCTGAGATCTATATTACTGCCTAATAGATCCGGATAGTTTGCATTAGTACGTTAACCCTTTGACATATGAATTCCCTATATCTCATTTTCAAGGCAATACAGGAAAACTACTGAATATTTTGAAATTAATTTAACTGAACGCCGTTGCTGCAGCAATGACTCAGTCAAATAAATTTCAAAGTATTCAACAGAATAAGTTTTATATCGTAAAGAATTTACTTTTCAAGGATTTGTCAGTGAATGGGTTAAAACTTACAGACCAGAAATTACCAATTTCCTTTGATGTAGAGAATAATCTTTTGAATATTTTTCTAAACTATTGTGACTGGATGCTGTTGCTGCCTATGATGGCAACATGTTCCAGTCAAATAATTGCAATTAATTCAACAGCCTGTCTGTATAGAACTTTAGGATTGTTAGCAGTTAAATCTCTGTGTCGGATTTATAAATGATTTCTATATGAAAAACTATTATTTGAACAGGATTCTAAGAAAAAAGTTGTAGGCATCCCAATTTCCACTGCTTATTAGCTCATGTGGCCTGAAACGCCAAGTGAGTTTATGCCATGATGACTGTAGGCCTGTCGTCCATCGTCTGTCATCTGTTCATCAACTTTTTATTTAAAAACCTGTGCATTAACTACTTGACCGATTTTAATACAATTTGCCTTCTATGGTCCTTGCGTTTGTATGTGTCAAAGATGTATTCAGAATTTTGATATTTTTGGATTTTCGTTTAAAACGCCACTCAACCGTTACTGTTGGCCCGATCTTAGCAAAATGTATGTGGAAGAGTCTTATTATGCTAGACTTCAGACCATTTATTCAGAATTTTGATTGGTTGATTCTTTATTTCAGTGGTCACTTTGGATCTGAAAAATGGTGGGGAATCTTTCAAAATGCTACTCTTCCGTTATCAATGACCTGATTTTAACCAAATTTCTGTGTAGGAGTTCTATGGTGTTGGGCGTCAGATCTTATACTCAGAATTTTGATTGGTCAATTTTCTGGTGGCCATCTTGGATTTTCTAAAAATCTTTTATAATGCTACTCTTCTTTATAGTGATCGGTTTCAAGAGCCCTAATGAGAATTTTTATTTTATTTTCAGGGTAACCATACAGGAAAACTGCAAGCAATTGCTTCCAGTCAAATTAATTTCAAAATATTCAACAGAATAAGTTTTATATTGTAAAGATTTACTTTTTCAAGTATTTGTCGACGAAAAGGTTACTAGAATTCAATTGATGTATTAATGGAGACACCTTTTGTCATGTTTTAGCAGATATGCACCCAAGTCCCTCATCCTAATGTATTATGACATCTGAGACGAGGATCCTTTAGAAGATCCAATAATCTTCCTGGCAAAACAAAAACTCTACAGTTTACATAACTGGTTTGAGGGCATTCCAGGTGAATTATTACAAAGATTATGGAACATACATCTGCACAATTATTACATAGTAAATTGCACTAATGCCCGAAAACACATCAGCATCATTTAAGAGTCTGTATGCCGAATTTCTGCAATTGGTTTAACTCTGGATATTCACAATATTTTGAAAACAATTTGACTGAAAGTTATTGGTGGCTAAGCCACCAACAACTTTCAGGCAAATTATTTTTAAAATATTCAGCAAGTCCAGAGTTATTGCCCATTAAAATTATTGTCCGGTGGCTTGCAGTAGTCAAACAATTAATAACCACTCCGAAACCATAGCTTGAATTGCTGCAGTGTGGTAGTAATTGATTGAATGTCCTCAGTAATTGGTGCCATTCAGTGGTAAACAGCATGCAGTCAGTAAAATGCCAGAAAATATGTCAGTGCCACGCTTATAAGTAATTACAATGAGTGGAATGTAAGGGATGTGCAACAACTTCTTACAAATCTTCAACATACAACGATCAATGGGCAGAGATTCTCATAATGGTCCTTTTGGATGTATATACCCCCATAATGCATCTTGGGACCCCAGAAAGTAGTGGCAGTGTGTCACATGGGATACTGAAAAACATGATTTTTAAATATTAATTAATTTTTTTAAGTTCTTCCACAAAAATACCCACAAAATCGAGCGTGTGACCTCCATATTTCATAGCTGTGAGTTCATGCTGATTTCTAATTTTAGCATGGATGAAAAAAACTTCATTAATACTTCAGAGTTTTAGATTGGACCCCAAATTTCAGCTTGGCCCCCCCCCCCCCCCCAGATTTCAGGATGTGTGGACCCTTGAACCTCTAAAATATATATGGCATGTCAAATACTGATCATGGGTGGAAAGAGTTAGACTATGATGCATAAAGAATATGTGCAAGTACAGTACAGCTTAGAATTAACCTAACATGTTTCCTAAACAAAAATAAAATACACTGCCATTGAATATTTCGAACGTACCGCAATTGGACTGGAAGCCTAAGGCAACAATGTCTTCCACTCCAAATATGTTCAAAATATTCAACAGAACATTTTTTACTAACATGTTTGTGTTTTTGTTTTGGAAACAGTTTCACTTATTTATGAGCCGTACTGTAATTTGGCAGGAATAACGTATGCACATATCTAGGTATGTATATGTGCATTATCTTGCAGGTTTTGCTGAGTTTATGTCTTTGTCAGTAATGACCGAATACTGGCACGATTACTGTCATGTAACATTCATTACTCTCCGTGCACAATCAAATATAATTTCTTCGTTTGTATCTTTCTTCCGACATTGCTACATATATTGCGGAAGACACTCATGATGTCATTATTTCAGTATATTCGATGTGACCTTTATTATTCCGTCATTCCTGAAAGTTATGTTGATGTGTCTGACAGCAATAACCTGAAAATAATTACCGTATTGCGTCTATTTGAAGCCCATGCTCTAGTAGAAACCCACTCCTTAACTTTGACATATGAGCTCCAATGATTTCATAGCAGTTTCAAAATGACAAAACTATTAGAAGCCACCCCCTAATTCAAACAAATTTGTAACAATAACATGTATAATAATGACACTACTTTACACCGATCTCTGCCCTGATACATTCCTGGCCCCCTAGAAATCAATACAGTCCTCAGATTTGTAGATCTCTGCCCCTATTAGATTACAACTAATAGTAGTAGGCAACATATGTTCAAGATATAATAAAGTGTACTCAACACTTTTGTTGTCAAAATACACTTAAAACTGTCTTGGCGTGATAAATGCCTTCCTTATAAAAATATTTGAAGACCAAATTTATGTACCAAATAAGCAGTCCATATTGTGCATCAATTTTGTAATGCCAACCAACGTCAATTGATCCAAAACGGAATCAAGACGAATGACAAAGATTGCTTGAAAGCCAGAGAATTAAAATGAGATAGACCTCTTCTTATGTTAGCAAGCCGCTGGCTCTTCTGTGATTGGAGTCACTGTGTTCTCATGAGGTCTCATACGCTAATGTGAGTTTGTTATCAAACGGCTACCCATCATTCAGATCATACCTAAAGTACAATACTCAGTTACGGTCACACAATGATAATATATACTAATTTCTGTATTCCGAGTCCAGAATATTTATATCCGAGTAACTAAACTTTTTTTGCGATTGGAGGCAAATCAGGTGATTTATGGGATTTTTTTGCGACAACATTTTATGTCAAATTGTGGATTAATTTGATGTAATAAATGATCTTTATTAACGGATGCGCAATCTTTAGGCGCTCCAATTAAATAATTTCACTTCCACATTGATGTTTTTTAGGTATACATTGAACATAGTCGTAAGGCGGCAAGAATTTATACCGGAAAATTTAGTTCAATTTTTGTATATCAGTTTTAACCATTTTAGAGAATGTATTTCAACTTTTTGAAAACTACCTAATATAAACCCACCGTCTTTCTCAGAGATGGTGGTATCAAATAGGCTAAATATGGTGCGGTAAATGCTGTGCAGTACAGCTCATAAAGATGTTCACATGTTTCTAAAACAAAAACAGAAACATAATAGTTAGTACAATTTTGAAAACCATGTTCTGTTGAATATTTTGATTGGATCCCAATGGTGCCTTAAAGCTAGGAATCCATTAACATGTATGCGTATCCGTATCAATACTCGTATCTGTATCCATATGCCTATGTGTGTCCAAAAGCAGTGATTTTATTTAATTTTAGGCCAATCAAATGCTACTACTACTACTACTACTACTACTACTACTACTACTACTACTACTACTACTACTACTACTACTACTACTACTACTACTACTCTACTACTACTACTACTACTACTACTACTACTACTACTACTACTACTACTACTGCTACTACTACTATTACTACTACCACCGATATGTTAGTTTGTATTTGGGCGTCTTTACCGTTTGTTTTCGTAACACATGAACACAAGTTGGGATCGATCGATCGCTGAACACCCTGCGAGCGTGGAGTGCTTCTTTTTACCCCCATCGATAGACACAAGGTTTAAGGCAAGCGTGGAGTGTTTCTTTGTACCACCGTCAGTAGATGCAAGGCTTAAACCAAGCATGGAGTGTTTCTTTGTACCACCGTCAGTAGATGCAAGGTTTAAGGCAAGCATGGAGTGTTTCTTTTTACCTCCGTCAGTAGATGCAAGGTTTAAGGCAAGCATGGAGTGCTTCTTTTTACCTCCATCAGTAGATGCAAGGTTTAAGGCAAGCATGGAGTGTTTCTTTTTACCTTCGTCAGTAGATGCAAGGTTTAAGGCAAGCGTGGAGTGTTTCTTTTTACCTCCGTCAGTAGATGCAAGGTTTAAGGCAAGCGTGGAGTGTTTCTTTTTACCTCCATCAGTGGATGCAAGGCTTAAAGCAAGCATGGAGTGCTTTTTTTTACCTCTATCAGTAGATGCCAGGCTTAAAGCAAGCATGGAGTGTTTCTTTTTACCTCCATCAGTGGATGCAAGGCTTAAAGCAAGCATGGAGTGCTTTTTTTACCTCTATCAGTAGATGCCAGGCTTAAAGCAAGCATGGAGTGTTTCTTTTTACCTCCATCAGTAGATGCCAGGCTTAAAGCAAGCATGGAGTGTTTCTTTTTACCTCCGTCAGTAGATGCAATGTTTAAGGCAAGCATGGAGTGCTTCTTTTTACCTCCATCAGTAGATGCAAGGTGTAAGGCAAGCATGGAGTGTTTCTTTTTACCTCCATCAGTGGATGCAAGGCTTAAAGCAAGCATGGAGTGCTTTTTTTTACCTCTATCAGTAGATGCCAGGCTTAAAGCAAGCATGGAGTGTATCTTTTTACCTCCATCAGTAGATGCCAGCCTTAAAGCAAGCATGGAGTGTTTCTTTTTACCTCCGTCAGTAGATGCAAGGTGTAAGGCAAGCATGGAGTGTTTCTTTTTACCTCCATCAGTAGATGCAATGTTTAAGGCAAGCATGGAGTGTTTCTTTTTACCTCCATCAGTGGATGCAAGGCTTAAGGCAAGCATGGAGTGCTTCTTTTTACCTCCATCAGTAGATGCCAGGCTTAAAGCAAGCATGGAGTGTTTCTTTTTACCTCCATCAGTAGATGCAAGGTTTAAGACAAGCATGGAGTGTTTCTTTTTACCTCCGTCAGTAGATGCAAGGTTTACGGCAAGCATGGAGTGTTTCTTTTTACCTCCATCAGTAGATGCAAGGTTTAAGGCAAGCATGGAGTGTTTCTTTTTACCTCCGTCAGTAGATGCAGGGTTTAAGGCAAGCATGGAGTGTTTCTTTTTACCTCCATCAGTGGATGCAAGGCTTAAAGCAAGCATGGAGTGGTTCTTTTTACCTCCATCAGTGGATGCAAGGTTTAAGGCAAGCATGGAGTCCTTCTTTTTACCTCCATCAGTAGGTGCATGGCTTAAGGCAAGCATGGAGTGCTTCTTTTTACTTCTATCAGTAGATGCATGGCTTAAGGCAAGCATGGAATGCTTCTTTTTACCTCTGTCAGTAGATGCAAGGTTTAAGGCAAGCATGGAGTGCTTCTTTTTACCTCTGTCAGTAGATGCAAGGTTTAAGGCAAGCATGGAGTGCTTCTTTTTACCTCCATCAGTAGATGCAAGGTTTAAGGCAAGCATGGAGTGCTTCTTTTTACCTCTGTCAGTAGATGCAAGGTTTGAGGCAAGCATGGAGTGTTTCTTTTTACCTCCGTCAGTAGATGCAAGGTTTAAGGCAGGCATGGAGTGCTTCTTTTTATCTCCGTCAGTAGATGCATGGCTTAAGGCAAGCATGGAATGCTTCTTTTTACCTCTGTCAGTAGATGCAAGGTTTAAGGCAAGCATGGAATGCTTCTTTTTACCTCTGTCAGTAGATGCAAGGTTTAACGCAAGCATGGAGTGCTTCTTTTTACCTCCGTCAGTAGATGCATGGCTTAAGGCAAGCATGGAGTGCTTCTTTTTACCTCTGTCAGTAGATGCAAGGTTTAAGGCAGGCATGGAGTGCTTCTTTTTACCTCCGTCAGTAGATGCAAGGTTTAAGGCAAGCATGGAGTGCTTCTTTTTACCTCTGTCAGTAGATGCAAGGTTTAAGGCAAGCGTGGAGTGTTTCTTTTTACCTCTGTCAGTAGATGCAAGGCTTAAGGCAAGCATGGAGTGCTTCTTTTTACCTCTGTCAGTAGATGCAAGGTTTAAGGCAAGCATGGAGTGCTTCTTTTTACCTCCATCAGTAGATGCAAGGTTTAAGGCAAGCATGGAGTCCTTCTTTTTACCTCCATCAGTAGGTGCATGGCTTAAGGCAAGCATGGAGTGCTTCTTTTTACCTCTATCAGTAGATGCATGGCTTAAGGCAAGCATGGAATGCTTCTTTTTACCTCTGTCAGTAGATGCAAGGTTTAAGGCAAGCATGGAGTGCTTCTTTTTACCTCCATCAGTAGATGCAAGGCTTAAAGCAAGCATGGAGTGTTTCTTTTTACCTCTGTCAGTAGATGCAAGGTTTAAGGCAAGCATGGAGTGCTTCTTTTTACCTCCATCAGTAGATGCAAGGCTTAAAGCAAGCATGGAGTGTTTCTTTTTACCTCCATCAGTAGATGCAAGGCTTGAAGCAAGCATGGAGTGTTTCTTTTTACCTCTGTCAGTAGATGCAAGGTTTGAGGCAAGCATGGAGTGTTTCTTTTTACCTCCGTCAGTAGATGCAAGGTTTAAGGCAGGCATGGAGTGCTTCTTTTTATCTCCGTCAGTAGATGCATGGCTTAAGGCAAGCATGGAATGCTTCTTTTTACCTCTGTTAGTAGATGCAAGGTTTAAGGCAAGCATGGAATGCTTCTTTTTACCTCTGTCAGTAGATGCATGGTTTAACGCAAGCATGGAGTGCTTCTTTTTACCTCCGTCAGTAGATGCATGGCTTACGGCAAGCATGGAGTGCTTCTTTTTACCTCTGTCAGTAGATGCAAGGTTTAAGGCAGGCATGGAGTGCTTCTTTTTACCTCTATCAGTAGATGCAAGGCTTACGGCAAGCATGGAGTGCTTCTTTTTACCTCTGTCAGTAGATGCAAGGTTTAAGGCAAGCATGGAGTGTTTCTTTTTACCTCTGTCAGTAGATGCAAGGCTTAAGGCAAGCGTGGAGTGTTTCTTTTTACCTCCGTCAGTAGATGCAAGGTTTAAGGCAAGCATGGAGTGGTTCTTTTTACCTCCATCAGTAGATGCAAGGCTTAAAGCAAGCATGGAGTGCTTCTTTTTACCTCCATCAGTAGAT
Organism: Chaetoderma sp. LZ-2023a; assembly: GCA_034401795.1. Taxonomy (NCBI): domain Eukaryota; kingdom Metazoa; phylum Mollusca; class Caudofoveata; order Chaetodermatida; family Chaetodermatidae; genus Chaetoderma; species Chaetoderma sp. LZ-2023a. Next base: position 36,092,794 of record CM067362.1, read on the forward strand.
GCAAGGTTTAAGGCAAGCATGGAGTGCTTCTTTTTACCTCCATCAGTAGATGCAAGGTTTAAGGCAAGCATGGAGTGCTTATTTTTACCTCCGTCAGTAGATGCAAGGTTTAAGGCAAGCATGGAGTGGTTCTTTTTACCTCCGTCAGTAGATGCATGGCTTAAGGCACGCATGGAGTGCTTCTTTTTACCTCCGTCAGTAGATGCAAGGTGTAAGGCAGGCATGGAGTGCTTCTTTTTACCTCCATCAGTAGATGCAAGGTTTCAGGCAAGCATGGAGTGGTTCTTTTTACCCCCATCGATAGACGCAAGGCTTAATGCGACCATGTATAATGAATAACTCGGGTTATACTACTGAAGGATCGTCAAACCTGCGTCGAAGCTTGCCTCTGGTTTCCCGAAGTTGTGTTCCAGTTTTGGGGTTAAAAGCTAAAACGCAATAGCTTTCAGCAACATTGTTTTCAAAATGGACACCATTGACACATTTCTTAATATGTCTGGTTCTATTGTAGCTATCTTCTCCAAACTTGTGTGGATTTTTTTTGTCCATGCTCCCCAAAGAGGTGTACCAATTTTGGGGTCAAAAGTTAAAATGCAACAGTAACAGCTTTAAGAAACATTGTTTTCAGAATAGACACTTGACCTCATGGCAGTCTGATTGACATTTGCATCTCGCGAGATCTCCTTCGATTCGAGATCGAGAAATGTATCTCGTATGTATTGAGTAGCCATTGGCGTAGTGATTTCCACCAGAATATGGTGGTAGAGAGAATTGAAACTTAAAAGGACACGAGCTCTACTCTTCTCATACCAGACAATATTAATTCACGTAAAACGAGATGATATAAAGCCTATAGTAGTCTGTATGACAAGTAGTTAACAGAAAAATAGTCCCTCTGAATTCGTGGTAAAATTCAAATCTGTCGCATGTCTGTTCACACACAAAATGAGGTCAAGAATTTGCTGACGTTGCGTGGATATTGATATTACGTGAACACTGGGTGGATCAAGTCCATTTTAATGTCTGTATTATGCTAGTGACACAGAGGTTAAGGTGATATCAAAATCGACACGATCCATAGTGTTCCTTTTACAGTCTGCTGCAGAGATGGACTGGGTCCCGATATGGCTGGTCGCCAAAGTGAAGTCTGTGTAACAGTCTAGTCGTTGTGATGACGTAATAAGTTGGCCGGTCAGTACATTAGAGGTGTATTCTCGTAGAAGCCACGCTTCTATTTTTAGATTACCCGATTGAAAGATATGTCAATGATGCGGGTATTGTACAATAATGTCCTCATTGCTTAATGTATGTCCATTTGGCCACTCATTCAAGATGACTGCAGAAAGCACTTTGTTAGAGGATATCTTTCTGAAAGCTAGTTTGTGGATTGCACATGGGATGAAGGCTAGATTGTGGATTGCACGCGGGATGAAGGCTAGATTGTGTATTGCACACAGGATGAAGACTAGATTGTGGATTGTTTGGGGGTGGAGGCTAGATTGTGGATTTCATGCAGGATGAAGGCTAGATTGTGGATTGCATGGAGGATGAAGGCTAGATTGTGGATTGCATGGAGGATGAAGGTTAGATTGTGGATTGCATGCAGGATGAAGGCTAGATTGTGGATTGCACGCGGGATGACTAGATGGGGGATTGCACGCGGAATGAAGGCTTGATTGTGGATTGCACAAAGGATGAAGACTAGATGGGGGATTGCACGCGGGATGAAGGCTAGATTGTGGATTGCACGCGAGATGAAGGCTAGATTGTGGATTGCACAGGGGATGAAGGCTAGATTGTGGATTGCACATGGGATGAAGGCTAGATTGTAGGATTGCACACAGGATGAAGGCTAGATTGTGGATTGCACGCGGGATGAAGACTAGATGGGGGATTGTATGGGGGATGAAAGCTAGATTGTGGATTGTATAGGGGATGAAGGCTAAATTGTGGATTGGGTAGGGGATGAAGGCTAGATTGTGGATTGCATGGAGGATGAAGGCTAGATTGTGAATTGCATGGAGGATGAAGGCTAGATTGTGGATTGCATGCATGATGAAGACTAGATGGGGGATTGCACGTGGGATGAAGGCTAGATTGTGGATTGCACACAGGATGAAGGATGGGGGATTGTATGGGGGATGCAGGCTAGATTGTGGATTGTATGGGGGATGAAGGCTAGATTGTGGATTTCATGGATGATGAAGGCTAGATTGTGGATTGCACGCGGGATGAAGGCTAGATTGTGGATTGCATGCAGTATATTGAAGGCTAGATTGTGGATTGTATGGGGGATGAAGGCTAGATTGTGGATTGTACGCATGATGAAGGCTAGATTGTTGATTGCATGCAGTATGAAGGCTAGATTGTGGATTGTATGGAGGATGAAGGCTAGATTGTGTATTGCACGCAGGATGAAGGCTAGATTGTGGATTGCATGGAGGATGAAGGCTAGATTGTGGATTGCATGCAGTATGAAGGCTAGATTGTGGATTGTATATAGGATGAAGGCTAGATTGTGGATTGCACGCAGGATGAAGGCTAGATTGTGGATTGCATGGAGGATGAAGGCTAGATTGTGGATTGCACGCAGGATGAAGGCTAGATTGTGGATTGCATGGATGATGAAGGCTAGGTTGTGGATTGCATGCGGGATGAATGCTAGATTGTGGACTGCACGCGGGATGAAGACTAAATGGGGGATTGTATGGGGGATGAAAGCTAGATTGTGGATTGTATAGGGGATGAAGGCTAAGTTGTGGATTGTATGGGGGATGGAGGCTAGATTGTGGATTGCGCACAGTATAAAGGCTAGATTGTGGATTGCATGGGGGATGAAGGCTAGATTGTAGATTGCACGCGGGATGAAGGCTAGATTGTGGATTGCATGCAGTATATTGAAGGCTAGATTGTGGATTGTATGGGGGATGAAGGCTAGATTGTGGATTGTACGCATGATGAAGGCTAGATTGTTGATTGCATGCAGTATGAAGGCTAGATTGTGGATTGTATGGAGGATGAAGGCTAGATTGTGTATTGCACGCAGGATGAAGGCTAGATTGTGGATTGCATGGAGGATGAAGGCTAGATTGTGGATTGCATGCAGTATGAAGGCTAGATTGTGGATTGTATATAGGATGAAGGCTAGATTGTGGATTGCACGCAGGATGAAGGCTAGATTGTGGATTGCATGGAGGATGAAGGCTAGATTGTGGATTGCACGCAGGATGAAGGCTAGATTGTGGATTGCATGGATGATGAAGGCTAGGTTGTGGATTGCATGCGGGATGAATGCTAGATTGTGGACTGCACGCGGGATGAAGACTAAATGGGGGATTGTATGGGGGATGAAAGCTAGATTGTGGATTGTATAGGGGATGAAGGCTAAGTTGTGGATTGTATGGGGGATGGAGGCTAGATTGTTGATTGCACGCAGGATGAAGGCTAGATTGTGGATTGCATGCAGTATGAAGGCTAGATTGTGGATTGCACGCGGGATGAAGGCTAGATTGTGGATTGCATGCAGGATGAAGGCTAGATTGTGGATTGCATGGAGGATGAAGGCTAGATTGTGGATTGCATGCAGGATGAAGACTAGATTGGTGGATTCCACACAGGATGAAGACTAGATGGGGGATTGTACGCAGGATGAAGGCTAGATGGGGGATGAAAGCTAGATTGTGGATTGCACGCGGGATGAAGGCTAGATTGTGGATTGCATGCAGTATATTGAAGGCTAGATTGTGGATTGTATGGGGGATGAAGGCTAGATTGAGGATTGCACGCATGATGGAGGCTAGATTGTGGATTGCATGCAGTATGAAGGCTAGATTGTGGATTGTATGGAGCATGAAGGCTAGATTGTGGATTGCACGCAGGATGAAGGCTAGATTGTGGATTGCATGGAGGATGAAGGCTAGATTGTGGATCGCATGCAGTATGAAGGCTAGATTGTGGATTGTATATAGGATGAGGGCTAGATTGTGGATTGCACGCAGGATGAAGGCTAGATTGTGGATTGCATGGAGGATGAAGGCTAGATTGTGGATTGCACGCAGGATGAAGGCTAGATTGTGGATTGCATGGATGATGAAGGCTAGGTTGTGGATTGCATGTGGGATGAACGCTAGATTGTGGACTGCACGCGGGATGAAGACTAAATGGGGGATTGCATGCAGTATATTGAAGGCTAGATTGTGGATTGTATGGGGGATGAAGGCTAGATTGTGGATTGTATGGGGGATGAAGGCTAGATTGTGGATTGCACGCATGATGGAGGCTAGATTGTGGATTGCATGCAGTATGAAGGCTAGATTGTGGAAGGCTAGATTGTGGATTGCATGCAGTATGAAGGCTAGATTGTGGATTGTATATAGGATGAGGGCTAGATTGTGGATTGCACGCAGGATGAAGGCTAGATTGTGGATTGCATGGAGGATGAAGGCTAGATTGTGGATTGCACGCAGGATGAAGGCTGGATTGTGGATTGCATGGATGATGAAGGCTAGGTTGTGGATTGCATGTGGGATGAAGGCTAGATTGTGGACTGCACGTGGGATGAAGACTAAATGGGGGATTGTATGGGGGATGAAAGCTAGATTGTGGATTGTATAGGGGATGAAGGCTAGGTTGTGGATTGTATGGGGGATGAAGGCTAGATTGTGGATTGCACACAGTATAAAGGCTAGATTGTGGATTGCATGGGGGATGAAGGCTAGATTGTAGATTGCACGCAGGGTGAAGGCTAGATTGTGGATTGCACGCGTGATGAAGGCTAGATTGTGGATTGTATGGGGGATGAAGGCTAGATTGTGGATTGTATGGGAGATGAAGGCTAGATTGTGGATTGTATGGAGCATGAAGGCTAGATTGTGGATTGCACGCAGGATGAAGGCTAGATTGTGGATTGCATGGGGGATGAAGGCTAGATTGTAGATTGCACGCAGGGGGAAGGCTAGATTGTGGATTGCATGCGGGATGAAGGCTAGATTGTGGATTGTATGGGGGATGAAGGCTAGATTGTGGATTGTATGGGAGATGAAGGCTAGATTGTGGATTGTATGGGGAATGAAGTCTAGATTGTGGATTGCACGCAGGATGAAGGCTAGATTGTGGATTGCATGCAGTATGAAGGCTAGATTGTGGATTGTATATAGGATGAGGGCTAGATTGTGGATTGCACGCAGGATGAAGGCTAGATTGTGGATTGCATGGAGGATGAAGGCTAGATTGTGGATTGCACGCAGGATGAAGGCTAGATTGTGGATTGCATGGATGATGAAGGCTAGGTTGTGGATTGCATGTGGGATGAACGCTAGATTGTGGACTGCACGCGGGATGAAGACTAAATGGGGGATTGCATGCAGTATATTGAAGGCTAGATTGTGGATTGTATGGGGGATGAAGGCTAGATTGTGGATTGCACGCATGATGGAGGCTAGATTGTGGATTGCATGCAGTATGAAGGCTAGATTGTGGATTGTATGGAGCATGAAGGCTAGATTGTGGATTGCACGCAGGATGAAGGCTAGATTGTGGATTGCATGGAGGATGAAGGCTAGATTGTGGATTGCATGCAGTATGAAGGCTAGATTGTGGATTGTATATAGGATGAGGGCTAGATTGTGGATTGCACGCAGGATGAAGGCTAGATTGTGGATTGCATGGAGGATGAAGGCTAGATTGTGGATTGCACGCAGAATGAAGGCTAGATTGTGGATTGCATGGATGATGAAGGCTAGGTTGTGGATTGCATGTGGGATGAACGCTAGATTGTGGACTGCACGCGGGATGAAGACTAAATGGGGGATTGTATGGGGGATGAAAGCTAGATTGTGGATTGTATAGGGGATGAAGGCTAGGTTGTGGATTGTATGGGGGATGAAGGCTAGATTGTGGATTGCACACAGTATAAAGGCTAGATTGTGGATTGCATGGGGGATGAAGGCTAGATTGTAGATTGCACGCAGGGTGAAGGCTAGATTGTGGATTGCACGCGGGATGAAGGCTAGATTGTGGATTGTATGGGGGATGAAGGCTAGATTGTGGATTGTATGGGAGATGAAGGCTAGATTGTGGATTGTATGGGGAATGAAGTCTAGATTGTGGATTGCATGCAGGATGAAGCCTAGATTGTGGATTGCATGCAGTATGAAGGCTAGAGTGTGGATTGCATGCAGGATGAAGGCTAGATTGTGGATTGCATGCTGGATGAAGGCTAGATTGTGGATTGCATGGAGGATGAAGGCTAGATTGTGGATTGCATGCAGGATGAAGACTAGATTGGGGGATTGCACGCAGGATGAGGGCTAGATTGTGGATTGCATGCAGAATGAAGATTAGATGAAGGGATTGCATGCAGGATGAGGGCTAGATGGGGGATGAAAGCTAGATTGTGGATTGCATGGAGAATGAAGGCTAGATTGTAGATTGCATGCAGGATGAAGGCTAGATTGTGGATTGCATGCAGGATGAGGGCTAGATTGTGGATTGCATGCAGAATGAAGATTAGATGAAGGGATTGCATGCGGGATGAAGGCTAGATTGTGGATTGCACGCAGGATGAAGACTAGAGGGGGGCGGGGGGGATTACACACAGGATGAAGGCTAGATTGTGGATTGTATGGGGGATGGAGACTAGATGGGGGGATTGCACACAGGATGAAGACTAGATTGTGGATTGCATGCGGGATGAAGGCTAGATTGTGGATTGCATGCAGGATGAAGACTAGACTTACACTGCCAACTTGGAAATGAACAAACTGATCTGTAATACGGTATGTTAATACATAATTAACACCAACCGCTTTCAGTAGCTTCCCGTTCGCGAACTTATAGTTTACGGGGTAAATGGACAGCAGCCCAACATGTACAGGTCGGGGCGAAGGCAGCACCTAGAGCTCACCTCTGCTATTCTCTCATTTGATCTTATTCCTCGCTCTCTCTATCTCTCACTCTCTCTCTCCCCCTTTCCCCCTCTCTCTCTCTATCTCGGTCTTTCTTCCTACTCTCCCCCACCTCACACTCAACATCCACACACTTATACACACTAATAGACTACAATTAATTAAACTATTATGATTTGCCGCCATTTTGTTGTAAAAAGGTTTTGAATAATCTGTATGTGTATGGGAGACACGGGCATAAGACTAAATCTTATCGTGCTTCCATCTGAACAAAATAAATCACGTTTAAACCAAGACTAGATGGGGGGATTGCAAGCAGGATGAAGACTAGATGGGGGAATTGCACACAGGATGAAGACTAGATTGTGAATTGTATGGGGGATGAAGGCTAGATTGTGGATTTTATGGGGGATGAACGCTAGATTGTGGCTTGTATGGGGGATGAAGGCTAGACTGTGGATTGCATGCAGTATATTGAAGGCTAAATTGTGGATTGTATGGAGGATGAAGGCTAGATTGTGGATTGCACGCAGGATGGAGGCTAGATTGTGGATTGCATGGAGGATGAAGGCTAGATTGTGGATTGCACGCAGGATGAAGGCTAGATTGTGGATTGCAAGGATGATGAAGGCTAGATTGTGAATTGCACGCGGGATGAAGGCTAGATTGTGGACTGCACGCGGGATGAAGACTAGATGGGGGATTGTATGGGGCATGAAAGCTAGATTGTGGATTATATAGAGGATGAAGACTAGATTGTGGATTGTATGGGGGATGAAGGCTAGATTGTGGATTGCATGCGGTATGAAGGCTAGATTGTGGATTGCATGTGGGATGAAGGTTAGATTGTGGATTGCACGAAGGTTCAAGGCTTGATTGTGGATTGCATGCGGGATGAAGACTAGATTGTGGATTGTATGGGAGATGAAGGCTAGATTGTGGATTGTACTGGGGATGAAGTCTAGATTGTGGATTGTACGGGGGATGAAGGCTAGATTGTGGATTGCACGCAGGATGAAGGCTAGATTGTGGATTGCACACAGGATGAAGGCTAGCTTGTGGATTGCACGCAGGATGAAGGCTAGATCGTGGATTGCATGCAGTATGAAGGCTAGATTGTGGATTGCATACAGGATGAATGCTAGATTTTGGATTGCACGCAGGATGAAGGCTAGATTGCGGATTGTATGGGGGATGAAGGCTAGCTTGTGGATTGTATGGGGGATGAAGGCTAGATTGTGGATTGCATGCAGTATGAAGGCTAGATTGTGGATTGCACACAGGATGAAGGCTAGCTTGTGGATTGCACGCAGGATGAAGGCTAGATTGTGGATTGCATGCAGTATGAAGGCTAGATTGTGGATTGCATGCAGGATGAATGTTAGATTTTGGATTGCACGCAGGATGAAGGCTAGATTGCGGATTGTATGGGGGATGAAGGCTAGATTGTGGATTGTATGGGGGATGAAGGCTAGATTGTGGATTGCATGCAGTATGAAGGCTAGATTGTGGATTGCACGTGGGATGAAGGCTAGACTGTGGATTGCATGCAGTATGAAGACTAGATTGTGAATTGCACGCAGGATGAAGGCTAGATTGTGGATTGCACGCAGGATGAAGGATAGATTGTGGATTGCATGCAGTATGAAGGCTAGATTGTGGATTGTATGGAGGGTGAAGGCTAGATTGTGGATTGCATGCAGTATGACGGCTAGATGGGGGATTGAGGCTATATTGTGGATTGCATGCAGGATAAATATTGAAATACGGGTTAAACCAGGTAATGAGATGTAATCTTCAATTGCTCTTTTTAGTATCTTGCATCATAAATAGAGAGTAAATGCTATCCATTTTGAATTAAATATGCATCCTGACTGCTATATTATATATAGCTCAATACATTAACTCTCATGTTCTAATAATTTAAAAGTAGTTTTAATTTTCCCATAGTTAATATCCATATGTAGAACAGATTATTTTGTCAAAATTTACTGCTGGAATGAGTATCTCGCTTATTGAGTTAGTCATTTCAATTCTAAATTTTATTAAATACGCTTTTCTTGGCCTGCAAAGTGACATTCCTCATGACCACTGCAGAATCCATTTTTCATCAACTTTCAATGTCCAATGGTTAAAGTGAACTGTTGTATATTTTAGTGCTGTCATAATAGCTTAATCTCCTGTCCCATCTAGATAAAAGACTAGATTGATTAGGAAGGAACATTTAATGTTTGTCTTTATAGCACATTAACCACTAACTCACTGCTGTTTCAGATTAAATGTCTAACTGCTTCAGTTTTTGCAGAAGACATATTCCAAGGGTTATATCTCTAGACCAGCTAAATATTTTGAAAACCATTTTACTGAAAGTTGTTGGTGGCTAAGCCACTAACAACTTTCACTCATTTTGTTTTTAAAATATTCAGCGAGTCAGGAGTTTTTGCTCATTGAAATTAATGTCTAGTGGTGTATTGTATCGAGACAGTTAAGATAAGTTCCATCCCATTTTGTATGATAACTTGTGTGTATTTTGGAGACAATGTTGATGTCTCATGCTGTTGCAGTGTAAGACAGCAACAGTTTTCAGCAACATTGGTATCAAGATGTACATGCACCCGCACGCTACCCCATCCCACCTTTTATATACTTTCTGTGACAATGAACCTTTTGACTGTGTGGTGGGGTGATATTTTGAGATCAATTCGACTGGGAGGTGTTACTGCCTATTGCGGCAATATATTCCAGTCAAATTAGTTTTAAAACTTTTCTGTATATTTGAAATTGAGACACTGCCATTTCAAGGTTTAAAGTTTAAATACTTTAATGGTCAAAATCTGTGATGTAAATTAAAAGGTTCATTTGCAAACTAAGAGGACTATTCTTTGAAAATTTATCACTAGAATGATTAGCTCGATTAATCTATTCAGTAATTTCAGTAATAAAAGTTAAATGTACATTCTCTTTACCACTGCAGAGGCCAGTTTTGGCCAACATGAGAGTTCAATGGCTACTGGTAACTCTGGAATGACTAACTCCATTATTCCAGTAGTAAAATTTCATAAATAATATTCTCTTGTCATCGAGTCAGTAATTCCAGAGATCAAATTTCAAAAATAGTATTCTCTTGGTCCGCACGTGACCATTTCTCAAAACCACCGCAATGGCAAGCTTTTGGCCAGCTTGTCCATTAAATGGTTAATACAGGTGGTCTTTAGAACAGGTCAGACTGCAGGTATGTACCAGCATCTGAAAGCAATTATGTTAATTTAGTACTGTGGCGCCTGGCAGGAGTTTCTCCTGGCATCAGTTACAACATCTTGTAGTAAAATATGAGCTGCAGTAATAATCTTCCTGATTTCTATTATCAATAATGTGGTCCGAGATAGACTATGAATTATCTATGTACATTACATCTCAGAAATAATATTAGTTAGCATGTTTTCAAAACAAAATAGAATGTACTTTTGTATAAGGCAGCAATGTCTTTCCAATCTAATTGATGAATCTCGCCCATTTCAAGTTAATCTCTGCCCACGCTTTGCCCGTGTTGGGATCGATCGAACCCTGAATTTCCTTAAATCCCAATATCAAGGTAACTGTACAGGTAACATGGTAAATGTTTTGAAACTAATTTGACTATGGCAGCAACAGCACCCATTCGAATTAGTTTCTAAATATTCAACAGAATTTTTGTTAAATATAAAAGACATACAATTCGTCCACTGTACAGACTATTAAGCATATTTTCATTGTGACCTCGGACTACCTGTGACGTAATTAATTATGACATGAATACTTGAGTAACAGATTGGATTCATCCATTATATATGTTCAAAATATTCAACAGAAAATTTCTTAATGTTTGAAATTTCTTTGTTTAGGAAGCATATTGAAGTTAATTCAGATCTGTATTGTGTACTTATATTACAACATTTAAACTGCTTTAGTAGCATAGACTGGTGGAGATAAGGCTTGGTGATTAGTGCCTCGTCTATCAGTATTGCCCTGGCATTGGCCCATTAACTTGTGTTATCATGGAAGTGTCTGAACTTTTAGTAATATTGATATGAAAAATGAGTCTCTCAGTCTTGTCTTCATTGAGAGCCCAAACCGACATTATGCCTGCGAACCCGTAACCAGTAAAATATTACTCCATAACTGTTTTTCTGTAATAAATATTTACAATACATTTATAATAATTTCATTACCTGTGTGTACATTACCTCTCTTACCCCTTAATTTGCATGAAGAACTGATCATACCATTGGAATTAGTTTCTATACAGTGTTTGCTAGGCTTTTGAGCTTATAATTTTTTAACACTCATATCAGCCAAAAATGACTTCTACAGTGGTCTTGAGAAATGTCCATTTGCAGACGAAGACTATTTTTGAGAATTTACCACTGGAATACTGCCTCGATAACTAAGCCATTCGTTCCAGTGGTAAATTTTCAAAACTGTTTTTGAAAATGTGTCACTGGAATGACTGGCTTGAAAATCGAGTAAGGCATTCCAGCGATACATTTCCAAAAATAGTTTTCTCTTGGCCTGCAAATGGACATTTCTAAACGCCATTGCACCTTTAGTCATTGGTATGCTTTTGTAGGCGGATTAAGCGAGTAACTGATCGCGATCACTCAAATCAATAATCACACAAGCCTAATCGCTGAAATAAAAAAGCTCGTAGAAGTTGCTTCCATGGGACTATCTGATATTACTGTTGCTCTCTTGACAATGAGGCTTTCAGATTTAATGTACAGCCTCATAAGAGGTGATTTTAACACTTTAAAAGCTTTTCTGATTTGATAATGTAATAAATAAGTTAGTAAATGTGTATAGATCTCATGGAATAAATATAATATCATATAGTTTACTATGGGTGGCAGTATTTAGCCCAATAATGGTCAAGATTGGTCAATAAAATTTACATGTTTGCTTAGTGAATGTCCGTTTGCATGCCAGAGGACTATTTTGGAAAATTTACCAGTAAATGACTGGCTCGGTCGAGGCATTCATTCCAATGATGAATTTTCAGAAATAGTCTTCTCTTCGCATGCAAATGGACATCCCCCAAGACGCTTTCAAAGGTAAATTTTGGATGTCTTGACCATTAAAGTGCTAAGTATAGTCTCAAGGAAACAAAAGCAGATAGATATTTATGAGTGACTCCTATTTTCATGGTATTCCACTGGTTTTATATTTATCTCAAGCGACGATGATAGTCCGCTTTCTGTTTCTCATTGTATCTCTCGCTCATGGCATCTGAAAGTAATGGCTTAAATGATAAGCAAAATTATGATATATTGTATCATTGCCATTACTTTCAGATGCCACAAGTGAGAGATAGAACAGGGAGTGACGCTAATCAAATATATATGATAATCATATATAGATCAAGCAAAATAAATTTGATGTTGGGCCAACAAGCCCGTGTTTACTGGGCAAGGTGACACTTATTTCAATATATATATTTAACCATTGAACAGGATTTTGACTATCTGACTACTGAGTTTAGGTAGACAACCTGATTCCAATAGTTATATCTCTGGACCTACTAAATATTTTGAAAACAATTTAGCTGTCAGGCCAACTGCTTTCAAAATATTCAGCAAGTCCAGAGGTTTTGCTCGTTGAAATTATTGGCTGGTGGCAATGCAGCAGCGAGACAGTCCATGAAAATGTAGTGAGAAGTTTTGGCCCACAGGATTATTTTATTGGTTGTCTTGTTTTATATATAACTGTTACATTAACCCTTTAATGGTCAAGCCGGCCAGAACCAGCCTCTGCAGTGAATGGCAATTTGCAGGCCGAGAGAAGACTATTTTTGAAAGTTTGCCACAGGAATGCCTGGCTCGCTAAACGAGCCAGTCATTCCAGTGGTAAATTATAAAAAATAGTCTTCTTGGCCTGCAAATGGACATTCATTAAGGAAATATTTTGGTTTTTTTTTGTGCTAAATTTGACCACTAAAGGGTTAACCAATATAATCATCCAATATATAATCAACCCTGCATAATATTTGCTACATTTTCATCCCAAAGATTAGTAGTATAATGTTTCATAATCTTGTACTTAGTACTCTGTGTGATCTAATGTTTTGTAATCTAATAGTCACTAGGGCAGTGTCAGCTAATGTTTCTTTATCTAGTAGTCACTAGGTCAGTGTGACCTAATGTTTCTTTATGTAGTAGTCGCTAGGTCTATGCGACCTAGTGTTTCGTAATTTAGTAGTCACTAGGTCTGTGACCTAATGTTTCATTATCTAGTAGTCACTAGGTCTGTGTGACCTAATGTTTCATTATCTAGTAGTCACTAGGTCTGTGTGACCTAATGTTTCATTATCTAGTAGTCACTAGGTCTGTGTGACCTAATGTTTCATTATCTAGTAGTCACTAGGTATGTGACCTAATTTTTAGCTCACGTGGATCGAAGGCCAAGTGAACTTATGCCATGGCAACCATCCGCCGTCCATCCGTCAACTTTTGCTTTGAAATACTGAACCACTTGGCGGATTTTAACCAAATTTGGTTGGAAGAATGCTATTGTCGTAGGCTCAAGAACTCCATTCAGAATTTTGATTCATCAATTTTTTGGGTGAACATCTTAGATTTTATGAAAAATGTATCGGAATTGTCAAATTGCTTCTTCTCCTTACCATTCTGAGCGATTTCAACCAAATTTGGCTGAAAGGATCCTATGGCTATAGGCTGTAGAACCTCCATTCAGAATTTTGATTCGTCAATATGGTGGGTGAAAATCTTAGATTTTATGAAAAGTGCTACTCGTTAGCTGCTTGACCGGTTTTAACCAAATTTGGTTGAAAGGATCCTATAGCCATAGGCTCTAGAACATCCATTCACAATTTTGATTCATCAATTTTTGGGGTGAAAATCTGAGATTTTATGAAAAATCTACCGGAAATGGTCAAAATGCTACTCCTCATTACCTGCTTGACATATTTCATCCAAATTTAACTAGATGCATTCTATGGTGCTAAGCTATGAAACTTCTATTCAGAATTTTGATTCATCAATTTTTGGGGTGAAAATCTTAGATCGGAAATTAGGCTTGCGCGATTTTTACTTTGAAACATCGCGATCGGTTTTATTTTTTTAAATCTTGATTTTCGATTAAATCGTAGGTCCAAATTCCCAAAAGTATAAACCGGGATAACGTCACTTGTTTCTAGAAAAAGTTGAAATAAATGATACAAAAATATCGCGAAACTAGAACACATTTTCATGCGACAAATTCTTACCATCCTACGTCTATGCTTAATGCATACCTTATATCCATCATCGCGGGAGTGAAATTATTAATTGTGACCGCCTAAATATTGCGTATAGTTTAATAAACATTATTTATTTCATCAAAATTTGAGATAAAATGTCATCGAGAAAAAAACTTATATTACATGATGTATCAGCTTCCGCTTATAGCCTCCCTTTGTAGGATGAGTTTAGGTCATTGCCGGAGTAACGCGAAGACGCTAATATTAGTACCCGGGGAGATACTGCGCAATTCACATACATAGGACAGTAGCTTTGAGTAGGTACGAGTGTAATGCCGTAAGCTCGTCCTATAGTGCAGTTTATAGCTGCTTTCAGAATGTACGATTTACATTTAAGGGTAATCAACAGAAAGCACAGTTCAAAATACAACAATCTGGAATGCTGTTGCTTTATTTTCTTTAATTTGACATGACAACCGAATCAAAAAGGAAAAATTATTACACTGCCTGAAATTGCTAACTCTAGAATTAAAAAGAATTATGTTCACTGATTGCCTAACACTCTGCAACTAAGTATATACTTGGCATTTCACGCCAGACTCAGGGTCTGCAGTGAAAGAAAGAAAATTATATGGCGATTCGACGGACTAACTAGCTGGTTTTCTCAATGACAAAGGTGTTACCTCGCTATTGTTAGCTTGTTTATCGTAGTGCTTTGTGTTGTGATTAGTAATTATTCGACACGTGCATGGCACGGCGGGATATAAACACAATGAACACAGGCGTGAATGTATTATAATTGTACTCATCTACTGATAAAATGCGGAAAAGTACACACTTCAAATTTAAAAAAAACATGAAATTTTTGACGAATTTCCGATTTTTCCTCAATTCCTCGCGTAAAAATCGCGATTTTAAAAATAAATCGAACTTCACGATTAAATCGAAAAATCGCGTAAGCCTACTGGAAATGATAAAAATGCTACTCCTTAATTGCTTGACATATTTCAACCAAATTTGACTAGATGGCTTCTATGGTGATGGGCTCTGAATGTCTATTCAGAATGTCCTCCTTAAGCACTTCATGGATTTCAACAAAATTTGGTTGGAATAATCCTATGTCAGTAGGCTCCAGATGCTCTCTTCAGAATTTTGATTGATCTTTGGGTGAAAATCTTAGATTTTATTAAATATTTGCTGAAACTATTTAGAATTTTGATTGGTCAGTTTTTCTGGAGGCCATCTGTTTTAATGTAAAGAATCATGTATATTTAAATGCAAATATTTCAAATACTGATGGCCCAGGTGAGCATCACAGGCCCTTGGGCCTCTTGTTCATTATATAGTAGTCACTAGGTCAGTGTGACCTAATGTTCCATTATCTAGTAGTCACTAGGTATGTGTGACCTATGGTTTCATAGAAGACATGAGGTCAGTATGACCTAATGTTTCGTAATCTAGTAGTCACTAAGTTTGTGTGACCTAATGCTTCGTAATTTAGTAGTCAGTATGCTTGTGTGGCCTAATCTTTCATTATCTAGTAGTCACTAGGTCTGTGTAGCCTTATCTTTCATTATCTAGTATTCAGACGGTCTGTGTGACCTAATGTTTCGCAATCTAGTAGTCACTGGGTCTGTGTGACCTAATGTTTCATTAGCTAGTATTCACAAGGTCTGTGTGACCTAATGTTTCGTAATCTAGTAGTCACTAGGTCCATGTGAGCTAATGTTTCATTATCTAGTAGTCACTAGGGCCTTGTGACCTAATGTTTCATTATCTAGTCGTTACTTAAGGTCAATGTGCGCTATTGTTTCATCTATTAGCAGTCACATTAGTGTTTCTCAAGAGTACATGACAAACGTCATTTATTTCTTTTGACGTCATATCGTCTTTGGCATATCGGATCTATCTAATTGTTTACAGAAAACAAAATCATAAACAATTGCACCTGCGTGGAGATGCATCATTATCCCACTTCACGGATGATCTGGTATGCGAGACAGCATACCTGGACTATAGTGTAGATTATTATGAACATATTAACCCTTTAACCCTTGAATTTATTCAAGAAAATTTCAATTTTCTCATAGAAAATGTCCATTTGCGGACCAAGAGAAGACAATTTTTGAAAATTTGCCACTGGAATGACTGGCTCGGTTAAATTTTCAAAAATAGTCTTCTCTTGGTCTGCAAATGGACATTTCTCAGGACCACTGCAGGAGCTATTTTGGGCTGATATGAGTGTTAAAGGGTTAATAGTCATGCCGGCCAAATCTGGCCTCTGTTATTGTTTATTATAATGTCCATTTACAGGCCAAGAGAATACAATTTTTGAAAGTTTACCACTGGAATGACTGGGTCGATAACTGAGCCAGTCATTTCAGTGATAAATTTTCAAAAATTGTAATTTCTTGGCCAGTAAGTGAACATTCAAAAGGCAGATATTTAAAATTTTTTAAAAACAAATTTGACCATTAAAGGGTAAATTCCTATGCGTTACATTCAAATTTAGTAAAGCTTCTCAAATTATTCTGCATCATTAGTGCTCGGATGCCTTGAAACCAGGTTTCTTGGAATTCAGAATAATACCGGTATTCGCCGGACAAAAGATTCCTGGAGAAGACCAAATAGCATCAGGTATAGATCTCTGTGGAAACCACTTCAAAGGGAATATCAAAATGTCTGGATTTCTCGGCTTTCTCGCAGGAATGTTTCTTTTCGTTTTGTATGTTTTATTACGGAATGTCAACGCGTTCCCATTTCCGGTATTTTATGAGGGTACTGGGATGCTAGTGTACCTTTAGGTCTTGTATTTACAATTGAGCCTGTCTATCGCGATCACTTCAGTAAGACCCATATTGGCCATTAGAGTGTCAGGTTGTAGTTTTGTAAAGATTTAATGTTATGCACTGCATTTGTGTCCAAAAGACGGTGGTTCTATTAAACAGATGATATATCAACTACCTGTCATAGTGAACCACCTTCCCAGTGGCCCTGAAAGTCACATAGTGTTTTGAATAGGTTTCTGGGTATTTATTAGTAAATGTGTTTGTGTGAAATGATATATAGGTGTGTGTGGAAAATTCACTGTTAGCACTAACATTTCTGGGTGATTGGCCATCCTGCACAGCGAGTTATTGTTTGGCAAAGGCACTGAGGAAATTGGACGAATCTAACCCATTTTCAGTCTAAATATATAAATCAGAGACAACGTTTAATACATGGTATTATATTTTGTTGATTATTTTGAAACTAGTATGACTGAAAGTTGTTACTTACAATGAATGGTCAGTCAGATAATCATGACAATGTTCAACAGTTCTCCTGGAAATAAGTTCTTTGAAGTTGATAATCAAAGTCATATTAACTGTCTGCCGGCTGAATTTCTGCATTTTCCGTGGGTTTAACTCTGGATATGCCAAATATTTTGAAAACAATTTGACTGAAAGTTGTTGGTGGCTTAGCCACCAACAACTTTCAGTCAAATTGTTTTCAAAATATTCACCAGTTCCTGAGTTATTGCCCATTCAAATTATTGTCTGGTGGCTCGTAGCAGTCAGACAGTTAAAACATTGATATGCTCCTATAAGAGGCACTTCTCGTTGTGCGAGCCTAATTCCCCCAATGTTTGGCAACATTTCGACAAACATGACATAGCAAGCTGACAGCAAGTGGTGTGGAAAAACAAAGTACAATAGCTGCATTTATTTAGCAGTAAATTCATCAGCTTCAGTCTTCCTGTGATGTTCCTGCTGCTGTTGGCTCGCTGACAAAGGCAAGCGCCCGTGACTCGATACTCGGCCGCTGAGATGTTACAGGCTGGAAGAATTCTGGCAGAAACCGCTAAACAAATTATCACTCCTCAGCACCGTAACTCGGCTCTCCATCTTGAAGGAAACTAGCATCACTCCGAGCAAAGCTATTGCTTATAACTATGGCAGGATCCGATCTGTCACTCAAGTATCTAACGTCGTTATCGAAATATGTCATGTCACAGTCGCATAACGTGGGTCTAACATGATTGGGCAACAGATCCGACAGTAACCGATTGAATGATATGTCAATTAGTATTTAGTTCATTACAATTTAATAAACATTCTGTTTAATATTTTGAACCTAATTTTACTGGAAGATGTTGATACCAAAAAGCAGCAGCAGATCTTACGCTAAAAATATTTAACAGCTTACCTGAAATTGGGGTTTTGGGATTTCAAGGTTCAAAGTGTTAAATTTGTTTCAAGTGTGAGCGTAGTAAGAAATGGGTGGGGTGGATAGCTAGAAACGGATTCCTTTCTCGGATGTGGCACCAATGAACCTTTCCATTTTATCCATCCATCATATGACACCATAATCAACTACACTGCGATGCGTAGGATAATGTCATAATCAATTAAGGCATGAATGACTCAATTTAGTCGATCTTAAATGGTTAATAGTCTGACACATTGTACAAATTGTATGTCTACTATTTAATAAACATTCTGTTGAATATTTTTAAACTAATTTTAATTGGTGCATTGCTGTTACCATAGACAGCAACCGCACCCAGTCATATTAGTTTCAATGTATTCAACAGCTAACCTGTATAGTTTTCTGAAAATTGGTAGTCGAAGGGTTCAGGGATCGATCAATCCCAACACAAGTGGGGTGTGGGTAGAGCTTAGCTAGAGATGAACGGGGCATAGCTAAAACGGGAAATGCCCACTTTCACGGGACAGGATCTTAGGAATACTTCCGGATGCTATTGAGGAGCATGATAGGATGAAGGCTTGCTGGGGGTTCAAGTGCTTTTTTCCCAGTTTGGGCAGTGTGATACTTTAGGTACTTTGGCCAACGACATAGATGGTGAGGAGTTGCGTGAATGCAGAATTTATTATGTCTAAGATTGGTTTGGAAATACTATCTCGTACAAGCATCAATAGGTCATTGCTGAAGCTGTTATGGCCAGATGCACATCCATTTCTCAGTGTCTTGAAGGTTTTCTCAACCATGTCAACCTCACTTGTTTTGCTTGGTGTGTGTAGTGGCCCGAGATAAGCTACAAATGTCTGAAATGCCTGTGATGTGTTATCATCTTGACCCATGAATCGATTCAAGACGATTGATTCATCTTACCTGCTTTTCCCTGGTCAGTCCGGATGAAGATAATTTACCTTTCCAGCCTGCTAAATGTGGGTGGGTTGGATTTGGCAAGTAGTCATTGAACGGTAAGTATGTTTAGCTGGTTAATAAAACTACAAACCAACCCTAAAGGGGGGGGTCTGTGGTTGTTATGTCCCTTGACCCCTGTCGCTCCCTGTAAACTGTCAATGATTAATAAGCCAATTCTGACCTTCATACTGAGTTTCATATTCGCTGATTCCAGGAGAAAAACTCTAACTATTCTCCCATGACAGCTGCTATAATACTTTTTTCTATATGAAGGCTGAGTTCTTCACCGATTCTCCCTGATGCTTCTCCCCCTCACAAGTTCATCACACCTGGTCTCAACTACAGGTAGCTGTACAGTGGTTCTTCTTTTCGTTCTCTGATCATACCGCCAGTCCTAAAGTGACTATCGACATGATCATAAGTGTTAAGTGTGTGGATCCATGGTTTATTAGAGTGCGCCGTGCGGCCTGGAACCTCCATCTTCAGCACTCGAGGTTTCTGTCAGGGTTACCTCACCCTTACCTCCTTTAGTCGCCTCTTACGACACGCAGAGGATACAGAAGGTGTATTCTAAGCCCCACCTACAAGGTGGCTGTACAGTAGTTATAAGACAATATTTCCTTGATCTGTTGCATTATTGTGGATTTCTGTGATCTGAGCTGACTTAACCCTTTAGCCCTCAAATTTGTTTAAAATGGTGTAATTTTTAAATTCAAATTGTCTCATGGAAAATGTCCATTTGCAGACCAAGAGAAGAGTATTTTTTTAAATTTACGACTGGAATGACTCGTTTATTGAGCCAGTCATTCCACTGGTAAAATTTCAAAAATTGTCTTTTCTTGGTCTGTAAATGCACATTTCTCAAGACCACTACAGAAGCCTTTTTGGCCGATATCAGTGTTATAGGATTAACTGTTCCGTTTTTCATTCTGACTACAATTCCAGGTGTATTTCATGCAAATTCACCGTAGAGCGGATGATTATTCCGTAGCAAAATTATATACTTTTATATGCATTTACGCGACACAAATTAGTGGGTAAAATCGCCACAGACTTCCCGCTTGAACGACCTGTTTTGTATACCGGTATTATAGCACTTAGCTGTTGAGCCGGTAGTATATTATAACCTCCCGTTAATGACCTGGTAGTACATTGTAGCATCAAGCTGATGACCTGGTCATATGTTGTAACATCTAGCTAATGATCTGGTAGTACATTGTAACATCAGGCTGATGACCTGGTCATATGTTGTAACATCTAGCTAATGATCTGGTAGTACATTGTAACATCAAGCTGATGACCTGGTCATATGTTGTAACATCTAGCTAATGATCTGGTAGTACATTGTAGCATCAAGCTAATGACCTGGTCATATGTTGTAACATCTAGCTAATGATCTGGTAGTACATTGTAACATCAGGCTGATGACCTGGTCATATGTTGTAACATCTAGCTAATGATCTGGTAGTACATTGTAACATCAGGCTGATGACCTGGTCATATGTTGTAACATCTAGCTAATGATCTGCTAGTACATTGTAACCTCAAGCTGATGACCTGGTCATATGTTGTAACATCTAGCTAATGATCTGGTAGTACATTGTAACATCAGGCTGATGACCTGGTCATATGTTGTAACATCTAGCTAATGACCTGGTAGTACATTGTAACCTCAAGCTGATCACCTGGTCATATGTTGTAACATCTAGCTAATGACCTGGTAGTACATTGTAACATCAAGCTGATGACCTGGTCATATGTTGTAACATCTAGCTAATGATCTGGTAGTACATTGTAACATCAGGCTGATGACCTGGTCATATGTTGTAACATCTAGCTAATGATCTGCTAGTACATTGTAACCTCAAGCTGATGACCTGGTCATATGTTGTAACATCTAGCTAATGATCTGGTAGTACATTGTAACATCAGGCTGATGACCTGGTCATATGTTGTAACATCTAGCTAATGACCTGGTAGTACATTGTAACATCAAGCTGATGACCTGGTCATATGTTGTAACATCTAGCTAATGATCTGGTAGTACATTGTAACCTCAAGCTGATGACCTGGTCATATGTTGTAACATCTAGCTAATGACCTGGTAGTACATTGTAACATCAAGCTGATGACCTGGTCATATGTTGTAACATCTAGCTAATGATCTGGTAGTACATTGTAACATCAAGCTGATGACCTGGTCATATGTTGTAACATCTAGCTAATGACCTGGTCATATGTTGTAACAGCTAGCTAATGATCTGGTAGTACATTGTAACATCAAGCTGATGACCTGGTCATATGTTGTAACATCTAGCTGATGATCTGGTAGTACATTGTAACAGCTAGCTAATGACCTGGTCATATGTTGTAACATCTAGCTAATGATCTGGTAGTACATTGTAACCTCAAGCTGATGACCTGGTCATATGTTGTAACATCTAGCTAATGATCTGGTAGTACATTGTAACATCAAGCTGATGACCTGGTCATATGTTGTAACATCTAGCTAATGACCTGGTCATATGTTGTAACAGCTAGCTAATGATCTGGTAGTACATTGTAACATCAAGCTGATGACCTGGTCATATGTTGTAACATCTAGCTAATGACCTGGTCATATGTTGTAATATCTAGCTGATGATCTGGTAGTACATTGTAACATCAAGCTGATGACCTGGTCATATGTTGTAGCATCTAGCTGATGACCTGGTCATATGTTGTAACATCTAGCTGATGATCTGGTAGTACATTGTAACATCAAGCTGATGACCTGGTCATATGTTGTAACATCTAGCTGATGACCTGGTCATATGTTGTAACATCTAGCTGATGATCTGGTAGTACATTGTAACATCAAGCTGATGACCTGGTCATATGTTGTAACATCTAGCTGATGATCTGGTAGTACATTGTAACATCAAGCTGATGACCTGGTCATATGTTGTAGCATCTAGTTAATGATCTGCATTGCAGTCCTTGAAATTCGGATAATTTTGTCATGGCACAAAAATGCTGTGGCAGAACATTTTCACCACGCCACTACAAAATCTTTTCAAATTTCATTAATTATTCTCTTTGTTCTACTTTTGCTTGCTTTAATATGACATCATGATTGATACCGTGTATCACATTTAAGTAGCTAGGCCTGAAATTTTCTTCCACGGCAAATATTTGCTGTGGCAAATTAAGTTTACCACGGCTTTTATCACGACTTTGCGGTTTGCTGTGGTGAATTTCGAGGGCTGAGGTTGTAACATGCAGCTATTTTCTGATAGCTGTCATTCATTGGTTTGTCATCATGGCGGGGTAGTATGCACCTTTTGCCGCGCTCTTGTCCAAATTAAATTAAAAGATTAACTGGTGTTAGTTTTTCAAGAAATTTGGTGGACGATGTTGCTATATTGTTCACCAAAATTGTTGACAAATGTACACCAACTTCTTTGTTATTAACCCGGTAAAAGATAGAGTATTGACATCAGAGTGGTGAGGCTTAATTAACCCTTTAACAACTCATATCGCCCAAAAACAGCTTCTGCAGTGGTCTTGAGAAATGTCCATTTGCAGACCAAGAGAAGACTATTTTTGAAAATTTATCACTGGAATAACCGAGCCAGTCATTTCAGTGGTAAGTGTTCAAAAATACTCTTTTCTTGGTCGGCAAATGGACATTTTCTTTGAGAAAATTCAAATTTAAAGGGTTAAAATAATTACTCACGGAAAGACATCGTATCAGCTGAACATCAAAATGTACTCAACAAGAAAATAGTTTGAACAGAAGGAAGCAGTCGAATACAGAAATTATCACACCTATGCATAAACAGCTTGAAATGTACCTGGTGAGTTTGGTGACTGTGTATAATGGGTCTGATCTGTCACTCAAGTGTCGAACATCATAATCAAATAATCGTCACATGTTAGCGGATGTTACAATCATAGTGTTGTATAGCTCTGTCCTGAAAATCAAAGTCTGTAATGAAGAGTATGAATTATATGACTCTGACCCATTAACCCTTCAATTTGTTCAAGAAAATTTCAATTTTTTTAATAGAAAATGTCCGCTTGCAGGCCAAGAGAAGACTATTTTCTGAAAATGTATCACTGGAATGACTGGCTCGGTTATCGAGCCAGTCATTCCAGTCGTAAATTTTTTTTAAATAGGATTCTTTTGGTCTGCAAATGGACATATCCCAAGAGCACAACAGAAGCCGTTTTTGGCTGATAAAGAGTGTTAAAGGTTTAATGAATTTACAATTTAATAAACATTCTGTTGAATATTTTGAAACTAATTGGACTGGGAGCAGGCAGACCACCTCTCCAGATTAAGTGGATTTTTTTTAACAGGCCTCCAGATTTCCAAATATCTTGTCAGATATCAGGAATTTTTTCATCCACATATAAAATTTTTTTTTTTTAGCAATATCTATTTATATTTCTATCAAGGTATCAGTTTTTGCTATGTCTATTTGGTGAATTAGCAATATTCGTGAAACGCTGAAACGTTATCATCTTATATAGTGAAATGCCGACCCAATTAGTCTGAATAGCCATATGATTTAACTATTCAATCAATATTCTGACGCATTGTGAAGATATTCGGCAAATTTAGTGTTTATCAATAAATCAGTTGAATGATATTTATGCATTTGTAATTTGTATCACATAGTTAGCAGGAAATTTCTGGGAATTCAGGATTCAAGGTGTATAAATCGATTCCAACACATGTAATTAAAAAGCAGGCGGAGCTTAGCTAGAAATGGGTGGGTTATAGTGAGGAAAGGATCACTCATAATGCACCAGTCTAGATGAAACTAGTCTGAGGAGGGGGGCCTCTGATCAAATTATTAGGGGTGGCGGTCTCGTGACCTTTTGTCCTGATCTTAGCTAGATAATGTCTATCAATTGCGTGCCGTGGGTTGCAAAAGATAAATATCATTGACTCCATTAAGCTTTCGCGATTACGTGATTAAATCGAAAATCAAGATTATTTTGTAAATCGTGAATTTATGTGATTAAATATTAAATAATCGAATAATTGTGAATAATTTTGACTGCATAAAATATTTCAAAAACAATATGTTACTTACTCTTTAATGCGATCGGTTACAAGAATTTACATTTTGCGCAGCGATTGTATGCCCATTTTCAGGTCCAGAGAAGAGTATTTTTGAAAATGTATCACTGGAATGACTGGCTCGAGCATCGAGCCAGTCATTCCAGTGACACATTTTCAATAAACTCTTCTCTTGGCCTGCAAATGGACATTTCTAACTGCCATTGCTGCACTTTCCGTCATTAATATGCATTTATGGTTGCGTCCGGATAATTTGTACCAAGGCTGATTAATCGAGTAATCACGATTATTCTTAAATAATTGATCGTCATCATTCAAAGCAATAATCGCACATGTAACCAGGGTTTCTCATAAGGGTCCTTTTGAGGGTAGAGACTCCCAAAATGCAACCTGGGACCCCAAAAGGTTGTGGTAGCGGGTCCCATGGGATCCCTGAAAATCTTGTATGATTGTTAAATGCTAATTAATTTTATATGTTTTTGCACAAACATACCCACAAAATCTAGTATGGTACTCCCATAATTCAAAGCTGTGAGCCTAAAGTCCTCTCTAATGTTAACATGAATGATAAAAACTACATGGGCATCTTAAATTTCAGGTTGGGACCCCCAGATTTCAGGTTGGGACCCTTAGATTTCAAGGTGTGGGGTCCCTGGGATCGCCAAAATTTAGAAACTCTGCATGTAACACTACTCCGCTGCATCATCGTGTACTGGCTTTACAGATGTTATTCATCTACATGAAATCTCATTCAATGAAAGGCGGAAACGTTACAAATCTAGACACCATCACCATCCATAGTAATAATATATTGTTATGCAACACAGCTGCCTATGTACACAGGATGTCAGATCAAACGTTTATTGGTGGATAGGTGTGGCACACTTATGTTATCAAGGTATTTCATCCCTCATTTAGCGCAAATATAGCTAGCTATTCATAAGGCCATGTTGCTTGCAAATTGGGTATGAAAGTAAACCGGTTCTCACTGTCTATGTTTTCCATGTTTTAAGAGATGCACAAGTTTTAAGTGGTCTTATATTTGTGGAAATTAATGAGGTTTTTTAACCCTTTCATGGTCAAAATTTCTCAAGAAAATTAAAATCTTTGTTTAGTGACTGTCCTCAACTTGTAGGCCCTTGTTAAAATTTACCACTGAAATGATTGGCTCCATTATTGATATTCTGTCGGCCTGCAAGTGGACACTGCTCAAGACCACTACTATAACCTGTTTTGGCCAGACGCGTGAGAGGACCACACGCACAGGCCTCCTATACACAGCCAAATGTATCAAGAACTCTATAACGTTGTATTTGCCAAAAACAATACATAGGCGAAACATTAACCATTGTCGCTCTGATGTCAATATTCTATCTTTTACTGTGCTAATAGCAAAGAAACTGGTGTAGATTTTTCAACAAATTTGGTGGACAATGTTGCTGTCATAAACAGCAATAGCTTCCATCAAATTTGTTGAAAAATCAGCACCAGTTCATCTTTTAATTTAATTCGGAAATTAAAAAATTTTATATCAGAGTGCTAAAAGTTAAGACAATGTCATGTAAAATGTGTATGCAGGAGCACCTCCACTTTAACAATCGTCAACCTGTACAAGCCCGAAAGATATGAAACACCAATACCTATACATTTCAACAAAACGGGTCACACAAGAATTGATATGTGCTAGAATAATCTAGGTCCTCTCATCTGATCCCTCGGATCGAAACTTCACCCCTATGGAGGAGACGAAAAGAATAGCAGCACTCAATAAACCAGCTGCATGCAATGGATATCATCAGAATTAACCTAATGTGTTAGGAGCTGTTCCTGGAGACATCAAGAACTTTGTTAACCCTTTAATGCTCAAATGTGGTCTAGAAAATTTTAATATCTGCCTGTTGAATGTCCATTTACAGGACGTGAGAGTACAATTGTTCGAAATTTGTCACTGAAATGACTGGTTCGGTTATCGAGACAGTAATTCCGGTGGTAAATTTTCACAAATTGTATTCTCTTGGCCTGTAAATGGACATAACACAAGGCCATAACAGAGGCCGGTTTTGGCAGGCTTGACCATTAAAAGGTTAAATACCACATACGTCGTTATTCTCGTTTTAAGAATAAATCGGTTATACTTACAGTAGCAATTTTCAGTTAAATTATTCTTGAAGCAAACAAAGACGTATGGAAAACTGATATTTTAGATATTTCATGATTTAAAAATAGCATAGCTCCATCAAAAACTGATGGCAACATCTTAGCTAGAATGCGATCCATCACCTCTCATAATACTCAAATTATGTTGAAGGAAAGCAAAAAAAAGCCCAGGAAGTTGATATTTTTCCTATTCCTTATGCCGAAAGACCAAATGATTTATAAGTTCATCAAAATTTAATGGAAATATCTTAATCTCAAACTTGATAATAAAGCTGTGTACCAATTTTCAATTCAATAACTTTGATGGACAGGATAAGGTGTGTATTTCGTAAGTCAAAAAGTTGTATCGCGCCATCAAAAATTTGCAGAAATGCTGGAAACTCGAACTTGATCTGTAACTGCATAGTAAAGCAATGCATCAATCTTCAGTTGAATACGTTGAAGAACTGAGCGTAAAAACTGCGAGAGCCGATATTTTTCATATTTCATGTTGAAGAAGGGAATAGCCTGAAACTTGAACTTGATCAGTAGCATCACGCAATGAAGCAATGTACCAATTCTCAGTTGAATATGCTGAAGGAAACTGAAAAAAAATGTGTGAAATCAAATGGACGAACAAACAGATAACAGATTAGTATGGTTTAATGAGCAAATATTTTGATTAAATGTAAGACCCTTCAAAATGACACCAATTTTATGTAAATGTGACTCATAGTTTTCACGATAAAGCTATTCAAATGCATGTATCCTTGCACGTTTTTGGAATTTTTTTTGCAATTTTCAATGGCATCTTTCTATTCAGTCGGGTTTGGCTCATATTTGGAAATTTCTCTTCCCGTCAGACTTATCATGTATACCAATGTTTTTGTATCAAAATCAGAGTCTGTACCATATTTTACATTGGGTGATTTGACATGGAATGACCCTTTTCTTTACCAAATTTGAACATTGGTGTGTTACATCCGCCTGTGTTTGGCGGTGAATTACGTCTCAAGCCATGATCACGCTAGAGGTTTAATTGGCTGTTTCTGTTGGATAGAAGAATGGTGAATGCTTCCCAGAAGCACAAATGCTTTTTCTAGAGCCTAGACACTCGGTCTAAATATAAATGTCTGTGAAAAGCGCAGTCTATTTGTATATGGTCTGCCCATGTTTCAGAGTGCGGACACAAGGTGGCAAAAAGTACAGAATAGAGCGAGCAATTCACCTTTCCAGAGTATCCACCCATCATCTGACCTCGTATGATGTCATAATCAGCTCAGCGCATGTATGATGACGTCATAATCACTACGTCACAAAGGGTTCCATATAGACCATCATCAAATCTCAAATAGTCTGACACGTTTGAATTGTATGTCTTTGTAATTGTTTGCTATTTAATAAACATGCTGTTGAATATTTTGAAACTTATTTGACTGGGCGCTGTTGCTGCCATAGGCTTACCTGCATATTTTTCTCGAAATCCATAGTCAGGGAGTTCAGAGATCGATCGATCCCAACACGAGCGAGGTGTGGGTGGAGCTTAGCTAGAAATGGGTGGGGCATAGCTAACAATGGAAAGGTATTGCCCGTGTTGGGAATGATTGAACCCTGACTTCTCAGAATCCTAATATCAAGGTAACTATACAGGTAAGCTGTTGGATATATCAAAACTAATTTGATGGGTGTTGTTGCTGCCTATAGCAGCAGCAACAACGCCCAATAAAATTAGTTTCAGAATATTCAACAGAGTGTTTATTTATTAAATAGTAAAGACATACAATTCGTACACGTAACAAACTTTTGTTCATGATGGACCTATATACATTGTGATTATGACGTTAGCGTACATGTGAAGTAATTGTTTGTGACTCAGATCCATACATTTGTTTGAAAATACACAATCACCCCCTGGGTGAAAAAGTTGCCACTTTTACCAGATAACCAGAGGCAGGAAAGATTTACCTTTAAGGTAAACGCTGCCTACATGATTACCTATTAAAGGTGGCAATTTTGCGCTTATTGGTCTAATTAACTAGTGGATTGGGTGTGGTGGAAGTGTCAAGCATGCAGAAGATTGCCATCATGTTTACCGTTTGCCTGCTGCATTTGTGCAGACTACATTTTCCATGGGGTTTAACTCTGGAACTGCTGAATATTTTGAAAACAATTTGACTGAAACTTGTTGGTGGCTAAGCCACCAACAACTCTCAGTCAAATTAAAAAAAAACCAGTCAGCAGTTCCAGATTATTGCCCATTAAAAGTAGCGTATGGTGGCTGTGAGACAGATAAGGGCAAGATGGAGTTATGACAGCGCACACTTGTGTTGGCTTCCACTTGTCTGAATGCATTTCTGTTTCCCTGCTTCATGTTTAGTCAAGCACAGAATTGTTTAGTCAGAATGCAAGGGGCTGTGTTCTCGCAGTTATTACTGGAACTGCTAAGCGTTTAATGGTAATTAATGTTTTATTCATTATATCAGGGAAGCTATTTCCCAACAAAATTCTCATTCTTTTTATTTTTTAGAACTACTTGACTGCGTCATATTTATGGACCGACATAATATTATTCTTATTGAGCTACATGTAGATTTAATCGGCTTAGCCCTTTAATGGCCAAGCCGGCCAAAACCGGCCTCTGTAGCAGTCTTGAAAAATGTCCATTTGCAGGTCAAGAGATAATTTTTGAAAATTTACCGCTGAAATGCCTGGCTCGATAACCGAGCGAGTCATTCCAATGGTAAATTCTCGAAAAATAGTCTTCTTGTCATGCAAATAGACATTCAATACGCAAATATTTTAATTTTCTTTAGAAAATTTCACCATTATAGGGTTAATTGTCAAGCCAGCAAAAAATGGCTTCTGTAGTGATTTTCAGAAATATTCATGACTTGATTTCTGGTCATTTACCACTGAAATGACTGTCTCAAAGATGTAAATGGATTTACAATAATTTCAATGGGCAATAACACTGGACCTTCTAAAAATCTATGCCGTTAATTCTGAAAACAATTGGACTTGGGAAACTATTTCTGAACATCCCGTCAAGTGATTATTGAATATCTTGTTTGACCTCTAACTTAAGGTCAGTAGGTCAAAGCACAAGTTAAAGTTTGCTTCTCTTATTATGTGTTGTTAATTTATGGCAATATTACGATCCATTGACATGATTATTACAAGCTGGCTCCTTTTCAGAGAGATAATCAGACAGGAGAGGGGTGGGGGGGGGGTGTTTCAGAGAGCACTTTTGACATCCACTACTTACCTGACATTTTGAACGCTGAATTATCAGAATATCATTTCAATTTCAACATAACGATACAACAAACCTGTTGACTATTTTGAAACTAATTTTGCCTGGGAGCTGTTTCTCCCAGTCAAATTGGTTTCAAAATATTCAAGAGAATATTTATTAAGCTGTACATATGAATTTCTTATTTTGCACTTTTGTCTTGAAAGTGATAAGGCGCTGCATGTGATCTGTCAATCACTGACTGACTGGACCTGGTGAGTGTCTGTTGAAGAGTATCTCATATGTGTGTAGGATTAACCATTTAACGCTCAAAATAAGTCAAGAAAATCTGATGCTGAAATTTGTTCAAGAAAATTTAAGTTTTCTCATAGAAAACGTCCATTTGCAGACCAAGAGAATACTATTTTTTTTAATTTACCACTGCAATGACTGACTGTTATTGTGCTTGCCATTCTATTGGTAAATTTTCAAAAATATTTGCTTGGTTTATAAATGAACATTTCTAAAGACCGCTGTAGAAGGCATTTTGGTTGACTTGAGGGTTATATGGTTAATCACGACAACAGAGTTGGTAGGTGAAAGGATTATCAGAGTCCATTTTGATCAGCAGACACTTTCAGCAACATTTGTTTCTAAAATAAACATGATTTACATCATATGACATTTGTTCAAGAAAATCTCAATTTTAATGTAGAAGATCTCAATTTGCAGACCAAGAGAAGACTATTTTTGAAAATTTACCATTGGAATTACTGGGTCAGTTATTGAGCAATGTCATTCCAGTGGGAAATTTCCAAAAATAGCATTAACTCAGTCTGTAGATGCGCATTTCTCAAGACCTCTGCACAAAGCAGTTTTGGCCAGGGTTAAGGAGGGCCCCCACATGATGGATTGGCCCATAAAAAGAGGTGGTCTCTCAGGGTTGAAAGAATGTGTTATATATATATATATATATATATATATATATATATATATATATATATATATATATATATATATATATACAAAGTGTATGATAGGGTAAAATGGGTTTAAGTGCACACATCTTGCACCTCTAGAATGATGCCATACAGAAGTGCGTTGCTCTGAGCTATTTAGCTGTCTAACAATAAGTACAGAGATCTACTTAAAAAATTGCAACAATGGGCATGGTTTAGTACAGTGCAGCTCTGAAATAAGTTAAAATGCTTACAAAACAAGAACAGAAACAATTTTTTAACCCAATCCAAGAAATGGTCTTCCAATCAAATTAAGTCCAAAATATTCGACAGTATGTTTTAATTTGTTTTGGAAATATGCCATTGTTAATTGTAACCCTTTAACCCTCGAATTTGTTCAAGAAAATTTCAATTTTCTCATGGAAAATGTGCATTAGCAGACCATGAGAAGACTATTAAAAAAAATTGACCACCAGAATGACTGTTAAACGTTAAGGTACGCATCTCGAGGTCAAGACAGCTACACAGGAAAGCTTTTAAATATTTTGAAACTAATAAGAAATCTGTTGCTGCGATAGCAACAAAATCTATACAGATTTGATGGTGTAAGACAGAAGAATCGCATTATGATAAAGATATTTCTGATTATGAATAATTTTGACACCTGTTTGACTGGATGTTGTATGTTGCTGTATAATATCAAACTGCAAGAATTTGAAGAGGAAATAACACTATTGAGTCATATATACAGTATACAATGTCATGTAATCAACCCTGATTTCTTGTGTTAAATTTTGAAACAAATCTGATTTATAGCTTTAGAGAAACACTTGTAGAGAACAGGGAAACAAACAAGTAAACAGACAAATATAAGACTCAAATGCAGTGCCTTCTCACTCCCTTCCGGACTGACATACAAGATACTAATATTCTGTTGAGGAGTTTGAAATTAAACATACTCCAATGTTGTTATACGAGATTACATTTATATCGGGATCAGTCACCTTGGGTGGGTGGGTTGGGGTAGGGGGGGGGGGGGGGGCCCAAGTGATGATGTGAAAAGCATATGGATTTGCCATAGCAAGGCATTGTTTGCACATTCCATTTTCAGTGGAGTTGGTCTCGGAATATTCACCAGCTTATCTGTAGTTCTGTATATGTATGGTTACTGTATTCAACAGCTTAGTCGTAGAAACATCCTACAGCTGCAATCGGTCTTTCGCTTTTGCCCACTGTGTCTTGTCCTCAGCCAAAATCTTTAGCTTCGTCAGATCCATTCTTGACCTGAGTGTAGTGAGTCCTGCTTTCTTGAGGTCATCTCGTAGCAAGCATAATGTAGTTCTGTAAAGCTACTGTAATATTGAGGTACAATGAGTTAGCAGCATACCTGTAGCAAGACCACAAGGGGGACGCTCCTAATGATTTACAGACCGCATTAAAAAATCATTTATATTCATTCTAAACATGTGTGGGTGGTGGAAGCTCTTCAAGATG
This sequence comes from Chaetoderma sp. LZ-2023a, assembly GCA_034401795.1. Classification (NCBI taxonomy): domain Eukaryota; kingdom Metazoa; phylum Mollusca; class Caudofoveata; order Chaetodermatida; family Chaetodermatidae; genus Chaetoderma; species Chaetoderma sp. LZ-2023a. Next base: position 36,124,976 of record CM067362.1, read on the forward strand.
CTAAATTGCTAATGATTGACTCACTTGTTGACTTTATGTGAGCAAAGTGTGAAAGTATGTAAATAGTTAGCTAGCTATTTTTATTATGTCATCCCTTTAATTGTCAAGGCATTCAAAATCAGCCTTTGTTGTGGTCTTGAGGCATGTCCATTTGTAGGCCAAGAGAAGACTACTTCTGAAATTTAAACGCTGGAATGACCGCCTCAATAAATAGTACCCTGTCACTCCAGTGGAAAATTTTCTAAAATTCTCTTTAAAGCGTTAAAAAGTTTTTGTCGAGTCCTACATAAGGTGGAAAATGACTCGACTTTGTGATCTGAATGGTGTCTGTCATCCTGCTGCTGTTGTCCGAGATTTAGGTAGAATGTCAAAGTTTTTCAAAATGCTCTAATGGTTTATAATGTTACAGTGCAGTTTAATTCATATGTGATTTACATGTGCTCCAAATTATGTGCAAGAAGTAAAAGAAATGTTATAACAGTAGCACCATCACAATCTCCAGAACAACCACTAAAGCCACCTCCACAACAACCACTAAGACAACAGTTTCCATTACCAACACTGACTACTATAGATAACAGCAACTAGAAACAATAAGTGTGACAAGCCGGAAGAAGACTGATAGACAAACAACAATAGACAAATAACAATAAACAATGACTAATAGACAAATAACGATAGACGCTGACTAATAGACAAACAACAATAGACAATGACTAATATGCAAACAACAGTAGACAAAGACTAACAGACAAACAACAATAGACAATGACTTATAGACAAACAACAATAGACAATGACTGATAGGCAAACAACAATAGACAATGACTTATAGACAAATGATAATAGACAATGACTAATCGGCAAACAACAATGGACAATGATTAATATACAAATAGCAATCAACAATGAACAATACATGAACAACAATAGACCAAGAACGCTACACAAACTACAAATAAACAAATAGCAATAGACAAGCAGCAATAAACAAAAAAATAGACAAACAATAGACAAAGAACAATGAAAAACCAACAATAAACAAAGAACAATAGACGAACAACAATAGTCAAACAAAAATAAATAAACAACAATAGACAAAAACAAACAAACAACAATAGACAATTAGAACAGTAGACAAACAACAATGGACAGTTGCAACAAATAGACAAACATCAGTAGACAAACAACAATAGATAAACAACAAATAAACAAACAACAATAGACAAAAAACAATAAACAGCCAATAGATGAATAATATTAGCCACTGAACAATACACAAAAACAATAACCAAACAATAATAGACAAACAAGAATATATAAACAATATTAGACAATGGAAAATCGACAAAGACTAATGAGGCATGAGGTATAGACACATTTTTAAGAATGAATGAAAAGCAATATAGAAACATCTAGGGCAGTAAATGAAACAATAAACCGACAACAATAGACAACCAGCAATAGACTGAGAACGAAGACAATGACGGCGACGACGATGATGATAATAACAACAACAACAAAGAGAAACTATGCATAATTATTTTAGACATCAGTCAAGTGTTTTGTTGTTCTGGAAGCATATGTGTAGTAAATTCCTGATGATCAAACTCTCCTGTAATTTGTACTTAGAATGTTCTGATAGTAAAGATGATGAAGATTAGCTCACGATCTTCATTGCCTCTGCTTCATTAACCCTTTAACACTCAAAGTTGTTCATGAAAATCTCATAGAAAATGTCCATTTACAGACCAAGAGAAGGATATCTTTGAAAATTTACCACTGGAATGACTGGCTCGATTAACGAGCCAGTCATTCCAGTGGTAAATTTTCATAAATAGCCTTCTCTAATGGTGTGCAAATGGACATTTTTCATGACCAGCGCAGAAGCCGTTTTTGGCTGATATGAGTGCTATGAGTTAATGGTCAAATTTTATCAAGAAAATGTCATTCTTCTCACTAAAAATTTTAATTCGCAGCTCAAGAGAAAACTTATTTTTAATTTACCACTGGAATCACAGGCTCCGCTTAGCGAGCCAGTCATTCCGTTGATAATTTGTTTAAATTGTGGTCTCTTGACCTGCAAATGGACATTCCATATACCACTACAGAGGGTTAATCTGTTAATTCTTTACTGAAGTAATTCCCATACACTGTTTTGCACATGGGTGAAATGGTTTCTTAATGTATGAAATTATTATTCATCGCGTATCGTATCTATCATCTATTCAATATTCTACTGCAACTGCCTGCAGCTTAGCTGTATTGTTGGTTTGAAAGAGAATACCTGGAATGTAATTGTTGAAATCTATAATACATCCATTGCAAATTAGGCTGTAGGGGATTGACTGCTTATCTGCTTCTTGAAGTATGAGTGTCTGTGATAAGATGCAGAAGCTGATGTGCTTTGTGCTTGGTACTTGAATGTCTGTCTACAACACAGGTCTAGTTGCGGGTTATCCACTTAGCAAATTTGAAGCGAATTCATGTGGTCTTTAAAAAGTTATATTCCAGAAGACAGATTTTAAAGTTTATCAGGGTATGTAAGTCCGGCAAATATGGACAGATTTCCTGAGGGCAATTACACATCCAAGTTCCCATAACACTTGAACACTCAAATTTGTTCAATAAAATCTAAATTTTCTCATAGGAAATGTTCATTTGCAGACAAGAGAAGACTATTCTTTAGTATTTACCACTGAAAGGACTGGCTCGGTAATCAAGCCAGTCATTCCAGTGGTAAATATTCAAAAATAGTCTTCTCTTGGACTGCAAATGAACTTTTCTCAAGACCACTGCAGAAGTTGTTTTGACTGATATGAGTGTTAAAGGGTTGAAGGCTCACATTCAAAGCAGAATGCTTGGTAATAAAATTGTAAAAATTGTATATGTTTAGAGGCTTAAATTATGGGCATAGATGTAAAGAAACGAAATAAATTAAATCAATAAATAAAGTGAAATAAATCGTAGCATATGGCGATTTCATTATGTAGGAATTAATATGATTTTTTAAGTTGTGAAATTGAATTAGAGACACGAATCCCTAATTCAACTTCGCGATTTAGAAAATGATAATAATATTTACGGAATGATATCATCATATGTTAAGAGTTATTTCGTTTCATTACAACGAGGTACACAAATTAATCCTTTAAAGGTATACAATTTAAGCAATTTTATTTTCACGCATTCTGGTGTGAATATGCACCTTTAACTTTTAATGATCACGCTGTCCAAAGCAACTTCTGTAGCCGTCTGGATAAATATCTATATGCAGACAAAGAGAAAAATACTTTGAAAATTTATCACTGGAATGATTGGCTCGGTTAGTCATTCCAGTGATAAATTTTCAAAAATAATCTTGGTCTGCAAATGAACATTTAAATTGTGGAACAAATTTAAGTATTAAATTGTTAAGCGAGTTTTTTTTGTATTTCAGGAGAAAAGAGTTAATGATGAATAATCGCATTGAGGAATTTTATCCAGTAATGTGTGTAAATTCTCCCCCCCCCCACCCCACCTGGATTCTATGCTTATCTGTTATTTGTACTTGGAAAATAGATGAATGGAATTCTTCTAGTAAGATATTGCCACACCACATAATTAGCGGGGTCGGAAAACAGACATGGCACTCCCTCGTGAATTGTTAATACACCTATGCATCGTTGTTTACAACGGGAATTAACCAGAAGATATTCAGTGTTTAAGAATATCATGGCCGCTTTCAAAGCATTTGGAAATCCTGGAAAATCAACTATCCCAAAAACTGATGAGCATTCTTGTACTTGTGCTGATATCTGAAGCAACATACTCGAGCACATACTCACAGCTCACGTTCATTCACTGATGCCCTCTGCTTTCACTCTGACCAATTTTTCTGTGCTGTTTTTTTCTCATAACTTCAGTTTGTTAATAACGTGCTTCATTCTGCATAGTTAGAGTGTAAATTATGGTGATTATTTTGAAAATAATTTGGCTGAGAGTTATTGCTGCCTTAGACAGCAATTACTTGCAGTCAAATTGTTTTCAAAATATTCAGCAGGTTTCTTATTTAGCTCCAGCGAAATCAGGTCAGTGGGGAGATGGTGATGAGACTAGTTCTTCTTCGAGGGAGTGGGGGAAGCGGGGGAGGGTGGATTCGGGGTGGCTGTAGGGGGGGGGGGGGGGATGGAGAAGAAAAAGCAGCTGTTCCTGGTGTTCTCATCATATCAAACTCATAACCTTCTCTGTGTGAAGTAAAGAGGTTTAACCCTTTAACCCGGCAAAAGATCGCTTCTGTAGTGTTCCTGGGAAATGTCTATTTGTAGAACAAGAGAAGACTGTCTTTGAAAATTTACCACTGGAGTGATAATGTAATCTTTGAAAGTCGATAAGTTCACTTTTGTGATTGTTTTATTTTTTTAGCCCACCTGGCCTGAAAGGCTAAGTGAGCTTATGCCATGGCGACTGTCTGTCCATCCATCAACTTTTCCTTTTAAAAATGACTTGTTTTCAAGAACCGGTGGACCGATTTCAATTATGTTTGGCAGGAAGCATCCTTAGGGCATAGAGATCCAAGTTTGTTCAAGCGAAGGCGATCAGCCAATTTGGTTGGTGGCCATCTTGGATTTTGGCCGATCTTTAGAAACGTCTTTAATAATCTTCTCTGAAACTGCAAAATCATGAAACATCATCTATGGCAACAACTGAATCAAGTTTGTTCAACGGAACTTGATTGGCCAAATGCTTCAGCAACTATCTTGATGAACTGAACGGATCAGGCCGGGCTTTGGGAGATAGGATTAGCGACTAAAGGCCATTATAGTTTGTTCAAGGGAAGTTGACATGGCCGCTGTTTACCAATCAGAATGGAGCATCTTTGGTGGCCATATTGAATTTTGTTACTTAATTGATTTTGAAGTCAAAATTGGTTTAATATAGGTTTTTGTCTGGTTTAAAATTTGCAATCTTCGAAACTGCCGACAGTTTTGAAAAAATCGCTTCTGTAGTGTTCTTACATAAAGAGTTTATTGGCCAGAGGTTCTTTGATCTTTTTCCTGCCAAAATCTATACTTAAGCAAGAGGAAATTCAAAATGTCTTCTTGAGAGGCCAATTTCAATATTTGGCAGGAAGCATCCGTATGGCATACAGATATCAGATTCGTTCAAACGATGCCAATTAGCTAATTTGGCCAGCGGCCATCTTGTGGATTTGGGCTGATTTTTAGAAACGTCTTTAAAATCTCCGAAACCGCTTGGCAGATCGTTTCAAAACTCATGAAGCATAATCTAGGGCAATAGTTGAACCAAGTTGTTCAAGGTGACTTGATTGGCCAAATGTTTTAGCGGTAATCATGGTACTAACCTACTTTTTGCGAAGAATTACTTCTCCAGAACCGTTGAATATATCGGACTGGGATATGATTAGACACTAAGACCTCATTAGAGTTTGTTCATGGGAAGTTGATATGTCCATGTTCTTGTTGCAAAACAAGCCTAAGCCACTAACAAATTTCAGTCAATTTGTTTTCAAAATATACATCATGTACAGAGTTATTGCCCATTGAAATTATCTGGTGCCTTGCAGCCAGCAGCCGGACAGTTAATGCTAAGAAGTTGTATGGCTGGTTTATGTTCCATTAGGCTAGCTTTCATCAATATTTGCCAGTACAGAGTTATTTCCATTGAAGTCCATATCACTATTGAAAACAATGTTCATTTCCGAGAAATAACATGTTTTAGGCTAAACAGATTTAAGGCAAATTCTGAAATATATTGTATGTTCCATTAGTTTTGGTCCATTTTTGTCAGAGTTATCACCCTTGAAAAATACAAATCTTGGTAGTTTGTTTCTGGGCTATAATTTGAGTTAAAGTTAATTTGAGCCAAATTCTGAAAAGCTTAACCGTTTAATGACGATACTGGCCAAGACACGCCTCTGTTATGGTCTTATGGAATGTCCATTTACAGGCCAAAAGAATACCATTTTTGAAAATTTACCACTGGAATGACTGGCCAGTCATTCCAGTGATAAATTTTCAAAAATTGTATTTCTTGGCCTGTAAATGGACATTCAATAAGAAAATATTTACATTTTCTTGACCAAATGTTACCAGTAAAGGGTTAAGCCTGATGTCAAGTTTGAGTTCCATTAGTCTTCATCAATATTTGCTGCAGTTAAATACTTTCCTTTGAAAAATATAAAATTTGGTAATTTGTTTGTTTCTGGAAAATACCTTAGATTACATTGAACTGATCTGAATAATCTCGACCATTTTTGGAATATAAATTTGTTTTCATCAATGAATGCCAGAGTTATTGCCCTTAAAAGGTTATCACCATTTAAAAAGATTGTTAGTTTGTTCATTTCTGGGCAATACCGTGTAGACTAAATGGATTTTAGCCAATTCAAAAGATAAATAAAATACTAGTTCTACAGATGATACATTCATCCTCCATTTGTCAACAGTAGCCGAGTTACAGAAGAATCCAATTCTAGCCATTCCCCGGCCATCTATAGCTAAACTCTGTCCATGCTTGGGGCATGTTGAGATCGAGTTATATACTTTGAACCGTGACTTCCCAGAATCACATTTTCAAGTTAACTATACAGGTAAGTTGTTGAATATTTAAAAAATACTTTGACTGTGTACTGTTGCTGCATTGAATATTTTGAAAATACTTTGACTGTGTACTGTTGCTGCATATGGCAGCAGCACCCTCCCAGTCAAATTAATTACAGAATTTTCAATAGAATGTTTATTAAATATTGCATCCATCAGGGACACACTAGTGTAAGCAAATATATTAGTTAGACACAGCAGACGAGCGTTAATTGACCTTTCCAGGTTATCCATCTATCATATGATATCATAATCAACTAAGTGACGTGTAGGATGACAGCATAATTAATTATGGGATGAATGACTCGATTTAGTCCATCTTTAATGCTTGATAGTCCGATGCATTGTACGAATTGTATGTCTTTACCATTTAATAAACATTCTGTTGAATATTTTAAAACTAATTTTGACAGCACCCAGTCAAATTAGTTTTAAAATATTTAACAGCTGACCTGTATAGTTTTCTGGAAATTGATGGTCAGGGAGTTCAGGGATCGATCGATCCCAACACGAGCGAGGTGCCTTACTGATACATCACATTTCAACAAAAGCAGGAATTGAAGGAATTTGTATTTCTTGTAATGCCTTGTTTACGATATATGTACAATATTATCTGCTTATCTTACAGGGATACGGTAAGGCTGACCACAAAATCACTGCAGCGATCCTACAGCGTAAATTCCACAATTATACGATCACATGGTCAAATGATGGATATTGAGACTGCTAATGGTCAGTGGTGATGGCGATGGCTTACAAGGGAGAGTTGGGCTGACCCTGAAAGTTTGAGCTTGCGGCTGGATAATGGTCAGCCATTGCGCTGGTATTGGTGACACTGGCTTTGAATGTTGCTAATAAGATGTTGCTACTATGCAGTTGCCATGGGATATTTAACCTTTTGATGGTCAAAACAACCAAGAAATGGCTTTTGCAGGCGTCTTGAGATATGTCCATTTGCAGACCAAAGATAGCAGTAATTTATAAAATTGAAATGACCATTTCTATTCTACGGTATAGCTTAGAATTAACTTAAAATGTTTTCAAAACTGAAACATGTTAGTAAGCAAGAAATGTTCTGTTGAATATTTTGAACCTAATTAGATGTCCAATTGTGTTAAAAATATTCAAGTGTTTTATTTTATTTCGGAAGCATGATAAGTTATTTCCGGGCTGCATTGTAGTAAGTTTTCTAAAATATTCTTCTCTTGTTCTGGAAATCGACACTTTCTCGAAGAAAATTGAAATTTTTTAAATTTTCCTGACAAATTCTGACCATTAAAGGGTTGACCTGTGGCTATGGGAACCATGATGAGTATGAATGGGGGCCATATTTAATATTTTTGCCGATCATAAACTACGTGAGTGTGAATGACATTTGTGTAATGAATGGGTTAATGGATTAATTACTATACAGTACCACTCAGAAATAACTTAACATGTTTCCAAAACAAAAACATGTTAGTTAGTACAATTTTGAACATGATGTAAGAAATTTTCTGTTGAATATTTTGAACCTAATTGGATTAGAAGACATTGCTGCTTTGGGCAGCAATGTCTTCGAACTTCTAATCCAATTCACCTTTCCAGTTTATCCATCGATCATCATAATTAACTAAGTGACGTGTATGATGATGTCATAATTATTACGTCATGAATAACTCGATATAGTCCATCTTTAAGGCTTAATAGTCCGACACGTGTGAATTGTATGTCTACTATTTAATAAACATTCTGTCAAATATTTTGAAATTAATTTGACTGGACGCTGTTGCTGCCATAAGGCAGCAACAGCACCCAGTCAAATTAATTTCAAAATATTCAACAGCTTACATATGTAGTTTTCTGGAAATGGCTAGTCGGGGAGTTCTGAGATCGATCGATCCCAATACGGACGTGTTGTGGGTGGAGCTTAGATTGAGATGGGCGGGGCATAGGTAAAAGTAGGCAGGCCCATTATGTTGAAAATATTCTACAGTTGAGTTGTTTCTGCGATTCACTGTAGCAAATCTAATTGTTGTTGGTTATTTGAAGGGTGAGTGGAAAGGCAATTATGTTCTTAAAACCTATACAATTGTTTATGACTTAAGTACAGGGAATAAGATACTGAGGTACTGAATTTCAGAGAAATTATGTTTTGTCACTTTTTACTAGGAGTAGCCAATCAAGATTTGCATATTCTATGAAATATGTGGATGTTAAAGTATGTTTGAAAATTTATCACTCATGGCTGGCTCATCATACAAGCTTTTGTGTTCCAAACTGGCCATATCTGTGGTAACTTTTCAAATATATTGGACTCATATATGCAAATGATTAATTGCTTTCATTTGTCATGCTAAATCTATCATAATTTCATTAAAACCAGCATTGCAGTATATATATATATTGTGAAGATTTTTACAACTGGTTATATAATATATAGAGAAGACTGTTTTTGAAAATTTAATGCTAGAATGGCTGGGTTGATAACCGAGCCAGTAATTTCAGTGGTAAATTCTTTAAAAAATAACTTCTTGGCCTACAAATGCGCATTTAATAAGAAAATATTCTGATTCTCTTGATGATTTTGACCATTAAAGGGTTAACCCTTACTACTCTGATGTCAATATTCTATATTTTTCTGTGTCCATAGCAAGGAAACTTGTGTACATTTTTCAACAATTTTGCTGGACGATGTTGATGTCTACAACAGCACCATCTCCCACCAAATTTGTTGAAAAATGAACAGTTCATCTTTTAATTTAATTTAAAGAATTAAAATTTTGACAGAGTGTTAAGGGTTAGTAGTACAATTACAATGATATCTGAGTACTTAGAATCATTTCATGACTGACTCTAACAGACTGAAAATCAAATGTTTCAAATTCTTCTCGATACTTTACAAGGAATTGACTGAAAGTTGTTTATAGTGAGAAAGTATTAAATGTTAGTTAGAACAAGTCTTCTTTCCATATAAACCCATCTTATATTTGATTTTAATCTCATTTATAGCCTCATTTCAAATTAACCCTTACCACTGTGGTGACACTATTCGATCTTTCAGTGTGTCAATAGCAAACAAACTGGTGTACATTTTTCAACAATTTTGGTGGGCAATGTTACTGACAGCACCATCTCCCTCCAAAATTGTTGGAAAATGAACGCCAGGTCATCTTTTAATTTAATTCGAGAATTACAAATTTTGACACACAGTGTTAGGGTTAGGTTTAAATACTTCAAACTGGTTTATTGACCCATTAATGGTCAAGATTTGGTCAAGAAAGTATAAAGAAATTTGCTCAGTGAATGTCCATTTGTAGACCAAGAGAAAACTACTTTTGAAATTTTACCACTGGAATGACTGGCTCGATTGTCAAGCGAGTCATTCCAGTGGTAAATTTTCAAAAATAGTCTTCTCTTGCTCGGCAAATGGATATTTCTCAAAGACCAATGTACACTAGAGGCACATCTTGGCCGACTTGAAATAGCTAAATTTGACAGAGAATGGTAGATCTTTCCCAATGCTTCATACAATCTAAGCATCATAATAAGTTATATCATGCTTATGTGTCACTACACCCGGCCAACCATAACTTTGTTGCCAATTTAATAAAAATTTAATAACAATTTTAATCAGTTTGTGTGACACTAAGTTTGTAGAGTATCGATTTGTGAATAGGATTTAAATGAAACTACAATTTTATAATTTGAAAATACATAATACATATGTTGTTAAATATTTAAGAGAAAATTGTAATATATCCCTTTAGTTAAATTTAAGGTTGTGACTCACAATCTCAATCTGTCAAATTCATGACATTTCTAACAACGCTGCCTACATCGCCTACATCGTAACAACAGTGTTCCTTCCGCACTTGTGTTAGAATATAAATGTAATCCTGAACTTAATCTTAATGGAAAATAATTATATCCCCTCGTTAGTTGTCTGATATCTAGAGCAGAAATTTGATAGAATTGTATTAATTAATTAATTAAATTGTTAAATTTAAATATTTTATATTTATAGTGTACTGTAAGCGACTTATGAGCAAAACTGTGAGCTGGAGTATATGTTAACTTAACCCATAACCCTTTAACGCTCAAAACGGCTTCCGTAGTGGTCTGCAGAAATATACCCATTTGCAGACCAAGAGAAGACTATTTTTTAAAATATTGCACTGAAATGACTGGCTCAATAACCTAGCCAGTCATTCCAGTTGTAATTTTTCAAAAATAGTCTTCTCGTGGTCTGCAAATGGACATTTTCTTTGAGAAAATTTTAATTTTCTTCAATAAATTTAAGGGTTAAAGGGTTAATGATCAAGATTGGTCCAGAAAAATAATAAATTTGCTTACACTGCATGTCAATTGTGCTGAATTGGCAGACCAATAGAAGACTTTTTAAATTTACTACTTGAATGACTGGCTCGTATAGTATTAAATTTTCAAAAATACTCTTGACCTGCCAATGGGCAATGAACATTCCTCAAGACCTCTGTAGAAACCAATTTTGGCCTGCTTGACCATTAAAGGGTTAACCCTTTCACTACTGAATTCCCTATATCTTATTTTCAAGGTAACCATACAGAAAAATGTTGAATATTTTGAAATTAATTTGACTGGAAGCCATTGCTGCACAAGGCAGCAATGGCTTTCAGTTAAATTAATGTCAAAATAATCAGCAGAATAATCAGTAGAATAAGTTTTATATTGTAAAGAATATACTTTTTTCTGTGATTTGTCACTGAAAGGGTTAATATAGTGCAAGTTCTATTGATCTTTAGATGGACGCTGAGAAAATTCTTATTTTCTTACCGATTTATGTACTATTATGTGCCTTATATATTGTAGCGAGTTGTGATTAACGTGCTAACTATTTGACCTTTTCAGACCAGAAATGGAAAATTCCTTATGATATATGGTATAATCGGTTGAATATTTTGAAAGTAACTTGATTGGTTCCAGTCAAATTCCTTTCAAAATATTCGCTATCTTTCCTGAATATTTGACTTGGAATTGAGGGACTTACAGTTAACCAAACTCTGATGTCAATATTCTATCTTTTACTGTGTCAATAGCAAAGAAACTGGTGTACATTTTCCAACATTTTTTGTGGACAATGTTGTTGTCAAAGACAGCAACATCCTGTCAAAGACAGCAACATCTTCCACTAAATTTGTTGAAAAATGAATACCAGTTCATCTTCTATTTAATTTGAAGATTTAAAATTTTGCCATCAGAGTTGTAAGGGTTAACAAAGATACATTCATTATCATGTACGTGTTCTGACGATGATGAATATTTTGAATTTGCCTATAAGTTATTGTTGTCCAAAAGGTTTTATGAATATATTCATTCAATTTACTTTCAAATTATTTAACACTTATCAAATTCTAAGAGCCAGCTTGCACGAATTCTAAGAGCCAGCTTGCACATTTGAATGTGTTAAGCATTTAGCACTCGAGGGGTCCAAGAAGGAGAAGGCTTCTGCAGTGGTTTTGAAAAATGCTCATTTGCGGACAAAGACAAGAATAATTGTAAATATTTACCAATGGAATGATTGACTCGATAACTGAGTCAGTCATTCCAGTGGTAAATTTTCCAAATTGGTCATCTCTTGGCCTGCAAATGGATATTCAATAAAGAAGATTTTCTTAACCAAATTTAACACTTATTAAGTGACTAAAACAACGTGATATTCCATTACATGTCATTTCTGATAATGTTAATTTGAATTACTAGTCATTATATCTGTGGTTTATGATTACTAGCGTCTTCATCATGAATAGCAATAGAGTGCTTATCCCCAAACTTTCACTATAGGAAGAGTTGTCCGTACCACCGGTTCAGTAAAACGCAAATGCACCTGATATTTTCAGATTTTGATGTATCAAAGCAAGCTATTCGTAACAGCTATTCAGGGAGTGTGTTCATTTCATCTCCACAATTTGTCAAGAACTTTCAGTCAATCATTACATTTCTCAGAGCTCTTCTCATTCTTCTGGCTAGTGTCTGGTTCAATCACCACGCTCTATAATACTGTGCCAGACTACATAATACTGGGACTCTTCTTTCCATAATAAGAAGATAGCAGAACAAACACTCATGACAATCATTTTTAGTCGACTAGGTAATGGAATTTGAAATAAGATTTTGTTAGTAATACGATATTCTCTCATAAACAAGATCAGATGAGAAAATACTGAACTCTGAAATTCCGCATCTGAGGGGGTCAGAATCACTCAAGAGCTATCTATCTTTATTGTCTTAATGGTCAAGAAGGCCAAAAAAATACTTCTGCAGTAGTCCTGAGCAATGTCCATTTGAAGACCAATAGAAGGCTTTTTTTAAATTTACAAACTGGACTGACGGGCTCGATAACCAAGCCAGTCATTACAGTGGTAAATTAAAAAAAATAATATTGGTCTGGTCTGCAAATAGACGTTTTCTATGAGATTGGAATTTTCTTTAGCAAAGTTGAGGATTAACCCTTTAACACTCATATCAGCCAAAAACGGCTACGGCAGTGGACTTGAGATATGTCCATTTGAAGACCAAAAGATTATTTTTGAAAATTTACCGAGCCAGTCATTCCAGTGGTAAATATTTAAAAATAGTCTTCTCTTGGTCTGCAAATGAACATTTTCTATGAGAAGATTGAAATTCTCTTGAATAAATTTGAGGGTTATAGTGTTAAAAGGCTTAATTATTCATCCTCTTCATACTGAGGTCCTAAAATATTGTTGTCATGGAAGAACATGCTGAATATTTCGAAACAATTTAACTGACAAATTTACTATGGCCTAAATATTCTCGGAATAATAATAAATAAGTATCCTTGTATATAAAATCAAATGTTTGTCATTATAAAATTTTCACATTCTTCACTATATCGAGGTTTGTAAATTTGTTATTTATTTAATTTAAATTAATTTAATTACAATAAAGATAATTTACTGCTTTGCTTGGTCATCATTGTATCGCATATTTTGCATAATTGTTTTTCTTTAATCGGCGACCCTGGATCATATCGTGTGTTGATATCCATATGACATCATTATGACATCGTTTACATGTATGGCTGATGATCATTGTATGTGTGTCTTCATCATTACGTTCATAAATAATTAGTTAATATGAATGAGAGTAGTGCTTATCATCGTTATCATTGTGTTTCTTAGACAACCTGTCATTAGCTCTCATCTGATAGTGAGTTCTGTTAAAGCTGATGTGTTGTGCTAAAAGAAGCGGTATTTAACGCTTACTCGTAACAAAATGCTATCAAGAAATTTATGTTTTGGGTAACTCTATTATGAGTTCAGGTATTGTGATTTCAACCCTTTAATGGTCAAATTTGGTCAAGAAAATTGAATTATCTACCTATTGAATGTCCATTTACAGGCCAAGATAATACAATTTTTGAAAATTAATCACTGGAATAACTGGCTCGGTTATCGAGCCAGTCATTCCAGTGGTAAGTTTTCAAGAAATTGTATTCCCGTGACCTGTAAATGGACATTCCACAACACATAACAGAGGCCAGTTTTGGCCGCTATGACCATAAAAGGTTAAACAAGACACGCCTAATATTCCCCACCCATTCTAAAATGATTTCCTCAGTACATAGAGCTCGCAGTCAGGCAGTAGGTGTTGACGTGAGAGCGCAGGAGCTAGGTTGTACACAAGCGACTGATCTGCATGTTACTGTGCTCTGTAGTGCTTACCAGTCGAATGCGTGCTAACACACCTGCCAGCTAACAGATTTACTCCCTGTACGAGTGAATCACGTTATAGTAGAAGTAGATATATAGAAGTGTTGCGCGGGTTTTGTTTAGTGAATCAATACTCGGACTCATAACATTTAGAGTTACTGAAAACGGAAATTTATTGATAGCGCTATGTTATTGGTAGTCGTTAAACACTGATTCTTTTAGCATCACAGCTCAGCTTTAAGGTTGAAATCATTAAGTCAAAGTAACTTGTTAACTCTTTAACACTCAAGACGGCCAAAACGTCTTCTGCAGTTGTCCTGGGAAACTTACCACTGGAATGACCGACTCGATAATTGAAGCGGCCATTTCAGTGACAAATTTTCAGAAATAATCTCTTGGTCTGTAAATAGACATTTTCTATGTGAATATTTAAATTTAAAAGAGTAAAGAGCTGCATGCAAATGGACATTTCTTCAAACCACGACAAATGCGAGTTTTGACTGACTTGACCATTAACCTCTAGCTAAATTTGGGCAAGGAAATCAAAATAAAATGTCCATTTGCAGGTCAAGAGAATACTATTTTCAGAAATTTACTACTGGAATGACTGTCTTTGTTATCGAAACAGTCCATTCAATGTTAAATTTTCAAAAACAGCCTTTGCCTGCAAATGACTCCTAAAAATCACTGCAGAGGCCGGTTTTGGCCGGCTTCACCATGAAAGGGTTAAAGGGTTAATGATAGTATTAAATTTGCATCCAAACCTGTCTCTAGTGACCACCTGCCTAGTGAGACCAACAGGTGGTTCTTTGATGTGACAGATAGCTTAAGGATCCCATCTTATGATTACACACCTGATTCCGATTTTTAGTGACCTGTTTTGAGAGATCACCTAGCTTTAGGGACCACTTGGTTGTATAAGACAGGGGTAGCGAGTTTTACGGACAAATCCATCCTTAATATTTTAACAGTCATATCAGCCAAAAAACGCTTCTGCAGTGTTTGAGAAGTGTCCATTTGCAGACCAACAAATTTTTTCAAATTTACCACTGGAATGACTGGCTCGATAACCGAGCCAGTCATTCCAGGGATGAATTAAAAAAAATAATCTCTTGGTCTGCAAATGTACATTTTCTATGAGAAAAATTGAAAATTTCTTGAACAAATTCAAGTTTTAAAGGGTTACAGTTTATGGTTGTTACTGAAGACTGATTTGATTGTTACAGTTAATCACCCATTTGTATCCCATATTCGCAGCAATATAAGAACTAATGTGTTAAATAATTTGAAACTAGTTATGCAAATAGTTGTAGTTGCTCAAGACAGCAACAATTTTCATCAAGTTCAGCATACAAATATTCAGCAGTCTTCTGCACGATCGCATAGAATTTTCATGTTCTGAGCCTATTGGGATTTCAACATAGGGCATGAGTGAAATTGACGTGCAACCATATTATGTCCGTGAGGCCTATCAGCCTCTAGAGACAGCTTTATTCCGTACCACCATGACCACGAGAATATAATAATATACAAGGCTACTCTTACATTTGAGCCAGAATGACGTCTTGGACACTGTTTGAAATGTGCAATGGTTGGTTCAATAAACGGAGGGAATAAACTGATATTTCACGTTAAATCTCAAATATCCTCATTTGATGACTCAGTATAGATCTGAAAATAGTGTCCATTGTCTAGGTATATATGCCATAATTTATCACCTGAATAGATTTTTAGATGACTGATATTCTTAATGAATCCTCATAAATGACATCCTGGAAATCCGTAGGAAAATCTAATGCCTATCACTCTATGATCCTGACAAATAAATTCTGACACCTATCACGCTAGAATCCTTGTTGAAATGATGCGTAGTATGATAATGGTCAGTTACCGAATCTGGATGTGCAGTACTAGCATTAGGTTAGCGATCTTGGTCAATATTGTATATTTTAACACGACAACACAGCTTTAACATGACAACCCTAACAGGCCATAAATGAAAAATTCTTTGATGTAAGGAATATTGTCAAATATTTTGCGATTGATTTTAGTGGGATCTGTTGATGCCTATGCCTATGACATCAACAGATTCCAGTCCAATTAGTTTCAAAATATTCAACAGCTTACATGGATAATTATCCTGAATCTGAGACAAGTCTGAGAGAAATTCAAGGGTTAAAAGGTTATATGCTGGAATTTCTACCATTAGATTAGTTTATCTTGATCAGTATTGAGCATTTTAAGATGACAATTCAGCTTTAAGGTAACAAATTGTGTTATTCATATTAATAAAGGTATTTGTTCATTTGTTTGTACTTTGGCTCATTTGCATCATTGACTAAGTAATACGACGAAACATTTACCCACCATTTTCAAGTTGTTTGTGCATAAGACATTTTGAAAATGATTTAATAAAGAGTTGATAAAATATCCTCTGTGGTTATTTTTTTACCCTCGCCACCCGTCTGTTTGCCTGCCTGCCTGTCTGTCTGCATATCTGCCTGTCTGTGTATGTTCGTGACTGTTCAGTCTGTCTGTCTGAAAAACTGCTGAAACATGACAACAGATTTTAGTGTGAAAGAAGATTTCCTAGCTTTGGAAGTGATTCAGATAAAACAATCAAGATGTGGATTGGATCAGATTATATGATTAAAGATTAAATAATCGAATAATCATGAATAATTCTACTGCATAAAATGTTTCAAACTCTACATCTTAATTAATTTTTAATGCAATCGGTTACGAAAGTTTACATTTTACTCAGCGAATGCATCGCCATTTGCACTGGCCAAGAGAAGACTATTTTTGAAAATGTATCATTGGAATGCCTGGCTTGATGCTTTCTTCAATGATCAAGCAATCATGATTACTCAAAGCAACAAGAGGCCCAAGGGCCTGTGACGTTCACCTGGATCATTAGCATTTGAACTATTTGCATTTAAATAGACATTTTCGAACAATCCATGGCCACCAAATAAATTGACTAATCAAAACTCATTTGATATGTTGAAGCCTACTGCCATAGGATCATTTCACACAAGTTTCATTGAAATCAGGCTATTAATTAATAGGAGTATTTTTAATGGTTCCAGAAAAAAAAAAAAAATCCAACAGCCGCCAAAAAATCGACCAATCAAAATTCTGAATAGAAATTCTAGAGCTTACTACAACAGAATCTTTCCATCCAAATTATGATAAAATCCACCAAGCAGTTAAGGAGGAGATCCTCTGACAATTTTAGGTAATTGTATCAAAATCTATGATTTTCACCCCAAAACTCGACTAAGCAAAATTCTGAAAAGAAGTACCTACCATGCATGATAGGGTCATTCTAGCCCAATTTTTTTTTAATCTGTCAAGCAGCTAAGAAGAAGTGTTTTGACAATCTTCAGTAAACTATACATAAAATCTGAGATTTTCACCAAAAAAACATCGACCAATCATAATACTGAATAGAAGTTCTGTAGCCTACCCCAATAGGGTCAGACCAGCCAAAATTAAGTTGAAATCCATCAAGCAGTTAATGAGGAGTAGCATTTTGACAATTTCCAGTAAATTTTTCATAAAATCTTAAGATTTTGAGCGAAAGAATTGACCAGTCAAAATTCTGTATACAAATTCTGAAGCCTACACCAATAGGATCCTTCCAGTCAGATTAGGTGGAAATCTGCTAAGCAATTAATGAGGAGTAGCGTTTTGACAATTTCCGTTAAAGTTTTCATGAAATATAAGATTTTCACCAAAAGAATTGACCAATCAAAATTCTGTATACATATTCTGAAGCCTACACCAATAGGATCCTTCCAGCCAAATTTGGTGAAATCCGCTAAGCTGTTAATGAGGAGTATGGTTTTGACAATTTCCGGTAAATCTTTCATAAAATCTAAGATTTTCACCCAAAAAATTGACCAATCAAAATTCTGTATATAAGCTCTGAAGCCTACCCCCTTCAGGGTCCTTCCAGTTCAAATTAGGTTGAAATTCGGCAAGCGGTTAATGTGGAGTAAGTGTTTAAACAAAAAGTTGATGAACAGACAGACGATGGACGGTTGTCATGGCATAAGCTCACTTGGTCTCTGGCCAGGTGAGTTAATAATCACAAGCCTGCACTAGGATTCCACACCTTTGGTTATGAGCCAATAAATTAGAAAAATCCTAAATCTTTACAATGTGACAAAAACTGGTGTGTTTGCAATATTTGATTGCTCCTGTTCTGAACTCTTCTTGTAGTCTACCAGACAAATCTGAAAAGAGGCCTAATTAAGGAGTTAGCACAAGTCGTCTGGTAGAAAAATGCCAATGATACCAGCTATTAGGGTGGTCTATGTGGGTTATCACCAGGGTGGATGTAGGGTCTGAAAGTTGTCCAAAAACTTTTTACAGGCCCTTTTTCATGGTAACCAAGAGATATTATCACAAATACATAAGTTTGTTCTAACGCTAATAACTTTCTTCACACGACAGCTAGAAACATGCTTCTGGTGTTGAATGAAAGGTATAATTCCCCTCTAATCGGTCCTGCCAGTTACTCATTTGTGGGATCACTTATTCTACAATTATAACGTCACAAACATGGAAAATACTTTTTCTAGGAATTTGAATGTTTTCCATTTTCCCTGTAATGTCCGGGTGTGTACTAGCACCTCAATATTATGTATTTTAGTAGCAATGCTGTCTAGCTTATTGAAAATATACGTAGTACGTGCCCCTTAATTTCTATGATAACCCTTATCACGATTTTTAAAAATAACTTATGGTCCCTGCCTCTGCAGCTGAGTTCAAGACTGTGTATACCATGATGAAGTATCTGCAGTCTGCATTTCGCTCACTCGGTCAGAATTCGACATACACAGTGTATGATGAAGCTATATATTGCAAGGCTCAGATGATAGTGGAGAAACCCAGATGAATTTGACAGTGATGATATTGAAATGGGAGGCATGCACCATGCATTGAACTTTATGGGTGACATATGTTGTGTTTTGCAGGAAAGTAGTTTTGAGGACATTCTTGTGGAAGCAAAGGTGTATAGATCAGCAACAATTAGCCATGCTATGAAGGGCAGAGCATACAATTGAGGTGTTAGAATTCATAAGCTGATGAATGAAGCACTGAGTCGGCTTAAATTGATGGCATTTGCTGATGCCATTGAAGCAACAGATGTTTCACAACTTGAAAGGAACATGATCATGGAGAAAGCGGAACATTGCACCACAGCATTTGAGGATCTCCAGCATGCACACGCCGAAGGCAGAGATGCGGCTAAAAAGGCACTAGAAGATTTCTCGCATTCTGTGCAAAATCTGCATTATCTAATGGAGAAATTTGTGAAGAAAGGTAAAAAATGTTCAGACACATTTGTCTTCTGGGAAAACTATGTTTCAGATTTGTCACAGCTGCTTTTGGATTACATTGCCGCAAAACGTGATGGTAACAAGTCTTTGGAAATAGAAACATTTGGGGAGATGATTCCAATTGACTTACAGTGCGGACATGTAAACTATGCACGCTGGGGTTGCGTTGACGTTGCTGAAGCCAGACTTCTGAGGGAGAAGCCGGAAGTGTATCAAGCTCTAGTTGTTTACAGGACTGGGCGACCTTTCAGTGGAGTTTGGCATGACATGGCCATCGAACAATCTCTAAACAAAGACTGCGGCAAGCACAGACACCTGTGTGTGCTAAAGATGAAGCGCGTGCAAAATACTATTTGACTGCTCATCTAAGCAACTTAGTGGGTTACATCAGACTGATAGTGGTGACAACGAGACGCATTGCTGCTGATGAAGCTGCAATCCGGAAAATCATCAGTGTTATTAATGAAAGAATGGTGAACCCTTTCATGATTGACATCGGCATTACCCTAGAGAATAAGCAGCCTCTTGTAAATATTGCCACATCACTTGTATGTTCACCTGAAGCAAGCGAGGCACTGTGTAATGTGCGTGAAAATGTTCTAGAACAAATGAAGGAATTTGTAACTAATAGATTGATAACAGGTGAGACAGACTTTCATGATCCTATTAGTAAGCATAATCTTAATCTTTGCACATTTACTACACTGAACAAAGGAGCTGTTACTAAAAAGAAACAGGTGATAGTCATTAAATATTGATCGCCAAATATTCAGCAAATTAGCAATTATTGGACAGTCGCGTGATGTGAACATAAAGGAATTGCTTCAGTATGAATTAGCGCCAGTTCCACTCTCGCTGTTCAATCTTGATGGTTCTCTTAGAAAGACACAGAAAAGTAGTATACTCCCTTGGCTTGAGAAGGACCATGCCACTGTTGAACTTCCAGCATCTAGTGAGCCAACATTGGGTATCATTGATCTCATGATGTTGCTAAGAATGGTTTGTACTGACACAGCCAAGTGTACTACCTTTGGTGAGCTATCAGATCAGCAATTGGACGCAGTCTTGAGTTTAAAATGTCGGTATATTGCTGTGGTTGGTGACAATTATAAGAATAAGATCAGGTGAACGGGTCCGCCGTGGTAATATCCAGATGCAGGAGATAAAGAATCCAACTGTTCTAACACCACTTCCAAAACAGCAGCTGAAGATGTTGTCAAATGCAAAGAACAAGGCAAACCGTGCCAACTTCCTTTCTCATAGTTGGAACGTAGATTAAAAGCTCGTTGTGGGGTGTATCTTGCTGGTGGATTCCATAACATTAATCGAGTAGTGAAGGTCGTGTTTGGTGGGCACGATGAAGTACCAGAGCTTGGGTCAGATCATGAGGAAGCCGATTCTCGAATGTTTACATATTTCACATGCGAGATATAAATTAGGCGTCAACTGGGTACTTCTTTGGTGTCTTGACTCAGATGTTGCAGCCATGTGTCCACGATACTGCTGGGTACTGGACTTGAAAGAGCTGTATCCAAAAACAAAAGAAGAGATTCATTCCAATGCATACAATAGCGACCCAACTTGGAAAAAGTATGAGCTATATGCTACCAGCGATCCACGCAGCCAGTGGATGCGATTCAACCTCAGCGTTCAGTGGGATAGGCAAACAAAAACGGCTGAATCTTATTGAAAAGCACCAAGAATTACACAGTGGGCTACACCAATTCGGAGACAGGCCTTCTGACATCAACCGGGAAACCGAGGATGTCATGGTAACACTAGTGTCTCTACTGTATTGCGGAAAGAAACATGTATCACTTGATGTAGTTCGTTACGAATTATTTGCAAAAAACAATGCAAAAAATTAGAAATTACCACCAACAATGGATAGGATCCGTTTGCATCTCAAACGAGCAAATTATCAGTCATTTATATGGAATCATGCAACAGTTCCGTACCTGAATGTATCACCTGTTGATAATGACTGGGTGTTCGATGAAGATTGGCACCTTGTGCCATGTGTGATGATGATGCTCCCTCCAGCACCTGAGGCAATACTCACATTTACACAATGTATGTGCCAAGCGGATTGTTCAACAAGGAGATGCAGGTGTCTTAAAGATGTTATTGTGTGTTCTGATATATGTAAATGTTGTGCTGACAGCTGCAGTAACCGTGAATTGAATATAGATGACTCGTCTTCTGAATCAGATACAGATTAATGATATGGAACATGAACTGACCTACACTACTGACCTACACATCGTCCTTGCATTCATAGAATGATTCATTCTGCAAAGAAATCGGCATCAAAATTCACGCTTACATTTAGGCTGACTTTTAGGGTATGACTTCCAAAATGATGTATTAAATATTTTCCAAACCACACATCCCATTCAATGTATCAATTTGATAAGCCAGACATATTTTTTAATAAATGGGACAATATTGAGCTATCAGAATACGAACCAGAACACAAATTTTTACAAAATTATTATGGTAAACGTGAAAATATGAGAAAAATTACAATTTTTTATGCTTGTGACGGCATACTTAAATGCAAATTATACACAAAACAAGAATAAATGTTATCACTAGCTAGATGACTATGAGACCTTTAATTTAACACCAAAATTGTCTTTCTAACCACAAAAATAAGAAAGTTATGATAGTTAAAGCGAAGTATATTTCTTTGCGGTAATTGATTATGGTTACCATGGAAACGGTTCTGTGAAACAATTATTGCACCACTTTCAGACCCTACATCTACCCTGGTGATGACCACTGTAGGTACCCCTAACAGCTGGTACTATTGGCATTTTTCTACCAGACCACTTGTGCCATGGTACCGAATTCAGATTTGGCTGGTAGACTATTGGGAGAGACATCTGAAGATGCAATACACCTCAGATATAACATGACATGTTTCCAAAACAATATAAAATGTACTGTTCAATATTTTGAACATTTGATTTTGATTTTTTGATTTGATTTGATTTTATTCTCTTGGTAAATATTACAAATTACAAATATGATAACAGGGAGTCCACTGGAGGCTGTGCCTATTAGCTTGTGGACCCCTGCCATAGAATAGCATACAAATTACACATGGTTTGACATAAGTAGACATAAGGCATTATAATAATATATTACACATAACTACAGACAAATAATATAGGATTTGATATAATTGGATTTGACATAATTGGATTGGAAGAAATTTCTGCCTAAAGGAGGAAATATACTGGTGCGTGTGCGTATGAGGGTGTGTGAGCATGTGTGTATGAGGGCGCATGGACATGTTCATATGAGGGTGTGTGAGCGTGTGTGTATGAGGGTGCATGAACATGTGCATATGAGGGTGCGTGAGCATGTGCGTATGAGGGTGCGTGAGCGTGTGTGGTGCATGAGCGTGTGCATATGAGGGTGTGTGAGCATGTGTGTAGGAGGGTGCGTGTGCGTAGGAGGGTGCATGTGCGTAGGAGGGTGCGTGAGCATGTGCGTATGAGGGTGTGCGTAGGAGGGTGTGTCTATGAGGGTACGTGTGCGTATGAGGGTATGTGAGCGTGTGTGTATGAGGTGCATGAGCATGTGCAGATGGGGGTGTGTGAGCCTGTGCATTTGAGGGTGCATGAGTGTGAGCGTATGAGGGTGCGTGAACATCTGCGTATGAGGGTGCGTGAGCGTGTGCATATGAGGGTGTGTGATCATGTGCGTAGGAGGGTACATAAGTGTGTGTGTGTGCGTGCGTGCGTGAGTGCGTACGAGGGTGCGTGAGCATGTGCATATGAGGGTATGTGAGTGTGTGCGTATGAGGGTGGGTGAGCGTGTGCTTATGAGGGTGCATGAATGTGTGCGTATGAGGGTGTGTGAGCATGTGCATATGAGGGTACGTGAGCGTGTGCGTATGAGGGTGCGTGAGCGTGTGCATGTGAATGTGCGGTGCATGAGCGTGTGCGTATGAGGGTGTGTGAGCGTGTGCGTAGGAGGGTGCGTGAGCGTGTGCGTAGGAGGGTGCATGAGCGTGTGCATATGAGGGTGCGTGAGCGTGTGCATGAGGGTGTGTGTGCGTATGAGGGTGGGTGAGCGTGTACGTATGAGGGTGCGTGAGTGTGTGCATATGAGGGTGGGTGAGCGTGTGCGTATGAGGGTTGGTGAAAGTGAACACTGCTGCATAGCACATTTTTGTGTATGTACCCGTGAACGGAATGGGATGTAGACATCTTTAATTTCATGCAAAGCTAGTTATTTATTGCAGAGAGCATGCAGTGGATGTAACATATTGGTATATGAAAATGTAATTCAGTGAACCTGTAAAGCATTGAAGATATAATATGGCAGACATTGCAATGGACATTGCACTTTGCTCATGTTGGAATCGATCTATGCTTGCACTCCCTGGCCATCAATTTGCAGAAAACTACAGGTAAGCTGTTGAATATTTTGAAACTAATTTGGCTGATTGCTGTTGCTGCCTACGGAAGTAACACCCCAGTTACGAAATATTCAACAGGATGTTTTATTAAATAGTAAAGAAATAGAATTCGTACACAACGCTTAGCCCATCATCAATTGTGTTCGTGATGAACTTATCTACGTCATTCATGACATCACTGATTATGAAGTCATCCTACACGTCACGTAATTGATTACGACATCACATGATGGATTGATAAACTGGAAAGGTCCATTGATTATCTCATGAATTTACTAGAGAAAACTTCTTTCTCTGATTAGCTCGATCAACTTTTCCATTTGCTTATCATCCAGCTCTCCCGGCTTGTTAAAATATGAAATTTGTCTGTGATTATATTATTGAGAGAAACTGAACACGTGTTCGTAAAATGTGGATTTCATGCGTGTGAACTCTGTCCAGCAGCCTTTGCACGCTCTCGGGAGCATGACAGAGATACACGAAAGACGCACATGCATACATATTTTCTTCCTTGTTTCTATACTATCGATCGATACGCACGCGCGCATGCAATACACTTGTGCGACAGATCCAGTGTATTTCCTCCTTAGCGCTTTAACACTCGAATTCGTTCAAGAAAATTTAAATCTTCTCATAGAAAATGTCCATTTGCAGACCAAGAGGACTAGTTTTGAAAATGTGCCACTGGAATGACTGACTCGATTATCGAGTCAGTCATTCCAGTGGTAAATTTTCAAAAATAGTCTTCTCTTGGTCTGCAAATGTACATTTCTCAAGACCACTGCTGGAGCCGTTTTTGGCTGATATGAGGGTTAAAGGGTTAAGGCAGCAATGGCTTCCGCTCCAATTATGTTAAAAATATTCAACAGAAAATATTTACTAACCTGTTTCTGTTGTGGAACCGTGTAAACCTCTTTATGAGATGTACGTTAACATTCATGGCGGCATAAGTGAGTGAGTATCCATACTTCAGCTCAAAGCAGATGATGTAATCAAAGGAGAGATTATGTAATCAAACATAGATGAAAGGTTTACGCTTTATAGTTAGTGATCTTTTTGACCTACAAATTAGACTTCTGAGTAATGGGAAGCAATACATGAAATATTATCAACATTGCTAGGATCTGAAATATTGTGAGTAAACACAGATTCTATCTTAATAATGGTCTGTGATGTTGATCTGTTGACACAAACATAACAGCCTCTTCCACATGTCAGATGCCAATCAAATCAAATAACTGCATGCGGAGTTTCTCCTTCAGCAAAATGATCTTGTCACTAGATTTAGACAGATGCAGGTAAATGGTGAGAGTTAGGTAGATGCAGGTAAATGGTGAGCTAGGCAGATGCAGGTATAAAATGGTGAGTTAGGCAGATGCAGGTAAATGGTGAGAGTTAGGCAGATGCAGTGTAAATGGTAAGAGCTAGGCAGATGCATGTAAATGCTGAGAGTTAGGCAGATCCATTGTAAGTGGTGAGAGTTAGGCAGATGCAGTGTAAATGGTGAGAGTTAGGCAGATGCAGTGTAAATGGTGAGAGTTCGGCAGATGCAGGTAAATGGTGAGTTAGGCAGATGCCGGTAAATGGTGAGAGTTAGGCAGATGCAGTGTAAATGGTGAGAGTTAGGCAGATGCAGTGTAAATGGTGGGAGTTAGGCAGATGCAGGTAAGTGGTGAAAGTTAGGCAGATGCCTTTTTATGTTAATTCTCAGAATCAAAATTCAGGTAAGCTGTTGAATATTTTGAAAGTATGGCAGCAACAGCTCTGTCAAATTAGTTTCATATTATTCAACTGAATGTTTATTAAATTGCAAATTCATCAGACATGCATGCAATTTATACACTAATGAAAAACTTCAATATTCGTGACAGAGCTCTGCATCATTTTGATTGTGAAGTCGGCTAACAAGTGATGCAATTGATTATGATATCATATACTTGTGTGGCAGATTGTATCCCTCTATTGGTAGAGTTAATATCTTTCAGTGACCGGTGTATCATATTTTTGAAACTAAAGCTTGAGAAATAATGCTAATAATACTTTAATGCTCAAGCCGGCCAAAAATGCATTCTGTAGTGAGCCTAAGAAATGTCCATTTGCAGAGCAAGAGAAAATTATTTTTAAAAACTTACCACTGAAATAACTGGCTCGATAACCGAGCCAGTCATTCCAGAGGTAAATTTTCAATAACAGTGTTCTTGGTCTGCAAATGGACATTTTCTATGATATAATTGAAATTTTTGAGGATCAAAGGGTTAATGCCATCCATTGGTCAAGCCGATCAGAAACGGCTTCTGTAGTGGTATTGAGAAATGTCCATTTGCAGACCAAGAAGTCTATTTTTGGAAATTTACAACTGGACTGGTTGGAATTCCTTTTTACAATAATCTTTGACTGTGACACTTTCTATGACAATATTGAAATTTTCTTGACCAAATTTTACCACACTCCATCTGTAGTAAGCTAAACTAGATTTAGTCACGTGATGAAAACAATAGTTGCCGTATATCCAGGTCTTTTGCCCAGTGCTGACATCCAATCCTTGTATAAATATGGTAATTTCATAATTAGATTTATGGTTATATTTAGTGTAATACCTTATTAGTTATGAGTATCCTTATTATATGTACTTTAAGCCTGGTGAAGTTGTATTGTCAGGGATTAGCTAACCCTAACCTTAACCCCCACGACAGATAGACCTGAATAATTGTTAAAAGTAATTTAATAATAATAATTAATAATAATAATAAGTATTTTTATACCGCTCGAAACTCAATGCAGTAGCATGCTCTAGGCGCATACAATATGAGAAAACATTAAATTTAATTTAGTGAGTAAGATTGAGTGAATAGGAATGTTTTTAGACTAGATTTGAAAGTGGGCAAGGTAGGAGACAATTTAAGGCTTGTAGGGAGATTGTTCCATTCAGTAGCAGCGGTAAAAGAAAAAGATCTTTGCCCATACGTTGACATTTTTGCACTAGGAATTTTGAGCAGATGCTTATTTTCAGATCGTAGCGAATGGCCGGGAGAATATGGCTGCAGAAGGTCAGACAGATAGGTCGGTGCCGTATTATTTATACATTGATAGGTTTGATCTTATACCGAATTCTTTGAGTTATTGGTAGCCAATGTAAGTCGTATAGCACGGGGGAGATGTGCTTATATTTGCCACAGAGGGATACTATCCTAGCTGTGGCATTTTGGACTGATTGAAGCTTCTGAATGAGGTTTATTGGCGCACCTGATAGCAGGCTGTTGCAATAATCTAGCCTAGATAAGACCAATGAAGCTACAAGTTTAGTGGTAGCCTCTTTAGTCAGGTACTTTCTGATGTTACTGATGTTTCTCAGTTGAAGAAAGCACACTTGCAAAGATTATTGACTTGCTTATCCATACTAAGCTCACAATCCAAAACAACCCCTAGGTCTTTTACCTTACTAGACAAACTAACAGGGCTAGTACCAATAGTGATGGCATCGAGCTCAATTTTTGCATGCCTAATAGATGGACCCACTAGCAGTAATTCTGTCTTATCATTGTTAAGCTGTAGCATATTAGTGTTCATCCACGTTTTTATATCTTATTTTATTTCAGGTGCATTATCCTGGTTATATAATGCGTTGGGTTATGTACCTACAAATCAGAATCAAGACATTGAGTTGTTAATTAGAGCTATAATTAAATCAGGTACCAGGACATCAATGAACAAGTCACGTGTCATGCTAGTTGCAGCCTTTACTAAAATGTTTAGAAACTGGGGTGAGAACTTGTTGCTATCTGTTAAGAATCTAAGACTCAAGGCAATTACCTTTTTATCATTGAGCTTAATGTTACGTCCATCGGACGTTGCACCTAAGGGTGTGAACTTTGACCCTATAACACTAAAATCTGCGCCAATGTGTTTCAGCAAACAGTGACAATAGTTTAACACTGACATTTTTAGTGATAAAAAATTACACATCGAGATCAGGTTTTGAAGTGACTGCATCGTAATGAAAAGCGTCTGTTAGACCCAGTGCAAACTTTGTTAGATTACATGTCTGTCACGTCATCCCAACGTTCTAATTTAATGGACCAACCAGTATTTATTTCCTTAGTTCAACTCTTTCACGCGCTTAGTGCGCTTCTATTGGAAACATAATAAACCGCTATAAATTTAGCAGGTTTGAACGGTCTTGGTTTCACACCTAAATCGTTCCACCCGACTGGCGCCACTGTAGCTATTGATAATAATTGTGACCCTGATGTTGTAATGAAAATTGGTCGTTGGAAGACAAGATCTGTCTTCATGGAACATTATGTTCATACGCATGCACCAACATTATTTGTATCTGACATAATGAATCATGATTGACATCACTTATTATCTGTTTTCTCTCTAATTAGGCATATTTTCTGTAATAAATCGTAATCTACCATCACGTAAGTTTGTTTAAACATATATTAGTCACGGATGACGTCTGAAAGAAACAAGGCAAATCAATAAATTGATATATGCTCCCCAAAGGCATACTCTTCAGAGAAACTGAATGGATAAAAGCAAAATCTAAGTTTCTCTAAATAAACACACTTAGACTTTGCTTGGCACCATATGAAAAATACATATAAAAACTTTGTTCAAAATGAACAGAGATATTTTGTGTAATAATCAACACCAAGTTTGGTGACCATATGTGAAAAAGAAACTATAGCCTGGACAAACATTTTCTGTGATATTCAGTCGACCATGAAAAGTAGGTCAGCAATACCTACGTTTGAACTACTTTTGATACTCTGCACACCTTCTCCCTAAGATGCATCCACATACCAAGTTTGGTTAGCACATGTGCAAAAGTCTTGAAACTATGGCACGGACAAATATTTTCTGTGATATTCAGTCGACCATGAAAAGTAGGTCAGCATGACCTATGTTTGACCTGCTTTTCATACTCTGCACACCTTCTCCCTAAGATGCATCCACATACCAAGTTTGGTGGGCACATGTGCAAAAAGTCTTGAAACTATGCCCCGGACAAACATTTTCTGTGATATTCAGTCCACCATGAAAACCCTACTTTTGACCTACTTTTCATACTCCACACACCTTCTCCCTAAGATGCATCCACATACCAAGTTTGGTGACCATATGTAAAAGTCTTGCCCCGGACAAACTTATATATGGTGAATGGACGGACAGACGAACGGATGGACGGACGGACAAAGCAGCGACTATATGCTCGTGCAAATTTTTTTTCGGGGAGCATAAAAATAGTAACCCACATTACTAATATGAGAGATTTATTTTAATATTTGTAAATCATAACACAGAAATTAAGCATTCAAATTTTATTAAGCGTAAAAAAAATTGTAAAATTTTAATATTTGTAATTAATAACCATAGGAATTAATTATGTTAATTTTAATAAGCATAAAAAATATCAAAAAATTGTAAATTTAAAGTTTCAAATTTGAAAATAGGTAGAATTGCTCTAAATACCCTGAAATTTAAACAGATCAGCGTTAGTACATTTATGTATAAAGACTGATGAAATATCACATTCAATTAATTTGTGTAAAAGTTGAGAAATACGCTTGATGCTCAAATGGCTAAAACATAACCCTTTGACACTCAAGCTGGTCAACCGCAGCTTTTGCAGTCGTCTTGAGAAATGAACACTTCAAGAAGAGAATATTTTTGAAAATTTACATAAATTGCATAATCATGCAAGCCTAATTTGTATAAAGTGTGCAGAGCTTAGCTAGAAATGGGCGTGGCATAGCTATAAATGGATCCCTGTATTCTCAGGCAAAAATATGTCTCTAGGCCTCTAGCCAACCAAAACGTACTGCCTTCGATCTCCAAACTCACACTACTAACAGAGGTAGCACAGCGATAACCACTCAATTGCTCTACACAGGCAACATCACTGGTAAATACAAAACACAAAGCATAGCGTACCTAATCACCTACCTAAACAAAGATAGGATCCGAAACTGTGCCCACCTATTCACGGGCAAAATGGCGCGTGGCTGTGTGGGCACACACACCTATGCATAAACATAAGCACACCTAAGTGCATCTTGTATGGGCATGGGCATTTTGGCCTCCACCGCCATTAGCAATCCATAGGTGAAACTAAGTGTGAAATCAAAATATACAACCAAAACCATTGGAAACTGCAACACACGAAGCATTGCGTACCTTATCACCAGCCTAAAACCAAAACAGGTTTTGAAACTGTGTCCACCTACACACGGGCATAATGGTACACGGATGTATGGGCGCGTGCACACGCACGCACATCAACACATAACCATACCTAAGTGCATCTTGCGTGGGCGTAGCCTGCCACTTTAATTTTCCTAATCATAGATAGAAACACATGTCCTACCACATTACAGAGGTCTTGAGGTGACCCCAACCATCCCCCTCCCTGTATTCTTGTTGGTGGTTGAAAATTTCTGATGTTTATTTTTCGCCATTATTAGCTCACCAAGGCCAAGTGAGTCAGTCCATTAACTTTTTCTTTAAATGACTTCTTCTCAAGAACCACTGGACTCATTTCATTTATATTTGGCAGCATCCTTAGGGCATGGAGATTCAAGTTTGTTGAAACAAAGCCGATCTGCCAATTTGGCCGATGGACATCTTGGAAGTTGATCGATTTTTAGAAATGTCTTAAGAATCTTCTCCGAAACCACTTGGGGGGATTGATTCAAAACCCATGAAAGATCATCTAGGGGAAGAGATGAACCAAGTTTGTTCAAGGGAACTTGATTGGCCAAATGGTTCGGTGGCCATCTTGGATGACCTAGTTTTCGCGAAAATAACGTCTTCTCCAGAACCACTGCATGGAATAGGCAGAAATTAGGGAGATAAGATTAGGGACTAAGGCCATTCAAGGGAAATTTTGGGTTGTTTTATCTGATGGATTCTGAAGCCAAAATTGGTTTTATTTAGATTTTTGGGTGTGCTGATTTCAAATTTCCACTTTTGAACCTGTCGGCTAAATGGTTTGGCAGCCATTTGGATCTTTTCCCACCAAAAATTCCCATACTAGAGCAATGGGAAATTTAAAATATCTTCGAGAACCACTGGCACTATATATTTGGCAGGAAGCACCCTTAGGGCATAGAGATCAAAGTTTGTTCAAAGGAAACATATCGGATAATTGGACTGGTAGCCACCTTGAACTTTGGATGATTTTTAGAAATGTCTTTAAAAATCTCCGAAACCACTCGGGAGATTGATTCAAAACTCATGAAATATCATCTCGGGTAAGAGATGAACAAAGTTTTCTCAAGAGAACCTGATTGGCCAAATGGTTTTGATGGCCATCGTGGATGACCTAGTTTTTGTGAAAACTACTGAACCGCTGAATGGATCATGTTAAAATTCGGGAGATATGATATGGGACGAAGGCCATTACCGTTTGTTCGGCTCAGTGGTTCTTGAGAAGTCACTTAGGGGAAAGGTTGACGGATGGGTAACGGACAGTCACCATGGCATAGCTCACTTGACCTTTCAGGCCAGGTGAGCTAAAAACATGGCCACCGTGGATCAAACAAAATTTAGCTTGTTTGGCTATGTAAGTTCAGGAGGTTTAGTAAGATGGGTTGATGGCAGGATGTAAGTTATTGGCATACCCTTCAGGTCTAGTGAGGTGGGTTGATGGCTGGATGTAAGTTGTTGGCACACCCTTCAGGAGGTCTAGTGAGGTGGGTTGATGGCAGGTTATAGGATCATAATGATCAACTGGGTAGTTAATCCTTCAACACTTCCGCACTACTTTTGAGAAATGTCCATATGCAGACAAAGAGAAGACTACTTTCGAAAATTTACCACTGGAATGACTGATACGGCTATTGGTGATAAATTTAAAAAAATTGTCTCTTCATGGTCTACAAATGGATATATCTCAAGGTCCCTACAAAAGCTGGGCTGACCATTAACCATTTAACTCATATCAGCCAAAAACAGCTTCGGCAGGTCTTGAGGAATGTCCATTTATAAATAGTCAACTTTTGAAAATTTACCACTGGAATGACTAACTCGGTTATAGAGTCAGTCATTCCAATGGTATATTTCCAAAAATAGTCTGAGCAATTTTGAGGGTTAAACGGTTACCATATTCATCCTAATAGTAGCCTATCCTCTAATAGAAGCCTACCCCTAATGTTCACATATGATTGGTCACATTCAGCAAGGCAGATAACTCATTTTGATAATGACCAATGATGAGAATAGAAAATGTATAAATTTGTGAAAACATTAAAAATATATTTTTACATATCAGTGTAATGATTTTAAAAATATACTTTCTCCAAGAGATCAATCTATGGACTCAGAGCTTGATGTGGTCAATTTTCAGAGCACTGCAAGGGTCGTTTTTTGTCCACTAGACAATTAAAAGTAACCCTTTGTACCCAAAAGAAAAAAATCATTTACAATTTAATAAACATTTTGTAGAATATTTTGAAACTGATTGGGATGGATGTATATCAGCAATAAATTTCAGTCAAATTATGCCAATAATATTCAACAGTTTAGCCGTCTTAACCATTTAACATTCAAGCCGGACCAAAACAGCTTCTGCAGTGGTCTTGGAGAATGTCCATTTGCAGAGCCAAGAGAAGAGTATTTTTGAAAATTTACAACTTGAGTAACTGACTCGATAAACGAGCCAGTCATTCTGGTGATAAACCTTCATTTTCTTAAACAGTCACAGCTTTGTAGGGTTAATGCTGATTGATATTCTTGGCCTTCACGGTTCATAGATAATAACAACGATTCATCATTTTGCTAAGATGGGGAGGGGGGAAGGGAGGGAGGTATTCACAGAAATTACATTCCATAAAGATGAGGATCTTGATGCTACGATTGTGAACATTAAATCCCATATTAAAAACTTTTACAATGTATCCAGGATCATAATTCTGGATTTTGAAAATACTACGCATAACCCATTGACTGTCTCACTGCTGCAAGCCACCAGACAATAATTTCAATGAGCAAAAGCTCGACTTGCTGAATATTTTGACAACCATATTTGACTGAAAGTTGTTGGTGTCTTATCTAGATATATAATCCATAGAATGTCGTCTGCAAAAACTCAGTAGTCAGACGATTATCATGCAACAAGATAATTAAAAAAATGAAATATTTATAAAGATCTAATAAAATATTTAAAAAATGTAATAAAAATTTAAACAAAAGTATGATTATAACAAACAATTAAAAGAAAAATATTATTTGTTAATATAAAGTAGAAATTATTAGAAACACTATATAATACATAGATGTTTTATTACAATACAATGAATCACAATAGAAAGATTTATTTAAAAATCATGAATATATATATATATATATATATATATATATATATATATATATATATATATATATATATATATATATATATATATATAATGTACCCAGGATCATAATTCTGGATTTTGAAAATACTACGCATAACCCATTGACTGTAAAGTCTGGTCATATATATATCCATTTCAGGCCAAGTTGATTTTTTGAAAATCTACAACTATAATGACTGGCTCAGTAATTGAGCCAGTTATTTTAGTGGTAAATTCCTTGATTTTCTTGCCCATTCTTGACCATCAAAATGACTCGACACACAGTTCTGGGAGCACATGGAATGCCCACCAAAGACAGGGGGTCTTTTAATATAAGTCAATTCCCAAAGTAACCAAATGTGAAAAGCACAATCATATATCCCAAGTGGTCAGCCATAAAGTAAGCAGACCTTTACTCATCATCAGATGTATTGCATGAATTGAAGCTTGACTAATCACCTGTCATTACTACAGTATACTACAGCTACAATAGCTATTACAGTCAAGTCTGGTCAAATA
This sequence comes from Chaetoderma sp. LZ-2023a, assembly GCA_034401795.1. Classification (NCBI taxonomy): domain Eukaryota; kingdom Metazoa; phylum Mollusca; class Caudofoveata; order Chaetodermatida; family Chaetodermatidae; genus Chaetoderma; species Chaetoderma sp. LZ-2023a. Next base: position 36,158,918 of record CM067362.1, read on the forward strand.
AGATTTCCTGTTGAAAGCCAGAGCAAACATTGAAGCAATGGTGCTGAGCAGTTGAGGAACACAGATCAAAGCTTAGAATGCATTCCATATGGAAACCATTAAAAGGGCCATAAGGCAGGGATTGACTTAACGATACAGTTCAGTCAGGATTTTCTGATGGATATTCTCCACATGTTGTCGCTAAATTATAAAATAGATAAACACATGCAGGATATTTTAAATATAATTGTACTGTAAGTTGTTGCTGCAGCAACAACAACTTTCAGTCAAATTATTTAAAAACAATTCAGCACGCTTAATTTTTTACCATAATCGAATGGTGTACCCTCAGGTAGTATTTGAACTGAGACTTCTACAGGTTAATTAGTTGAGTAGGTAAAGGTGTGATAAATAAACAGACCTGAGGGTTGTGTTTACAAACAGATACTTTTATCATGTTTTCAAATAGCCACCTGCTAAATATCAATTCTAGTGTTAAAGGGAGATAATTTATTTTTAAAATTACCGGAAGATTTTATGATTATTTTTCATGTTTTGGTGTTACTTAATCGTATAACTGCCCTTACCATGGCTAGAGAAGCGATAAATGTTATATTTCATTACTGTATATTACAAAACTGTCAAGGGAGATAACCTTTCATTGTTATTACACTAGGGTGTACGATGAGATAATTATCCACCTTAGCTCAGAAAGCGTGGAAACTTCCAGCTCTATGCTCCATTGTTAACACACTAACTGCTTGGAGTCTATTTCTGGTTGTGGAATGAGGGTGGTGGATTCATCTCTAGTTTGGGGGAAGTGAGTGTGTGCGTGCACGTGTGCGTGCATGTGTGCATGCACACACGAGTGTGTCTGGGAATGGCACCCCCCCCCCCCCCATCCACATGTATGGGGTCTGCAGGCATTCTCCTAGAAAACTTTGAAGCATTTCATGCAACAAGACAATACCTAGGGGATTTAAATTTCTGTGAAAATATAAAATTTCAAATATATAATCTTGATTTTAGCGACTATTAGAAAATATATTACAATTTACTGAAGGTGTGGGTGGGGGTGAGTGGGGAGAACGAGAACATCACATCGGTGCCTCTCTCCCCCCCCCCCTACAATTAGTCAGTTGATGGGACACACACACTCACACACACTCTCTCTCTCCCCATCCCTTACTCTGTCTCTCTCACACATTCTGTTGAATATTTTGAAAACAAATTTGACTGGGCGCTATTGCTGTCTATGCCAGCAACACCGCCCAGTCAAACTAGTTTCAAAACATTCAATAGATTGTTTATTAAATATTAATACCATCGAAGACATACAATTCGTACACTTGAGAGACAATTTCAATGTTTATGATGGAGCCAGATACCATATTTTGATTGTGTCATAATTGATTATGACATACTATACTTGAGTGACAGATCGGATCAATCCATTCCACATAGTGACTGTATTGAAAGGCTACCTGAGTCATGGGTGTGAATTCTACAATAGAGCATGTGAAGGTGTGTATAAATTCTTAGTCTCTGCCACACAAAGCAACTTAACCCCTTAACACTCAAAATAGGCCAAAAATGGCTTCTGCAGTCATCTTGAGAAATGTTTATTTGCAGACCAATACAAGACTATTTTTTTTAATTTATCACTGGAATGACCGGTTATTCCAGTGGTAAATTAAAAAAAAATGGTCTCTTGGTCTGCAAATGGACATTTTCTACGAAAAAATTCAAATTTTTAAAAAGAAATTTGGAGGTTAAATGGTTAACATTGAATGGATCCTGTCTGTCACACCAGTATATGAAGATGGTCACTCTAATGACAGGAGATCAGACGACAGATGGTCACTCTAATGACAGGAGATCAGACGACAGATTGTCACTCTAATGACAGGAGATCAGACGACAGATGGTCACTCTAATGACAGGAGATCAGATGACAGATGGTCTCTCTAATGACAGGAGATCAGACGACAGATGGTCACTCTAATGACAGGAGATCAGATGACAGATGGTCACTCTAATGACAGGAGACCAGACGACAGATGGTCACTCTAATGACAGATCAGACAACAGATGGTCACTCTAATGATAGATCAGACCACAGATGGTCACTCTAATGATAGATCAGATGACAGATGGTCACTAATGACAGATCAGACCACAGATGGTCACTCTAATGACAGATCAGACCACAGACGGTCACTCTAATGACAGATCAGACCACAGATGGTCACTCTAATGACAGATCAGGCCACAGATGGTCACTCTAATGACAGATCAGGCCACAGATGGTCACTCTAATGATAGATCAGACCACAGATGGTCACTCTAATGATAGATCAGACCACAGATGGTCACTCTAATGACAGATCAGGCCACAGATGGTCACTCTAATGACCGATCAGGCCACAGATGATCACTCTAATGACAGATCAGATGACAGATGGTCACTCTAATGACAGATCAGGCCACAGATGGTCACTCTAATGACAGATCAGGCCACAGATGGTCACTCTAATGACAGATCAGATGCCAGATGCTCACTCTAATGACAGATCAGGCCACAGATGGTCACTCTAATGACAGATCAGGCCACAGATGGTCACTCTAATGACAGATCAGACCACAGATGGTCACTCTAATGACAGGTCAGGCCACAGATGGTCACTCTAATAACAGGTCAGGCCACAGATGGTCACTCTAATGACAGATCAGACCACAGATGGTCACTCTAATGACAGGTCAGGCCACAGATGGTCACTCTAATGACAGATCAGGCCACAGATGGTCACTCTAATGACAGATCAGGCCACAGATGGTCACTCTAATGACAGGTCAGGCCACAAATGGTCACTCTAATGACAGATCAGGCCACAGATGGTCACTCTAATGACAGATCAGGCCACAGATGGTCACTCTAATGACAGATCAGACCACAGATGGTCACTAATGACAGATCAGACCACAGATGGTCACTCTAATGACAGATCAGGCCACAGATGGTCACTAATGACAGATCAGGCCACAGATGGTCACTCTAATGACAGATCAGGCCACAGATGGTCACTCTAATGACAGGTCAGGCCACAGATGGTCACTCTAATGACAGATCAGGCCACAGATGGTCACTCTAATGACAGATCAGGCCACAGATGGTCACTCTAATGACAGATCAGGCCACAGATGGTCACTCTAATGACAGATCAGACGACAGATGGTCACTCTAATGACAGATCAGGCCACAGATGGTCACTCTAATGACAGATCAGGCCACAGATGGTCACTCTAATGACAGATCAGGCCACAGATGGTCACTCTAATGACAGGTCAGGTCACAGATGGTCACTCTAATGACAGATCAGGCCACAGATGGTCACTCTAATGACAGATCAGACCACAGATGGTCACTCTAATGACAGGTCAGACGACAGATGGTCACTCTAATGACAGAAGATCAGACGACAGATGGTCACTCTAATGATAGATCAGATGACAGATGGTCACTATAATGATAGATCAGATCACAGATGGTCACTCTAATGATAGATCAGACCACAGATGGTCACTCTAATGACAGATCAGGCCACAGATGGTTACTAATGACAGATCAGGCCACAGATGGTCACTCTAATGACAGATCAGGCCACAGATGGTCACTCTAATGACAGGTCAGGCCACAGATGGCCACTCTAATGACAGATCAGGCCACAGATGGTCACTCTAATGACAGATCAGGCCACAGATGGTCACTCTAATGACAGATCAGACGACAGATGGTCACTCTAATGACAGATCAGACCACAGATGGTCACTCTAATGACAGCAGATCAGACCACAGATGGTCACTATAATGATAGATCAGACGACAGATGGTCACTCTAATGATAGATCAGACCACAGATGGTCACTCTAATGATAGATCAGACGACAGATGGCCACTCTAATGATAGATCAGACCACAGATGGTCACTCTAATGACAGATTAGGATAATTGAATATTATTTGTTCACCACAATGTACATCATAAGCTTTACACAAAATTTATAAATTTGCATTTTAATCAAGTTGCATATAATTAATATTTAATTAACAAGAAATTTAATAACAAAATTATACTATGGATTTGGTTGATAAAATAGAGTTCTTTATTAAACAGCATCTGTTATGGTGATTAGTAAAAAAGCAAGCATAAAGGAAATCAAACCAGTAATTAATTACTGATTATTCCATCGTTTTATCAATGCAAAAGCACAGTATTATAATTTGAGTATTTCTTTGGCCAAAGCGACAAGATTCTACTTTCAAACAATCATCTCGTTGATCTTGAAAAATCGATTACTTTTCTAATCTAGATTTAAAACTTGTAATATAGTCATTGTTAGTCTGTTAACCCTTTAACCCTCATATCAGACAAAAACGGCTTCTTCAATGGTCTTGAGAAATGTCCATTTGCAGACCAAGAGAAGACTATTTTCGAAAATTCACCACTGGAATGACTGGCTCAATACCTGAGCCAGTCATTCCAGTGGTAAATTTTCAAAAATAGTCTCATCCTTTGCCTGCAAATGGACACTTTCTATGAGAAAATGAAAAATTTTTTGGAACAAATTTGAGGGTTAATAATAACAGTATTGTACCTTTTAAGACTAACTTGATGTATTTTGACAAGATTTTTCATCAGGCCACCTGATACAGGTAAACTGTTGAATATCTTGAAACTAATTTGACTGGGGGGGGGGGGGGGGGGGAGGGGTGTAGTTTCAAAATACTCAACAGAATGTTTATTAAGTAGTACAGACATACAATTTGTATTCATGACAGAGGTTTAAAACTTCACGACAGACTTAGTTACGTCATTTATTACGCATTTTCATTGTGACATTGGCCTACATATGACATAATAGATTATGACGTGATATTCTTGAGTCACAGATTGGATTCATCCACTGATTGTTCTGTCAGTAATATTTTTTCATGAAAGAAATACGTTTGAACAAACATGAACAGCACTTTGTCTCTAATCATATTACGGAAAGTTATGGAAAAGTTATTTTTTCCCCAAAAATGTCATCCAAGATGGCTGCCAAATAAATCAACCAATCAGATTCCCTTGAACAAGTTTCATTCGGATCTTATCATAGATGATGTTTCTTGAGTTTCACGACAATGGACTTTTCCAGTTTATACATCCATCATATGACATAATTAACTACGTGATGAGTACGATGACGTCAAAATCATTACATCATAAATGACTCAATTTAGTCTGTCTTAAATGCTTAATAGTCCGTCAGGTTGTATGAATTGTATGTCTTTACTATTCAATAACCATGCTGTTTAATATTTTGAAAGTAATTTGACTGGACGCTAGAGATGGACATGGCATAGCTAAAACTTGAAAGGTCCACTGGTCAAGCGGTTTTGGAAAAGAAGACTGTTAATGGTATTTCTAAGAGCAGTGTAAAATCCAATCTGCTTCGTTTGAACTCCTTGGTTTGAACAACCTGATAGCTCAATCAGTTTGAACGTGTCAAATTTGTAGACAGTCAGGGGCCAATACAGGAATTTATTTTGGACACCTGTTTTGTGCTATGCTATAAATAACACAATTCCAAAATTAGAATTTACATAATTGTAGACTAAATGAATGAAAAAAACCCACTGGAGGAGTATATGGATAATAAATATGCTAAATCTACAGTTTCCATAGTATTACGGTATTTATTACCATTACAGTCATTTATACAGTAGAAATACCGTTTTCGCTGTCAAAATACATAAACTAACAGATGCTCAGTTTTGATTGGCCGATAGTTGCCATATCGTTTTCAGAAATCAATTTCCCTTGAACAAACTTGAATGGCTCTTAGTTCACTAATTTTAACCCAATCCCTACAGTTCAGATTTTGTGAAACTTGGGTCAAGTTCGACTCGCTAACTACAGTCAGTTTGCTGGTTTACTGATCATGCGCAGTTGCTATGCCCAGTCGAACTTGATCGTAGTCGACTATAGTTCGTTGGTACCCGGTTCCCTATTGCAGAAAATTTGGAACCGGATACCAGTCTCCATTAACCCTTTCTGTCGTCTGTTTTGATAACCTATGAAAATGACGTCAAAAAGCGTTCATATGGCATAACGTGGGAACATTGACATACAATGGGAAAGCATAATTTCATCACACCTAAGTTAATTAGTGAAATATTTACACTTCTATACGCATTTATTCGTGGCAAGCGATCGGTGTCCGCCATTTTGAAATTTACGCACATATCGCACTGACCATCTGAACCGAGGTTGGGTGCTCGATTGACTATAGTTGACTAGCTAGTTAACTATTTGAAGTTCGGCTGGTATTCTAGTTAGCTATAGCTAACTATGGTTAGGAGTCGAACTTGACCCTAGGTGTTCCAAGATGGCTCTCAGCCAAATCCCCCAATCAGCTATTGATTGATCGATTGATTCAGCTATTGCTCCAGCTGGTGTTTTTTGAGTTTCACAAAAATATGAGAACCTGTTTCTAAGATGTTTAAATGGGTTTCTAAAATTAGCACAAAATCAAAGATTACCAATGATCAAATTGTCCAATCAGGTTCCTTTGAGCAATCTTTTATTTCTATTACATCCAGACAAATCTGGTTGAAATCTGCAGAGTGATTCTTGAGAAGTCGCTTAACACTTACCACTCTGATGTCAATATTCAATCTTTTACTGTCTCATCAGCAAAAAAATTGGTGTACATTTTTCAACAATTTTAGTGGGGGATGTTGCACCAGTTCATCTTTTAATTTAATTTGAAAACTTAAAATTTTGACATCAGAGTGGTAAGGGTTAACGGAAAAGTGTATGACAGATGGAAGACAGATAGACAGATGATCACCATGGAATAAGCACTTAGCCTTTCAGGCCAGGTTAGCTTATCATCTAATTGAGAAGTTGTGTGCACCTGCTGATTATCTTGTGAACAAGTTGGCTGAGAAGTTATTGTAACCTCAAACAATAGCAACTTTCAGGTTATTGCTCTGAGAGATCACAATCCATTATTTAAGAATAATCGTGATTGCTTGATTATTCAGCCTGGATACAAATTACCCAGTCTTAACAACAAAGGCATATTAATGATGAAAGCTGCAATGGTGTTTAGAAATGCCCATTTACAGACCAAGAGAAGACTATTTTTGAAAATGTATTACATTCCAGTGGTACCTTTTCAATAATAGTCATCTCTTGGCATACAAATGAACATGTACATTTGCCGAGCAAAATCTAAATTTCCGTCACCGATCCCATTAAAGAGTAATTAAAAGGTAGCCATTACTATATCGTATGCAGCAAATATTCTTCACGATTATTATCTTTAATCATATAAATGCATGATTTAAAAAATAATCATGATTTTTAATTTAATCACGTTATCGCGCAAGCGTACTTTCAGCTCAATGATTGTTCTCAGCCTAGTTAATTATAGTACAGCGGAAAGAAACCGGTTTCTGGAATGTAAATTCGGTGTCCAGCCAACTTCCCATAATTCATTGCACTTACTACATTTGTACTGATTAACGTTAACCCGAACACTGTACCGTGTACAGTGTTCCGGTTAACGTTAGACAGTAGTAATTGCAATGAATTGTGGGAAGTTGGCTGGAGACCGAATACGAAATATCGAATAGGAATATATCCACACACCATACCATTATATGGTACATCAGAATAGAGGCGGTGGTCCGCAGTTGTCTTTGTGTCGTGTTGGTCCCCGTGGTACATCTTGAAGCCACCACACATTGTCTTGTGTAGGACAGGGACAACATTGTACCACATCTGCCTTAAACTGGCTCCACACAGCAGCGTGAGTAAAGCACACAGTTCCCCCTGCTCTTTTCATTTGATGTACCTATGGAGCCAAATACACACCTGTCTGTAATGATTACCTTGTACAGACCGATAAAATTGTGTCTTTTATGATGAAGCCAGCCAGAACCGGCCTCTGTAGTGGTCTTGGGGAATGCCCATTTGCAGGCCAAGAGAAGGCTATTTTCAAAAATTTATCGCTGAAATGAATGGCTCGGTGCCAGTCATTCCAATTGTAAATTTTCAACAAGAGGCCCAAGGGTCCTATATCGCTCACCTGGACCATAGGCATTTCAACTAGAATGCTCTTTATCAACAAGATGGCCACCACACCGTTTATCTGACAGTTTCGAAAATTGGAAATTTGAGATCAGAATACCGAAAAACACATAAAACCAAAAATCCATCAAATAAAAAAATCCAATATGGACGCCAAACATGCTATATTTTGATTGGCCCATGGCGTCCAGGTTTTTTGACGGATCAACTTCCCTTCAACAAACTTAATGGCCCTTGGTCCCTAATCATATCTCCCAAATTTCGGCCCGATCCCTTCAGCGGTTCTGGAGAAGTCATTTTCGCTACAACTAGGTCAACCAAGATGGCCACCAAACCATTTGACAAATCCATTTCCCTCGAACAAACTTCGTTCAGCACTTGCCATAAATCATATTTCATGAGGTTTGCATCAATCCCCCAAGCGTTTTCGGAGATTTTTAAAGACGTTTCTAAAAATCGGCCAAATCCAAGATGGCTGCCGGCCCAATTGGACGATCGGCTTTGTTTGAACAAACTTGAATCTCTATGCCATATGGATGCTTCCTGTCAAATACAATTGAAATCGGCCTAGTAGTTCTCGAGAAAAATTTTCCCATTGCTTTAGTATGGGCGCTTTTGGTGGGAAAATGATCCAAGAAGGCCACCAAACCGTTTATCCGACAGTTTTGAAAATTGCAAATTTGTGATCAGAATACCGCAAAACACATACAAAACTAATTTCGGCCTAAAAATCCATCAAATAAAAAAATCCAATATGGCCGCCAAACACGCTATATTTTGATTGGTCCACAGTATTTTTTGACGGATCAACTTCTCTTTAATGGCCCTTAGGCCCTAATCATATCTGCCAAATTTTGACCCGATCTCTTCAGCGGTTCTGGAGAAGTCATTTTCGCTACAACTAGGTCAACCAAGATGGCCGCCGAACCATTTGACCAATCAAGTTCCCGTGAAACAACTTATTTCATGAGATTTGCATCAATCCCCTGAGCGGTTTCGGAGAAGATTTTTAAAGACATTTCCTAAAATCGGCCTAAATCCAAGATGGCCACCGGCCAAATTGGCCGATCAGGTTCATTTGAACAAACTTGGATCCCTATGCCCTAAGGATGCTTCCTGCCAAATATAATTGAAATCGGCCCAGTGGTTCTTGAAAACAAGTCGTTTAAAGGAAAAATTGACGGACGACGGACGGTCGCCACGACATAAGCCCACTTGCTCTTTCAGGCCAGGTGAGCTAAAAATAGTATTCTCTTGGCTACAAATGGTAATTTAATCAGCAGATATTTGTATTTTCATGAGCAAATTTAGGTATTAAAAGGTTAATCAGGATCAAATTAGGTCTGACCTTTTGCAATGTAACTGGTTACATTTCAGTTACTGTAACTGAAAAGCTTCTTCAACTACAAGTTACTTCAGTTATATGAAAAATGCAACTAAGTTACGGTCAGTTACAGCTACCCAAGTCCTGTTAGGTCAGGAAAGTAAAAAAGTTGACCACAGGAATGACTGGCTCAATTATCAAACCAGCTAATCCAGTGGTAAAGACTTGGCCTGTTTATGGACATTTCTCAAGACATCTGCAGAGGCAGATTTTGGCGAGCGTGACAATTAAAGAGTCAAACCCAATTATTTTTTGTCCAAATATGGTATTTTCTACTCACCATGTCCCACCATGGTCAGGGACAGATCTGGCTTTTGTAATGTTCGAGCCAATAGATTAGCCAAATACCATTTTTCTTAGCCATATAGTAAATATTTTAGCGACATCTTCACTTCAATGTCACTTATGAAGATGCTTTTAGAGTCACCATCAGTTAACACTCTCAATTTTACAGGCCAGAGACATAAGGTCTTAATATATAAGAAAGGTGTTGAAGATTTTGAAACTAATATGATTGAAAACTGTTGCTGCCTTAGGAAGCAACAGTTTTCAGTCATATTATTTTCAAAATATTCAACAATGTAAACAGGAATTTTTGTCTTGTAATTGTAAGGCTGGAATTAGTCATAATTCAGCCAGTCGAGAAAATTAATTTAATTTTAACTCTTTAACCCCGGAATTTGTTTTTAAATTAAATTTTCTCATTAACAAGAGGCCAAAATTGTTGGTGGGTGGTTTAGCAGTCTTTTAAATGAGTTTGTGGACATTTTTGCAAGTGCAATATGGCCGCCAAACACACTACATTTTGATTGGCCCACAGCGCCCATGTTTTTTTGATGGATCAACAACTTCCCGTGAACAAATTTTAATGGCCCAAATTTCGGCCTGATCCCCTCAGCGGTTCTGGAGGAGTCATTTTCATGAAAAGCAGGTCATCCAAGATGGTTGCCGAACCATTTGGTCAATCAAGTCCTCTTGAACAAACTTGGCTTACCTCTTGGCCTAGATGAAGATTCCCCAAGTGGTTTCGGAGAAGATTTTTAAAGACATTTCCTGAAATTGCCCAAACTCCAAAATGGCCACTGGGAAAATTGGTCGATCGGGTTCATTTGAACAAACTTGGATCCTTATGCCCTAAGGATGCTTCCTGCCAAATATAATTCAAATCGGCCCAGTAGTTCTTGAGAAGACATTTCAAATTTCCCATTGCTTTAGTATGGGAGCTTTTGGCGGGAAATGATCCAAGATGGCTGCCAAAAGGTTTATCAGACAGTTTCGAAAATTGCAAATTTGAGACCAGAATATCCAAAAAACTATATAAAAAGAATTTCGGCCTCAAAATCCATCAAATAAAAAAGTCCAATATGGCTGCCAAACACACTATATTTTGATTGGTCCACCGCAGCCATGTTTTTTGATGAATCAATTTCTCTTGAACAAACATTAATCGCCCTTAGTTGCTAATTATACATCACAAATTTCGGCCTGATGGCTTCAGCGGTAATGGGCAAGAGGTCGTTTTTGTGAAAACTATGTCATCCAAGATGGCTGCTGAACCATTTGGTCAATCAAGTCCCCTTGAACAAAGCTGATTCAGCGCTTACCCTAGATCGTATTTCGTGAGTTTTGAATCGATCCCTCAAATGGTTTGGGAGAAGATTTTTAAAGACATTTCTAAAAATCGGCCGAAATCCAAGATGGTCGCCGGCCAAATTGGCCAATCGTGTTCCTTTGAACAAACTTGAATCTCTATGCCTTAAGGATGCTTCATGCCAAATATAATTGAAAATGCCCCAGTAGTTTTCGAGAAGATATTTTAAATTTCCCATTGCTTTAGTATGGGAGCTTTTGGCGGGAAAATGATCCAAGATGGCCACCAAACCGTTTATCCGACAGTTTCGAAAATTGCAAATTTGAGATCAGAATACCCAAATACCCATACAAAACCAATTTCGGCCTCAAAATCCATCAAATAAAAAAATCCAATATGGCCGCCAAACATGCTATATTTTGATTGGCCCACAGCGGCCATGTTTTTTGAACGATCAACTTCTCTTGAACAAGCTTTACTGGCCCTTAGTCCCTACTCATATCTGCCAAATTTTGGTCTGATCCCTCAGCGGTTCTGGAGAAGTTTTTTTCGCTAAAACTAGGTCACCCAAGATGGCCGCCTAACTATTTGACCAATTAAGTTCCCTTGAACAAATTTGGTTGAGCTCGTGCCCTAGATCATATTTCATGAGGTTTCCTTCAATCCCTCAAGCGGTTTCGGAGAAGATTTTTAGACATTTCTAAAAATTGGCCAAAATCCAAGATGGCCGCCGGCCTAATTGGCCGATCGGCTTCCTTTGAACAAACTTGGATCCCTATGCCCTAAGGATGCTTCCTGTCACATATAATTGAAATTGGCCCAGCGGTTCTTGAGAAGTCGTTTAAAGGAAAAGTTGACGGACGGACGATGGATGGTCACCACGACATAAGTTCACTTGGCCTTTCAGGCCAGGTGAGCTAAAAGACCATGTTTTTGCATTAAAAAGCAAATTTTTACCCAAAATTTTGGATCTATAAAGGTGAATTCTTGAAAAGGCACATCGGGGTATCATAACGGATGCATACACCAAGTTTCATTAAAATATCTGAAGCGGTTCTGTATGATATGCTGTTTATGAGGAAATTGACAAAGATCGTGAGCTTTTGCATTAAAAAGCTCATTTTCACCCAAAATATTGAACCTATAAAGGTGAATCCTTCAAAAGGTACATCTCGCTATCGTAAAGAAGCCACCAGCCAAGTTTCAATCAATTGTTTTAAGTGAATCTGCATGATATGATGTTTACGAGGAAATTGACAAAAATCATGAGTTTTTACATTAAAAAGCCAATTGTCACCCAAAATCTTAGACCTATGAAGGTGAATTCTTCAAAAGGCACATCTGTGTATCATAACTGAGGCATACACCAAGTTTCATTAAAAAATCTGAAGCGGTTCTGTATGATATGCTGTTTACGAGATTGTGGACGGACAGACAGAAACACACGCAGACAGACGCAGGGATTACTATAGGGCTTCCATACCTTCCGGTGCGGGGAAGGTGTTGGGGCATACCGTTAAAATTTGACTAAAGGACGCAGTTTTTTTGGTCAAAATACATGTACTAGAAATGGGGGTGCGTCCTATAATCGAGAACATTCCTTCCGCACATCTTTTGGTCAAAATCTTTCTTAAAAGGTCACTGATTATACCACGGGAATTGAACTAAATGTTACCCTAGACAATTCGCGCCGCCTGAGGATTATGTTTAATGTATACTCCAAGAACATCTAGCGGAAGTGAAATTATTAAATTGGGGCGCCTAAATATTGCTTATTCTTTAATACTTATTACATCAAAATTAATCCAGAATTTGACATAAAATGGCGTAGAGAAAAGATACGTGTATAGATCACGTGATTCGCCTCCAATCGCAAAAAGATCTTTATTCTAATTAGAGCGAGTACTCGGATCTAAATATTCTGGACTCGGAAATTGCTATATATCATCATTGCGCGATAGGAACTGAATGTTCCCATACCCGTTTGATAACCAACTCCCGTTAGTGCATAAGATTACACAGCGCCTCCAATCACAAAAGAGCCAGATAACCAACTCCCATTAGCGCATAAGATCACACAGCGCCTCCAAATGCAAAAGAGTCATTGCAACTAGTGACCATCTGAATATTCCCATACCAGTTTTATAACCAACTCCCATTAACGCATAAGATTACGCAGCGCCTCCAATCACAAAAGAGCCAGATAACCAACTCCTGTTAGCGCATAAGATCACACAGCGCCTTCAAACGCAAAAGAGCCATTACAATCTTTTTCTATCACACGATTTCTATGTTTTCAAGGAGACATTTTATGCCAAAATTAGATTGATTTTGATGTAATAAAATCTTTATTGAAGATACACGATATTTAGGCGGTCCTATTTAATAATTTCTCTTCCACCATGATCATTTTTAGTCATGCATTAAACAAAGCGCTGAGTGATGGTTATTTTTTATACCAATTTTCGATTTTTTAAAGGTACGTTTTTTCTAAATTTAACAGCGTCTTATACTTGAATACAAGAGTTTTTTGGGCGGATTTTGGTCAAATTTGGGACAGCATCCTATATTCGAGGGCGGCCTTTAGTCGAGAAATTACGGTAATAACGTAACATGTTTCCAAAACAACATGTACTGTTGAATATTTTGAACATATTTGGGTTGAACATTGCTGCCTTAAGGAGGCAATGGCTTCTAATCAAATCAAGTCCAAAATATTCGACAGAAGATTTCTTACATCATCGTGTTCAAAATTGTACTGACTAACATGTTTGTCTTTTTGTACTGGAAATATCTGTACTTATTTATGTAAAACATGATAAGCCATGATGCTAAGGTCGACCTGGCATACCTACTTATACTTTTACTTATTTAAGAACTGTACAGCATACTAACCATGCGATTGATATCACCGATGCACACCCATGGCTGCTTCTCGTTTAAACTGATGGCCCACTTAGCATGGTCCTGTCTCTCTGTAAAGTTGTTTGCGAGGATGGACAAGTTTGCAACATTATACACCTGAGGGAAAGAGAGAGAAATGACCAGCAATATTGTAAAACCTGTCTTATGTTGGTCTCTAGAAATCTCCATTTGCATACAAAGAGAAACTTTACAACTGGAATGACAAGCTCGATAACTAAGCCAGTCATTCCTGTGGTAAATTTAAAAAGTCTTCTTTTGGTCTATAAATGGACATTTTCTATGAAAAAAAGTGAGAACTTTTACATATACTACATAAGAAATATTAAACCCTCACCCTATATGTAGTTGAGCAGTTTGTGTAGAGAATATCACCGTTTTGTTGCCAGCTCTCTACATCCAGGCCGACCTTCAGACTCGGCGCTACCATCGCCGCATATAAATCTACAACAAAAATATGCACCTCTACTTGAGAGTAGTGTCACTATGTCGCATCTTAATGAAACCTATAACGCGCTCTCACTCGCATTGGGGCAGAGATGGCAATGGAAGCATCTGATCAGACACTCAAGGATCTGATTTGTCACTCAAATATCTGACATCAGTATCAAAAGATGCCATTTCTTAGTGGACATCACAATGAAATGACATAGGTGAGACATGACACTGGCAAAGATCTGACATTAACCTTCTCAAGTGAGAGTTTGCTGAACTTACAATTTAACTCTAATGGATACATTTGGTCAAGAAGATCAAAATACTTGCTTACTGAATGTCTATTTGTAGGCCAACAGAATACTATTTTTGGAAATTTACCACTGGAATGATTGGCACCGTTATCGAGCCAGTCATTCAAGTGATAAACTTTCAAAAATCGTATTCTCTTGGCCTACAAATAGACATTCCTCAAGACAATTGCAAAAGCTGGTTTTGGCATGAGAGTTAATAAAGGTTGTGGTAAATAATTTGTAACTAATTTGACTGACAGCTGTAGGTGCCATAAGCATAAACCTATCTGCATAGTCACATTGAAATTGAGATTCTGAAATTCCATGACTTTTCATGACAAAAATTAGCATATTCCATGACCTCTAGATTTGTTTTCATGATGTAGTTCCAAAAATAAGATCCAAGTTATTCTGCAAAATGTCTGAATATTGCCTCTTGCAACAATCAAGCCTTGTTGCAATAAGCTGTTGCAGTAATTTATTATTTTACATGATTACCATTTTCCATGACGTATGATAAAAAATACTGATTTTCCATGACTTTCCACGCCGGGAATTTAAATTGTCAAATTCCATGACTTTCTAGGATTTCCATGACCAGTACGAACCCTGATAATATATATATATCTATGGGTGTGCATTTGGAGCAATACTAATACATGTGTACACGCTAGCTTTAATGAACGTGTACAGGTGTACACATATTTGTCACTGTGGTGAAAAAATGTAGTAATAATATGATATCTACTTAGCCTATTGTTAAGTGTCGTGGGTGGAAAGTGTTGGGGTTTGAAAATAAAATAATTTATTAACACACACCACACCCATACACCAACCCACCCCAGTTACTGAGCCACTCCCTGTATTGGTAAATTTACAAAACTTACCTTCTCTTTGCCTGCAAATGGAAATTCATAGAGACCATCGCAGACGCCGCTTTGGCCAGCCTGACCATAATAGAGTTAATTTGACACGATTGCGAAACTTGTTTACAGACTTTCCCACAAAATTCTGATTTGGCCCCTGTCTGGGACAAATCAATGGCAAGCAACAGTGATTTACCCTTTGATGGTCAAGATTGGCTAAGAAAAATCGAAGTCTGTCACAACTGAACGTCCATTTATGGGCAAAGGCAAGCTAACGTTTTGAAAATTTACCCCTGGAATGACTGACTTGCTCGGTGAGTCAGTAATTGCAACGATAAATTTACAAAAAATTGTCTTCTCTCAACATGCAAATAGACTTTCGATAATGGCATATTCCTCAAACCCACTAGAGATTTTTTGCCCGACTTGTCCATTAATGAGTTGACCAAACGCTGGCGGCGATCACTCCACTGTGAGCTTAGGCAAGCCCCACATGCCACGACATTTATAGTGATAATCTGTGTTAATAAGATTGTGCTTGAACTCTCAACAGGAATTCACACCTATGCGATCTGACAAGGGGTGTTAATTATTCAAAGGAATACCTACGTGCTGACGTTGATACCACCATTGACTTTCAAAATTATTTTAAAAATCCCATGAGCAGAACAAGAGATGATTGTTTTTGAAAATTTACCATAGCAATGACCGGCAGTGATAACATTTAACAAGAATTCCGTGAAATTAAATGTCTCGCCTGTCTCCTGTTTGTCACAGTTACTTTGACTGTGTGACCCCCAACATCATCATGCTGCTTCCTATCATTATAGGTAACCATGTATCCAAGTTTAATTGCAATAGACTTAACCAATCCTGAAATATAAGTTGACCTCGTGATGCCTGCATCAGCATGCTGCTTCCTTTCGATGTATATCTCCATGTACCCAAGTTTGGTTCCAATTGGATCAGGCATTGTTGAGATATATGACAATAACTTTTGTTTAACGCAAACGTAAAATATTAACAAAGATTATACCATGACCTTTGACCCCCATAACCGTGAACGCGTGATGCCTGCATCAGCGTGCTGCTTCCTTTCGATGTATATCTCCATGTATCCAAGTTTGGTTCCAATTGGATCAGGCATTGCTGAGATATAAGGCAATAACTTTTGTTTAATGCAAAAACAACGTAAAATATTAACAAAGATTATACTGTGACCTTTGACCCGATAACCTTGACCTCATGATGTATGCATCAGCATGATGCTTCCGTTAAATGTCAATCACCATGTACCCAAGTTTGGTTCGAATTGGATCAGGCATTGCTGAGATATAAGGCAATAACTTTTGTTTAATGCAAAAACAACGTAAAATATTAACAAAGATTATACTGTGAACTTTGACCCCATAACCTTGACCGCATGATGTCTGCATCAGCATGCTGTTTCCTTTTGATGTATATCACCATGTACCCAAGTTTGGTTCCAATTGGATCAGGCATTGCTGAGATATAAGGCAATAACCTTTGTTTAATGCAAAAACTTAACGTAAAATATTAACAAAGATTATACCATGACCTTTGACCCCCATAACCTTGACCTCATGATGTCTGCATCAGCATGATGCTTCCGTTTAATGTCAATCACCATGTACCCAAGTTCAGTTCCAATTGGATAAGGCATTGCTGAGATATAAGACAATAACTTTTGTTTAACGCAAAAACTTAACGTAAAATATCAACAAAGATTATACTGTGACCGTTGACCCCATAATCTTGACGTCATGACCGCTTTATCAGTGGGCTGCTTCCATACAATGTATATCCCCATGTATCCAAGTTTGGTTCGAATTGGATCAGGCATTGCTGAGATATAAGGCAATAACTTTTGTTTAATGCAAAAACAACGTAAAATATTAACAAAGATTATACTGTAAACTTTGACCCCCATAACCTTGACCGCATGATGTCTGCATCAGCATGCTGCATCCTTTTGATGTATATCACCATGTACCCAAGTTTGGTTCCAATTGGATCAGGCATTGCTGAGATATAAGGCAATGACTTTTGTTTAACGCAAAAACTTAACGTAAAATATTAACAAAGATTACACTGTGACCGTTGACCCCTGTAACCTTGACCTCATGGCTTTTTTATCGGCGGGCTGCTTCCTTTGATGCATATTACCATGCACCCAAGTTTGCTTCCAATTGGATCAGGCATTGCTGAGATATAAACTTAACTTAAAGGTTTACGCCGCCGCCGGAAAAGTGATACCTGTCTCGATTCTGCTTCGCAGGCGAGACAGAAACAAAACCTGTCTCCTCTTGGTCTGCAAATTGACATTTATCAAGACCACTGTAGGAGCCATGTGTAGGCAGGCTCGCATGTTAACCTCCTCGTGTCACCAGTGCCTCAAAGCGCTCAAAATACTACTTATATCAACTAAGCATTTTAATGGTCAACACTTTTCAAGAAATTTTAATATTAGAAGACTATTTTTGCTGTAAATTTACCTCTGAAATTTTTGACAGGCTTGACCATTAAAGGGGTAATGGTAAGGAAGTTCAAGCTTTGGTTTATCCAGTATACATTTGCAGGTCAAGAGAAGAGTATTTTTAAAAATTTGCCACTGGTTAATTTTTGAAAATACTCCTCTCTTGACCTGCTACTCGACACGTCTTAAGACCACTGCAGAGTTGTTTTGGTCAGTTTGACCATTAAAATATATATATATATATACACACACACACACACACACACACACACACACACACACACACATACCATCGTCAAATCTCGTGAATTTAGCAAAGCTCATGAATGTAGTTCCTGCCAGAGATTTCAGTGTCACTTGATTATACCATGGTGCGCCGGTCACATGCGTGTTATTAGGATCGTGCAGGTACTTGTCCATTACTGGGCTAGCAGAGTGGAATGAGGCAGGAAATGTGAAATCATATACCATCGGGAAGTTGTATGTAAACTGAGTAGCTGTAAAGTAGATCAGAATAACATGATCAACATGGGTACTCTGTAATCATATAATCTGTGAGATATGTCTTCATTGGATCATTGTTCAGACATAGCATAACAGCATTCAAATACAGGTGAGATGAAGTTAGAAACTGAGATGAGAGTGAGAGAGAGGTAAATAAATAAATAGACAGACAGACAGACACAGACAGATATAGATAGATAGATAGATAGATAGATAGATAGATAGATAGATAGATAGATAGATAGATAGGTAGGTAGGTAGGTAGGTAGTAATATGGTTAAGGCGCTGGCTCAGAATTTTCAAAAATTGAAAATATTTTTTATTTATTTTATTGCCTGAGATTTGTTATTTTTGTTTTATAGAGGCGATATGGCCTTACAAATATTGGACAACTTTAAGATGATGATGTTTGTCCAGTTAATTTGGATTTTACCAATATGTCACGTAGATTCAGATTTTTCCTAAATGCTATTACTGGGCGCAAATTGAGAGGCTGTCTTAAGTTATTCTGTAATTTATGATATTCATCTTTCAAAATTTTGGAAATTTCTACATTTTTTCGATTATATGTCAGAGTGAATGGAATTATTTCACGCTGATCAGCAAGACCGGGGTCCACATTTATGCCCCTTGGCCATTCTGTTTCTAATTGCTTAATCCAAAATGATTCTCTGAATTTCCTTTGTTTATCAGTTTCATCAGTGGTATTAGAGAGAGGTGGTTGTTCAATGGGTATAATTTCGAATTCCCGAGCGACTGAATGGCCAGGAAGGTTAAAGTGTTCAGCGACATGCGTGTCTTTTTCATGTCTAATATCGCAAAGATGTCTAGTAGCTCGCCTTCTTAAAGGGCATTTGGTTTCGCCGACATATTGCTTTTGGCACAATTTACAAGATATTACATAAATCACGTTTTCGGAATCGCAATCTAAATTAGACTGAATTTGAAATTTGTTTTTGTTCTGAAAGCTCATAAAAGTTTTTTGATTTGGAAGAAGTAGGTCTAATTTACACCTTTTCTTTCCACATTTCCGAGATTCTCCTGCGCCTGTGATTGGACGATTGTGACGAATCTTGGTGGGCCTGTGATCCGCAGCATTATCAGGGATAGTTTCCAAATCCTGTAAAGTTTCAGACTTAATTTTGCGCAAAAATCTAGCCGAATAGCCTCTCGGCTTGAGGGCCTTGAATAAGAGAGAGCATGCAGATTCAAAGTTTTTTCTATCACTAGAATTTCTATGAAAACGGATGATTTGTGATTTTACAATTCCTTTAAAGGTATGAGGTGGATGGAAAGATTTCTTGTGAAGTAGTTGATGAGAATCTGTGGGCTTAAAATATACTTTATAATCAAGGTGTCCCGTTGTGTCATACATTACACCTTTGTATAGCGTTACATCTAAAAAGTCTACGGACATTTGGTCAATGTTGGCTTTTAGCTTGATATTCGGGTCATGATTCTTCAAAATGGTGAAAAATTCATTAAATTCTTCCTTTGTATGATGCCAAATAATGAAAATATCATCGAGGTACCTGCGATAAAAGAGAGGCTGTTTCGGACATTTGTTAAGCGCATCCTCCTCCCACTCTGCTACATAGATGTTGGCAAAACTTGGACTGAAACGTTTACCCATTGCGCAGCCACAAATTTGTTGGTATGTTTCACCCGCGAATTCAAAATCATTGCCCTTTAAGCTTAGCTCTAAGAGAGCTAATATTTCGCCAGTGGGCCTATTGTTATCAGGGTATTTTTCAAACGCTTTACAGACAGAATTCAAACACTTTTCGATGTCAATGTTTGTGTATATTGCATCGATGTCGAGCATAATCAAAAATGAATTTGGAGGTATCGAGATCTCAGAGACCAGTAAGAGAGTCTTCAGTATTTTTCAAGAAGCTAAAATGCATATTCGCAATTGGTTGTAGATGATAATCAATGATTTCACTGATCCTATAGGATTCAGAACCACAATCCGATATTATAGGTCGTCCTGGTGGTATCATAGGATCTGACCAAGAATCAATAGCCTTATGAATTTTGGATAACAGATAAAATGTACGTGGTTTTGAGTCTCGTTTCGCAACGAGGTATTTAAACTGGTTCTGCGTTAAACTCTTGTTATCAACCATATTTTGGAGAATTTCATTAAAACTGTCGCAGTTATTTTGCCAGTGGTTCGTCTAATTTTTGGTAATGTGTTGGATTACTGAGTTGACGATGTGCTTCACGAATGTAGTTGTCTTTAAGCATTATTACAGCAGCAGATCCCTTATCAGCAGGTTTAATGACAATGTCATTGTTTTTACACAATCCTGTTACGTCCTCATATGACAAATTTTTATGATTTTTCGGAAATTCAACATTTTCAATACGTTCTTTTACAATTTTTATACTGTTGGAGATCGCTGGGTCGACTAATTTTGAGTCTGGTGCCCACCCAGTTCTTTCAACGAATGGCAGAATATTACTTTTCGAGTTTCGAAAAAAGTCGGCTAATTTGACACGGTGGGAAAATTCAAGAACTTCCATTGAGCCATTATCTAAAAGTGCATCTATGCCTAATTTGGGCCTAGGAGTTGGTACAAATGTTAGGCCACGATTGAGTATTGATTTTTCTGCTTCAGTTAATGTAGCGCCAGTGAGATTAACAATATCACTACCCAGCCCGATACCGGGGTGGTTAGTACCCTGACCCTCAGTTAGTTTAAATTAAGAAAAGTTAACCAGCTATAATACAATGCATTAGCAGTTTTTTCACTCCAATGGATATTATCCTGGACTACTTCAAACTCAGAAATTGGTAGACTAGAGATGACAGAGACCTTTATACGCAGGGATTCTACAGATGAATTGATAAATGCTACGGTCCTTTTCTGCTTTGCAGTTAGATGTTGAGAGTAGTTCAGTTTAGTGAAATAAACCTTTGCATATGGAAATTTTGAACGAATGGTACTGAATAGGAGTTGGACTCGTTGGGCAGTTACAGACATAGGTTCATCCTTATCATTTATGCCAATGTTTATGATGATTTTCTCTGGCTGATAGGAGTCTATGTATTTTTTGACAATAGTCCTAGCATGGCACAATTTTACCCCTGGATAGCAAGCTATCTGGGTGCCTGAATGGGGTTTCACATTTATACGGCTTAGATTGGAGGAGCCAAGGATCAAGATTTTTTTCGTCAAGACAGGGAGTCGCCATTCATTTTTGTGGTCTACCTCATACCGAAATTTCCAGAATGAATTAGCTTCTAAGTGTGTAGTTTTCTTGGGTTTATTTTGATGATTGGTGCTGTTTCTACACGGTGTAGGGGTGAAATTTGGTTGAGGTAGTTTGGCCACTGGCACTGGGGTACTGAGACCCTTTTGAGTCAAAGGTGTTGATCTGGTCCTTAGACCAGATTTTCTGTCATCATTTGCTCTCTGTGGAAGGGGAGGTAATTCATCTGAAGACAGTGGAGGCGGGGTATCTGGTAGAGGTATCTTACTAGGTCCACAGGAGTTGATTTGGTCCTTGGACCAGATTTCTGATTAGCATCGAGTCTCCGTGGAAGGGGAGGGAACTCCTCTGGAGACAAGGGTGGTGGGGAGTCAGGTAGAGGAATCTGAAGAGGGTCCACAGGAGAGTCTAATAGGAATATCGGTGATGACCGAGTATCCGTTCTCTTCACTGGTGGCGGGCTATCGGTCGGTGACCTGAGCCGTTTCCCGAGTTCTGAAGGTGGTGGAATGACTGGTACGGTCTCGGATGACCTTGCAGTAGGGGTGGTAACTTGGCAGTTTTGCGCTTTCTGTTGAAAGTGTTGGTCAAAAGGCCTAATGAATTGATAGAATGCTTCGATTGATTTGACGTGAAGTTTTTTGCCATAGTTGGCTTTTGCCCATCTAATGGCAGTTGATTTTGCCTTACCTAAATTAAGGTTTGGCGCGGTCTGAGCTATGATAATTTCGGACATGATGGTGCCTAAACTGAAATTGTAATGGTCTATGATAGCTCGAATGATGGAATTTGCCCAAACAAAGTTAACTTTCTTGATGTCACTTATTACCTCTATATTTGGCATAGCTGGCTTAATGAAATGGCAGAGTTCGCTCACCTTCCTGCTCAGACCGGTTGGCAGGGTGTTGGAGCCCAAATTGCTGGTTAGGACACCTATGTGGTGAAAACATTGTATTATCATATAATAACACTTGACTAGTCGAGCCTGGGGAGGAGACGGACTGTCCTCATGGTTGACATTCTGTCTCTTGCCCTTGCTCGTTCTAGCCATGGTGATATTATGCTCTAATAAATGATCAAAAACCAACAAATTTAGCAACAACTGGGCCAGTCAACAAATCTAAGCAAGGGAGATAATCAAGCTCTAACCAACAATTGTCTAGTTTAAATTAAAGGGCTGATCTAAAAATTAAAACCTGAAATTTGAGTGATGAATAATTAAATCTACAAGCCTACATAGAACCACAAGCCTACTGCACCCATTAGTTTAATTTGTTGATCACCATCTCCCGGTCGGGGGATCGAACCGCCATACTGCAACTCTGCATAGCATCAGCAACCAGATATCTTTCCACTGGACCACCGCGCCAAGACAAAGTCTCAGGTTAGCAGACCAGCTTTCACATGTCTGATATACTTACACACTGATGATTCATATGGGACTATCTGTGGATGCACCTGCCACGATTCAATCCTTGGCATTTAAGCCTATTTATTGTACTCTGACTCCATCACGGCTCTGGCAGTATATGTATTTTTATTTTATTGATGCACTGGCAACGTGCGGCTTCAATTTCCATGTGCTAACCAGCCGACAGTCATGCACCCATTAGTTAGGTAGGTAGGTAGGTAGTAGATAGATAGATAGATAGATAGATAGATAGATAGATAGATAGATAGATAGATAATTAGATAGACAGACAGATAGACAGAGACATACGGACAGACAAAGAGGGTCAAGATAAAGGAAATACATGAGCAAGAGAGCGATAGAGTGTAACAGATAGATTGAGAAAGACTGAATATGAGAGAGAGGGAGAGAGGGAAGCGGAGGGAGGGGGAGGGAGGGAGGGAGGAAGAGTGTAGACACAGGCAGAAAGAATGATTGGGATTGCTACTTAAAGCATGGTGTTAAGGATACTGTTACAGTTGTTGTGTTTAAAGGGGAACACAAGAAGGGTTGCCATCGTTTGCATAAAACACGCAGTTCTTTCGTAGAGCCCATATTTAAGCTACAGTGTACAACTTTCCTTCGACATTCATATATAAATCCGATTAAAATGGTATTAAAAAACGTTATGTTAAATAATTTTCTGCGAGTTAATTAAACCTATGATGTCATAAGTTGAACCCCATCCGACAAGAACCATGATAATGGCACTCTGAAGACAGGAGTGCATGCATTTGGATGGTGATATCTCTATCGGTGATAATGCTCTCGACATCATTTATATATGTACAGATTGAAGAGATTAAGACACTTATCACACTATCGCAAATTTATGGAATATATTTGAGATTTTCATACATTAGTTGCCGAGCCTTAAGTTATATGAATATTACAATATCTCAGGATGTTTTGAGGCTAGTATGAAAACAAAAGTTCCTAAAGATGGACTGAATGTATACAAGAACTATTCAGAATCTCATATTAATAGATGAAACTTTAATAACATTATCTGCCATAGCGCCAATGAGTGTTGATTCAAAAGTGGCAATTGCACTGATATACCCATACTATCGCATTCTTCATTTATCTCAAGATCAAAACTTGATGTCAAAATCGTCACCATCAGAGAAATCAGACAAAGGACTGTTACTATATATTCTTCAACATTTCCGCAAATATAGTTTCTATATTCCTAACACCGCAGAAAAGAACCCCTTATAAAATGCAATTCGCAGTTTTATTGCGATAGTGTTGGATGACAGCGAGAAAAACGTTCAACTTATGATGTCATACGCCTCGTCCGAATAGAAATTTAACTAATGTATCACATATTTAAATAACAAAGATATATATTTATAATTTGAGCACAGAGCGTACAATTATATTTTTGAAAATGTTACGGTCTGTAGATTCATTTTATACAAAGCAGTATAGAGGGTCTGGTGTTTCCCCTTAATGGAACATGCAAAAATAGAAATCAGCGTCAATAAATACTGCACATGATTATAATCTCTCATCTTCAGTGGCCACAATTTGAATCTTCAACATTTAATTTCACGTGAAATTACATTCATTCTAATTTTGTTTTGGAAACATGCTAAACTTATTTATGAGCTATACTGTAACTGTGATGTCTTACCGACAGTGTTCATCTGAGCAAATGTAAGGCTGATACAGAGGAACGTTTGCCCGTACAGACGACCAGAATGTGGGTATCCATAACTGTTGTTCTGTCGAGGCGGAAATCGTGGAACACTGTGCACCAGCCAGAAACCACCTGACTTTTCAAATGCGACAACGCCTGCGTATTAGACAATATAACAAGACACAACTTTAATTACTATTTGCTACACTCCTTGCTCCATAAGGGGAGGTGCATTTTGGTCTGTCTGACCACAGATGGTATCTTATAAACTACAAAGTATATTTGGCTGACCTAATTGCAACATAAAACGCCAATAGACCAAGCCTCTGAGGGGTGGAGAGGCCAGGATCGTTACAATTAAAGATTATTTGCAAACATGTGTCATGATAAACTGTTACAGGATGCCTTATATTACACAATATTTAACCCGTAACCATTTAACACTCAAAATGGCTTTTGACTATTTTTTAAAATTTACCATTGGAATGACTGCCTCGATGACCTAGCCAGTCATTCCAGTGGTAAATTAAAAAAAAATACTCTTCTCTTGGTCTGGAAATGGACATTTTCTTTGAGAAATTTAAAAAGGAACCTCATCCTCATGAAGACCCATTTCAACGGGTCTCCATAACAACACAAGATTGACAGGTGGGCACTTAACCCTTTAACCATCAAGTTTGTTCAAGAAAATAAAATATTTTCTCTGCAGGCCAAGAGATTTTTTTTATAGATTTACCACTGGAAAGACTGGCTCAGTTATCGATCTAGTCATTCTAGTGGTTAATTAAAAAAATACATGTAGTCATCCCTTCATCTCCAAATGTACATTTCCCGCGACCATTGCAGAATATTAAATTCAGTCAATACAATCATGTACCTTTAGAATGTCCGAACCTATTTGTAAATCCTCCTTCTGGCTTCTCGTCGTTGTAGAATGCATACATATAATCATTATCGGAATGATTGGTCTGCAATTATAACAAATACACACTGAGACATAAAGATATAAGCAACAAACACAGGCTGAGACAAAGATATAAGCAACAAATATACACCGAGACATAAAGATAAGCAACAAATACGGCCGAGACCTAAAGATGCAAGCAACAAATACGGGATGAGACAAAGATATAAGCAATAACTACACACCGAGACATAAAGATACAAGCAAAAAATACAGGCTGAGAATGTATAAAGATACAGGCCGAGACATAAAGATAGAAGCAACAAATACAGGCTGCGATATACAGATAGAAGCAACAAATATAGGCTGAGACATAATAAATGAAATCATGGATTTCTTTTTTCACGAGAGAATTGATACTTACCACCATGATACTCTGATATTTCCTGAATATCGACCTAGCTTCAATAATATTCAGAATTAAAAAGAAACCGCCTCCACTGGGCAGGGTACACAACTAACAGTCCAGCAGATGTGCTAAACTCGCGTATGCGCGGGGCTGTCTTATTCTATTACACAATATTGGCTGACCTAATTGCAACATAAAACGCCAATAGACCGAGCCTCTGAGGGGTGGAGAGGCCAGGATCGTATCAGGGTGTTAAGTATCAACTGTCTCGTGAAAAAAGAAATCCGTGATTTTGTTTATTTCACATCAAGAGTATACTTACCAACCTGATACTCTATGATATAGCCAGAATTCGTAAGAGAATTCGGCGGGAGGGAGGCGAAGGTCAGAAGACTGGCTCATCCCTGGAAGAGCAAGCCCTTTTTGCTTTTGGAGCACAAAAAACATCTGAAACTGCGCATGTAAACACAATCAGGAAATGATTTGGACATCGGATAACATGACCGATGTTGAGAGTAATGACCGTTTAACATCACACACACCAAACCCCCTCTCTTTTAAAGAGGGAGCGATGACCTCAATGTCCTATACACTCACTATGTACTTGTGCTAAAGCACTATAAAACATCGGACAAAAGCTTCATTTCGTATACTCTCAGATGGAACCACAAAGAACACAAAACCATCACCATTTTAGTAAGTAATAAAAACTGTGACAAAAAATAACAATCACCAAATATAGAACTAACCTATTTTGACGAGATTCCCTTTAATCACCGCTGGCGATGATAGGTACAGTACGCAAAAGCGGGCATTCCCTCACTAAATTGACTGTTGGTGAGTCAATGGTTGTATATACAATATTTACAAATATATACAGATTTAACGTTTATGTAAAATCGATAAGGCAAGCGGATTTGACATGTTGCAGCTTTGTGGCAATGCTGGATGCATTCCACAATCTACCTAGAAATGGTATCTTTAGAAGCTCTCTCATGGGGTTCAATGTAAGATAGCTATAAAGCACTAGGGTCTGTCCGCCATTCCTGTGTACGTTGTTTATAATGTGTTAATGTATGGACAGGACACCAAGCCTTTGAATTAGGATCAAACCTAGTCAAAGCGGGTAAAACTATAGGCTGACCAGGATATTTTAAACTGTTTTTTTGCCATAAAGTTAACTCTAGGTAGATGCCTAAGGCCTTCCCCTGTAACCACCAAACGGTCTGGCTCTGCTGACAAAGCATGTATTTCACTTCTTCGTCTGGCTGAAGCTGCAGCAATCAGAAAAACTGTTTTAAGCATCAACATTTTCATGGAAATGGAGCTTAGTGGTTCAAAGGGGTTATCTGCTAATACTTGAAGTACTAATGATAAACTCCAAGATGGAATCGCTGGAGGATTCCTTGGTCTTAGATTACCCATGCCTTTGACTAAAGTATTTAGATTACATACTTCATCACTTCCCCTATTAGCCAAGCACGGGATAACTGACATTAAAGCTGACTTGTAGCCAGCAATAGAGTTAGGCTTGAGGCTATAGGCATCAAAAAGGTGACAGGGAAAATCGGCTTCTACCTGAATAGATGCTTCCATTGGATTAATACATCTTTTTGAGCTTCATTCAGCAAATCTGATGATTTTATAATTATATGTTCTGGAGGTTGACCCCCTTCTGGGTTTTTGCCATAAACATGGCTGCTTGCTCAGAAAACCCCTCCTTAACTGCTGACTCCTTGACGACATCCACACAGTCAATTGGAACATTGACGGGTTGTTGTGCAAGGCCTTGCCCTGGAAGATTATGTTGTCCATCAGAGGCAGAGGAACAGGATTGCAGACCAGAAGGTTCAGCAGATCCGTATACCATGATTGGCTTGGCCAATTTGGGGCGATCAGAAGCACTTGGCATTCCTGCTGCCTGATTTTCTGGAGAACTTTTGGAATCAGGATTGCTGGCGGGAATGCATATGCATACATTCCCTCCCAGCTGATAGCTAACGCATCTATTGCGATAGCGCTCGGATCTGGAATCGGAGACGTACGTCGTCATCTTTGCATTCTTGTTCGTTGTGAATAAATCTATGTTGGGCTTGCCCCAATGGTTGAACAGACGATCTGCCACACATTGATTTAGTTGCCATTCCGTGGGAAGAATGCGCATTCTTCGGCTCAATGAGTCTGCTAATAGATTTAGCCTTCCCGGAATATGAACTGCTTTCACGGAAATCCCATGATCTAGGCACCAGCAAAGCAGTTTCCATGTCATCATACAGAGACTGGGTGACTTCGTTCCGCCCTGGCAGTTTATGTAAGTCACTACTGTTGTATTGTCTGATAGAACCAGAACACTCTTGCCCGTGACTGTCTCTAGGAAGTGATCCATGGCTAAGACTACTGCTCGCATTTCCAGCAGATTGATATGTTCTTTTGACTGATCCAGATTCTAAAGCCCTGATACTTTGTTTTCTTCCAGGCAAGCTCCCCATCCCGCCATTGATGCATCTGTGTACATCGTTAACTGAGGGTGGGGAGGTGACAACGTCACCCCGCCAGGAGATTTTCTCTCTTTTCATCCACCATTGAAGGTGGTGAATAAGAGGTTCCAACACTGACACCTTTGCGTCCAGGAAACCCGTACTCTGGGTCCACTGTGTCATGAGAAATAACTTGATCAGCCGCCAGCATACGGCTGCCTGTGGAATGACTGGTTCCAAAGAAATCATCAACCCCAACATTCTCAAGTAGACCCGTGCCAGGACATGACGACTGTTGCACACTGACTGTATGACTGAGATGAGTATTTCTACTCTCTTTTGAGATTGGTAAACATACCCTATCTCTAGATCGAAGAACATGCCCAGGTAAAGAAACTTTTTTGATTTTTGAAAGTTGATTATCCAGCCTAGATCTGTAAGTTTTCAAAACTATCTACAGATTTGCTGACAGACTTTCTTGATTGTGTGCTTTTAACAGCCAGTCATCTATGTACGTGTGGATTGCTATGTATCTCCTGTGTAGGTATGACGTCATAGCTTGGACCACTCGAGTGAAGACCCAAGGAGCCATCGATATACCAAATGGGAGTACCCTGAATTCCCATTGGCAGCCGTGGAATGCAAATCTCAGGAACCGACGAAAGCTCTTCGCAATGGGAATGTGAAAATAGGCATCTTTTAGATCTATTGATGCTGTCCACATTCCCTTCCTCAATCCTGCTAACACCATTCTTACAGTTTCCATTTTGAA
Organism: Chaetoderma sp. LZ-2023a; assembly: GCA_034401795.1. Lineage (NCBI taxonomy): Eukaryota > Metazoa > Mollusca > Caudofoveata > Chaetodermatida > Chaetodermatidae > Chaetoderma > Chaetoderma sp. LZ-2023a. The sequence goes on from CM067362.1 coordinate 36,188,408, forward strand.
ACTTGGTGTGAAGATAAACCTGTTGAGAGGTTTGAGGTTGAGAATTGGTCTCCAGCCTCCAGTGCTTTTTGTCACTAGGACGACGGTTGAATAATAACCTGGACATTTTTGTGCGGATTGAATAGCGTGTTTTAGTATGAGGGATTGAATTTCTTCCTCTATACACAACCGTTGATCTGGATCTCTTGGATTTTGAGTCCAGATCGGAACCAGAGACAGGCGCAATGGCTGATTTGAAATCCAATCTGGATGGTAACCAACTGAAAGCCATCGCAACACTGAGCGGTCCTGAGTAATTCGCTCCCACTCATGCATGTGGAAGGCAGGACGGCCTCCCACGGGTGCACCTAAGGATTGAGCTGGACCCGAGAAGTGCAAGAGAAGCCCTGTCCTGTTCTAGCAGCACTGGTGTGGTATTTGTGAGAGCCGACCCATCAGGTTCGGCTCCCATGACCAGAACCCCGCGCTCCTCTACCAGCGCAACGCGCACCTCGGTATGCGGGCTGTCTGGCGGATTGCTCTGGAGGAGCCTGCACCCCCACCCCTCTAGCTGGCTTACGCTGGCGTTGCCGTGGCCGACGCTGCATAGTTGGTTGGCCTCTGACAAAGCCACCACCACCTCTAGCCTGCTGAGGGTGGAAGGCAGGGGGCGCTGCTCAAAACACGCTCCCTGCGGAGCACTTCAAAATGCTCTCGCAGTGCCCTCTGGTTGTTCACCAGGTTTACGGTTTGTTGGAGGTGCAGGCATCCTTCACCTTCAAACAACCCTGGACCTGCCATCGGCGTCCGAAGAAGGCTCTCTAGACTGAAAGAGAAGTTGGGCGGGCCACGGATGCTGCTACCCCTTGTAGCAGCTAGAAAACGTGCGAGAGAGCCGAGATGGCTCCTCTCATACTTTCCTCCGTGTCCCACAGCGCAGAATTAGTGTTGCGCAGGGCACTAGTGCACAAGGGTCCCATGTCAGACAGGGACCCAGGCCGCGTGTCTTCGCCCAAAGCCGCATGGTCATCTGTGCAAGGCTTTGGGCCCCGCCGTACTACTGATACAGATCAGAACTTATACGGCAGCGCCGTGCCACCTCGCGAGGAGCCTTCACAAGGTGTCCTTTCGGCTGAATGGACGTCTCTGCTGCAGCGAATATATCAACGATATGCTCCGCATATGACAAAGATGGCATGGTGCTCATCACCGGTTTCCCTCTCAACCACGGGTGCTGGTCCTGCTGGGAGGCCGGTGGATCCACCTGGAATTCTGGCTTGATGCTCACCAGCCATTGGCAAGCATCCAGCCAGTCCTCCTCGGTGGCCACCTGTGAATGTTGGACGAGCCTAGGGCCTTCGTCGTCCTCAACCACATTCACTGGTGGGGTAATGGCCGGAGCTGAAGATACTCCTGGATAGCCAGGGAAGCCATACTGACCAGCAAGGGCCGGTATGGCTTGCCCTGTGGCTATTCCAGGAGCCAGATCTATGGCATCATGGGGGGGGGGCTCTAAATGCATGACGTCATAGTCCAGGCCTTACTCACAATAACTCTTGGCAAGCATGAACAGCCATTGGCTCCTAGCTGTTGAGCCGTGAAACCTACTCCCGAAGTAGTTCCATGGAAAAGGTTACCCTTGGACCCCATGGGTATACATTTCTGTGGCAATCGGCTCATCGGTAGGCCATAACAGTGTTCTCTTCTTCCTGCCTAGAAAGATTAGATGCCAAGCTTGAAAATGGATCACGCTCGGCCTGGGCATGAGGGGTATCGCGCGAGGCACTGATACCCTTAGCCGTAGGCTGCTCTAGAGCAGTCGATAAGCAAGCGCCCGAGGCCATGGTTTTCGCTACTGGGTCCACGCGTGAGGCAAGCCTCAGCGCCGGACCAACAGGAGCCGTCTCTGGGTCTATAATGAAAACTGGCTTGCTAAGAGAACCAGACCCAGAGACGGGAATACTCTGTCCCGGAGCAAATGAAGAAGTCAATGATGAACTTGAACCGGGAAGCAAGCTGCGAAGCAACTCCGGGACAAGCTCCGTGATTGTCTTCTTCATTTCTCCCATCATTTCAAGACGGAAGGCCTCCATGTCTGGGATGGATGCCTTCCTCTTCTTACCATACTCTTTTTCCAGATGCCTCTTCTTGTCTGCCACCCGGTCTTTCACCTGCCGATTTAAAAAATCAGTCATAACCTCCACCGGCCACAACTCACACACATGGCAATTTAGAAGGGGCCCGCACGTACTGCACCTAGTGCAGTCATGAGGGAAAAAGCGGGCCTTCACGAAATGGTGACGAACCAAAAAACCAATTGCAGAAGGCTAATAAGATCCATAAGGAAAACTTTGACCATCAAATGAAAGGATAAGCCAGGGCCATAGAGATAAACTATAGGCCTGACAAAAGGTAAACAAATCCTAAAAACTTCTTATACTTCTTTAAGAAGACAAGGGAGACAATAGAATTTGAACTTGAATACTTGAGGCATATTTTTAGACTCCACAGCTCAATACAAAGATTCATTAGTAGTTGAACTTTATAAACACAATGAACCTATGCAAACCATCAAGAGAGATAAATAACTCAACACTCAGTCATAAAATCTCTAAACAATTTTTAGAAATAAAATGACTGAAAATTTGTCTCTCTCCTAAATAAACTTCATACGATGACTCCTGAGGACGAGTGAAGTCTGATGAACAACAACAGGAATACCTGATCCTGCATCCAAACCCTGTGGTGGGTGGGGGGGGGGGAGAATGTGAAAAAATTACTTCTTATGGTAATAATTCCCTCTGCAAACTCATAATAAATTAGATGGACCCAGAAACCAAGTATAAATATTGTTCAAAATAAAGGATACACTTCAAATATCAGCTCATGTGTCTGAAAAACAAAGCACAACATGAGTTAGCGCGAATCCCGGAAACAGCATCCGAGTCAACACACAAATTTTTTATCAATAAATTTACTAAAGTACACCTGATGGCTTGGACTGGGAGCATCCTCCGGTGACTTGGCAGCATGACAGCATCAGACATACTAATATCAGTCAAAACAAGTTGCAAAAACAACTTAAAGCTTCAAAAAGCTGCAAAAGCAAGGCTAGAAAGCGTGTTGCAATGGCAGGTCAATATTTTAAAAAGCGAATGAGACAGCACATGCGCTGGAATGTCAGTTGTGTAACCTGCCGAGTGGGGGGGGGGGGGTGTTCTTTTTAATTCTGAGTATTATTGAAGCTAGGTCGATATTTAGGAAATATCATAAAGTATCAGGGTGCTAAGTATACTCCTGATGTGAAAAGATAGAAGCAACAAATACAGGCTGAGACATAAAGATAGAAGCAACAAATACACGGTGAACCATAGATAGAAGCAACAAATACAGGCTGAGACATAAAGATAGAAGCAACAAATACAGGTTGAGACAAAAAGATAGAAGCAACAAATCTAGGCTGAGACATAAAGATAGAAGCAACAAATACAGGCTGAGACATAAAGATTGAAGAAACAAATACATGGTGACCCATAGATATAAGCAACAAATACAGGCTGAGACATAAAGATGAAAGCAACAAATACAGGCCGAGACATAAAGATAGAAGCAACAAATCTAGGCTGAGACATAAAGATAGAAGCAACAAACACAGGCTGAGACATAAAGATTGAAGAAACAAATACACGGTGAACCATAGATAGAATCAACATATACAGGCTGAGACATAAAGATAGAAGCAACAAATACACGGTGAACCATAGATAGAATCAACATATACAGGCTGAGACATAAAGATAGAAGCAACAAATCTAGGCTGAGACATAAAGATAGAAGCAACAAACACAGGCTGAGACATAAAGATTGAAGAAACAAATACACGGTGAACCATAGATAGAAGCAACAAATACAGGCTGAGACATAAAGATGGAAGCAACAAATACAGGTCGAGACATAAAGATAGAAGCAACGAATCTAGGCTGAGACATAAAGATAGAAGCAACAAACACAGGCTGAGACATAAAGATTGAAGAAACAAATACACTGTGAACCATAGATAGAATCAACATATACAGGCTGAGACATAAAGATAGAAGCAACAAATACACGGTGAACCATAGATAGAAGCAACAAACACAGGCTGAGACATAAAGATTGAAGAAACAAATACACGGTGAACCATAGATAGAAGCAACATATACAGGCTGAGACATAAAGATAGAAGCAACAAACACAGGCTGAGACATAAAGATAGAAGCAACAAATACACGTTGAACCATAGATAGAAGCAACAAATACAGGCTGAGACATAAAGATAGAAGCAACAAATACACAGTGAATCATAGATAGAAGCAACAAATACAGTGAACCATAGATAGAAGCAACAAATACAGGCTGAGACACAAAGATAGAGGAAACAAATATACGCTGAACCATAAAGATACAAGCAACCAATACAGGCTGAGACATAAAGATACAAGCAACAAATACAGGCTGAGACATAAAGATACAAGCAACAAATACAGGCTGAGACATAAAGATACAAGCAACAAATAGTTAACTCTTTAATGGCCAAATTTGGTCGAGAAAATTTAATAGTTACCTTTTGAATGTCCATTTGCAGGGCAGGGCAAGACTATTTCAGAAAATTCACCACTGGAGTTAGTGGCTCGGTAACCGAGACAGTCAGTGGAGAATTAAAAAAAAATAGTCTGGTGCCCTGAGTCTATCCATTCCGCAAGACAACTTGAGCAGGCGGTTTTGGCTGGCGTGGCCAGTAAAGGGTTAAATACTGAACCGCAAACAAGTACAATATGTGATCACGAGAATGGAATCAATAAGAGCAGATACACTCATCATAACCATCTCTACACAACATGACAAATATTGCAATTTAACCCTTTAATGGCCAACTGTCCAAAACTGACCCTTGCAGTGGTCTTGAGAAATGTCAATTTGTCAGCCAACATAAGTTTTTTGGAAAACTTACTATTGGAATGACTGGCTCGGTTACCGAGCCAGTCATTCCAGTGGCAAATTTTCAAAAATAGTCTGACAAATGAACATTTACAATGAGAAAATGGAAATGGAATGGAATTTGACCATTAGAGGGTTAAATTTATACTATGATCAATGTTTTAAAACTTAAATTTAGGCTGTATGACACCTTTTGATCAAAACCACTATAAAGCATACAGTGAAGTAGGGCCAAGATATTTCACAAGACAATATCATGACATTTTGAAAAAATTGAAAATCATTTAACTTATGATGGAGACTAGATGCAACAAGAGGCCCAAGGGGCCTGTATCGCTCACCTGGACCATACGCATTTCAACTCGAATGGTCATTAACAAAAAGTAGAACCCTAATGAGTTGAGCAGACTTGTAAACAGAGGCCATGTTTCTTTATTTATCAACTACTCTTGAACAAACTTTTATGGCCCTTAGGCATCAATATCTTATCTTCGAAGTTTCGGCCCAATCCGTTCAGTGGCTCTGGAGACGGAGTTGTTTCCTTGAAAACCAGGCCATTCAAGATGGCCGCCCAACCATTTGACAAATCAAGTTCCCTTGAACAAACTTGGTTCAGCTCACGCCCTAAATGATATTTTATGAATTTTTAATCAATCGCTCAAACAGGCTTGGTGTAGATTTTTAGACATTTCTAAAAATCGACAAAATCCATGATGGTCAAATAAACTTAAATCTCCATGCCCTAAGGATGTTTCCTGCCAAATATAATTGACATCGGCCCAGTAGTTCTCAAGAAGACATTTTAAATTTCCCATTGCTTTAGTATGGGTGGGAGGGAGCCTTTTGCTGGAAAATTATCCAGGATGGTCGGTAACCCGTTCATACCACAGTTTCGAAAATTGCAAATTTGAGATCAAAATGCCCAAAAACATATAAAATCAATTTTGGTCTCAAAATCCATCAAATAAAAAAATCCAATAAGGCCACCAAACATGCTACAGTTTGATTGGCCCACGATCGACTCCGTCTGAAAAAACTTGGATCCCTATGCCCTAAGGATGCTTCTTGCCAAATATAATTAAAATTAGCCCAGTGGGTTTTGATAAGTCGTTTAAAGGAAAAGTTGATGGACGACGGATGGACAGTCGCCATGGCATAAGCTCACGTGGCCTTTCAGGCCAGGTGAGCTAATAATGGTCTAGATCAAATCTGTCAAGTTTGATTAAGATCGGATAAGTCCTTGATGAATTAAATGTCCATTAAAAAACTTTAACATTTACCCAATTCTTGGTGCATGCCAAACACCATTTGGATCGTCATGTCAAGACCCTCCGCATTGAGGGCAGTGTCGGCAATACAGAATGTAAAAAGCCACTGAGTGCCTATAAATGACAGCCTGGCAAAGGGAGTTGATATTGTGTGGGAATGAAAAACAAATAAGGTCCAATGACCAGGGGGTAAGTTGGAAAGTCGTCTGAGCACAAAAGTGGAATCAGTCAACAAACCCCACCTATACCTATATATAAAAGTATGGAAAAAATATATATAAATTTATTTAAATTTTGATGTAGACTGGATGCAATGATGGTATAGAACAAATCTGTAAAGGTTTATTGAGATCGGATAATCCCTTGATGAATTAAATGCACATTCAAAAACTTTAACATTATGATGGGCCAAGTGAGTTTATGCCATGACAACCATCCGTCGTCCATCCATCAACTTTTGCTTTAAAACACTACTCCTCATTAACCACTTGGTAGATTTCAACCAAATTTGGCTGGAAGGACCATATCGTCATAGGCTCCAGAAAATCCATTCAGAATTTTGATTCGTCAATTTTCTGAGTGAAAATCTTAGATTTGATGAAAAATGTACCGGAAATTGACAAATTGTTTCTTCTCCTTAACATTCTGAGCGATTTCAACCAAATTTGGCTGAAAGAATCCTATACATATAACAAACTCATGCATCTAAAGCAGTGTCATTGTTACCTTCACCTACTAACGTCATGTTTGTACAACCACATATAGAATTTTTATTTAGAATTTTGATTCATAAAATTTTTGGGTCAAAATCTTAGAATTTATGAAATTTTACCAGAAATTCGTCAAATTGCATCTTCTCCTTACGATTTTGACCGATTCCAAACAAATTTGACTGAAAGGATTCGATGGTGATATGCTCTAGAACTTGTATTCAAAATTCAGGTGAGTGTCACAGGCCCTTGGACCTCTTGTTCTAATTATTTCTGCATATTCAAAAACTTTAACATTCTTCTAACTATTTGTGACATATAGACTAAGTTCAAACTATGTAAAAGTATGGAAAAATGTTTTTAATTATTTTAATTACGATGTAGACTGGATGCAAATCTGTAAAGTTTTATTGGGATCGGATAATCCCTCGATGAATTAAATGTACATTCAAAGACTTTAACATTTATCCGTGTGCCACACACCGGTATATGCCATTTGGATTGATATGTCAAGCCTTCCTATAGTCTTCTCTTGGTTTGTAAATCGACATTTCTCAAGATCACTTCAGAAGCTGGTTTTTAACAGCTTGAGTGCTAACCATTTAACGTTCATATTAGCTAAAACAGCTTCTGTAGTGGTCTTGAGAAATGTCGATTTATAGACCAAGAGAAGTATTTTTGGAAATCTACCACTGGAATGACTGGCTCGATACCCGAGCCAGTTATTCCAGTGGTAAATTTTCAAAAATACTCTTCTCTTGGTCTGCAAATCGACATTTTCCATGAAAAAAATTAAAATTTTCTTGAATAAATTCGAGGATTAAAGGTTTAAACTTACTGTATTCTTTGCTTCTGCATAGATTGGTTGCAGCGTGTAATAGAGGGCTTGTCCTGGTTTAGCCACTGACACATTAGATAGCTGCCATGTTGGATTGTTCACATCAAGGTAGACATGTCCATAACCTGTTTGAATTAGTGGGTTTGGGTTGTCCTTCAGCTCGGGAAGCTTGTATATAACATACCTAAGAACAATAACAATAGAATACAATTTCTTCCTGAAGAATCTATCAGCTCAGACAGCTTGTCTATAACATATCTAAAAACAATAACAAGAGAATAAAACTTCTTCTTCAAGACCTTATCAGCTCAGGCAGCTTGTATATAACATACCTAAGAACAATAACAAAAGAATAAAACTTCTTCCTCAAGAAGCTATCAGCTCTGGAAAGCCTGTATATAACATACCTAAGAACAACAAGAGGCCCGAGGGCCTGTGGCGCTCACCTGGACCGTTAGCATTTGAACCATTTGCATTTAAATAGATATGATGCATAATTTTCGGAAAATCCAAATGGCCACCCAAAAAATTGACCAATCAAAATTCTGAATAGAAATTCTAGTCTCTCTTGATAGGGTCACTCTAGCCAAATTTAGTTGAAATATGTTAAGCAACTAAGGAGAAGCAGCGTTTTGACTTTCAGCCCAAAAAATTGATCACTCAAAATTCTGAATGGAAGTTCTAGAGCCTATAGTCATAGGATCCTTTCATCCTAATTTGGCTAAAACCGGTCAAGATGGTAAGAAGCAATTTGACAATTTCCAGTACATTTGAAATAAAATCTAAGATTTCACCCCAAAAAATTCATGAATCAATTTCTGTATGGAAATTCTAGAGCCCGTCACAACAGGATCCTTTCCGCCAAATTTGGTTGAAATCGATCAGAATGGTTCCCCTGCTACAAGTGCTAGGCCTCAAAGTAGATCTAAGATCTCTGATCTTGGGTCGGGCGCAGGGGTGTAACACTTCATCTGGGTACCAAGCCAGGTATTTGGAGCGAGTGGCCAACCATAGCACTAAACACTCATTTTTCATGACAGTTAATATTATGAATATCCGTCATGGTGCTCGCCGTGTGAGTTCCCGCCAGGCATGTATAGCACCGGCTCCCCCCCCCCCCCAACCCCAGCCTTGAAGGGGTCCACCCAAGCTACTGGTGGTAAAGTTCGTAGACCTTGGAGAAAAAGGAAGAAGGGTGTCCAACCTAAAGTACAAGTAAGTAAACCGCTGACTATCAAGCAATGGAATGTTGAAGGAGTTTCTAACAAGAAAACGGAGCGTAGCCAAATTCTCAAGGAGAAAGGCGTAGATGTCGCATGTATTCAAGAAACTCATCTGAATGCCAACAGAAGATTCTGTATAAGAGGATTTCAGTGCTTCAGATCTGACAGGGATGGAAGACATAAAGGAGGAGTCATAACCATGGTCCGGAATAACCTAAATGCCATTGAAGTTCAGAGAGACATGGACGGACCTGAAATTCTCACAATTAAGATAATTCCAGAGAAACATCCTATCACTATTGTCAACTATTACTGCCCTAATAATCAACCATTGAATTTCAGAAAAATCTCATTTCACCCAGATTCAATTATCGTTGCTGGTGACCTCAACAGTCATTCTCAGTTATGGGGCTATCATTCTACTGATAGGAGGGGTGAGGACATTGAAAATTGGATGGATGAACAGAAGCTGATTCTCTTGAATAAGGCAGATGACCCCCCCCCCCCCTACATTCTACTCAAGACGATGGCATACCTCAAGTTCTCCTGATCTAGCATTTTCGACAGAAAATCTATATCAAGAACCTTTGCGTATTGTTAGGGAAAAACTTGGGAGGCAGCGATCACCGCCCTATTTTCATTACCATTAACATGGATGTTGAGATTGACCGGAATCAGACTCCTCGATGGAACTATAAGAAAGCAGACTGGGACAGATATCAGAAAGAGAGTGACAGATTGGTAAAAGACATTGATGTAAAAAACCAAAATATCAATAAAGTTGTTAAAGAGCTTAACTCTGCTTTACTCTCTGCTGCTGGCAAATGCATTCCTAGGGGATCCAGGAAAAATTAGACCTTACTGGAGTAAGTCTCTGCAAAAGTTACACGAAGAAATGTTCAACGCAAGGGAAATTGCAGAGAATGTCCCAACAGAAGCCAACCATATGAGACTCCAACAATCCAAGGCAAAATATCTGAACGCCAAAATCAGAGCCACCAGAGAATCGTGGAGAAAAAACGTCAAGCTTAAATCTTGAAAAAGATACAAACTCTGTAGGCTTGTGAAGCAGCTTAACGATGAAAACACCAGAGTACCGAACATAACTCTTGAAGAGGATTGTGAAATCAAAACAGGAGAGGCTGCTGCTGAACACTTTGCCTCAGAAAGTAAGCAATCTAGATGTGCCAGTAGTCGTAAAAAAGCTGCAATGAAGTCTGCAAAGGGGAACGGAGAGACACAAATACATGCCGCGGAAATGGATGAGCTTCTGACCATCAGCGAGTTGGAGAAAAGCTTGAAAGTTCTGAAAAACAGGAAGTCTCCTGAACCAAATGAAATAACCAATGAGATGTTGAGGAATCTGGGTACCAATGGAAAGCACAAGCTTTTGGAGATTTTCAACCACAGTTGGTACACAGAAGTTCCCCAGTCTTGGAGAGAGGCCAACATGATCCCTGTACTGAAGAAGAATAAATCCAAAGCGGCAAGTTATCGACCTATCAGTCTGACTAGTTGCACTGTCAAAGCCATGGAAAGAATCCTCAACCAGAGACTTCTTCGACATCTTGAAAGCAACAATCTCTTAGCGGATGAACAAAATGGCTTCAGAAAGTGTAGATCTACTGAGGATCAAACAACATATCCGACACAGTCTATTGAGGAGGCGTTCCAACAGAAAAAGCATACCATCACTGTGTGGGTTGATCTGCAGAAGGCATTTGATAAAGTATGGAAGCATGGACTCCTCCAAAGGCTCAGGACCAGTGATATTTCTGGAAAAATGTACAGCTAGATATGCCAGTATCTCCACAACCGAAAGGCATCAGTACAGCTGAATGGGACAAGCAGCAAAAAAGTCCTGCTACGACATGGTGTACCTCAGGGTGGTGTAGTCTCTCCCATCCTCTTCACAATTTTCATCAATGACCTGGTGAAGAACCTTCCAGTGGGAGTCAGAGCTGCATTGTATGCTGACGATCTGGTGATGTGGAGCAGCGAGGAGTATGTGTCAACAGCCAATTACTGCATGCAACTCGCAATTGATCACCTCAATTCTTGGGTTACAAGATGGTTTGTCCAGATCACCAAAGAGAAGACAGTCGCAACTTTATTCATACTATCCACTAAAAAGGAACACAAGACAAGTCTGAAATTTGGTGACTCAGTTCTGCACTTTGAGGATGAAGTAACTTATCTTGGTCTGATATTTGACAAAAGACTAACCTGGAAGGCGCAAATCAGAAAAGCTGAAGGTATAGCCAAGCGAAGACTGGCAGTTATGCGGAAGCTCTCTGCGAACAAAATGGGGAGCTAACATGAAAATTCTGAAACAGGTTTACTCTGGATCAGTTAGGCCAATCATCGAATATGGCTCATCATCATGGATGACAGCTGCTACAAGCACCCTTCCGCCATTGGATAAGGTACAAAATTAGGCTCTTCATATCATAACAGGGTCTATGAAGACCACTCCAATAGCAGCGATGGAAGAACTTACCAATATCCAGCCACTCCAGCAGAGACGAGAAATCAAGGCCGAGATTCAATACGAGAAATTCAAATTGATGCCTCACCATCCCATGCATATGCTGACTCACCAAATGGCTAGAGGAAGGCTCGAAAGGAATAATTTCTTATTAACTTCAAAGAAAATTGAAAGAAACAGAGAGTCGGACATCTTCCCCAGATGTAGAAACGTAACTGCTATCCCTGAGAGGGAACCGTGGAACGCTTCTGAAATAGAAAACACAATTTCAATCTGGCCCTCGATTCCAGGGATTGAAAGCAAGGGAGATCAAGCAGAGGTGACAAACAAAGTTCTTGCATTGAGTCATATTGCAGAAAACTACCCTGAGGAAGAGTGGATACATGTTTATACAGATGGATCAGCTATCCAGACGGGGCGGGTGCTCACATTCGGTTTCCATGTGGAGATATAACACACTCATGCTTGCCAACAGGGAAGCACTGTAGGAATTACATTGCAGAAATCCAGGCACTGATCTTAGCTAGCCAAATGCTGATACAACGAAAAACCAGAAATGAAAATATTGCTCCAGGCGCTGGAGAGTGGAAAGGCAAGTACAGATTTAATTCATGAATATCTTACGCAACTGGCTAAGGAGAACAATGTCAATTTACAGTGGATCCCCTCGCATTGTGGCCAATTAGGAAATGACAAAGCTGATCAACTGGCTAAGGAAGGGTCAAATAAAGAGCAATTCAACCGCGAGGTTGACTTTGAAGAACTGAAGCATATCATTAAGGCCACAAGAACCACCAGCAGGCAGCATAATGATGCAATACACAGCCTCAGTAGGGAGGATCAGAAATGTATCTTCAGATTGAGGACTGGTCACAATCGTCTCAATGCACATCTTCACCGTCTCAAGATTACAGATTCTGCACTTTGTGAGTGTCAGCAGGCAGAAGAAACAGCAGAACATCTCTTGCAGCACTGCCAGCGATATGAACAGGCTAGAAGAAGCTTCTGGCCTATTGAAGTATCTTTTGAAGAGACGATCAGAGGAGACAGAGACAGTTTGGTGACCACTTCCGCTTTCATGCACCAAATAAGGAAAACGATCTAAGATTACTGTCATGAGAAGGATGAATGCAAGAAGAAGATCAGAATGGTAATGAGAAGCAATTTGACAATTTCCGGTAAATGTTTCATAAAATCGAAGAGTTCCATCACCTCTGTCTACAACACGGAAGAAATTCAGCTGTTCTCCTTCTCGAAATACCAGCAAAGTTACCTGGCGATTACCGGGTAACTTGTCTAGTATTTCATCACGATTGGCCTCTATAAGACTTATCTTTAAACCATTTCTGACTATTGATAATAATCTACCACTATATCCTACCAGTACCTAGCTGAGTAACCGACCAAACGACCGACGAACCATGAACGACTTCCCTCCATTCATTCTGTGCCACTTAAATATATTACAGTGACGTCAAACACGTCACCACGTCTTTCCAGTTATATAAGAATAAGCCTGCATTGTATAAGAATACTAAAATTAATATACAAGGTATAATTAACCAATTAGTTAAGAAATAAACAGATCCTTAATCAGATGATATTTCATGAGTTTTGAATCAATTCGTCACGTGCTTTCTGAGATTTTAAAATACGTTTCCCAAAATACTACAAAATTCAAAATGGCCGCCGCCCTGATAGGCTGACCAGCATTGTTTGAACAAAATCAGATCTCTATTACATAATGATGCTTTCTGCAAAATATAATTGAAATCCACCTAGTGGTTTCCGAGCAGAAGGAATTAAAAATTTCCAATTGCTTTACTATGGGGGAATTTGGCAGGAAAACGATCCAAGATGGCCGTCAAACCGTTCATCCGACAGTATTGAAAATGGAAAATTTGGAATGAGAAGACCCAAAAACCCAAGTGAAACCAATTTCGGCTTAAAATTTCAACAAATAAAAAAATTCAAAATGGCCACCAATCATGCCGAATTTTGATTGGTCGATGGCGGCCATGTTTTTTGGCGTATCAATTTCTCTTGAACAAACTGTAATGACCCTCAGTCCCTAATCATATCAGCCAAATTTCGGCCCGATCCATTCAGCGGTTCTGGAGAAGTCATTTTCACGAAAACTAGGTCATTCAAGATGGCCCCCTAAATAAAACTTTTTCCTGAAGAATCTATCAGCTCAGGCAGCTTGTATATAAGAGACTTAAGAACAACAACAAGAGAATAAAACTTCTATCTGCCAAGCATGGAAGACCTCACACATTTAACTTGCTCACCTGAAAACTGCATACATGATTCAAAAGACCTCACACATTTAACTTGCTCACCTGAAAACTGCATACATAATTCAAAAGACCTCACACATTTAACTTGCTCACCTGAAAACTGCATATCTGATACAAAAGACCTCACACATTTAACTTGCTCACCTGAAAACTACTTACCTGATACAAAAGACCTCACACATTTAACTTGCTCACCTGAAAACTGCATATCTGATACAAAAGACCTCACACATTTAACTTGCTCACCTGAAAACTGCATATCTGATACAAAAGACCTCACACATTTAACTTGCTCACCTGAAAACTGCATATTTGATACAAAATACCTCACACATTTAACTTGCTCACCTGAAAACGGCATACCTAATACAAAATTCCTCATACAGTTAACTTGTTCACCGGAAAACTGCATACCTGATACAAAAGTATGTTTGAATTTATCTGAAAGTTGTTAATACCAAAGGCAGAATAAACTTTCAGTCAAATTAATTTTAAAATATTCAACATCTTACATATATACACCTGTGCAAAAGTTAAGCACCACCCTATTTTTACGCACATGCGAGGGTATATTCATGTGCTATGAAGAAAGCAATAGCATAAACATTTATGTACCCATCCATCTTAGTGCAAGAGGTAATAATGCAACTAGAGGAATGCTGATTATGATGGTGGGGAAACACTGTATGTTTTTGTTTGAACTTGAAAACGAGGCCTGAATATGGTTACGTTGACACAACTGACAACTATTGCCCTACAGTTGACACACGTGGCTAGATTGTCATTAATGGTGTCTGAAAACGAAGTTTAACATCTGTGCACGAGTTTGAGACTGTCATTATTAATACCGGGTATATCCACCTTGTGCCTGGATGACGGCCTGGACACGACGTCTCATGCTGGTCACCAACCGACTGATACGCCATTGTGGTATTCGTTGCCATTCAAGATGGAGTGCGTCTGTTAATTCCTGTAGGTTCTGCACAGGAGGATCCCTCCTTCTCACCATGTTTCCCAGAATGTGCCAGATATGCTCAATAGGGTTCATGTCAGGGCTCCTTGCTGGCCATGGTAGGGTTTCGATGGCATTCTGGCGGAGGTATTCATGCACAGCTCTAGCACGATGTGGTCGGGCGTTGTCATCCATGAATATAGGGTGGGTTCCAGGTGCATGATTTACAAAATGAGGGACCACAACTCTATCCAGTATGGAATCTTGATATCTTTGTCCATTTAGTGTTCCAGGTACAGTCAACAGATCCAGCTTACAATCAAATGAGATGCACCCCCATATCATAACGGAACCTCCACCAAATGGAACTTCTTCCATGATGTTACGTTGGTCGTACGCCGTGCGTCTGGACCTCCATACACGAGTTCGACCATCTGTGGCATGAAGCAGGAACCGACTTTCATCGGACCAGTGTACCCGTCTCCAGGATCTCATGTTCCAGTGTCTTCTTTTGTTGCACCACCTCAGACGCTCCTCTTTGTGGTGTGCAGTGAGGAGAGGACGTCTGACAGGTCTCCTAGCTTTCATGCCAGCAGCATACGGTCTCCTTTTGACGGTAGACATTGACACTCTATTGCGCGTTTCCCATCGCTGGCTGAGCACTCTGCTGTTGGTGAATGGAGATCTCCTAACAAGGCGTACTAGGGCTCGATCATCACGGGCAGTAGTCTTCTTCAGTCTTCCAGATCTAGGCCTGTCCTTCACCTCGTTAGTTTGCCCATGTTTTGCAATCAAATGACTGATTACAGTATGGTTAATGTTCAGCTGTCTGCCAATCTCTCTGCATGACATACCAGTGGTATGCATGCCTATGATTTGCCATTTCACACGATCACTTAACCTTCGTCTTGCCATAGCGGTTCACAATCAAGAGCTAATTCTCTCTGTACAAATAAACCACGGTCATGAGCACAAAATTCCTAATCGTGTCGCCTAAATCTGTATGTAATGTTCTACACCTCAAACTGGACTTTTACATAACTGAACACGTGTGCTGTTTCCCGCCACGCACGGACATCAAGCGGCGTGAAGTCATGCATGCATGTGCATTTCGTACTTGGAATTATGTCAGCTAACGCGGGGACAAAAAGTATGGCAGCCTAGTTGTACCATCATGTTTCTACGTTCTATTGTTTTTGCTGGTGCTTAACTTTTGCACAGGTGTATATATGGGTAATTTTAAAGTGAGATATTGGGATTTCATTGCTAATTTGGTCAAAATAAAAACATTATATAAGTAAATAATATAATTAATATTTACCGTAATGATTTCACCGACAAATCCCAGAAAAAGTATATTCCTTACGATATAAAACTTATTCTGCCGAATAATTTGAAACTAATCTGACTTGAAACAGTTGCTGCCTTAAGGCAGCAACGGCTTCCAGTGAAATTAATTTCAAAATATGCAAACAAATTTCCTGTATGGTTGCCTTGAAAATGAGATATGGGAAATTCATCAGCGAATAGGTTAAGATATTATTACCTATTAATTTCATAATCAGGTTAGAAATTATATTCATATTATACAGTAATATAAGTTTATATCATTATCCAAAAATCTACCCAATTCCAATTCCATTAAACTGATTTAAGATTTGCCATGCAATGGAGGAACCCAGTTTTATCTATGTTCCGCCTATGCTAAGCTCCACCCACACCTCACTCGGATCAAACAATCCAATCCCTGAACTACCTGACTATCAATTTCCAGTAAACTATACATGAAGCTGTTGAATATTTTGAAACTAATTTGACTGGCTGTTGTTGGCAGCAAAAGTGCACATGCAAATTAGTTTCAAAATATTCAGCAGTATGTTTATTAAATACTAAAGACATACAATTCGTACAACAATGCTTAGTCCGTCATCAGTTAAGCATTTGTGATAAACTTATCTACGTCGCTCATCACGTAATTGATTATGATGTCATCCTACACATCACGTAGTTGATTGACATGAGATGATTGATGTATAAACTGGAAGGGTTCATTGGCTGATCAGTAGGTTGGTCCTTGATACAGTGTAACTGAATAAAAGATCAAATGAGAAAATCACACTATTGTCAATTTCAAATTAATCACTTGTCACGGACTAACAGAGAACAAATGTGACTACTTATGTACATGTATACATAAGCAATCATGCTAGGCTCCAGTTATAGACAGTGTCAGCTTTTATGAATATTGTTTCCAAAATAACTACAAATTATCATGTATGTTTTGGAAAGAGTTTTGCTGTTTTATATATTGCTTGTCTAAATGAACACAGGAGTGACTGAATGGACAAGCAGATTTATAACAGAGAGGCAAATACATTATCGGAGTATAATGGTGAATTTATAAACTTTGACTTTAAAAGCTTTTAGCGTAAAACATCAAAATAGACATTTTCTTTGAGCCACTGATAAAATTCCAAAAATATTCTTCGTCTGGTCTGGAAATGCATTTCTCAGGAAAACTGCATCAAGATTTTTACCTACTATATATAGGTTTAACCCTTTAACACTCAAGTACACCAAAAATGGCTTCTACAGTGGGCTTGAGAAATAGTCATCTGTAGAACAAGACTATTTTTGAAAATTTACCACTGGAATGACTGGCTCGATAACTGAGCCAGGCATTCCATTGGTAAATTTTCAAAAATATACTTCTCTTGGTTTGCAAATGGGCATTTTCTTCGAGAAATTTGAAATAACCGAGTCAGCCATTTTAGTAGTAGATTTTCAAAAATAGTTATCTTTTCTGCAAATTTTCAATTAAGAAAATTTAAATTTTCTTGAACAAATATGAGGAATAAATCTCTCTTACCAATCAACTGGATTATTGCTATGATCACGGCACTGAAATCCCAGGACAGGCAATGCTGTGTATAAGCTGCAGAGAAATATCACCTGAAGCAGCAACATGACGACTAATCACACCTGGAGGAAAAGCATAGATTTATTTAGGTAAAGATACTAGTTATCACCTTTCCTGATATCAGAAATATTTTAACCAGGAGACACAAGTGTCTACATGTATATTGATTCACTGGAGAGTGAGTATTTGAATGACAGGAATTTTTAGGAAGATCATACGTCAAAACAAGAGTAATCAGCAATATTTTGCAAGCCCTTACCCTCTCATTTTTGTCACATTGTAACTTTCTCCTAAGTATAAATATTTACTCTGCCATGGTCTCCTCCACCACCTAGTCCACCTGTTACATAGCCTACATACATTGTAGGTGGACATATTGCAGCACAACTCACTAATTATCAATTCAAATGACATGGGAATGGACTTTTCAAGAGTAATGACGTCATATGATGTCATAGTGAGCTAAGCGACATGTAGGATGACATCATAATCATTACAACATAAAGGATTCTATACAGCCTATCTTTAACTCTTAATAGTCTGACATGTTGTACAAATTGTATGTCTCTACTATTTAATAAACATGCTGTTGAATATTTTGAAACTAATTTGACTGGGCGCTGTTGCTGACATAGGCAGCAGCAGCACCCAGTCAAATTAGTTTTTAAAATATTCAACAACTTAGCTGTATCAGGTGTGGGTGGAGTTTAGCTAGGGATTGGCGGGGCATTTCTAACAAGAGTTTTAGTGAAACTCAACATATGCATGCAGGAATACTTGTTTGAGGAATGCTAGATGTGAACAGTTTGTCTTTGATAAATGACACTTCGTCTATCCTTGAAACATCTGCTGAACAAAAAATTTTGAGTGTCGGTTCAAATCGCTTCGAGATCTGGGCCGGACAAGAAAATTTTGACAAATTTTAGCTTTTCAAGGGAGATAACTCGGGCAAATATGGCCGGATTTTGCCAAAATGAAATCATTGCACTTCGTCTATCCCTAACACATCTGCTGAAAAAATAATTGCGAGTGTAGGTTAAAAGCGCTTCGAGATCTGCTCCGGACAAGAAAATTTTGATGAATTTGAGCTTTTCAAGGGAGATAACTCAAGTAAATATGGTCAGATTTTGCTGAAACGAGATCATTGCACTTCGTCTACCCCTAACACATCTGCTGAAAAAAGTTGTAACTGTAGGTTCAAAATTCTGCGAGATCTGCTCCGGACAAGAAATCAGACGGACGGACGCATGGCAAGCGCCATCACATAATACGACCCCGCTTACGCGGGTGTATAAAAATGGAAAGGTCATTATATTATCTGAAAGGGAAGATAACAGGCAGTGTAATGATATGGTACCTTCTTTTGTAGGTGCGGTACTTCAAAAGATAATCAAATTTGAATGAAAGATAATTTTCTAAAAGTGTACCACGGCCACCATTTTTTAGGTACCATCTTTTTTTTTACTTACAACCTTTTACCTATTTCTTAGATCAGACACAGCTCACATGACTATGTCAAAACATTCTCCGCTTTGTGCAGAGCTGAACAAAAAGTTGACAAAGTGACGGTCACAATAACATAAGCTCACAATGCTGGTTCAACTTTTGGCCAGGCGAGCTAATAATTTTACTTAAAGTGACTCAAGATTTCAATAAAATTATTTATAATCCTTTTACTAATTAAATTCATTGATCTCAATTTCGAGACATTGATACAGGAAGGAGTTAAACACTTAAAATAATTTGATTGGAAGCTGTTATAGATTCATAGACAGCAACACTGAATAGAATTAAAAATATTCAACAAAGTACTTCTCATGCCACAATGCCATTGTATTTGGTCATCACCATTTAAAGAGTTATATATTAGAATTCACAACCAAAAGGGGTAAATATGTCATGGCAGACCTATATAACTGCAAATTAATCAATCACACAAAATAGAATATTTTATTGGCACAAAATCTGAATACAGAAAGACAGACAAATGGACATGCTTTATAACATGGCATAAAAGTCATATATATATACATATTATATACATATTACACGCACACATGCATGCACGCACACACACACCCACACAAAATCACATACACACCTCTCCCACCCACCCCCACCCCCCTTCTCTGTATATAGACACAGATATAAGATTCAAAATGAATTTTTAATTAAATACTGTTTTTACATTTAAACAGCTATATCTACCGTTGTCTATCCACTGTCTGTTATACCGTCCTATCAACAAGGAAGTATTATCTGAATCACATGAGCTTTGATGAATATTGTATGGCTTGTTCTAGACATGACCTACTCAAATTTCAGAGATAAATTCCTGAAACCTAAAACATGAACCTTTCACTGATGAATTCCCCATAACTCACTTTCAAGGCAACCATACAGGAAAACTGTTGAATACTTTGAAATAAATTTGACTGGAAGCCCTTGCTAAGGTAGTAATGGCTTTCAGTCAAATTAATTTCAAAATATTCAACAGAGTAAGTTTCATATTGTAAGCAATTTCTTTCTTATAGGGAAGCTTTCGCCACCAAAACTTCGCACCACTCACTAAGACACACTAGGCATATCCCCCTAGGCTGAAAGGAATCACAGCAGCATAACGCTTCTCTGTTGCCTAGCGAACCATTTCTTATTAGACTGCATAGCTGGCAGTCAGGATACACATAGCCATAGTTAGTGATTAATACTGTTTTTTGCGACCGAACCAGATAACCGCCGCATCACCTGAATCTTTTCCAAGTCTGTCGCGTCTTCTTAATGCCCAGGCGTGGCAAAAGTTCCACTAAACGCTTTCCGTTTTAATTATATGGCCAGGTTTGCGCGTCTGCAACTCGGAAGGGCAGCACCTTGGACCGCATCAAGAACTTTTTGATGTCGCTCAAATCAGTCTAGGTTCTGAGCCAAGAAAGCGAGGGAAGAGGTTCTCGCATAATCTGAGGCCTTAACCCTTTAACTTATTCAAGAAAATTTCAATTTTCACATAGAAAATGTCTATTTGCAGACCAAGAGAAGACTATTTTTGAAAACTTAACACTGGAATGACTGGCTCTGTTATCAAGCCAGTCATTCCAGTAGTCAATTTTCAAAAATAGTCTTCATTTGGTCTGCAAATAGACATTTCTCAAGACCACTGCGGAAGCCATTTTTGGCTGATATAAGGGCTTAAGGGTTAACTCACAAAACATATTAGATAACTAACAAGAGGCCCAATGGGCCTGTATCGCTCTCCTGGAATTGGCATTTCAACTAATCGTACTTAAGTAATCCATCGGTGTCACTGCCAATGACTTTCTCAGTCAAATGGTTTAGTTTTCGAGATATTGACAACTATTTCTGAACTGGTTTTTTTGCATTAGTGATTTTGAACAATGTTTAAGCGAAAATAGATGATATCAGTGCTAACAACAGTTGGTTTCTTAACTGTTTCACTGCTGCAAGCCAGTGCAGCCAATAATTTCCAATTTTCAAAAGCTCTTGACCTGTTGAATATTTTGAAAACAATTCGACTGAAAGTTGTTGGCGGCTAAGCTATAGATATAACTTATGGAATGTCGTCTGCAAAAACTCAGCAGTCCGACGGTTACTAGAGGTTTAAATACAATTGAAGAAAACGGTCTCTAAAGGCAGGTAGGTGGTCTTTATAGCAGGTTATTCCCCACCACCACACAATCCATTTAACACATGCGCATCTGGCTGAATTGCCAAGTTAGCAGCAGGGGTAGGGCGAGCTGGAGTTGATTTAGAAAATAATTTGACTGAAAGTCATTGCTGCCTTAGGCAGCAACAACTTTCATTGCTTTCAATCAAATACATTTCAAAATATTTTTAAAAGGAAAGATGTCAGAGCACATAATACATATCTTAAATATTTAGGCAGTGATGGAAAGGTTAATCTGTTAATTGGAGTTTAATCTACTTTGGCAATAAAATCTGACATGGTGGGAACAAACCTGTATTTCCCCTATGAAAGTGAGACTGCAAATATTTAAGGGGTGATAACTCTGGCATTTAATGTCCTATCAGTTTAATTTTCACAACACAGATATTAGATGCCGACATTAACATTGTGACCAAGTTTGGTGTCAATTCGTCAAGAAATAACAAAATGAGCCGCCATTGTTGGTGATGGACAACAGATGGATGGGGTCATCGCTATACGACAGCTGACTGACAAGTAAGCTGAGTTAAGAAAACCAATTTTGGCTTCAAAATCCATCAAATAAAAAAATTGAATATGGCAGCCAAACATGCTAAAATTTGATTGGTCCACGGCGGCCATGTTTTTTACCTATCACTTTCCAATGAACAAACTTTAATCGCCTTTAGTCCATAATCATATCCCCAAAATTTCAGCCCGATCTGTTAAGTGGTTCTGCAGAAGTCGTTTTCACGAAAACTAGGTCGTCCAAGATGGCCGCCAAACCATTTGGTCAATAAGTTCCTTTGAACAAACTTGGTTCATCTCTTGCCCTATATGATATTTCGTGAGGTTTGAATCGGTCCACCTAGCGGTTTCGGAGATTTTTAGAGGTTTCTAAAAATTGGTCAAATCCAAGATGGCCACCTTTGAACAAACTTAGATCTGTATGCCCTAAGGATGCTTCCTGCCAAATATGATTGAAATCAGCCCAACAGTTCTTGAGAAGAGCTCGTGGATGGACGCGGGACAGACGGTCGTCACGGCATAAGCTTACTTGGCCATTCTGGCCAGGTGAGCTAAAAACACGTCTTGGATCCTCTCTAAAGTGCAGGCATCAGAAAAGAGAGGAAATGTCAGAGAAAAGGAGACCTACCTGAAATACATCTGTTTTGGGCCTTTCAGACAGAACTGGCAACTTTTTATTTTTCAAATTTGTTTTTAAAAAGAGGAAATCAACTGAAAAGAGGAAAATTCTCATCCCTGAAAGTGTTAGAGTTGCGCACACACAGAACGCCCGCCTCTGGACGTCTTCTGAGAACATTGGATCAACTTGGCGGCAACGACTAAAAAGTTCCTTCGCCACATGTTCCTTTACGACACTAAAGTAGGATTCTTCTCCCGCTCCGCCTTAAGCAGACCTTTAGGAAATCGTTAGCTTTCAGTGCCAACCGACTCTCATGCAGGGCTGACAACAATTTCCTGGTGCAGGAAATACCGGGTGAGAAATACCTGTAAATACCACCCCGGGAAATACCAAAAAAAGTGGGAAATACTACAATACTTATCAGAAGTGGAAAATTTTAAACTTAATATCTTATATATATATATATATACACCTGTGCAAAAGTTAAGCACCACCCTATTTTTACGCACATGCGAGGGTATATTCATGTGCTATGAAGAAAGCAATAGCATAAACATTTATGTACCCATCCATCTTAGTGCAAGAGGTAATAATGCAACTAGAGGAATGCTGATTATGATGGTGGGGAAACACTGTATGTTTTTGTTTGAACTTGAAAACGAGGCCTGAATATGGTTACGTTGACACAACTGACAACTATTGCCCTACAGTTGACACACGTGGCTAGATTGTCATTAATGGTTTCTGAAAACGAAGTTTAACATCTGTGCACGAGTTTGAGACTGTCATTATTAATATCGGGTATATCCACCTTGTGCCTGGATGACGGCCTGGACACGACGTCTCATGCAGGTCACCAACCGACTGATACGCCATTGTGGTATTCGTTGCCATTCAAGATGGAGTGCGTCTGTTAATTCCTGTAGGTTCTGCACAGGAGGATCCCTCCTTCTCACCATGTTTCCCAGAATGTCCCAGATATGCTCAATAGGGTTCATGTCAGGGCTCCTTGCTGGCCATGGTAGGGTTTCGATGGCATTCTGGCGGAGGTATTCATGCACAGCTCTAGCACGATGTGGTCGGGCGTTGTCATCCATGAATATAGGGTGGGTTCCAGGTGCATGATTTACAAAATGAGGGACCACAACTCTATCCAGTATGGAATCTTGATATCTTTGTCCATTTAGTGTTCCAGGTACAGTCAACAGATCCAGCTTACAATCAAATGAGATGCACCCCCATATCATAACGGAACCTCCACCAAATGGAACTTCTTCCATGATGTTACGTTGGTCGTACGCCGTGCGTCTGGACCTCCATACACGAGTTCGACCATCTGTGGCATGAAGCAGGAACCGACTTTCATCGCACCAGTGTACCCGTCTCCAGGATCTCATGTTCCAGTGTCTTCTTTCGTTGCACCACCTCAGACGCTCCTCTTTGTGGTGTGCAGTGAGGAGAGGACGTCTGACAGGTCTCCTAGCTTTCATGCCAGCAGCATACAGTCTCCTTTTGACGGTAGACATTGACACTCTATTGCGCGTTTCCCATTGCTGGCTGAGCACTCTGCTGTTGGTGAATGGAGATCTCCTAACAAGGCGTACTAGGGCTCGATCATCACGGGCAGTAGTCTTCTTCGGTCTTCCAGATCTAGGCCTGTCATTCACCTCGTTAGTTTGCCCATGTTTTGCAATCAAACGACTGATTACAGTATGGTTAATGTTCAGCTGTCTGCCAATCTCTCTGCATGACATACCAGTGGTATGCATGCCTATGATTTGACATTTCACACGATCATTTAACCTTCGTCTTGCCATAGCGGTTCACAATCAAGAGCTAATTCTCTCTGTACAAATAAACCAAGGTCATGAACACAAAATTCCTAATCTTGTCGCCTAAATCTGTATGTAATGTTCTACACCTCAAACTGGACTTTTACATAACTGAACACGTGTGCTGTTTCCCGCCACGCACGGACATCAAGCGGCGTGAAGTCATGCATGCATGTGCATTTCGTACTTGGAATTATGTCAGCTAACGCGGGGACAAAAAGTATGGCAGCCTAGTTGTACCATCATGTTTCTACGTTCTATTGTTTTTGCTGGTGCTTAACTTTTGCACAGGTGTGTATATAGATATTAATCAGATGGGCTAATATAGAAGCCCATATCTAATACAGGTTGACATATGAGATCAAATAGGCAATATAGGCACATCATAGCATATCTATAACCTTTTCAACTCTACAGAGCAGATACAACACCTACTATATAATAGTATTTATTGCACAAACAATGTTTCAGTAGAGGCTGCAACCACAATTTCCAGTAAAATAATTTCAAAATATTAAGAAACATTAGCATGCTGTACATATTTACACATACAATACAAATCCATTATACTGCCTTGAATTCTCAGCTGATCATAATATTGATGTAAAATAGAGATCTACAGTTAAAATTTGACTAAAAGACGCAGTTTTTTTTTAATTACATGTTCTAGGAAGGGGGTGCGGCCTATAATCGAGTACAGTCTTTGAGCACATTTTTTTTGTCAAGTTTCGTAAAAAAAAGAAATGATATCACGGAAATTTAACTCATTTTAGCACAGTACAAATTCTCGCTGAGTTACGACTATGTTTAATGTATATCCCAACACATCATCACGGAAGTGAAATTATTAAATTGGAGAGCCTAAATATTGCGTATCCATTAATAAATATCATTTATTACATCAAAATTAATCCTGAATTTGACATAAAATGGCCTCCAGAAAAGATATAAATCACATGATTCGCCTCCAAATGCAAAAGATTGCTTTTAATTAGAGCGAGTACTCGGATAAAATATTCTGGACTCGGAACTCTGAATACTATATGTTATTATTGCGCGATAGGCACTAAGTATTGTACTTTAGGTCTGATCCATACTCGTTTGATAACAAAGGCCTGTTACCGTATAAGATCTCGCGAGAACACAGCACCTCCAATCGCAAAAGAGCCAGTGGCTAGAGAACATAAGAAGCGCTTTATCTCATTTTAATTCTGATTCTGTTTTGGATCATTTAATGTTGGTCGGCATTACAAAATTAATGCGCAATACCAGAGTAAGCACTGTTCCATTATTAACTTTTCCTGAAGAGAAATAATTTTATGTTCTGATTGGTTAAATCCTCCCGTACAAGCCAATGTAAATAGAGAATGGCAGATATCAGAAGAATTCTGGTAAACACAACTGCTGATCTTACTGTATTCCTAATATCAAATGATTTGCATATTTTCTAGGCGACATTTTATGTCAAAAGTAGCATTGATTTTGATGTAATAAGCGGTCTTTATTGAAGATACGCAATATTTAGGCTGTCCCATTAATAATTTCGCTTCCACGATGAGATTCGTACATTAAACATAGTGGTACAGCGGTAAGCATGCACATGGAAATTGCGTTAAATTTTCATGGTAGGTTCTATATGAGTTTTAACCATTCTAGAGAATGGATTTCAATTTCTCTATGCATCCTTTCTATGAGTATACAGATTTTTGGGGAGTATTTGGGCCAAACTTTAGCCTGCACCCAATACAAGCTAGCATCCTTTCCTCGAATAAAAAGGGTAAGCTTAGATTACCAAACTGCTGGTACATGTACCTGTATTTACAAGTGTTGTTTATATAGTTAGCCTTAGATTTTTAAGTAAATCAATGCTCTGAGCTAGGCTGTCTTCAACACTCAGCTCATATACAGGTGTGATATTGTCTCACAATGGAAAGACAGCATGTGTCTAATTGGGGATTAACTGATTGAGATGGCAACACATTTCGTTCTGTTATATACGATTATATACTAATATTATGTACTATTTAGAATTTTTACTATTACATGCTACAATATGACTGATTGAAAACACAGACTTTCACATTATTTTCAATATATTCTGGAGATTTCAGGTTTAAATAGCAATTACAATTTTAACATTCTGCAACTTCAGAATGAAATGTTTTCCGTCATCATAGCACTAACTTAGATATAATGACATCCCAGAGAGTGAATTAGTAATTTAACCCTTTAGCAACCAAATTTGTTCAAGCAACTTTCAATCATCTCATAGAAAATATCTATTTTCAGATCAAGGGTACTTTTGAAAATTTACTACTGGAATGACTGGCTCAGTTATCAAGCCAGTCATTCCAGTGGTAAATTAAAAAAAAAAAGTCTTCTCCTGGTCTGCAAATGGACATTTATCAAGACCACTGTAGAAGCCATTTTTCGTTGACTTGAGTGCTAAAGGGTTAAAGCAAGTACACAGCAATAGGTAATGACCTCAGAGGTAAGTTTACATTACATGTTCTGACAGTAGTCAAAGTATTTTATTCTTGGATAGGTAATTGTATAGATCTACTGAACTCCATGCAGATCTATAGACAGTGATTTACTGTCAAATATTCAGTCATACCTCATAAAATTATAATGACATTTCATTGGATGTTCAGTTTTGGCTCATGTAAAGTTAGAAGACTATGTTGGCGACTTCACATATATGAAAAGAGCAACTATCTTGGAGATTGAAAATCTTTTGATTTTGTGATCGTCCACGATCATATTTGAAAAAATAATTGCGATTATTCGAATAATTGTTCAAGCCTACCGATGGCTAAAAATATCGCGCACGGAACTGTGGAAAACCTAAACGTTAGGTAAAAGGCCGACAATGTGCCTTCTTTTTTGCTCCCGTCCCCTCCTCGACACACTAGCTCCTGAGACAGATGCTTAAAAAGAGCTTGGCTCGAACATAGACAGGAAAGATTGACAGCCACCTACCGATAAATAGAGCCAGCTGCAGCCCTTTCCTACTGTCTCGCATGCACCGCCCTCCTATTCCATGCAGGATTAACCTGAATGGATCCCTCTTGGAAGGACTCTTATCGGCCTGGGGACGCTTCTTCGACTAGGCGCCCTCATCACCAACAGAGCCATCGCCACCGAAACTCCCACCACCAGAATAACCGTCAATGCCACCTCCAAAGGAAACACTACTGCCTTCTCTACAACTGCGATCTCCTCAGTCACCGTCACACCTCTAACCACTCCTGCCATTCAGACGGCTTCTGATGGAACGAGCGTATACATCTGCGCAACCCTCCTCCATTCTTTTTGAGGACTCGTCGAACTCTGGCACACTGCTGTCGGAAATGTCTGGCCGGACATGTGCGTCTGTAAGGAGGCGGCTGACTGCTCTGGTCAGCAAATGTTTGTGAGGTAGCCCAAACCTGGGCAATGGGGACAGCGTCGCAAGCCCAGAGATCTGGACAGATACCTGACGGACGCCCCGGAGGACTCACGGGCATCGACTGAAACTGCTTCGGCGGACCGACCTACTTCCTCGACTGGCACTCCGACCCACGGCTCGAGGCACTCGAAGAAGACAGCTTTCGCGACGACCAGCCACCCAGTGGTCCTGGTCCCCCTCAGACGGGGCAAGCGCTGGACAGTGGCCACAGATGGATGTGGTTGCACCTCAGAAAGGAGTCCGCCTAGAGGCAGGGTTCAAATTTAACCACTGATCCGGTGATCCGTAGGCGTTTTTGGTGTCCGGATCATTGCCGGATTATCACTGTATAATGACAACTGATCCGAGTGGATCAGTACATTTTCTGTCTCATAAAATAGTAATTTTATTTCCACTAAAACTAACACTGCTACTCCTACTTGTGACATTAAATATATAATGACAATCAATACATGAATACAATGTATGGACGATCGATCATCATCTAAGAACGCACATCTTCTAAAACTGCAAACATATAAAGTCAATTGCAAAACTCTGCCAACTGTGCCGAATTTGATTGAATTAGCCATTATAGCTAAGCGCAATAACATTCCCTTAGCGTAGAAGAGTACGCCAGAATGTGTTGTCATCGAACCAATCAAATTATCTCCGCGGTCGCATCATAAGGTGTGTGTATTTCTTCTAATTTGATGGGCTGACTATGGACATCCAGCATATGACGTACTTGCATAAAATATAAGTGAGGTATTTTGTGAAAATTTCCGTTATGACAAAATCTATCACGAAAACCGTGAAAAGTTGAGACAATTTCCATCTGGCCGAGTGAATTTTAACTTTTAGGGGGCCCAGACCAAAATCTGCTGTTCATGGGCGACTTGGCGAGTGCTAATTTTCATCACTGCTATCAACCGTTAATACCGCTAAATGTTTATTTACCAATGCAAACCAATTTACGCAAATTTGTCAAATAATCATATATGCAGCAAAAATGCTGTCATACTATGGTTACCATACGGATCAGTAGAAATTGTCATGGATCAGTAACTTTTCTGATGTACTGATCCATATGGATTACCATGAAAAAAAGTTAATTTCTAGCCCTGTAGAGGCCATAGCAAAATGGTGTTCATGCATAGAGCTAGGCTCGAGATCCATGAAAACTAATTTTCAGCTAGATTGGTGAACACATGGAATAGCTTGCCATCACATCTTGTGACTGCCCCATCGGTGAATGTCTTTAAATCCTGGCTTGATAAATACTGGAAGAATAAGCCACTGGCCGATGTATAATTACACTGCACCACTGGAGACCGGAAGTCACAGCAGTGTACATCAGTATGAAGATGAAGATCTGACCAGAGAGGCATAGGCCTGAAGTCAGAAATAACATAGGTCAAGTTCGACTCCTAACCATAGTTAGCTATAGCTAACTAGAATACCCGTTGAACTTCAAATAGTTACTAGCTAGTCAACTATAGTCAACCGAGCTCAGTTCAGATGGTTAGTCCGATATCTGCGTAAATTTCAAAATGGCGGACAACGGTCACTTGGCGTGAATAAATGCATATAAAAGTGTAAATATTTCATTAAATAACTTAGGTTTAATGAAATTATGCTTTCCCAATGTATGTCAATGCACAGTCATTTGTATTATATATATAGTAGTATATGAAATATGCTAATAATATGAAATAGGAGGGTAAACTTCAAATGCCTGTGCTCAATGTTCCCAAGCCCCTATTCATTCCCACTTTATGTCATATTGACGCTTTTTGACGTCTTAGCGGACAAAAATAACCCATTTTCGTAGCTCATTAAAACAGACGACAGAAAGGGTTAACGGAGACTTGTACCTGCCTCCAAATTTTCTGCAATAGTAATTCAATAGGGAACCGTGTACCAACGAATGGTTAGCGAGTCAAACTTGACCATAAGTAGGATGAGGCACAGGGCGATCACTCTTCTGGGCCAAAAATAAATGTGTTAATTTTTTGGTCAGAAAATTTCTGCGAAATAGGGGGTCTCTCACCGTGTTTCAAAACCTGATTGGGTGACAAAAAAAATTATCCAGTCAAAAAGAAGGAATAATAACTTCTGTGCATCGAAGGTATACATTAAATTGCTTGATATCCTACAATCTGCAAGCATGTAAAAAATTAGTCGTTGTCAAAAACCTATAAAAAATCAGCGCATGGTCATAAAATGTTGATTAAATTATCGAGGAATATTCTTAGAAAACAATGATATGTATTTGAGACTTTTATTTCATGGTAAAATATGTTTTATCATATGATAAATTTTATGACTAGATTTTGAAGGGTACTCAACTCAGATTTTTTCACTTTCCAAAATCAACAACTTCTACCACACATTTAATTTGTTTTTATGCATATATATTTAAAGGATACATAGGTAAGCCTTTTAACATTCCATGTGTTTTTACTACATATTTATATTGTAATTTTATTTATTCACTGGTTTAACATGTAGTTACTAGTTTTCGTTTTTTGGTATTACATCAACATCATCATTCATGATCGTATCATTGCATATGACCTAGGCCTATTGCTTCTTTTGTCCCAGTAATTTCAATGTTGTTTTATAACTTTTACATGCCTGAAAAGGTTGTGTTCAAGCAAAGCAAATAAACACACTATGTTACAAACTGTACAAGTACAAATAGTATACACTTTACAAGCATCCTGAAGTTGACGCGGTTACCACAACCAATCACTTTCTTACACATCTGTAATCTTTAATTTTGCTTACATTAACAGCCACATCAACAAATTCCATATAGTTTTCATAAACAATTTTATCCAGGTGGTCGGTTTGGGGGAGGAGGGTTGGGGTAGAGTGAAGGAAATTTCAATTTCCCCTTTCTCCGAGATCTAACAATACTCACCATTCTATTACTTCTGATACAAGCTATCCTGGATAGCTGGCCCTAGGACTATAGACTTAGTAAGCTTTACCGACTCCTGGAACTGGGTACTCGGCTCCCAACTGCCGAGTATCCGTTTGCCATGAAGCTCATATTGTTTGCATAGCCACCAAACACGAGATACTCATTGCTTGCCTCCGTGGGGCTGGGAGGCTGGGTCCGTAATAGAATGGTGAGTATTGTTAGATCTCGGAGAAAGGGAAATTGAAATTTCCTTCATTCTCCTGCGATCAAAACTCATCATTCTATTACTTCTGATATACACCAGATTTAGACAGTAACCTGGTTGGAAGGGCCAGCCATCAATTGCTACTTTTGCCCCTTGGAGAAAGAGGTTAGACTTAAACTTGATTAATGGAGACCTAAAAGGACCATCAAGTTAATGGAACCAAATCACATTCACATCACTGCCCCCCACCCCCCTTCTTTCTCCTAAGAAAAGGGAGAGAACTCACGAACATGCATCTCGCCTGAGACACAAATATGCCAAGAGGGTTAACTGCTCTTTGCATATATTAGCCTGAGCATGAATATCTAAGATGAATGAACATGATATATAGACATAATACAAAAAACTCTCAATTGTGAATTACCTCATGATATTTGGAATTCAGACCTGGAGCCTCCAACCATTCACTTGTCCGGCCATCAGTGACACAACTGGTTGATATCCTCTCACTCGACCATGTCTGCTTCTTAATTCTCTCTTACAAATGCCAAAAAAGGAAGAAGAGCAGCACGGTCATATAGCTATCGTCTCAAAACAGCTAAAGCGAGTGGAATGGCGAAGTCTGACACATCCCTCATATAGTAATCCGTGAAAGAGGACTCACAGTGCCCTTGTGCGACAGCCATGATGTCCTTAAACGGAACACCATTGTAAAGGGCGGAAGAGGCGGCTATTCCTCTAACATCGTGCCCTTGCGCCTTGCACTTGGTGCCCAGTCGTAATCTCACGGGTAGTCTGAATGCATTCGACTACCCAACGAGAGATAGAATCCACGGATGCGGCGCCATATGGCTCCATATGGCAGATCCACAGATGTCTATCATTCGACCACAACGAGTCTGTCCGTTTTGTACTTAGTCAACGCACGGACTGGGCACCAGACACTGGCATCACGATCCAACCTACTTAGTTTCGGTATAACGATCGGTTTGCCGGGATATCTCAAAGATCGACTCTTTGACATAAACTCTGCTCTTGGCAGTAGACGCAGACCCTCTCTGGAGACAATAAATCGGTCCCTCTCTGCTGAAAGTGCATGGATCACACTGCGCCTTCTAGCTGAGGAAGCTGCCAATAGAAAGACCGCCTTTAGAGTCAAATGCTTTAGACTAGCCGAACGCAACGGTTCGAAAGGGTGCTTGGCCAGTACATTAAGCACTAAAGATAGACTCCAGGCTGGAATGACTACCGGTTGTCTCGGTCGGAGATTGCTCATTCCCTTCACCATCACACTCAACTGGGCCACCTCTGGACTATCCCTGTTGGTTAGACAAGGGATAACTGATGCCAAAGCTGACTTGTATCCAGCAATTGTGACAGGAGCTAGTCCTGAAAAGAACAGCTCACAGAGAAAGTCTGCTATTTGCTGAATAGTGGAATGAAAGGTAACAATACCCTTTTCCTCACACCAGTCTGCAAATCCGTTAACCTTGTTGTTATATGACTTGAAGGTTGACCACCCTCCCACAGCTGCGACGAAATCTGCAGCATGTCGAGAAAAGCCCGCCAACCGTACACGTTGTTTGACAACAACCACGCAGTCAATAACATTTCGGGACGCTCGTGTAGGAAGCGTCCCTTGGCCTGGGAGATTATGTTCGGAATCTCGGGTAACTGCACTGGATTTTCCACCCGCAGACCTCGAAGATCCGTGAACCACGGCCTGCTGGGCCAAACGGCGTTATAGCAGGACTAGGCACGGTTCCTCCCTGATCTTCACCAATATCTTCGGTAGAAGAATGGTGGGTGGGTACGCGTAAGCGTGCATCCCTCTCCAGCTTAACTCCAGAGCGCCTGTATCGACGGCATTAGGATCTGTATCGGCGAGACATAAGTCATGATTTGAGCATTTTCCCTTGTGGCGAACAAGTCCACGTTGGGGTTGCCCCAATGCTCGAAGATCCTGTGAAAAACTGGACGGTTGAGAAACCATTCTGTTGGCAGAATTCTCTGTCTGCGAGACAAGGCATCCGCCAGAATGTCCAATCGCCCAGGAATATGAGCTGCTTTAAAAAACAACCGAGTAATTCATGCACCGTTGAATCAAGTGCCACACTTAGGTACATAGTGTGGGTGACTTGGTCTCGCCTTGGCGACTTCTGTATGATACTACTGTCGAGTTGCCCGACCGTATCAATATCGCCTTGCCCCTGACTTTTGGAAGAAACCCTTTCCAATGCCAGTTCCACTGCCATCATATCCAACAGATTGATATGCAGCTGGCTCTCTTGAAGAGTCCATGTGCCCGAGACCTGATGTTCTCCCAGGTAGGGCCCCCTCCCTCCAGCGATGCATCCGTGTACACGGACAGCTGGGGTTGGGGTAGGGGCAGCGAAAAAACTCTTACTAGGAGATTCTGACGCTTGTTCCCACCCTACAAGATGCGACATTATTGGCTCCAAAACTGGCACCAGTTTTGACAGGGGTTCTATTCTCTGCTTCCACAGAGACATCAGATACAACTGGATAGGTCTTCGCATACGAGCAGTGTACGGGTATACCTGCTACATGGAGACCATCATGCCCAGCATCTGAAGAAACTGCCTCGCCTGAAAGTGGTTTCCCAATCGAAACTCTTGCGGCTGGCTAACAGAGACACCACTATGGGCTCTGACGGGTAAACAATGCTGCCCTCCTCGAGATCGAATCGCATCCTTAACTAAACGAAATGTTGAGTGGTGTGTCAACTCAGATTTCTCCTTGTGGACTATCTAGCCTAGATCTGAAAGCAACTTCAGATTCCGAGCAGTATCCACCTCTAACCTGGCTGATGATCAGCCAATCGTCTATGTAGGTGTGAAGCGCCACGTTCTCTTTTGTGAGAAACGCTGTCACCACAAGGACCACTCTGGTGAAAACCCCTTGGAGCTGTCGACAGGCCGAATGGGACGTTTAAACTCCCATACTAGATTCTGAAACGCAACTCTCAGAAACCTGTGACAACTCCCATTCATAGGAATGTGGGAACATGCATCACTCAGATCGATCAATACACACCACACTCCCTTCCTCAATCCTGCCATTACCGACCTCGGCGTTTCCATCTGGAACCGAGGCGTATGGATAAACCAATTTAATGGCCTGAGATTGAGTACGGGTCTCCATCCCCCTGTGCTCTTGGGGACAAGGAACATATTGGAATAGAAGCCTGGAGTGTTCTGGTTCGCTGGATTTATTGCTCCCTTCAGAAGCAAACCCGACACTTCGTTTTGAACGGCTTCTAACTTGTCTGGTTCCCGTGGTACGGGTGTCCAGACAGGTGCCAAAGACAGATTCTGCGGCGGAAAGTCCCACCACTCCGGCATGTACCCTTGGGATAACCATCCCAGGACCAGACTGTCTGATGTCACACTTCGCCAGGCCTCGACGAAACACATGAGCCTTCCACCCACCATAGACGCCTCGACGTCTAACGGGGTTGTCCGGCTCACGGTCCGCTCCCCCCCCCCTTTCTTAATGAGAGAGAGAGAGAACCATTTCCGTCTTGGCTCGGCAGGTATAACTGGCACCGCTGTTCCTGTCGCACAGGTGCGGTCCAGGCGGATATGAAGGGAGCTCTCGTACCCTCAGGTACGATCCGCTCCCTTCTTTCTGCCCTTGGAGGACTTACCCTTACCCTTCCCGCCTCTAGGGTGATCAGGAGCAACATTGGGGAGGGTAGAGGCCTCCACAACCTTCCTGGCTTTCTTAGCCGGCGGCGGCTGAGAAAATCCAGACGAAGCAGAAGTCGCAGTAGGCTTAGCTTTTGCCTTGCCTTTCTGCTTCTTCGAAGGTTGGACAGCTAACGGTTTCCCTACAGCCACTAGTGTGTGCGCTTGCCTCACTAGCTCTAGGTTTACCGCCAACCGATTCTGCGCAATGCTGGCAGTGTCCTCTAGGATGGCCTGCGCCTGGCCACCGAAGATGCTAGGCCCTGTCAGGGGTGTCCCAAGAAGACGCTCCCTGACTGCCGTAGCCGGACGCATATGGTCAAGAACCATTTGCCTCCTGGACTTTGTCACACCCGCTTGCACCCTTGCCAGTGTGTCCATAGACAGCACCAAGCCGTCATTGACGCACGAAAGCGCCACAGGTGGCACAGGGTGGCCTTCCCCCGCTTCAGTCCACACCGACTGAAGAAGGCGATACGAATGGTTGACAGCACTCATAGCTGCCCTCACACCCTCATCGCATAGGGACAGGACTTCATCCTGGTGTGCCTGGGACTTAT
Organism: Chaetoderma sp. LZ-2023a; assembly: GCA_034401795.1. Classification (NCBI taxonomy): domain Eukaryota; kingdom Metazoa; phylum Mollusca; class Caudofoveata; order Chaetodermatida; family Chaetodermatidae; genus Chaetoderma; species Chaetoderma sp. LZ-2023a. The sequence goes on from CM067362.1 coordinate 36,223,537, forward strand.
CCACAAGTGCCGGACCGGGGCCACCCGCTCCAGCCCTCTGAACACCCAGTACCCAGCGGTCATTCTCGGTGACCGACGGGACAACACCATACCTGTCGTATTCCCCCCGTGGAAGACGACCCCTCGCCCGCACCTCCATGGAGGCCGCAAGAAGCTGGCCCTTGTTCATGCGTTGTTTGCTATAACTAGTATCAAGCAACACCATAAACCATGGATCCAGTCCAACAGACTGGATCAGGGCTGCGGGCAAGATCCCCGTCCTAATCGATGGACCGATGGACGGGGTACATCCTCCTCGGCCGTGGTCGAAACCACAGGCTAGCCAAGCCAGAGCCTCAGACCAATCCGTCTCTGAGGAGGACACTCCCGTGAACACGTCACCCGTTGATATGTTCACGGCCCTACCAGCAACGGCCTCCCGGCCATTGCTGATATGCCAGGAACTCCGGTACCGTATGGTTCCGCCGCCACCCCATGGAACACACCAGTCCATGGAGTAGGCCTGCACGGAAAACCGTGCAGACCCGTAGCGGTTGAGGAACCGTGGCCAAACACGGGCGCCAACGGCACCCCATGTCTGACCGCCGGACCAGGCAAGATAGGCGAGTACCATGCCTGGCCGGCCACACCCGTCACCGTGTTGGTTGGCAGCAAACCAACCATCACGGGACCGGTGCCCGGTACCGGAGTGGCCTCAACCACGGGCGGAGCCGCTGCCCTGGCTTGTGCCAGGCCAGACAGATGGAGGACGGGTTCCATCAGGACGGAATCGACCTCCATGCTCTCCACCCGCACCCTCACAGGCCGCAGCACCCTTTCCTCCTCGGCCTCCTCATCTTCAGACCCCTAAGAGTCGTCACTAGACAAGGAAAACCGTGGAGCCGTCCTGGTGGACGGCTCCCATGCCTGACGGACCGGCCACCGCTACTGGACCACCCGGAGGTGGCCGCAGAGACAGAACCCATCAGGCCCGAGCCCGACGGGACTGCCAGGGGGCCGTACGAAACGGCTCCCTCGGTGTCCAGTCCAGAACCCTGTCCAAGGACAGGGTCTGAATCAAACATGGGGAGAGACTGCCCTACAACTTTTGGCAACAGGGATGACACCAACGTGGGCAGAACGCTATGCAAGACACCTTGCCTAGCCGGACCAAACCACGCCGGCGGTGCCATCTCCGGTTGCAGACGTGGAACGCCCCCCACGGGCCGAAACGGACACTCCACGATTTACTTTCGGACCGCCTGACCCCGCGTCAGACCCTGCCAAGTCCTTCTGGCAAGGAACTTAAGCATCATATCGACCGACCACACAGCGCAAACGTTACACCTACTGTCAAGACTACACTTAGTACAGTGGAAACAGACATGGTCCTTGCATAGAACCCGTACGATATGTGCCACTCGACACATGATGGCGGGGCTGGCTTGGCCTATAAACCTACAATAAGCCAGCGGAACGAAACAAAAATGGAAGGCAGACAATTAATTTTCAAATATATTGACCATAAATTAACTGTCACCCTCCCGCACCCCACCCCGCAACGTTACAGCAAAGATCGCATTGATTATGACGACAAGAATGAAGCGGGCAATAATACACCCATACACTGATCCTCAAGGATGTATAACGGAACCAAGAATCATATCGCATAGCATTCGGGGTATATTTACTAATAAATATAAATTATACTCCTAACGAAGGCCAAAACGATATGTGAAGAAACAACAAAATGTAAACAACTGCTGTAGCACACGGTAAAACCGCAGACCACACATCTAAATCAAGAATTTTGAAACCACTGATCATTGCAAACAGATCGTGATAACACGCAAAACTTGAAAATTCCAAAGTTTTTCTGGTACCAATTAAAGTACGCAGCACCCAGAATCAGATGCGCGAATTAATGAAACATTTTCTTCACATAAACATCCGAGAAACATGGGTGTGACGACACCCGCTCGGATCTTACGGAGAACGACGTCAGCCGATCATCGTATTAAAACACCGATAAGCCAACACCTAATCTCATATCTGCCGATCGCCTGTTGGGGATTTAAAGGAAGGCGATCATCTGGCATATTTCGTTGTTAACACACGTCCCAGATTCTTTGGGGTTAGAAATTGGAATATGCGACACATACAAAATTTTAGAGACCTAAGTCTTTTAACTATGGAATAACATGGAAATGTACGACCTGATATCCTTGGAAGCATCCATATTAATCCAAAATATCCTTTTGAGAACGCACAAGCTATCACAATTAATCACAGTAAAAAAACTTAGGCTTAAACAATCTTAAGACTTTCCAACTGCAAAAAGCATGTATTCTTTTGTCGCTATGCAAACAAGAATGAGCTCTATGGTAGACGGGTACTCGGCAGTTGTGAGCCGAGTACCCGGTTCCAAGGAGTCGGTAAAGCTTTCTAAGTCTATAGTCCTAGAGCCAGCTGTATATCAGAAGTAACAGAATGGCGAGTATTGATCGAAGGAGAAATATACAACCTGGTTATCATCGGCTCCTTCCATGGTAATCCAATATAATCCTTAGAGAGCGCACAAAGCTATCACAATTCACAGAAAAAGACTTAAGACTCCAACTGCACAAAAAGCATGTAGCTCTTGTTGCTATGCAAACAAGAATGAGCTTCATGGCAAACGGATACTTGGCAGTTGGGAGCCGAGTACCCGGTTCCAGGAGTTGGTAAAGCTTACTAAGTCTATAGTCCTAGGGCCAGCTATCCAGGATAGCTTGTATCAGAAGTAATAGAATGGTGAGCATTGATCGAAGGAGAACAAGTGTCACCCACTTTATTTTAAGCCACTACGTGGATGCGCCTGTTTATCCTTTGACATATTTGAACTAAAGCTGGGCGGTCTGACGGTAGTACCGTGAGGACCGCGGTATACCGTGAACCGATACCGTGACCATTGACATTTCCAAATACCGTGAATACTGTCCATAATGTTTGAGCAATATTTCAGAAATAGATCCATAAAATCTGACTTGACCAAGGGTAAATAGGTGCTAATAGTGCCAAAAACACAGGCATCCCTAACTATTAGCCGAGTCGAGGTGAAAGGGTCGTTGTAAAAACAAACATCAAGACGTCAATTACAAAATAATGACAGGCAGAATTGTATGTCAAACGTACGTCTTGAAAGACTCACGGTAAAATTGCTTTATTTAAAACATCTAAACTCATTCTCTAGCCATCCGCCGGTAGTAATTACACTATAATATATTCCCTATTCCCGTTTCTATTATTTGTAATTTATTACTCCAAGCATTTTGTCACCGAACAAACACGCTAGAATAACAAAATAACATACAAACTGCGTGCTATTCAAACACAACAAATCTTGCAAAGACGTATCTGATTGGTTGTTCATGAACTGGACCGTGGGAAAATACATTACTATGCTGAATTTATCAATGAAAATTTACTAAACTGCAATATTTGTTCGCGCCATTTTGATCACGTGCTGTTTTATTAACAACGAGCAGCTTTGAAGTCGTTATTTTTTATTTTTCTGGCTTGTTTTAAGAAATTTCTTTAAGGATTAAATCCAGTTTAAGTAACGACACCTAAAAATTATAGTGTTTTAGTTTTTGTAATTCATTTTTCAACTGGCTTCACATCGGAAGTTCGCGGAAATAGCTTTTTACACGCATTGTTCACGTGAAGCATGACGAGTAACGAATCTGCACATCGGGTACTCTGTAATTATTAGAAGCTTTGGAATCGGCTATATTCAATGTCGTGTTATATGCATGTGTATAGGCCTGTTTTCGCGAGTAACCGAATATACGACTCCAACAGAAATAAATGAGTACAACACTGGCCTCGTTTAAATACTCGCGGATTTTGTCTGGACTCTGTTTACCAAAGCGCTCCCCTGCCAAAATAAAATTTACCATTTGCTGGTCACACGCATTAATAGCAAGAACAATCCAGATTGAAAATAGCGCGCTCCAATGCCTCAAACAGCGGGTTATAGTTAGCGAGTCGACCACACGCTTTGACCGATATTCCCATGAATGATATTATGTCAATAAAAATAGTGACCTAATAAAGTCGCAATAGCCATACTGTTTTTCTTCTCTAAATCAGAAAGTTATATTTACCGTTGATTGGAGATGGAAATGAAAAGGGAATTGGAAAAAATTGTTCTAATTTCGCAGAATGCCTCAACCTCAGATGATGGTATACCGTGGTAACACGGTATTTTTTCATGGTACCGATACCGTCATGTAAATGTCAATACCGCCCAGCTCTAGTTTGAACACGAAGGGTCAGATATGAAAATTAAAATCTTGATCCAGTTTAGACTTTAGGAGCTCTTAAAAAATTTAATAGATCCATAGGTTTTACACATTTTCGTGTCTAGTTTTTCATGTTCAAACACAAAGCGTAAACATGAGCACCCATGTAGTACTAAACAAGCATGTGTGCCCTAGTTTTGTTACAATATGATTATCTGATCTCGAGATATATGCTTTTTTTAAATAATAAACTGACAGACAGACATATTGACTTCTAAGATATTTTGATTCATCATCGAGATCAAGGGGTGAGATACTTAATTTTTTTAGCTGTGACCTGGAACTAGTATAGTTAGTATGTCTGTCTGTCTGTATATTTTTTTGACAAAGTCTATATGCTGTATCTCAAGCATGTCACGATTGGATAATTGTGTAATTTTTCTACCAGAATTTTTCCTCTAGGTAGAATTTGTGTGAGGCTTAGTAAATCGTCATGCGTTTTATTAGTTAGTCAATCACAAAAGGTAATTCTGTATGTTTTAAAGCAATAGGAAATTAAAAATATTTTCTCGAGAACCCCTCGCCGATTTCAAGTATTATATTTGGCAGAAAGCATCGTTAGGGCATAGCGATACAGGTTGTTCAAACGAAGCTGGTAGGTCAATTTGCCTAAAGGTCATCTTGGATTTTGGCCAATTTTTGGAAATGCCTTTAAAAATTCAAATTCGCTGGTGGGATCAATTCAAAACTCATGAAACGTCATCTACGGCAAGAGCTAAGAGCTGAACTAAGTTTACTCAAGGGAACTTGATTGGCCTAATGCGCTAGCAACCATTTTGGATGGCCTAGTTTTCATGAAAAAAGACTTCTTCTCCAGAGTGGCTGAACAGGTCTGGCCGAAATTTTGGAGATATGATTAAGAACTAAGAGAGCCATTAAAATTTGTTCAGGGGAAGTTGATACGTAAAGAAACATGGCTACTGTGGTTTACAATTCCAGCCAACTCCTAAGCATTGTTTTCTAATATGATGTACCAGCAAATTAATTGAAGATTAGCATAAAATCAGAATTAAATGTAACTTGTAATATGATGGGGGGGGGGGGGTTTGTTTCTTTTACACTAATTTGACTGGGAACTGTTGCTGGCAGCAATCACGTCATCTCACCTTTCTTGTATATGATAGTTTGGAAATTGTGAAACTGGAAATTCAAGGCTTCAAGTGGCCCACTATAGCTGACCAAAAATAGTTTCTGCAATGGCCCCGAGATACCTCCATCTGTCTATTTGCAGAATAAGAAAACTATGTTTGAAAATTTACCACTGGAATTACAGAACCAGCCATTTGAATGGTAAATTTTCAAAAATAGTCTTCTCTTGGCCTGCAAATGGACATTCCCAAATACCATTACAGAGGCTGGTTTTGGACAGCTTTGTTAAAACACTTTGACGGTTACATGTTTTCACAATGTGGTATTCTTATATTTTATGTTTTTGAACCAGTCATTCCGACAGTAGATTTTCAAAAATAGTCTTCTCTTGGTCTCCAAATAGACATTGATCAATAGTGAATATGACGTTAGCAGCCATTTTTGGTCATGTTTTTTTCTTCAGGTCTTCGTCATGGCGGAGTGGGGAGTTATGCCTTTAAGTTAATTAACAACCTGACTGTGCCATGGACGAAAAATTTAAATTCAGCTAAAATGTTTTTAAAAATAATAAAAATTTATGACAACTTGAGCATTTTGTCAAGTCAAATTCTTGTTACCATAGACATTTGATCACAAAAAATGTTCCAGACTATAACTCTATCACACACACCACTACATGACAATGTGTATACATTGTTATAAAGCCAGAGCCCATTTTCGCCTATAAAAGTAAGCTAAAAATCATATTATATTTTATATATCTGGTCATATTGTATGTTTTTTGCTTTTGTTCTGGTTTGGTATAGGTACCTACAGTGTTCATGAAATTTTTTTTTTACATAGATTACAAAGTAATTTTTATGCCATATTAAAAAAAAAATATTAATCGTCTTTAGCCCACCTGTCCCTACAAAATGAAAAATTTAATCAAAATGAAACAAAAAGTCACAGCTTGAAAATGTTTGTGGATTTACACTTTAATGATGCCATCGTATAAGTCTGCCAAATGTGGTAATTATTTTTCAATATATAAAAACCGGCTGCCCCACCCTACCATAAGTAGGATAACGGATTTTCTTACTAACAGAGCCCAACGAGTTGTCGTGAATGGATGCAAATCAGTTCAAACTCCTGTCATTAGTGGTGTGCCCCAAGGCAGTGTATTAGGACCACTCCTTTTCATCTGTTACATAAATGACCTTCCTGATGTAATTAAATGCTCTACAATTAACATGTTTGCTGATGATACAAAAATCTACAAAGAAATTAAATCAAATGATGCAATAGAACTATAAGAGATGACTTAAATAGGGTAACGAAATGGTCTTCTATTTGGCAAATCAAATTCAATGCTGACAAATGCTGTGCTATGCATCTAGGTACAGCTAATATTAAACATTCATACTTCATGAACCCTCTTGATACAAATATTAAGCTGGTAGAAACAACCGTAGAAGAGGATTTAGGTCTGAATGTAGACAACCAACTAAAATTTAGCACCCATTGTCAAAACCAAGTATCAAAAGCTAATAGGATTTTGGGACTGATAAGAAGGTCTCTCACCCATTTAGACTCTTCAACTCTAGTAAGGCTATACACTTCGCTAGTTCGACCTATACTTGAATACGGGAACGGTCCATGGACTCCCATGTTAAAAAAAGAGTCTAACACTACAAAATGTGCAGGGAAGAGCAACTAAAATGATACCCTCAATAAGAACTTATACTTACTTAGACTGGGCAAAATATCTGAATCTACCGTCTCTCTACTACCGTCGATCACATGGGGATATGATTCAAACTTACAAAAACGTCCATGGCCTTTATCGTGTTCAGTGCCCATTCTTGCATTCTTGGAGATAGACAAACAAAGCATCACTCGGGGATATAATTTTAAACTCACTAAGAGCCGAAGTACCAAACTAATTAGGCAGAACTTTTTTGCAAACCGAATTACGAATAGTTGGAATAGCTTACCAAATGAAGTAATTAGTGCCATAAGCCTAAATATCTTCAAAAATAAACTAGATTCATCTTGGTCAGATTTTTTGTATCCTATGGTACCAACATATTGCGCATGTTTGGATTATCGCCTCCTATCAAATAGTCTGAGCAAAAATTGTAATTGTTGAATAAACATAAGAAACTAGTATGGGTTCTTACTCACCTGTATGAAACTTGACTCTTTAATTGTCGGTCTGCGTAAAATACAGCACAAAAGGGGACGCTACCGAATCCAATGGTGTACCCACTTTTTGCACACTGGCAAAAGGTATGTGTTTGTGCAGCATATGCTACCACATCTTTAACATATGTCTCCCATAAATGTATTGTTGCTGAAGATTAACCAATGGTAACATATGTATCATATTTGAAAGATCGGTTTGACAAATGGTGACCCTGACTGCGTAAAAATGTCTGTGCTATTCTTAAAAGGGGAAGAACATGTCATCTGATATTATTTAATCACCAAATATAGGTACACGCCTTCATATTTTATGTTTCTAAGAACAACTTTTGCGATATATATGACAATTTTGAATTAATATTTCAGTGTCAGAAATCAACAGCACTGCTTTAAACCTATATTGATAAGTAGTTTCACAATTTCAAACGGAGAAAGTCTTGTATGAGCAAAATGAATAACCATAGATTGACATGTGAATCAAAATGTGTGCGTGCCGAGGGACTCTCTTTCCTTTACCTCGAAACAAATTAACTAAGCAATAAGCATAATGTAGTCGTCATCTATATACAGGCATTTTGCCTATACGGGTAGTATATGATAAGTTAAGTTAAGTAAACATAACTAAGTAAAAAGATGAAATTACGAAAACCGGTCTAACATTAATATATTCGTGTATATATAAACAAAACAATTTATGTAATGGATTCAAGACAGAAAATTCTTATCATCTGCAACCAAGCAAATGCAAAATAATACAACATAAATGTAAACTCAATGTAAATTACTAAAATAAAAGGTCCCATTAGTTGGCAATAACACTTCTTCTTGTTCTGTATATTCCGCCGCTCGTATGAGCGCATTGGTATCCACGGAGACAACTCCATTATAAAAGCTTACTTAACTGTATCGGCTAACATCTCCACAGCTAGAGAAACAATGCACTCTCTCATAGATGACGGGTTGTATGGAGTGCACGGCGGACTAGATCCAATAACACCTCACATCTAATGGAGACTGCCCCCATGTAATCACATAAGGAACTCAAGATTCAAGATTCTTTATTTCAATATAGATACATAATCTAACAGTACAAAACAGGCATCCACCAAAGGTACGGCCTATGACGTGGTGGACCATTGACATATAACATTTATTATAATATTAAGCTTATACAAATATAACATATGCAGCATACGTCCAAGAGAAAAAGAAGTCCATGGATGACCACCACACTTAAGACCAAAAAATTGCAACCATCCTGGATGTCAACTCTATAAAATGGGCATATAAATCAAGCCTAAATAGACTATAATGATTTTATAGTATTATTGAATAGAAAGTGTCTGTATTGAATAATATTATGGAGATTATATTTTCGTGGTATACAACTTCCTTGACAACCCCACATATATCGACATAGTAACAGGAATCCATGGCTAACCAGTAACATAGAAATTAGCTAGATATTTCAAATAATTTATTGAATTAAAGGGCAGTACCAGCTGACTGGTTGTAAGCGGCATAGTGAAGCCAGGACTCTGGTTAGTGATCACACTGTAGGTGGCACTAACGAAGCTAATGGTGTAGATCAGGGGATGCACAGTTGCTAAATAACTAGATGAACGAATATAGTCCTTAATACGGTCTTGCATATTAAGTTTCAAGTAGTTCAAGAGCCAGAGATCTGCGAAGATACATTTACGATAGCAAGGAACTAGATAAAGATACTCTAGTCTTTGAAACAAGTATTGGCGGTGCAAAAATAGGTGATTTATTCAGCCAAATAAAATCAAAGACCAGAGAGATAACCAAAGATTTCAAAATAGGAAAATTGTAATTATTCTTCTAACCAGTGTCTGCAGTTTTACAGCCAGGTATAAACACCAAGGCTATGAGGAAATATTGTACACCCCTACAAGCACCTGTGTTACAAAAATCAAAGAAACAATAGACAGTATAATAACGTATACAAAGGAAAGATTGCTATTGCAACTGTGGTGCCCGTATCACCTAAAAATCTGAAGAATTTAATATCTGTCATCATTGCTTGCATCAAAGCAGCGTCTCGGTGGAAGAGTTGACTAGAGAGCAGAAAATGCTGGAATCAGATATAAAGCTTTAAATGATTTAGTTTCAGAGCAGACAAAGTACAAAGGTATAACTAGCATAAATCTTCACGTAAAGATTAGTAAAAGTGCCCTTAAAAGAGTCGGCAAGAGAAAGCGAAAGACAACGTCTGTAACTAAGCTTAATTTCACCAACTTGTATGATGGAGTCCACTTTGACGACTCCCTAAGTGAACACATCTTTAAGAAAATCAAGAATACGCACGCACGCACGCACCCACGCATGCACGCACGCACACACACACACACACACACACACACACACACACATATATATATATATATATATATATATATATATATATATATATATATATATATATATATATATATATATATATATATATATATATATATATATATATATGACTGAAGACTGACACCTCAGACAAGCTGAAAGGACTGAGAGTGATACGTGTACAGGAGAAGATACCTGGAACTTCAAGATGGTAAGACAGTAAGTCACAGGTAATGTTGACTATGAAGTAGAGCACAATACATTCAGCACAAGAAATTACTATCAACCCTTGCTAACTTTGTCTGTATATAGTTATCTAGGGAGCCATACAACTGGCTTGAATGTAGGTGGCATAATGAAGCTAGCATCCAAGCCTTTGAGCCACACTGTAGGTGGTATAGTACATCTATTGATGGGGCTCAGGTATGGCTCATGATAACATTATAATCATTAAAATTAAATAAATATATCACTGTAACACCATGACCCAATTAAGGCCTAACAAGCCAGGAAGAAAGCCACCGGTGAGCATACCAGAGATGTCCAAGACTCCTGTGCCTACATCAGTAACTTCCGACATGGATGAAGAGGCTTGTACCTGTTCATCATGCATGGGTCAAATAAATGCTGATAACAAAGCCATGTATTGTGTCTTCTGCGAGAGATGACCGTGTCTGATTTGTGCCAAGATTTAAAATTGGCCTATATGAGATGACAAATCAACAGAAGAATATTGTTGACTGCTTTATGTGGTTTTGTACTGGGTGTACAAATGCTCTACCGGGAATAAAAAAATCTCCTCAAGAAAACCTCAGACATGGAAATCAGACAACAAAGGACAGAGGCTGAATTGACAGAGGTAAAGGAAGAAGTGAAAAAAATCAAAGACAACCTTGGCGATGATGAGAGAACAGTTCCCGAAATTGTAGAGGAATGCCTACAGGAAAGGAGACTAAAGGAAGCGAGAAAGGACAACCTGGTAATTCGGGGACTGAAGGAAAGTACCATTGAAAACCCTAAGGCTAGACAGGAAGAAGACATAAATACTATAGCCACATTACTACAGGAAGTGCTAAGGTAAGAATATAGTCAGCAAGTGAAACAAAGTATCGAGCCAGTGATATGGCTAGGAGAAAGACAGATGTAAACCACTAAGGGTAATGTTCACCAGCCCAGATGCAAGAAGAAAAACACTGCAAAATGCAAAAGGTCTTAGGAACAGCAAATCAACAGAATTCAAATCGGTATATATATACATCTGGGCTGGTGAACATTTATATTTATATCCCTAGACTTAACATAAAAGGAAAGCGAAGCAGACTTTACTTTAAGGCAGGACTTGAAAAAAGGAGAGGAACAGGAGATGGTGTGATCATAAGAAGAGGCAGGATCATTAACAGATCTGTTGGCGAGAATCAACCTCGATCATCTTCTGCAAAAAACTAGCTAACTTAGCCGTACATAATGTATATAGATCTGTAAATAGAGAATGTGATATAGTTGACAGTAGAAATAAGGAGAAAGTGATAAATCCAGATGAAAAACATGTAAATAAACTTTCCGTACTTTATACTAATGCGGATGGACTTAGGAACAAAATAAATGAGCTGAGGCTTACTATTAAAGAAGCTGGACACCCAACCCCTGAAATAAATGCAATCACTGAATTTAAGCCAAAGAATTTCAAATATCATCTGGAACCGGCTGAGCTAAAGATCGATGAGTATGACTGGAAGGAGAAAGATGACAGCTTCACGCCAATCCCCTCCATAAGTACCAACTCTGTTGGGAAACTAAGTCATCAAGGATTGCGGGCTGACATCAACTCTGATTATGTTTGCCCTTCTTCAAACAAGAAACTGTTCTTAACATCCTCGGATGATGCAATCTTGCCAGGAGCGTACCATAGCTATGTGGAATGTACATGGTCTGAGTGCAACATCAAAGAGGCAAACCTTAGGTGCAGACTGTGAACACTATAACAGCGATATTTCATGCATTCAAGAGACTAAAGTAGCCAAACACTCAGCGCAGCAACTACAGAAGGCCATAAGTTAGTGCCCATAGAGCAAAAATAGGCCACATACCGGGGCTTAGGCTTCGTAATCGTACCAAGGGTCTTGGATCATGTCATTAGTTTTGGATACATCAGTGATCACATTGCATTCATCGACCTGGCTATACCTACGTGAAAACACACCACCACTAAGTGTCGAATTGTCAACATATATGGCCAAACTACCGAAAAAGCCAAAGAGAATACAGCAATATTAGATTCTTTCTATGCAGACCTTCGTGTGTGGAGATTTCAACTGCAAGCTGGGTAAACTCGGAATTGTGGACAAAAGTTATGGACTTGGTTTATGCATGGGATCCTATGGAGAGCACACACGCAACAGCAATGGAGATGCACTGGTGGCATTCCTTAGTTCCAATGGCCTATTTGTCACAAATACGGCTTTCAAACACCCATGCCATCACCGGACAACATGGACTGGACACATTACCGATCGCAAAGCCGCAAAAGGTTCTAAGGCTACAACAGCTGTCTTCAACCAAACAGACTTCATACTATGCAAGACAGAAGCAAACCCCTTACTCCGGAAAGCTCGTTCATATGGAGGCACATACCTCAATTCTGACCATAAGCTAGTCAGTACATGCCTTCAGATGAACGATTTCTACCTAATATATAAACACCATACCAGGCAAGAGGGTAGAGACACCTACAACATACCCAAGCTCACCTGCACCACTGACACACAAATGTCATACAAAAAAGCCCTCGGGGAGCAGATAGCTAACATCAATGACAGCTCCGATCCAAATGAAGCCCTAACCAAAATACTGAAATCTATGGAATCATCCGCTACCAGCACCATAGGTGTTCTTAAAACAACCAAACTAGGTATACTGACGACCCTCTAGTAGGGCAACTGTCAGCAGAGCAGAAAGCGTTATGGCTGCACATTTATCAGTGGCCAAAGTGAAGACCACACCAAACTATGCCAGGAGCGCAATATTATTCTGTGCCACATTAGCGAATGCTTAAAAGATCTTGCTATTCAACAGGCCGACTCCCTAGCAGATGAAATCACTGCCATGGATGACTGTCACAAAATGTTTCGGGCAGCCAGAGCCCTGAGAGCTACTGACTACACACCACTACTCACTGTACACAACTCTGAAGAACACTTTATCGGAACTGACCAGGGAAAAGTTGAGGCAATCCAAGAATGGTTCAAGGAACAGCTAACTGACAACGATGATGAGCCCTTGCACCCATTCCCAGGAGACCCCAGGCCATTACTAACACCAATTAAAACAGCAGAAGTTGAGAAGGCACTTAAAGCCTTGAAAAATGGACGTGCATCTGGACCTGATGGCATGAACAATGAACTATTCAAATATGCAAGTGACATTATCTGAAAACCGATCACGCACCTAATCAATTCAGCTTTTATGCACCACCTTCCCATCGACGCTGTAGGCCAAGGCACCCTTATCGCACTACCCAAGCCCAAGAAGCCACCTGGGCCCTCAGCCAATCTGTGGCCCATTGTGGTCCTCAACAGAATACAGAAAATCCTATCCAATGTTACTCTATGCTGCATCTGAGACAAGATCGATTACTTTACCGGATCATGTCAAAGTGGCTTCAAACATGGACACAGCTGCGCAGACATTGTATGGGCTCAACGCATGCTTGTGCCGGTAGTCATGTCCAAACACTGTGATTTCCACAAAATGGACATTGACATGTCACGAGCCTTCAACACAATTAAGCGCTCAAAGATCCTAGATGTACTAGCCAGGCCAGTTGCAACGAAGATGAACTACGACTAGTGAGACTACTGCTTGCAGACACCAAGCTGAGAGTACGAGTCAAGTCAGTGAAGTCTGTAGAGTTTGAGACATCAATTGGTTCCCCATAGGGAGATGGTCTATTTCCGGTGCTTTTCACCTGCTACCTTGCTGCCGCATTGAAATCTGTGCAAGACCAACCCCCCAGTGTCAATACTGAGCATGCCGCTAGAGATGGAATATGCTGACGATGTGGACTTCATAGATGAGGAAAAGGAACTCCTTGACGAACTTCTCCCAATAGCTGCAAGCAAACTAAAAATTGAAAATCTCTTTATGAATGAATCCAAAACAGAGTTCACCCACATATAGCTATCTACAAAGCATGAAACTATAGAAAATGATGACTCATGCGGCGAACCATGGAGGAAAAGTAAAATCCTGGGCTCACTGCTTTGCAGTACTGCTGACATTTCTGCATGCTGCGTCATGGGGAACATAGCTTTCCAGACCTTCTGGAAGCTATGGATTCGTAGATCAAAGATGCCCTTGATAAAGAGGCTACGTTTATACAATGCAACCTGTGTATCCTTGATGCTGTATAACTGTAACAGCTGGCAGCTCCAAAGGCATCTCTAGACAAACTTGATGCCTGCCACCGCAAACACCTACACACCATCACTGGACACCGATGGCTAGACAGCATAATTTCCAATGATGCACTATACAAGACGTGTAATACATCGCCGCAGTCTGTAAATGTCGCCCAGCAAAGATGGTCCATGTTTGGCCATGTGCTAAGGATGCCAGAAGAGACACCGGCACAGAGCCTTGGAATTCGCCCTACTCGGAGCCAGTAAATACAAAGCCAGGAGAGGACGCCATTGCATAAATCTGCTAAGCATGCTATGAGGTGACCTAAAAAAGCAGGACTCGGTACACTCAAGTCAAGAATGGACCTGAGGAAGCTAAGGATTTCGGCTGAGGACAAGACACAGTTGGCAAAAGCGAAGAAGGACTGATTGCAGCTGTTGGATGTTTCTACTACTACAGCCACAGAATACAGTAATCATACATACATACATATGACTGTACAATGACAGATAAGAAGCGAGGCATACTTCTGTACATGCACAATAGCCTGACAGCAACACAGCTTGAGATTAAAACAGACTTTGAACAATCAATATGGGCAGAAATTAAGCTAGACAATAGTGACAAACTTTTACTGGGATGTATATACAGAAGTCCTAACAGTAGTGCAGAGAATGATGAGCATCTAATTAACCTTCTAAGGGGCATTGGTAACAGAAATTATTCTCATATATTGGTCATGGAAGACTAACTTTCCTAACATTGACTGGTCTTCACAAACATCTAAGGTAGACGACCCCTTACATGCAGATAATAAATTCATCGACTGTATCCAAACAAATTATTGGTACCAGCACTGCACACGTAATACAAGAGGAAGAGGGAAAGACACCCCCAGCTTAACCACCTTAATTTTTTACAAATGAGGACAGTATGATTGAAGATATTAAAATATTGAGCCCTCTAGGAAAGAGTGATCATTATGTTCTCTCCTTTTGCTACAACTATTACATTGGCGATAATCAAAGCAATAGGCAAAAATTATACTATGATAAAGGAGACTATGAGAAAATGAGATCAATGATAAATCTCAACTGGGAGCAGCTTCTAGAAGCATACGCTGTGTCACAGCAATGGATTAAAAACTAGATGTAGCTACTAGAGAATGCATCCCTAAGAAAATCATCACATCTCATAAGCCAAGAAAGCAGAGAAAACAACTACCATTAGAACAGAAATTCTGTGAAAAGATCAAAGAAGAGCACAAGCAATGGAGAAAGTACATGTGGAATCGAGACCAGCACAGCTACCAAGCATACTGCAAGGTGAGGAATCAAGTTCATACCCTGACTAGAAAATCATGGAGACAGCATGAGAAAAAATATCGCACACCAAATAAAGTCCAATCCTAAGCACTTCTGGAGCTATGGAAAAAGCAAGATGAAAACCAAAGTTGACGTAACAAATCTTGGAATTGCAGGTACAGGACAGTTGACCGATATATACACCTGTGCAAAAGTTAAGCACCAGCAAAAACAATAGAACGTAGAGACATGATGGTACAACTAGGCTGCCATACTTTTTGTCCCCGCGTTAGCTGACATAATTCCAAGTACGAAATGCACATGCATGCATGACTTCACGCCGCTTGATGTCCGTGCGTGGCGGGAAACAGCACACGTGTTCAGTTATGTAAAAGTCCAGTTTGAGGTGTAGAACATTACATATAGATTTAGGCGACAAGATTAGGAATTTTGTGTTCATGACCGTGGTTTATTTGTACAGAGAGAATTAGCTCTTGATTGTGAACTGCTATGGCAAGACGAAGGTTAAGTGATCGTGTGAAATGGCAAATCATAGGCATGCATACCACTGGTATGTCATGCAGAGAGATTGGCAGACAGCTGAACATTAACCATACTGTAATCAGTCATTTGATTGCAAAACATGGGCAAACTAACGAGGTGAAGGACAGGCCTAGATCTGGAAGACCGAAGAAGACTACTGCCCGTGATGATCGAGCCCTAGTACGCCTTGTTAGGAGATCTCCATTCACCAACAGCAGAGTGCTCAGCCAGCAATGGGAAACGCGCAATAGAGTGTCAATGTCTACCGTCAAAAGGAGACTGTATGCTGCTGGCATGAAAGCTAGGAGACCTGTCAGACGTCCTCTCCTCACTGCACACCACAAAGAGGAGCGTCTGAGGTGGTGCAACGAAAGAAGACACTGGAACATGAGATCCTGGAGACGGGTACACTGGTCCGATGAAAGTCGGTTCCTGCTTCATGCCACAGATGGTCGAACTCGTGTATGGAGGTCCAGACGCATGGCATACGACCAACGTAACATCATGGAAGAAGTTCCATTTGGTGGAGGTTCCGTTATGATATGGGGGTGCATCTCATTTGATTGTAAGCTGGATCTGTTGACTGTACCTGGAACACTAAATGGACAAAGATATCAAGATTCCATACTGGATAGAGTTGTGGTCCCTCATTTTGTAAATCATGCACCTGGCACCCACCCTATATTCATGGATGACAACGCCCGACCACATCGTGCTAGAGCTGTGCATGAATACCTCCGCCAGAATGCCATCGAAACCCTACCATGGCCAGCAAGGAGCCCTGATATGAACCCTATTGAGCATATCTGGGACATTCTGGGAAACATGGTGAGAAGGAGGGATCCTCCTGTGCAGAACCTACAGGAATTAACAGACGCACTCCATCTTGAATGGCAACGAATACCACAATGGCGTATCAGTCGGTTGGTGACCAGCATGAGACGTCGTGTCCAGGCCGTCATCCAGGCACAAGGTGGATATACCCGGTATTAATAATGACAGTCTCAAACTCGTGCACAGATGTTAAACTTCGTTTTCAGACACCATTAATGACAATCTAGTCACGTGTGTCAACTGTAGGGCAATAGTTGTCAGTTGTGTCAACGTAACCATATTCAGGCCTCGTTTTCAAGTTCAAACAAAAACATACAGTGTTTCCCCACCATCATAATCAGCATTCCTCTAGTTGCATTATTACCTCTTGCACTAAGATGGATGGGTACATAAATGTTTATGCTATTGCTTTCTTCATAGCACATGAATATACCCTCGCATGTGCGTAAAAATAGGGTGGTGTTTAACTTTTGCACAGGTGTATAGATGAAACTAAGGCCCAAGTTCCGCTAGAATAATTTTCCTCAGTGTTTACTAGGGAGTCAGATGGAGATACACCAACATTACCACAAAGGACATGCAACTCTGAACTACATACTGTCCAGATCACAAGTGACATAGTTAGGAAAAAGCTTGAATCACTAAATGCTAACAAATCATCTGGACCGAAACTTATCTATGCATGGGTATCAAAGGAACCTAGCAAGGAAATAAGTGAGCCACTAGCCAGCATTTTTCAGACATCGTTTAACAGTAGTACTCTCCCAGACATTTGGAAAATGGCTACAGTGACAGCAATCTTAAAAAATGGGAGCAGAAACAGTACAGAAAATTACAGGCCAGTAAGTCTGACCGGCATTCTCTGCAAAGTAATAGTAAGGGACGCAATACAATAGTTACTTTGAGTGCAATCTGCTCAGCGATAGGCAATATGGCTTTATCAGTGGCAGATCAACTGTCCTCAAAGGCTCCAACTGCTGAATGGTTTAGACAACTGGACCCAAACTTTGGATAACAAAGAAACTATAGATGTGGTATATATGGATTTCCAAAAAGCTTTCGACAAGGTCCCGCACAGGAGGTTAATCAGCAATTTGAAAGCTATGGGATTAAAGGTTCGGTGCTAAGCTGGGTCTGCAGCTTCCTTGCCAACAGAAAACATCAGGTACGTGTAAATAGTGCAGTGCCACAATGGGCTGATGTTGCAGCGTACTTGGGCCCATGCTATTTGTAGTATACATTAATGACCTACCTGGAAATGTATCTTCTGAAGTGTACATGTTTGCAGATGACACAGAGCTGTTTAGACAAATTTCAAATGATGAAAACTCTAAAGCCACCCCCCACCCCAGACCAACCTATGTTGTTTTAGTGGTGATATGCCTCCATTTTCTGACTTACGATGTTTTATAAATGACCAGACCCTCTTGGTGATGGGGTGATCAGTTGGACTGTTTGGCTCTGGTGTGGTGATGATATCTTCAATGTAGGACCAGTGAGCTAGTCGGGTGTCACTCTGCACTTGATGCCTGAGCAGTTTGTATTGGTACTCATGCTTAGCATTGCCAGACTTTTTTTTTTCTTATACAGGTGATCTCTGCGCTTTATGGGTGATTTAAGTTTTGGTGTTAACCAGGGGCAGTTGTTCTTTGGTTTTGATGCTTTATGTGGAATATGTCTGGCAATTGATTCACTTAGGCCTTTTTTAAAAGTGATCCACAGGCAGTTGACATCTTTTGATGGGATCTGTCGTTGTTTTTATTTGTTGATGATTGGTTGGATGTTAATTTCGACATAGACTGCTTCGTGATCGGATATTCCTGGTATAACATCTACTCTATTTATTCTGGATGGACAATTTGTGATGACTAGATCTAGTGTATTTCCCCCACGAGTGGGCTCCATTACCATTTGAGTCATACCATTGTCGTCAAGGATGCTACTAAATTGAAGGTTTGTTCAGCGAAGCTGGGTTTAGGTTTTAGGTGCATGCGCTTCCAGTCCCAGTCAGGAAGGTTGAAGTCGCCTGCAGCTAGGATGAAGGCATTTTCTGCTTTACATGCACAAGTTATTGATGTTTCGAAGTTGTCTAGGCTGACTTTATTTGATGCTTTGGGGTTGTAGTAGGAGCAGATGTATAGGCTTCTACAGCCAATTAGATCGATCTTTACCCAGACTATTTCACACTCAGTCTTCATTTCTGGTATCTCTGAGCATGTGTATATATTTTTTATGGCAATTATAACACCTCCACCTACTTGTCCTTGCCGGTCATTTCGATAAAGGTTGTAGTGTGATGGTACGCATTCTGTGTCTTTAATAGCTGGGTCTAGCCACGTCGCTGTTAATACAATTTTGTCTGGCTTGACGCTGTCAATAACGTTTTCAATCTGCGGGCGTTTGTTTTTCACAGATTTACAGTTCATGCCGAGTATACGGAGTGGTACTTTCGATGGCACAGAGTTAGGTCACTTTGATCAGTCAGGGATGGAAGAAGGAACAGGTTTGATTTGGGTGATCACTGGGCTTTGATTGGACTCACTGGACTCAAGTCACTAGCATCTGGGTTTCTGGGCTGATATGTATTCTCCAGTGAGCAGGAAAGGCCAAAGCAGGTTGTGCTATAGTTTGGGTTTCCACACACAAGTTTTCACACAATTGACAGTTAATTTTTCACAGTAGGTTTACGATAGAGTTCATACATTTACAGAGGCAAGATTTAGCTGACCTTAGTTCCGTGTCCAATGCATATTGGCTTGTTTTCAATTATTTGCACTAGCGATTAATGGCAGACCATCACCCGAACGATGATTGGTCCAAAGTGATGCGCATGCGTAATCCGAAAAAATTCATCTAGACTCCATGATAGTTGGGAGATCATGGAAACTGGTGCATTTACCTCATGCGACCTTGTGATGACTATTCAATTAAAATTTCTTTATTTGAATTATGTAGAATTAAATTGAATTTAATTTTTTCTAAGTCGGATAGTTGCGCTATTACGCATGCGCGTCATTGAGTATTTGACCAATCAGCGTTTGGGTGACGGTCTGTCATTAATCGCTAGTATTATTTGCTAGTGAAATGATGGAGGTTGACATGTTTGTTGCCGATTTAGATCCCCGGATGTAGTATCAAGCGTTCGTGTGGAAACTATGGCGCTCATTGTTGCTACGGTACACAATCACGGAAACTGCAAACACGAGGGATATAATTTCTCTTGTGGATGTCGGATGTATAAATATAAAGACGTCCATCTTGGCGCATGCGCACACCACATCATGTTCACAGTTACATAAAACCATTTGTCGATGATACAAAACCTTTTCGTGCAATCGCGTCAGTAGATGTCAAATGTTACAAAAGGACAGCGGCAACCTACAATTATGGTCAGAACGCTGAGTGATAAAAATCTGTAGTCCCGCTAATTATTTTATCATTTATATGGTATAACAACATTTTCTTTAAGAGAATGGTGTATGGCACTTTGCTTTCTTAAAATCCATGTAGATACAGTCAATACTGAATCCTTCATCTAATCTTTAGTCCATTCATCCATACATTTTAATACTTCTAGAGATGTGGATCTGCCAGATATAAACCCAAACAGATTGTCAATAATATAACGATTCGTTTTCATATATTCGATAATAGGATCTATAATTATGGATTCCAGAATTGTCCACAATATACATGATAAGCTGATTGCTCGCTAGTTTGCTGCCAGTTTCTTGTGTCCTTTCTTAAACGGAGCTGTTATTTTGGCGGATCCGCATTCTTCTGGGATTTTACTTGTCCTAACTGAGGTATTGAATATAATTGCAAACACATATGATAGTTCTGCTGGGAGCTCATTCAAAAACGGTTGATGAATTCTGTCATGTCCTGGAGATTTACTTATATTCAGCTTCTTCAATTTTTTGGTAATTATTTTTTCATTAATATTTATTACTGTCATGATAGTCGTAATAGGTTGATCATCATTACACAATCTTATTTAAAAATCCTAGAGACGCATCCAGTATAACTACATTGGCACGTCAAATGTACCTAGATGTAGCCCAACATTACAGGATTCATATAGTGATGCCACTACACGAGCTCACGGCAATTTACTCATAGACCTCTGTCAGACAACACCTGAGATTATGTACCAATATTTTACCAGACAAAGTATGCATCGTGTTTGTCCCTATAACGAATAAGAAAGCTTAGGAAAGTCAAAATGACAAACAGCAAGGGTAACGGTAATAATATTAATAATGGTAGACATGCTAGGGCGTCAGTTAGACCCGGGTCTAAGCTTAAAAGAGGCCGTAGAATGGTTAATATCTCAGATCAATTGCAAGTCTTGAAAAGTTTAGCTAAAGCCAAGCCTACGCAACACAAAATAATACTAGAACACTGTAATAAGGGTTTAGCGGATGCTGTGTCTGAATGCCACTTTAACTTAATTCATGGAAATATAAAATTAAATTGAACGCTTACGCAGATATTGAGATAACATTAGATTACTCAGTAAAAGCAAAATGCCATTATATTAAAGATGACGGGTTATTCAACGAGGAGGTTTCTTACAACCTCTACTGACAGCAGTATTACTGCTTATTTCTAAATTATTCGGATAATAGTGATGGAAAGCATTCAGAAAATGGCGTTGGTACCGCATAATATGATAGATGGTATAAACACGACATCTAAGATTAATATTCTAAATAGCGATCAAAATCTTAGATCTGCTATGAATTTAGATCAAGAGATGGAGCAAATTCTAAATCATAACGACTTGACGGCTAGAGAAATGTCAAATTTGTATTATCAGATGTTTCAAAAGTTTAGACTGCAGATAAATCAGTCTAAGCAATTTGGTTCAGTGGTTAAGTCATCAGATGATACGCAGCATTCATGGAATCTCCAGACCTCAATGCCTCAGAGTTTAAATTTGGATAATGCTAGAATTAAAGATCTGGCTCAATCGTTGA